>CM075449.1:25356504-25956504 GCA_037832335.1 Carallia pectinifolia
TGGGAAAAAAATTGATGGGACAAATCACAGTACAATCAAACGATTAAATTATTCAACCAAAAGATTATTATTTGTAACAAAAAATCGATAAAATTAACATACTTTTTATTAATTTTTTATTATAAATTATAATTAATTAGTTACGCACAATTAGTAAATTACACTGTATATTCGTTTCGTCCATTTTTCCTAATCGATTTTGTCGGTACGTATAAGTGGACCCATATATAAATTAAAACAAAATCTTGTCCATGATCGGGCGAGTTTTACACTTGGCTTCTAGTGGCTTCATCTTCGGCATGGTGAGTCCTCTTCCTTCCGCCATGTCAACCTCTGTTTCTGTAATCTTTTCCCAGTCGAAGCACTGAATCAATGAACCCAAGGTCAAAGTCACGACGCGTTGGGCTAGGCCTGATCCAGGACAGGACCGTCTACCCAACCCAAAGGGGATTAGCTTTTGGGCCTCTGCTTCTCCGTTCTCAAACCGATCAGGATTAAAACTTGTTGGCTGGTCCCAATGCACAGGATCTCTGTGAATTGCCCATGCATTAACCAACAACATTGTGCCACGTGGGATGTGGTATCCTCCCACGGTGCAATTATCAGAGGCCATGTGTGGAACTAAAAGGGGTGTTGCTGGGCACAAACGAAGGGTCTCGAACATGATATTTTTAAGATGGGGCAATTTAGAAAGAGACAGTTCGTCAAGCAGGCATTCTTGACCAACTTGGTTGTCCAATTCATCTCTAGCCTTCATCAGTACTTTCGGATGGTTGAGAAGGTTTGACATTGCCCATTCCATTGTCACTGAGGATGTGTCGGTTCCAGCCAATAGGACGACCTGCACGGGAGCATTTCAAGATTATTCACTCTTTTTTTTTTTTTTTTAATGAAATGAGATGAAAATTCCTACTTTTGCAAGTTTTTTTTTTGAAAAAAAAAAAGTTCTACTCGATAATTTTAGTCATAAAGTCGACTTTTTAATACCAATGCGTTACAAAGTTATGTTTGCAAGATTTCCAGTAGTACGAAATGTTTAACTGATAACAAAGTCAAAATCTTGCCACCTATGCATTTTGTCAATATTCAAGAGGAACCAACTATGAGCACATCATCAAGGAGTAAAGTACCAAAAATTCACTTGAAATTTGGGCTGCACTTTTTTTTTTAATTTGTTTTTTGTTTTTTCGGTTTTTGTTTTTTTTTTTTTTTTATGGCCTACATTGATAAGTGGAGGAAGTGGTCATGTACATGGCTAGATCGAGAGAGGCCCATAACGTTCCAGCTTGGCTTCTCTCGTCGTATTCTATTCAAGATATGCATACCAAAGAGCGGCACAGATTAAGATCTCATCACACTTTTCTTTTAATAATATTATTTATTAAATGAAAAATAGACGATTTAATTAAATTATGAAATAAGTTGTTTCATGATCTTGTTTAAATAAATTCATGAACATTTGTATCATCACTATAGTCTATAATTTTTTTTTTCTACATACCTCGTCTATGATCCATTTAACTGTAGAGAAATTTCAAAATATTATACTTTTTATTGTAAATATTTATACAAAGGTTAAAGAAATAAAAATAAAATATATTTTCGTTTATATTTTTGAAGGGGAGTTATAATTATTTCTAAATATGTAGGAGCACAAAAACTATCTATAATAATAATATTTAGATAGTAATTTAAATAAGGCTCTTTTTATCAATTAAAATTTTGTAAAGTGAATATTAAATTTATTTAATTAAGGGAAGAGATTAAATAATTAAGATTCCTTTTATCAATTAGAATATGCGAAACATGACATAATTCGTCAGCAAATGTTTTTTTTTTGTTTTGCCAGAACGTCAGCAAATATTTATTTGAATATAATATATGTGATTGAACAAGATTCTTTTGTCAAAGAAAACTTTATTAAGTAGTACTTATAAAAGTGATAATGACAAAGTTCTGATGTCATTTCTTGACTAACTTACACGTCCTTGCTTTCAGATATATGATATAGATTACAGTATTTATTATCTGGAGCCCTTGTTATACTCATTGTTGTCAAACTCAGACTGAACCGATCGGTTCAACCGGTTGGATCGGTGACCGATCAGAAGTCCAGTCCGGGTTATAGCCTAAATTTACTTGGAACTGGACCGGTCAAAATTCGGTCAACGGACCGGTTCAACCGATCAGACCGGTAAACCGGTCTCGAGTTGACCGGGTTGGTCATTTTAATTATTAACAAAAAAATTTCACAACTTTGTAGAACTTGGTTTTCGAACTCTTAACCTCTAACATAAAAGGTAAGTCTTATACCACTAGACCAACTTATAACTTGTTATTATTTTCTTTTTTTTTATTTATTATTTTCTATATTTCTTATAAATTAACACTTATTATTTTTTTTTATTAAGATAATTATTAATTTTTTTTAAATTGTTAATTCTATCCTATAATAATTTTTTTTTATTAAGATAATTATTAATTTTTTTTAAATTATTAATTCTATCCTATAATAAATTTTAAATCATATATTTTAAATTTATAAATGTAAGTATTATAATACATATATATGTATTATAATATTACATTTTACATATAAATTTTAATATATAATATATATAAATATTTTTTTATATATTTAATATTAAATACTGATTTTACCGGTTTAATTTTCGGTTGAACCAGTTAGACCTTAAATCACTAAACTTTTCGGTTCAATATCCGGTCCGGTTCTTACAACATTGGTTATACTCACTCCTTAAAAAAAAAAAAAAAAAAAATATGAAAGTATGTCTAATTAAAAATCTGAACAAAAAAAAATTGAACTTTATATCCTCTATTCCTCTTATTTGTTCGTGAGGAAGACTAAAATTTATCGCTTAGTATCTGGAAAGAAAAAAAAAAAGGTGCTTAAATATTGTTTGAGTTTGGAGTTACTAACCAGTATAAACCCTTTGATGATTTCGTCTGTGTAATACTCGGGATGCGATTCTTGCAAAGAAAGAAGGTGGCCGATTATGGTGTTCTTGGTCTTCAAGTCGTCCTTCTTACTTCTTTGTTCATCAATCAAACCTTGCAAGAACTTATCTGTCATTTTCCCAAGTGCTATGACCCTCCTTTTGAACTTACCGCCGTCGATCCAATTCAAGATGGGCAAGAAATCGTTTGGATTGGATGCCCCACCACAGGCCGCAACTTCCCTCAATATCTTCTTGAACTCCCTTGCCTTTGCGGGATCAGTCACGTCCTCCCCATAATACCTCTCCCCTGCAATCATTCTCATCATGATGTTAAACGTCAGCTCTTGGAACGTTGATTTGAGCTCTACCTTAGCGAAATCATGGCGCGAGTCCCGGGACAACTTGATCAGCAGCCGCTTGATTTCTTCTTGTCGAACGCTTAGAAGCATGTTTAGACGATGATTGGAGAAGATCTCAATGGTCCCCACCCGGCGTAGGTTGCGCCAGTGGTCACCGTACGGTGCCTGCGACATGGTTGTGTAGTTGTAACCCATGTGCTTGCCGATAAGCAACCTTGGGCGATTGGCGAAGACGATGTCGTTTCTGGTAAAGCATTCCTCGGCGACGGACGGTGACGACACAATTACCACGGGCTGGGACCCAAATCGGAGAAAGATGATGGGACCGTACTTTTGGGCCAGAGCGTGAAAAGTACGATGCATGGGTGGCTTTAGGAGGTGGATGTGGCCGAGAATCGGAAGGGCAGGTGGGCCAGGAGGGAGGCTTTCACGGTGACTTCTTGATATATAGAATTTTAAGGCTAGGAGGAGGAAAAGAAATGAAAGACTCAAGTATAATATTGTGTCTTCCATGGTTGCTGTCTAGCTTTGCGTTGCATTTGATAGTTCAGACTGATGTACTATTTATACACAGTCTCCGTGAGTGATCAGGGAAGCCAAAATTTACCACCGGTTCTGTGGTTCCTAGGGAACTCGGACATGCATGACAAATGACAGATTTGAGTTAAAATTAAACGTACGGAATCTTATTTACTTATTTTTCACAAATAAAGAAAAGCCAAAATTTGCGGTCATGAGGCCACTTGGAATCTGTGACTTTTAATCTAAAAATAAAATTTTGACGTTTTATTTAAATAATTATAAAATAATAATAAAATAATATAAATTATTTAATAATTTAATTTATAAAAAAATAATAAATACTATTATATAAAACTATGTATCTGTTACTCATTCAATAATTAATAGTAAACTATTTTCTCACTTTCTTCCCATCATAGAGTACATTATCTGGCTCCATCGAGATTCGAAGGTTTCTCACTTATAAAGATTATAAAGAAATCCTTCAATTCAAAAGATGGACAGATTTAAGAATATATGAAGAAGTTACAAGATACACTATGTGAAAATATTTATTTTGGGATACACTATGCCGAAACATAGGATTGCTCGTCAAAATGTCCAACGCTTTCCTTACAATCAAGTAGCATTTACCTTTTAGAATAGTTTAGCACGCAACTAGTTACAAGATCTAATGGTACATTTATAAACTATTAATTTTAAATGTATGGTTCAAATTTTATTTAAAAAAAAAAAAGCATAGAGAATGATTCAAAAATCCCTCTTGTGGTGAGGTCGATAATCTTCCCGGAGCATTAGATTGGAACATTAATTTAAGAAATTTTCTAGTTAATGATAGGGGTTGCTTATGCTTACCGTTGCATTGAGAATTTTGGTGCACTCAGCGCACACAAATATTAAATGTCACACAAATATCAAATGTCTTAAACTTGCCTCGGTCCCCAACATTTGCATTTAGACCATAGCATAGGCAAAAATTTCCTAAGCTTTGAGAACTCCTCTTACAAGAAATCGATAAAAAATAGAATTGAATTAATTAAAATTTAATATAATTTTTGAATAATAAAATTTAACAGAAAAAAACTTTAATTGTAAAGATTTTCTGAACGAATAGAAGAATTGGTTTTGCCACAGAGCGAATTTCAAAAATACCCATCATTTTTATAAATGAAAAATTATTTGTAAGGTTTGATAGAGGTAAGCACTAGGTATAGCTTGGTAAATTATATAAATCATCGCTAAACATATCACTTATCATAATTTTTGTTACTTAAAATTTAATTTGTTATGATTAAATCACTCAAATTTCAATTTTTTTTCACCGTGGTCACTTTGCACTCTATTAGATAAAAAATTTACAAAAATCATTCGCTAAAATATACTTCTTATCACTATTAATTATAGTTTTAATAAATATTTTTATTCATTATCAATATTACATAATTATAATATTATTTACAGCTACTAACTGCATATTATTCCTCACCTAAAAAACGTTTTCAAACAAAGGGAAAAATTATCCAGGCAATCCAATCCTGATGTTTTGTCGTTCACGTACATCATAGAATAAAGTATTAATAAACCTCTGTAATATTTTCCATTGCTTGACTGATCTGTCCCTTGCATCGGTGCATCAACAGTTTGAGTAATGACTGTGCATTGCGTGTGACAATTTGTCAGCAGGAAACGTGAAGGCTGATAAGGTCAAATTTTGATTTCTGTGCTTTGGACAAACAGTGCCGTGAGGTAGACGCACCACTGAACGTGTCAGGTTATGTGGGTCCCACACATTAAAAAGGCTCACTTTTTTTAAAATAAGAAGTATAATCTACAATAAAATAATAAAAATTTATAATAAATTTTATATAATTTATAATAAGAGGTGGCTCTAAATTATATAATAGTTATTGTATGTTTATATTGTGCTGTTGTAAATTTTAAAATTTTTTTATGCATCTTATATCCCAACTAAAAAAACAAAAGTGATGAGACCCACCACTTCCCCGTCAAGGGCGCGTCCTTTGCCCCGTCTACGTACTTCTTTTGTTTGACAAAAAGATGAAAGATAGGAAATGATGTCTCAATAATTTTATTAAAAATAATTGTGATGTAAAATAGGTTAATTTAGTAAAGAAAAAAAAGTAAAACAAGGGTTGAGTTTAATTACATGACCGCGTGAGTTCTGACGAAGAGCAAACGCTCGGCCGTGTATTTTTTTTTTAATTTTTTAATTTTTTTTAAAATAAAACTTAAAATATATTTAATATGATCTTAAAATATATTTTTTTGAAATAAAACATTTCAAATTTTATTTCACTAATAGATAGCCCTTCTGCTACAGTGTTAAGTGAAACTTATTATTAAGAAAAAAAAGCATTATAAGTACAATAGGCAAATTAAATGACCGTGCGTATGTCTCGCATCGGACAACGTGCAGCCAAGTAGTTTTTCTTTTTTTTATACTAATAAAAATTATTAACTACTTTCATATCTTGTAAACGAGTACAGAGTACGGTTATATGATGAGGAGAAAAAGATGAAAATAGAAAAAAAGTTTTGTGTAATTAATTTATTTATTTATGTAATAAGATGGTTAATTTTTATAATAAAAAATTATTTTAAAATTTTATTACAATAATTTAATATTTTATTATACAAAAAATTCACCTAATTACATGAAAAAATTTTACCGCTCATTTTATCGTTCACTTATATTTATTGCTTGCAAAATAAGGCTTATATAGTTCTATCAAAAGTGCGTGATGAGTTTTTTTTTTATTCCGGTTGAAATGGGCGTGATGAGTATTAAACAGATGAATTTTTTGGAAATTATCGAATTACTGGATTAGAAGCGGTGGTTTTTGATTTCTAATTTCTTCCCCTGATTTGGATTGCCGTTCTGGCTTATCTTGCGTACTCAGTGACGTCACTTTGAATAAAAACAAGTGCCATTTGTTTTGGGCCATTTGATTTGTTTTTTATCTGAACTCGTTGGTCTAAATTGTACTTGGGTTAGTTACTAGAAAGTTACATATGCATTTTATTTTTAAAAAATATAACAATAAATATTTATTAATTTTTTTATCTTATTATTTAATTCTGTTTATTCAGTAGCCTTTTTTTGGTCGAAATGGTCGTGATGAGTATACAAACGGATGAATTTTTTGGAAATTATCGAATTACTAGATCAGATGCGGTGGTTTTTGATTTCTAATTTCTTCCGCAAATTTGAATTGCTGTTCTGGTTTATCTGGCGTACTCAGTGACGTTACTTTGAATAAAAACAAGCGCCTGTTTTTTTATTTGGACCGTAACGTCGCACTCGAGGAAGCGTCTTATCTCTTTCCTTTTTGTCTGAACTCGTTGGAGTAAACCTATGGACACGGGGTAGGTATCAATTGAAAATTTGGAAAGTAGTCTGTAAGAGTAGTCTCAATTCGCTAATTCACTGATTAAAGTAAAATTATTCTTATTACTACATTATTTATTTATTTTTTCTTTTTCAACAGAAAGAAAACATTTCATTGAGTTAAAATTATATCTACAAGCCCCGAAGGATTAGACCTAAATCTCAATCTATTATTACATTAAACAATCCACCACACATTAGACATACAAAAGCTGGCCCAAAGGCCCAAAGAAATCCTATATCACTGGCAACAGTACCAACACTACTCCAAGCAGTGGTGGCGGCAGCGGCAGTCAGGCACCGAATAAGCGCCGATGAGAGAACGGCTCCTACAAGGCAGCAGAACGAAGCCACAATGGCCACAAGCAGGGGACAAACCCCCAACCACCACAACAAAAACACAGAGGAGCCCAGAACGCCAAAAGTAACGGCGACAACAGGCATTAGACGGGCAATGCCACCAACTCCAACATCCAGATACCCAACGGCAAAGACTGAGAAGACCATCAACCCAAACTTTGTACTGGGGCCGACGGTAAGCAAAAGAAGAGAGTCTCCCACCCCCTGCCTAGATTAGTGGAGACGAGGAAGCGGGGGACCTGCCGAAGGCACCAAACGGGACGACAGAGAAGAAAAACAAACTGCGATCAAACAAAACAGAGGCAAACCCCCACCCACACAACAGAAGCCCACGTAAGGAGCACCAACAGAGGCAAACAACCTTAGAAGTTCACAAAGGAGCACGAAGAGCTTCTCAGAGCCCACCAAATTGCATGGAAGAACTTGGTAACAATACTAATACATTGTATATCGTATATTGGCACCATTCAAGCCAAAAGGACTTTTTTATAATATTTTAAGGACTATAGTTTCCCACTTCATGGATCAACATTATATACTTAAGACTCAAAATAAAATTAAGATTCGATAGTAAATATAAGCAAATGTTATTACCAATATTCATGGAAAATTTATTAAAAATTTTATGGTTTACAAATGCGGGAACGTACATTTTTTTAAGTAAGATTTAAAATTTGAACTGTAAATATAAAATTACTATTAAATCTTGTAGCTAGTTGCTTGGCAAAGTATTCTATAAGGTAAATGTTATTTATATGCAAGGAAAGTGTGAGCACTTTCGTGAGCTATCCTATGTTTTATGTAACTTGTCGATTTTTAACGCAAATCTTTGTCTAAATTAGATTTTGACATTGTCGTAAATTATTATATTTTTAAAAGATTAATTATCCCAATTTAACATTCAATCATATTAGTCATCATATGAACGTTGATCTAGCCATTTTATGACTATTGAAAAACTATTATGTACCTTAATATATTTATCTGTTACTAATTGTTATGATTGATTGAGACGTTATTTTTATTTATGGGTTATAAAACTATATATAACTATTATAAAAGGTCATACTTTTGTTTCTCTTCCTCTGCCAAATCAAAAAAATTTGAGCAATCCATTGTACACACTTGTATTAATAAACTGACGAGAGAGGGAGATTTGTATAATAAGGATAATGTTTGTAATTTATTTTTTGGTTTTGTGGCTTGATTATTATCTGCAATTTTTGAATTATTTTTGTGTTGGATTCGGATTTGCTGGAGGAGAGATAGGGAAGATGGAAGAGAGAGAGAGGAGGGAAAAGAGAGAAAGGAACGGGAGAAGAGAGAGGGAGAAGGGAAGAGAAAGAAAGAGAAAAATGATTTTTTTATTGTTGTATAATTTTTTTAATTATTTTAATTAAAATTTGGTTTAATTAAAATTAAAAATATTATGCTGATGGGAGACAAATTATCAGACATAATACTCTATTAGTTATCACGTCAACTTACTTAACAGATAAAATGATGATTGGGCAAAGTTAATATGACGGAGATAACATACTAAACTGATTTTTTTAAAAAAATAATAAATAAAAATTAATAAACTGTTAAATATTTTAAATAAAATTAATTCTTATGTCATCATAAAAAAAGTATTCCTTCATGTTCTAAGAGATCGCAAGAGGGGTGAATATGTTTTCTTTATTGTTTATTTGTTAACTGTGATCTTATTATTTGAAATATATATTTGTACAAAAGTTTGTTATATTTTAAGAGAATAATTATTATTACCTACTATATTAAAACTACTTGTTTATGGGCATAAGCAGAATAGTGCAATTGCCTACCCTAAAATTTTAAATTATATTGCTTTAAAGCTAACAACCATCAGACCCCTCAGCGTAGCCCAATGAAAATGCTCTATCCCACCTCAGATTCTCAATTGCCCACCTAGGTTCGAGCCTTACTTGCCTCACTTTTTGTGTATTTGCTTAATTTTTTTTTGTTTCTTTTTGTTAAATTGACATTTTTTTTTCTTTTATTTCTTTTAATTTCTAATTTTTGTTTTCTTGGTAACTCATTTTCAATATATATACTAAAATTATTTTTATTTATTTTTAAAAGCTTTTCAATAATTTTTTTCTTATATTCATATTAGTAATCATTTTCAAAAGTAGCTTATTTTTAATGAAATAAATTATTAGCAATAATTTTTATTAAAAAGGAAAATAAATATTTGAAAACACATTTTATACCTAAATATGTATTTGTTTATAAAATTGACTTCAATGTTATTAGTTATAATAATTATGGTAAATAATTTTTTTTGAAGATACATCATAAAGAATTTATTACATAATCACATGAGAAATAAATAATTAAACAATTAAATGATTAGAAAAAAATATTTCATTGCATAAAACATAAAAAAATTAAAACATCAAATGTATGTTTATTATTCATAATAATTAATATGATATTTTATTTTCATTATATATATTAGTTTCTATTATTGTATTTATATTATATACTTTGCGCCCCTTAATATTTTTTCTAAATCCACAACTGTTTGTGGAAGCATAAATTATCCTTAAAGATAATACTACGCACACTTCAGACTCTATCTTTTTAGCTCTTTAATATTATTTATTTATTTTAGTATTATTTATATAATTTTGTTGATTGTTGTTCAACAACTCTAATTCTTAACTTATTTAAATTATATATATATTTTATTAATTAGATTCTACATAAATGTTAGTAACAGTCACTTTTATCTTCTCTTTTACAGTTACTGCTTACGTGGCAGATGTTGATTGGTTGTAAAAAAGTTGAATGTCAAAAATATTACAGAAATGTCATTGAAAAATGTTGATATGTTGATTTGTGATTGATGTCTATAAAAGAGAAAGTAAAAAGTGACTGTCCGTAATAAATTTCTTAAATTTCAATAAACATGTCACATGTTCTTCAACTCGTCAATGTTTTGAGTTGAAGGTTTTTTTTTTAATTTTACTGGGGAAAAATATTGTCGCTTATTCTTATTGAGGTACAATTGATAGTTGAATTTTTTTAAAAAAAGTGGATAAGTATTATTAAATATCATTAAATATATTATATGATTACATATATTATATTAAAAATAAACTACATAGTGATGCTCTTCTTCGTAGTTTTTATAGCTGAGGCGCCTTCAATCCAAAATAAGTAGATCTCGATGGAGCGAGATAATTTACCCTATATGTGTCAACACAAAGTGAGAAGATTAGTTTGGGTTGTGTTGCCAAGGGGAACACAGTTAGTTGTTTTCTTTTTGTCTTTTTTTTTTTTTGCAGCGTTTTACACGTTAAGTCGCATATCAATTTTAATTATTATACACATAATATCTATTATACATAAAATTTAACAATTATATATATTATACTTAAGAATTTTTTAACATTATATTTATTACACATAAATCTTAACCCTTATACATATTATTCATATTATTCAAAAAAATAAATTAAAGTGTGACCCATCACAGTCATACCATGACACCCTCTCGCGCTTCTCCGTTTCTCTTTCCTTCGTCCGCCATTGTTTCTTAACCGTCGGTTTAACATATAGGCTTGGGTCCATGTACTGAGATTAAGATTCTTCTCAGTTTGCCAGAGACATTAAAAAAATAATTTTATTTTATTTTATTTTTAAAATTAAATTTTAAATATACATAATATTATTATAAACATAATTAATATTATTTTAAAAATATTTAATATTTTTTAATTTTAAAAAATAAAAAAGAGAAAAATTATGTTTTAAAAATTAAATCTTTAATATATTTAATATTACTTTAAATATAATTTAAATTACTTTAAATATATTTAATATTATTTTTTAATTATTTTAAAAAAATAAAAAAAACAACATTTTTTTTCTTTGCTCAGTCCCACGGAGTATGAGTCCAACTAAGCATAAAAAATTAATAATTTTTTTCCGTCAAAATTAAACTTTAAATATATTTATTATTATTTTAATTATATATAATTTAACTCTAAATCATTTTAAAAAAAATGATGCCACTCTATAGTCATTTTAAATGTCCTATTAATTTTTCCCAAATTATGTGTAAATCTACACATAAATAATCCATCAGTCTCAAATCTCAGTGCATCGCAAAGCAAGATAGCAAGCATGGAAATCACAATATTTTACTTGACTCTTTCATTTGTTTTCGTCCTCCTAGCCTTAATATTCTATATATCAAAAACTCACCATGTAAACCTCCCTCCCTGCCCACCTGCCCTTCCAATTATGGGCCACCTCCACCTCCTAAAGCCACCCATGCACCGTACTTTTCATGCCCTGGCTCAAAAGTACGGCCCCATCATCTTTCTCCGATTTGGGTCCCAGCCCGTGGTGGTCGTGTCGTCGCCGTCCGCTGCCGAGGAATGCTTTACTAAAAACGACATCGTCTTCGCCAATCGCCCAAGATTGCTTATCGGCAAGCACTTGGCTTACAACTACACAACCATGACGACGGCACCGTACGGTGACCACTGGCGCAACCTACGTCGGGTGGGGGCCATTGAGATCTTCTCCACTCATCGTCTAAACATGCTTCTAAGCATTCGACAAGAAGAAATCAAGCGGCTCCTGATCAAGTTGTCGCGTGAATCGCGCCATGATTTCGCAAAGGTAGAGCTGAAATCAACGTTCCAAGAGCTAACGTTTAACATCATGATGAGGATGATTGCAGGGAAGAGGTATTATGGGGAGGACGTGACGGATCCAGCAAAGGCAAGGGAGTTCAGGGAGATAATGAGGGAAGTTCTAGCCTCTGCTGGGGCATCGAATCCAGGGGATTTCTTGCCGATCTTGAATTGGATCGACGGCGGTAAGTTTAAAAAGAGGATGAAAAGACTAGGCAATATGATGGATAAGTTCTTGCAATGGTTGATTGATGAACAAAGAAGTAAGAAGGACGACTTGATGAGCAAGAACACCATAATTGGCCACCTTCTTTCCTTGCGAGAATCGAATCCCGAGTATTACACAGACGAAATCATCAAAGGGTTTGTGCTGGTTAGTAACACGAAACTCAAAACAATTTTTCTAGACTTAAATTTACTGCTTAGTATCTGAAAAAAAAAAAAAGAAATAATTATATTGTATGAAAAAGTTATAAATGAGTTGCAACAAATGATGAGAGAAAAGAGGAAAATTAAAGATAGAGAGCAAGAGAAAGAGAAAGAGAAACAGAAGGATAATAATAAGACGCTTGGAAGTGTGCCTGTAAGAGAACGTGCAAGACTAAGGGGTAAGAAGAGGCGTGGAAGAAACAAGGAAATTGAAAGGGACACAGAAAGGGTGGAAAGGTAAAAAGTGCAGGAAAATAAATTTAACATTATAGATATTGTTTATGCACCTCTATATTTAGAAATAATTATAACTCACCATAAAAAAGTTAAATAATATGATTTTTTACTTTTATTTCTTGTGAATCTGTATAAATATTTAAAAAAATTATAACTTTTTTTAAATTTCCTTCAGGTCGTTGTAGACTACATATGGAAAAAAAAATATTATAGATTAAAGTAATTGTACAAATGTGAATGATTTGGTATTCTGGTCCTCTCTCTCGACCTAACCGTAGACAGGCCACGCCTTGAATCACTCAGTGTCGGCCATAGGTTTTTTTCTTTTTTGTGGGCCATAGTTTCAAATGAAATCTGCTACCTACTCCTTCATGATTTGCTTAGTTTCAAATGAAATCTGCTGCCTACTCCTTCGTGATTTGCTCCTAGTGGTTCTCTCTGGAATATTGGCATAAGCGCACATTTATGTAGGTATATAATTTATAATAATTAAAAGATGTATAATTAATATAATAACTTATTTATTTATTTATTTTTAAAATTTAATATATTTTGTATAATTTAATAATGTTAATTTTGAAATGCTCATGTGCAGGTCCTCCTATTGGCTGGAACCGATACGTCAGCAGTGACATTAGAATGGGCAATGTCAAACCTGCTCAACCATCCGAACGCACTGAGGAAGGCTAGAGATGAATTGGACAACCAGGTTGGCCAAGAGGGCCTGCTTGACGAACTATCTCTTTCTAAATTGCCCTATCTTAAGAATATAATGTTCGAGACCCTTCGTTTGTATCCAGCAGCACCCCTTTTGCTTCCACATATGGCCTCTGATGATTGCACCATAGGAGGGTACCACATTCCACGTGGCACACTGTTGTTGGTTAATGCATGGGCAATACATAGAGATCCTGTGCACTGGGATCATCCAGCAAGTTTTATGCCAGATCGATTTGAGAGAGGAGAAGCAGAGGCCCATAAGCTAATGCCTTTTGGGTTGGGCAGACGGTCCTGTCCTGGATCAGGCCTAGCCCAACGGGTCGTGACTTTGACCTTGGGTTCATTAATTCAATGCTTCGACTGGGAAAAGATTACAGATCGGGAGATTGACATGACGGAAGGAAGAGGGATCACCATGCCCATGATGAAGCCATTAGAGGCCAAGTGTAAAACTCGCCCTATCATGGATAAGCTTTCATCTTGATTTATTTATTTTTCTTTTACAACAATATAAAGAGTTATTTGTATGGTATAGAGTATTTAATATATAATGTAAAATATGACCAAAAAAGTATATAATGTAAAATCATTTACATTTGTTTAAGTGATGGTTGTTAAAATCAAATAGATCGACAGTTTGATCGGTTTAATTAGTGTTTAATAAGATGATTCAAACTTGAATCAATGCGAGAAAAAGTACACAAAATTACTAATTAAATTATCATTTTTGATGATAAAATAGGATGTTCAAATCATCAAATTGTTGCCCATATATATATAGGAAAAATGTTTATGGGCAGATGTTGGTCTCTACACTGCCTCCACATGCGTGTAATTTGTGCAACCACAAGTACATTTTGTGCAATCGTAACGATAAAAAGTGATATAAAAATTATTACTGTTTTTTTCATTTCACAATTTTTAATTACGGTTGCACAAAAAGTACTCATAGTTGCATAAATTAAGTACGTGTGGATTCTGTGAAAATTCAGTCTATTCGTATAATGGAACTCATATATATGTACTAGAGCGTACTTGTTTTAAGAGCTTTCATAAAATTGATCTTGATCTTGATCTTGATCCAATTAGAGATACCGCGTTCTACCTTTGTGATTTGAAGAGTGCAAACCACGTGCTCATGTTGAGACACAAAAATAGTTCAAATCTTTGCAACTTGTTGCGAACAAGATTCTCGTGTATAAATACAATTGACGAGTATAAAACATTATATATATCTTAATTTTACTAGGTTCTTATACTGTCCATTCTGAAAATAAGCCAAATGTATTTAACTTTATTCATAGAGAGTGGTTTTTTACGAGACCCTCTCAAAAACATATGCATATTTGCCAATAAATCTTAAAACATTTCTATTCTAATAGTTAGTTAAATAAAGTCACATGTAAAAACAGAAGTCGTACCAAAGCCCTTCTAGCACAAATTGGTTGGAAAGGAGATTTTTTTAGTTCTATATTTGAATTTTTGTGACTATATTATTATTTCTTAATCTTTCCATCTTCCTTGTAAAAAAAAAAATTGAACCGACGCACTTTTACAAAAGAGTCCTATTATATTAACCGGAAAAATTTTCAAAATATAATTTGTTAGATTTATTATGCAACTGTCTTGATTACATGTGTTATTAAATAAAAGAAAAAAAATCATTTTTTTTTATTGTCTAATGAATCCTGGTTAGCTGGCTGCACAACAAATTTATCAAGTTACAGTTTCAGAAGATCTTCTGACAACTATTTCTTTAGCTGTACAACTTTTTCCTTTACAAAATTATGATTTTTTTTTCAACCCATGAAAAAAAAAGTGTATGGTAGTATGTCGATCATATATGTAAATGAAAGCTGACTTTATTTAACCATTACATCTCCATGTAATTAATCCTTATGGGGAAGGGCCTACCCCCGAGCACTGATGGAATCAATGCGGGTTCGCTACTAGAGACCACAACAATTGTCGAATTTAAAATTTAAAACGTACTCGATCTTTTTCAGCCATAGCGAGCACACAACATTTTGTCGGGAGAGAGTTACATTGCACAAACTCAAACTTGAGTTACTGATGTGAAGCGCGAACTAAATTACTATCAAACCACCACTTCAAGTGATAAATTTAAAATTATCGTGGGATTGGCAATCTAGAATCCAATTTTTTTTTCGATGAAACCAGTTTAATTGGGTTGGGCCAACGTCCAACTATTGAGAAAATGAATACCACGCTGCAAACTGGATGAACAGTAAGTTAGGCCATATCTTTATACCATTTTACGCACCGCAGGTGTAACAGAAATTGAGGGCTCGACCCTAATGCTCTTGTTGAGCTCTTCTTAATCATTTAGGCTAAACTAATAAAAAAAGAAAAAAAAATGGAAATGAGCCCCAGCCTTAAATTGCATCAATTCGCGTTTGGATTGTACCATATCCATTTCTTTTCTTTTCCTTTTGTCATTCTCATCATTTATATACTTAAGCTCCAATTTGTTGTTTTAAAATAACTTATATTTATAAAATATTTATATGAAAAAATATTTACAGTGAAAATAATAATTTTCTTTTATCACTTCCTTATAGCACAGTTTGTATTTTCATTGAAAATAACTTCAGCTCTGCAAAAGCTGAAATTATTTTACTTGAAAATCTGAAAATTTTTCTCAAATTTTACCTATGTAAAATATTTTCTGTGAAATAAAAGTCTGAAAATTTGTAAAATTTTTTTTCTGTAAAATATTTTACAGGAAATAAACACACCCTTAGTATGTAAAATCTACGCAAATAAGAAAAAAAGTCTAGTTTTATTTTCAATAATTAATTCTGATACTTTCTTTTTATTGAGGTAGCAAAATACTTGAATAAGTATTGTTACATAATCAAAAAATTTAATCAAAATTCAACCAAAACAATGTAATGTCGACATTATTTTAAGCCTTATATACATATATTTTTTTATTTACATAATTTCAAAATAATATCATATTTATATTATTTTGAATAGCTACTCATCTTTTTACGGGCTAAATATAAGAAGATTTATATTTTTATATTTTAAAAAATTAAAAAGCATTTCAAATAAAATCAAACTCTTGTCTTTTCGTTTGCATCAAATGCTCCCTCCATTGGATAAATAATTAACTTCCAATGTACATCTTTTTTTTGAACAACTTCCAATATATATCGGACCTAGAAACTTGTAGTTATTATAATAATTATAAAAGCTCGCTAATCAGCTCCGCGCGCGAAAAGAAAACGGTTAATGGCTCTGCGAAGGACTCTCCGTCTGGGCGCCGCTAACAAGAAATCAATCTCTTCCTATTTACTCGCTCGCCGCAGTAAGGCTACACTATTGATCCAAGCCTTGGCCACAGCCATTTGATTCCCGCTACGTTTTCAAGATGACCTCAATCGCCTCCGTCGAACCGAATTACCTTCGAGAGTCAGGTCAGCCGAATCTTTGTTGCAGATTTTAATTTTTTTTTTCTGTTTCATTGTGGAGTTAAATTAGGTTAGGGTTTGGTTGTAGATTTCGGTTTTGTGTGTTGCGGATTGGAATCTATAATCTTGTTTGGGTTTTGAGTTTGTAACTTTGCAGTGGACTGTTTGTTCCAAGCAGAATGGAGCTAGGCTTGTAGGACATTGTGTTCTGATTTGAGTGGTTTTCTCTTGTTTAGCATCTGAGTTTTATTTTTGGATTGGCTTGTGACTTTCCATTGGTTTTGTAAATTTAATTTGTTCCTTGGGAAAATGCAGTTGTATTGTTGAATGTATTGCGTGGCTTTCAATTTGTGCTTTGAATGAACTGGAGGGTCCTGTAGTTTACCGGCCACTAATTTGCTTTGTGTAGTTTGGCCTTGTGTTATAATTTTGTTTTTCCTACTAAACCCGTTGTAAATGCTTTTTTGCGTGAGCGTGAGCGAATATGTCCGAGAAATTTTTTTTATTTTGAGATGTTAGATGCTTTTCTTTCACAGGTTTTACGCATTTGGCTTTTGCCTTAGGATATGAGGCAGGTATTAACAAAAGCACCATAGATGGCAATATGGTGCCACATGGTGCTCTAATTACATTAGTACAAAAGGGAATTTAATACTTGGAGATGGAAGCAAATTTGAGTAATGTTAGAATGGACGGCTCTTTTCCAACCGTCAATCGGTGTGCTGCTGCTAGTTAATTTTATTTGCCTCAACAATTTCATTGATCAAGGTTGTATTTTATTTTGTTAGAGTGACGGAGATGTGGACCAAGATTTCTCATTCTTGCGACCATTGGATCTTATCACAAAAGACGTCTATGAGTTGCAACAAATGATGAGAGAAAAGAGGAAAATTAAAGATAGAGAGAAAGAGAAAGAGAAACAGAAGGATAATAATAACAAGCTTGAAAATGTGCCTGTAAGAGAACGTGCAAGATTAAGGGGTAAGAAGAGGCATGGAAGAAACAAGGAAATTGAAAGGGACAGAGAAAGGGTGGAAAGGGAAAAAGTGCAAGAAAAGCATCTCGAGGTTAACACTAGTAGAGAAATGGCTGTTGATCAGGATGACAAAAATGCTGCCAAGCATGTACAAAATGGGACTACTCGAGGTTAATGTTTTGTTTTGTCTTTATTTTCTCTTTGCCTCTTTATTTATTTATTTATTTTATTTCATTGTTGTCTTGTTCTCCTAGTATTCCATAGTACTGCTTAGATCAGTTACATGACAGACACTGTAAATTCAATGCTGCTTTGCCGTAGTCTGGAGTTCTGCTTTTCATGGTTTTTAGCTAGCAATCATCCTGTTATGCTTGTATTTTTTGTTATCAAAAGAAATGAATAGAAAAGAATCTTTAGAATCATTAGAGTATTTGGAGGCCATACTTCAAATAACAGCTCTTAATTGTTTTCTATATCTAACCATGCATTTATTTCTTCCTTTTTAACAGGACCAGAGTCCATTAATATCTCTACAACATCAACATCTCAGACTTGTGAAATTCATAGTTCTGGTGTGATGATTTTGGAAGGACATACTTCCATGGTTTGACATTCTTCTATATTTTTGCTTTTTGTTTTTCCAAGAAAAAAAATTTGCTGTCCATTTTTGCTTACTTCCTTTTGACCTTACACATCTCTTGACAATTAATTTTCCCCTTTCTCCTTTCTTCCTTCAGGTTTGTGCTTGTGCGTGGAGTCCTACAGGATCACTTTTAGCTTCTGGGTGTGTATTCTTATTAAATGAGAATTATGTGTTGAAAGGTTGATTCTTTTTGTGTAGAATGTTGATGGTTTTGGTAAATTCACATTCTTTGGCATAAGACCTGTTAATAAGTTACTGCCATATTTAGTGTTCGTTGATAAATAACTTAACAAGTCGCCACTAATGATAGCATTCATTTCTTTTGCCTTTGCTGGATATGATGTATGGAATTACAATTAATGTTGTTCCTTTGATGCAGCTTTCCTTAAAAATTTTGGTTGTTTTTGTTACAATGTGTACTATTATAATAGTGCAACACATCATCTTATTTTATTCCTTGAAGTTTATCATCTTTGCCTTAATTTCCAGGTCTGAAGATTCCACAGCACTTATTTGGAGAATAGGAGAGGGTGCCTTTAGATCTGGTGCGGAAAGTGGTCCTTTAGATGTGTTTGTATTGAGGCATGTAGAGGGAAGAGCAAATGAAAAGAACAAATATATAACAACACTGGACTGGAATGTGAGTTCTTGTGTTTCATTTGACTGTCAAATTCTGTTAATGTTGTTTTCTTGCTAATGTGAATTGTATGTTATATGTTTTATCAGGCTTAGCTTAAAGTTTTACATGTCTATAGAATGTGGTTGATGGTAGGTTTTGTCAGCTGTGGGGATGATAATCCAGTTTGCCTTTTCTTTTAAAATGTAATTTAGAGACATAAAGTGGGTTCATTGCCGAAGATACTTACGAGAAGACAAATGCCTTGTGGTTCTTGTTAAAATAGTGGCCTGGGGTACTGAATAATGTAACATGACAAGAATTGGGTTGCATGGGGGCAAACTAAGATGGAAGGGAAGCTAAGATTATGCAAATTGCAGCATCTACCCTTAATTTCAATTGGGTTGCTAAACTTTATTTTTAGCAGTAGATATTATGAAATCATCAGAACTTTTTTTCTTTCCCTCAAAGTATTCACTCCATTAGTTTTTTTGATCGAAAAGTGATGTAGAGGCTTTTCCTGTGATGCCATTATCATGTCATTTCTGTGGGGAAATTCTTGCAGAAACTGATAGAATGATGATGCTGAAATGGAATTGTAAGTCTAATGATGTGATTGAAACAAACTGAAATTCAGCAATCCATTTCAAATTATGTAAAGAGTTCAGTGGTAAAGAAAATACTCTATTCTTATCTCCTTCATTCAACAGTGTTTTGAAATGTCTTAATTGCCTGACAGACAGAGGCCAACGCTAATAGGCAGTGCTGGATAAGAATTAGAAATCATTTCCTTATATGCAGACATATAAGCAAGACATGGCTGCTTTGTAGGACACCAACTTGGTTTTTCACTTCATTCTTTTAGTGGATGTCTTCTTTTTGATGGATATGGATAACGATGTGACATTGACTTTGGTATGGTACTTTGTGTATTTCACTCCTATTCGTTTATGGGGTGGCTCCTTTTTGCTCTATATCGGCTAGGATGGGACACTACCACCTCCATTTTGCTTGGAGCCTTATTCCTTCGTATCTATATGGAGTAGAAAGGCAAGAACCACACTTTTTGAAGGGTGCAAATTTTGTCAGATGTCTCTAAGGCACCAGACAGTTCGGGAGCCATGACCTTGTTTTGGTTGTCAACTATTTCTATAAAACATGGGTTTGGAATTTTATTTTACATTGCTTAGTGTTGCAGAAAGTAGTAGGTAGTCAATGGAGAGCAACTTTACTGGTTTGAATGGTGGATGTTCTGCTTGGGAGGTTAAGATTATTGTAATAATTATCAGATCTTGGAATTTGTAGATGTGATAGTTTCTGTTGGTTTATGGAAGTTGTGGCTTTCATTGGATAATGTTTGCAAGCTTCTGTCTTTAGTCGCTTTAGTTGTATGACTTAATACAATGTAAGCATTGACCAAAACCAATGACAAATCATATAACCTCTCCTTTGACAATAAGGTGTCCTATAGCGAGTACTTTTTCTAAACATTTTTTGTTCTTTACAGCTGTTCTTCCTACATTAATATAACTACATACATTAATAAGCATGTCTCTCTAATGCGCAGAGTGAGGGAACGTTACTTGCAACAGGTTCATTCGATGGTCATGCAATGGTTTGGAGTACAAGTGGTAAGATGTTTTTCCTTGATCTAGTTCATGCTTTTATTTCAAATGTTACATTTGGATTGGGCGCCTCTCATATTGATGTTCTTTTGAAACGACATAGCATGCTTGGTGCATCTATACTCTTGGTTTTGGAATTAAAGTTTGATATCTATTATCTAATTAGGGAGTTGGCTGATTGTTCCCTAAAAAATTTATTAAATTATCCTCGACTATTTTAAAGGGATTGTTTGATTATTTTTTTTACAATAATTTATTAATTAAATGACTTAAATTATTGGTCTTAATTACGGGCTCATTTGAAATTTTGAATCTGTATAGGATGCTAAAACCTTACTATTTATATTTGAAGTTATTTTATTATTTAGATGGGATTTCACTTAATTAGAATCTATGTATCTATGAAATTGCTAAATTGTGGAGAGAATATAAAAAAGTGTCCCAATGCATGAGACTTCATACAATGGGGTTTGGCGAATTTTTAAATTTATGCAACCTTACTTTTGTTTTCGTAAACTTATATACATCCTAAATCGAAAAAAATAATAGGTGGCTTGGTGGGAGAAAACTTATCTTCAAATAACCCTATTATTTGTCACAAGATTTAGTAAATTGTTCTTAAATAATTAAAGGGGATCGATGATTTATGTTTTATTATTTATCTATTTTCTAAGTAGCCTAAAACTATATGTTATTAATTTAATGTATGGGCTATTGGAATATTTGGAATCTATAGCTATATCAGATTTTAAGACCAAACTGTTTTCAACCTGTTATTGAAAAAGATTTTTCTTAATAGTCAAACATATGAACAAAATATGAATAATGAAAAGTCCAAACACTTTTTTTTTTTGGCAAAAAAATTTATTATGGGTATATTAGTTATCGGATTTATGGACTGAAGTCGGAGTAATCCCTATTTGAACTCCTTATTTAACAACTTCCATAGGGGGCAGCTCACCACCCAAGTACTGTTGGAACCGAACAAAACTCTAAGTTGATCACAGTATTAACGAATCTTAAACCATCAGCATACCTGCTCACCGATAAACTAGAGAATTTTAGAAAATTATTGCATTCTTTTTGTAACCGATAGGACTCGAACCAACCGATGGGACTCGAACCAGGATTAAAAAAAAAAGTCAAACACATTGTTCTCAAACCAAATAAATAAATAAATATGTATGGTCAACATATGAAAAACTTTTCTTCAATGCTTTACGCAAAAAACAATGATAATAAAAAAAAAGGAGAATTATGAATTTTGTTAGCATTACAAAAAAAAAAGTAATTTTTTATGATTGACGCGTCCACTGTATGCAACACAAAGCTATTCTGCCAAGGTTGTGGCAGAGCAGACAAGAGAAAGACAAATGAAGCTCGCTAAAGCATTTGTATGAACGTTCACAACTCTTTGATGTCCATATTTTTAACTAGTGCGCACTGGTAGATTACATTAACCAATGCAGTCGACTTTGAGCCTGCTGATAGTGCTATCCTCGTCTATTGTGGTTATGTCAAGGTGCAAAAAAGTACAGTTTGGGCTTTTCATTCTCTCTGTTTGAGCTTTCTTTGGGAATGTGATGAGATTATTTTTCACGCACACACAGTCGGAAACTTCTAATGTTCATCTTTGTTGACATTGACTTCTGTTCTGCTGGTAACTGCATTATGAAGACTTGGAGTGTATTTTTCCCTGTTTAGGCGAACAAAAGGCTACTTTGAGCAAACATAAAGGACCAGTATTGTCTCTAAAGTGGAATAAGAAGGGGAATTATCTTCTTTCTGGGGCCGCTGATAAAAAAGTTCTAGTGTGGGATGTCAAGGCCAAGGAATGGAAACAACAGTTTGAATTTCATTCAGGTTTTTTTTTTTTCCCCTGTTTCCATCATTTTGTAACATAAATTACATTTCAGTGTGGAATTGATCTTTGTTTGTATTTGTTGCTTTAGGTCCACAGACACTATGATTTATGTTTGCAAAGTTGGAGACACCCGCCCTGTTAAATCTTTTGTTGGGCACCGGGTCAGTTTTGTTATCAACTGCCAATTGGTTTTGTCATGGGTTTTGAAGTTAAATATGATGTCTTCATGAACATTTTTTTAGCTGTAGTTGTCAATTTAGTAGAGCTGTTGATAGCAGTTTTTGGATGTTTAGTTTCTGGTTTGGCTTAAAATGTTTAGTTGAACCTGGCATGTTTGTTATTTCAATATTGCAATGTGAACGAATTTTATTGTAGGCAACCGCCAAGCTACCAATCTGGCGAAATGCTTTTTAGGTAGAGGTTTTTCTTTGAATTGTATATCATAATATCACTTATATTGTTATCTGGCTGGGTTAATATCACATGAAATAAAGTTGTGCCCAGGTGTTATCTTGTTCCAATGGAATTAGAAACCTTAATTTTTCTGCATACATTATTATTGCTTATCAATTGATTTGAGTGGCAGTAGGTGATGAATCTTTACAGGTACAATGTTTACCTTAAAACTAAAAGTCTGCTTCCTTGGGCTAATATTTGAAACTTTCTGCAATTTCAGTCTGAGGTTAATTGCGTGAAATGGGATCCAACAGGTTCATTGTTGGCATCGTGCTCTGATGATATGAGTGCGAAGGTTGTACATTCCACCTTTCCTTTCATTTGTGAGCTGATTTTTATTCTTAGTTTCAGGATATTTATTACCTATTATATTTATATCCCCCCATGATCTTGAAGCTTTTTAGCCCAAGAAAAATGAAGTTTTCCTCTTCATTTCACTGAGCCCTGTAACACAATCATATATATACCATTAATTGCTTGTTAGCTTGCTATTTTTAGGGTAGGTAACTCATTAAAGTTCATCTGCAGATACGGAGAATAAAGCAGGACAAGTATGTTCTGATTTGAGGGAACATTATAAGGTACAGTTAATCTTTGTTTTTCTCAGTTGTTATATGTTTGGTTTTCTGCGCCTAGGCTGTGTACCAATTTCTTTTTGTTTGCTAAATGATCTTACCGCAGGAGGTCTATAATCTCAGATGGAGCCCTACTGGACCTGGTACAAACAATCCTAACAAGCAATTACTTCTGGCTAGGTAAATTTTCTGCAGCTTGTGTGATCCAATAAGTATTAGTCTGTATTGTAACTGATGTTTTCTGTGGTCTACATACAATACAGTGCATCGTTGGACTCAACAGTGAAGTTATGGGATGTTGAAATCGGAAAAAGTCTTTGCAGTTTGAACGGCCACAGGTATGCCACTGATCTTTGACATTGATTACATACTAAAAGGAAAGAATAAATGGAGACTATTCCCAGCAAGGTTGCATTTTTCATGAATTTGGTGGGCAGTTTAGTGCAAGCTTCATGACTCAATGAACAATGATTTTGACTGTACTCGCTTCTCCTTTGAAATTTTTGTGCAGTAATGATATGTCTTCCTTGTGCACTAATTGGATTATTGCTTCGTTATATTTTCTTATTTTGCCTCTCGACCCTCAATTAATGAAATAGATGGAGTTGTCACACGATTGAGTTTCGCTTTGGCTAATGAAGGTTTTGTTTGGTTAAGCTGTTAGATTTTATGCTATTTGTCTTTTTTTTTTAATTTTCGTTATTTTCTTTTTCGTTTTCTGTGTAATTCGTTATTTGTTGTCAATAAATATTGTTTTTCAATGACATTTTTATGCAATAATTACTATGTTTTCACGCATAGTGCAGAGACCAGATAGGGGCTAGAGTTTTTAGCGAGGAGAAAAGCCTGGAGAGTTAGAAGGGAGCCGTTTGTAGGGGAAGGGGGGAATATTGTGTGTAAATAAGAGAGAGGAGAGAGAAGTGAGAGAATGTAAGAAAGAAAAGAGAGGAAAGTGTGTAGACAGAAAGAGTGACAGGGAGATGAGACATAGCACAGAGTGAGGTTACAATGAGGAGGGAAAGTGAGGAGAGAGAATCTATAGAGAGAGAGAGAGAGAAACAGGAGAAGGTATAGAGAGCAAATGTAAATGTAGCAGGTGTGGGGAGAGTGTGGATAGAGAATAGAGAAAGTTAGTGTGAAGAGAGAACAGAGCAAGAGGAGAGGATGTTGGAAGGAAAAGCGTAGAGGAGTGTGGAGAGAGAGGGGACAGAATGTAGAGAATGGAGAGAGTGTGGAAAGAGGAGAAAAAGGGTAGAGAGAGTAGTGACAGCAGAGAGAAGTAGTGTAGAGAGAGGAAGGAGATTGAGAAAGTGTGGACTGTAGACAGAGGGGAGAGAATGCAGAGAGACACTGTAGAGAGCAAATGTAGAGAAAGAAATTGTAAAGAGAAGATAGAGAAAATGTTAGAGGGTAGATTGTATAGAGAACGTTGATATACTTTAAGGCAGTGTTTTCAAATTCGGATCAGATCGGTCAGTTGGACTAATTGAATTGGTGATCGGTCGGGAGTTCGGGTAAGTTTAGACACATTTTCAGTAATGACTTGGACCAGTCAAAATGGTCAAAATCGGATCAGTTGAACCGGTTTAATAAAATTAAAAAATTCACAAATTATAATTTGACCCTAAATGTTATTTAAATTATAATTTTAACACTAAATTTAATTAAAAAGTTCAATTTAATCTTAAATTTATTTAAAAATTTTAATTTCATCCTTAAAATTAAAAAAATTAATATTTAATCACTATCTATAATAATTATTTTTTTAATTATTTTTATACATATGTATATTGTTAAATACCAGTTCACATATCAGTTTGATCGGTTCAACCAGTTGAACCTTAACCCATTAATATTTTCGGTTTGATGATCGGTCTAATTTTGACAACTTTATTTAAAGGCACTTGAGAAAAAAACAAAATTTCAAAAAATTGTTTGTCATCTGCCTGAGAAAAGAAAAAGAAAACCGCCACATAATTGAACCTGCCCCTCATTCATTTTTCAATGATAGGGCTAGCAGATGCCTCTTCCCGAGGGGGAAAGTCAATTGTTTTTTTTTTTTTGTTTTTTCTTTTTGAACCATTTTTTTGTACAATTACACAAAACGAACGTGTCTATAAACTATGGAGGGTGCACTGGCTCCCCTGAGGTCTTTCTATGCCGTGATTGATGGGTATCCTAGTCGGTCTTTCAATTTAGAGTACCTCTATTATCTGTTTTCCACTGACAGAATCGTTTTTTTTAATGTTTTTATATTGCCATTTTTCGGCCTGCAGGGATCCTGTATACTCGGTTGCATTTAGCCCAAATTCCGAGTATTTGGCTACTGGTTCTCTTGATAAATGCGTCAACATCTGGTCCTTGAAGGATGGAAAGGTTGTGAGAACATACACCGGCAATTGGGGTGTATATGAAGTTTGTTGGAATAAGGAAGGCGACAAAATTGCTGCCTGCCTTGACAACAAAGTAGTTTGTGTCCTGGACTTGAGAATGTAATAACTTAAAAGTTGACTAGGATGTGCAGATTTGGGGGTAGCTGTCAGAGTTCGTGAGAATTTTTTTTTACCGTGATTTGTCTTCAGTTTTCTGCTAGTTTAGCTTAGCTAAGTAGGACTAATTGTTGCCATCTGTTGTGGGTTGCTGATGAATTCCCTCTCAGTTAGCGATTTGCTTGTAGTACATGGATTAGTAACGAAGCATGTACAGAGTTATCATTGAGATCTTTGTGCAGCTTCATCTATTCGAGTGTTTGGACTAAACGTAGGTTGATATACAAAGTGCAATATTCAAGCTTTCTAGTTTCGAAATTGGATTCTTGTTGGTGCCATTTTCCTGGGACAATCTTGTATGAAGATAGACTGCATGTTCAAGGAAAAATGTTTAATGGCATTGTAGACTCAATAAAGCACCTCCACAATGCGCCATCTGCCCGAAGAGTTCTGAGGAGCCCAACTTAGATATGGAAATTAGGGTTACGGGAATTGTTTTAATGATGCTCATAAATTCTCCACCAATAAGTGCCCCAGTTAGCTAACGATTTCCCCCAAAGCCAAACAAGGGCAAAAGCAAACTCTGGAGAACCTGTCTCTTTGAGAGGGCATTGCATTGGATGATCGGGCTTCATTTTCAGTTTATTGGGATTGGTTAATTCAATACGATTAGTCAATATAACAATGAAGGAAGACCAACCCAGAATTTGTCATTTTCTCCAAAGTATAATTCTCCTGCAAGTTTCAACATTCCTGCAGAACAATTGAATCAATAGAAGCACCCGGGAGAATTATATCGAATAAGCCAGAGCATCATATGTTGCCCCTTTTAACCACTTTAAACCAAGTTTTGTGAAAAGGATGTATTATTAGCCTGCAGAATATGACAGGTTTCAGTCATGTTAGCTTATAAATTGACAAGTTGAGTAGCATTTCCTGTTCCTTTGTTCCTTCTTTGTCTCTTTGATGATGCTTAAAAGCTAAAGCCATACCTTCCTCCATCCCTCTCGAATCATTGCTTGCCATTCTTACTGGCTGCTTCCTTGATTCTTCATAACCATATGCTGGAACCTGAATAGCTTGTGCTCATTTTTTCCTCTCCCTTACGCATTTCACACATCGCTCACATATATCTATGTAGTTATGTTAATGTCAGACTGTTTGTTCGTTTTGAGACGGATAGATAATCCTTGGCTTTGGAATTTCCTGGAATTCGGCCAGACTTAGCTAGGCAAAATTCTTGAGTATTGAGGAGAAACAACAGCAATGAACAGAACACACTGTCCTGAACCAAAAAACAGAGAGCCAGCAGCCTCATTGTGCACAACGAGGGATATAAGAGTTTTATTTTAACGTTAAAACTACTCTATTATGACTTGAAAATTATAAATTTAAATTTATAATAACTTCTTCATAAAAATAAAAATAAAATTTTATAATTCTGACTCTTCTTTAAAATTTACACAAATAAAGTATCGGTTTTTCTCTTTTAATCAGGTCGTTTTAGGCATGGTACAAGAACAATCGTATCTTTATTTTAGCATATCTTGAGATTATCAGTCACCGACCATTCAATTAGTTATCCATCTTGCTTTCTTTTCCTACTCCTATTGGCGTTTATCTGAAACTAATTGATAAGGAGACAAACCTAATCTCCAAGATCCGACTCAGCATTCCAACACCACAATTATTTTATCTCACAGAACCTGAAGCATCAAAGCTGGTTGCAGTTGCATCACACGATCCTCTTTGTGGGCTGTGGGCAAAACTTGATCTCTTTTTCCCCCTCATTTTAACTGTTATTAAATATATTTTATTTGGTAGCAAAGATTCGGAGAGGCATAAGTGGCTCTGAATGCATTACTCCCACTGTACATATACATTGCCCACTACATGAAGACAGCCTCACAGATCATCTTTTTGATTTTAGGATCAACCCATTTAGAAATAGACAGCCCACTTCTCTATCCTACTTTTATCTCCATTATTGCTAGTTACCTGGGCCCCGCAACAACTTCAGAGTGGTGTTCACTTATTGCTATTTGATTAAACAAAAGAGCAATAAGTATATGTAAGTTACGAAAATATAGTTGAGTATTTAATTTATTTAATATTATTTATTAATTTATTTATTTTTTAAATTTAATTATTCAATGATTAATATTATTTTAATTTCATTTTGATCTAATCTAATCTACAAACGCTAAGTATTTTCTTAAACAAAATGCCAAAATTGTTGGCTTCCCCACTCTAATATCTTAAAGGAAGCTTAATGTTCACTAACTTATTTTGATGCGACTTCTGTTTAAGTAAATGCTTTCTTTCTGGCGGACGTAGTTTTCTTTTTATTATATGATGCGTATCTCTTTTGACCCTAACCAAAACCTTTACTGTCAGTAACATTGTGTGA
Organism: Carallia pectinifolia; assembly: GCA_037832335.1. NCBI lineage: Eukaryota > Viridiplantae > Streptophyta > Magnoliopsida > Malpighiales > Rhizophoraceae > Carallia > Carallia pectinifolia. The sequence goes on from CM075449.1 coordinate 25,385,268, forward strand.
AAGTAGAGACTAGGGAGGGATTATCGCCACTCTGTTACTATTTATTTATTTATTTATTTTGATTGAAGCCAATACATTTTATATTGTTTTGACTTTTTTTTTTATAAGAATTGAACTCAAAATTTTTACATATAGAGATCTTAAAAAACAGTTTCAGTATCAATAAATTTTTTTTTTCCTCTTCTTTCAACTTGCTCTTTGTCCCATAAAATAAAAAGAACTTACGTTTCTCTTGTGCAAGGCCACCAAATCAGGTTGCCTAACGCAAATTGACATCTGAAAATGGAAAACTTTTCGAACTTTCAATTTGTATAAACTATAATCAAATGTCACTTTAAAGAACAAATAATAACAAAGTGCTTGATTAAATCTACGTGTAATCAAACTGAAGAAAAACATAAATACATGTTCCAATAGCTCACACGATCATAGAATCATCATTTTAGTACACTATTTGCAAAGCTCGGGGGATGGCTTTTTGTTCAAGTTTACAAAATGAACTTCCTAGTTGCAGCAGACCCGAAAGCCAGAAAAAAAAAGAACAAACCGAGAGAGAAGAACAATTCTGGACAGGAAAGCTTAACTTTCACTCTCTCATCTTCTATTGATCATCACACCTTATTATATAGAGGTGATTTACACATACAAATTTGAAAAACTAATAACAAAATTCAAATAAACTAGCTTTTAGAATCCAGTGGCTTTTATAACCCTCAAATTGAAATTCATATACTAACTGAAGGGACAAATCTCTACAGCAACACCAGCTCCACCATTTTGATAAAAACAACTAACATAACTGTTTATTAAATGCCGGAAGAAACCTTAAACAGAAGTTGGAACTTTAGCTTGGCTGCAGAACTGCAGCACCATGGTTCTTCATCACTCAATTAGGGATATTGTATATATATTGTTTAAGAAGACCTAAACATGTTCATTTAGATATATGCTTTGTATTTGAGTAAGATTACGAAGGTACGTTTAATGAGATATGCAGTTAATCTAACAATATTCGAAAGTTTTTTTTTTTCTTTAAATTCAATACATCTTTCTTAATTCAATGTTTTATATCGCTGCGTACTCACTGTACTCTCATAGTTGTATACTTAAAAAATTATTTTGTTTGTATTTTTAGGAAGCGCGAAATGGTGAAACAAAAGCATAAGATAATGACCTTAACAAAGCAAAGAGTGGCAATAACCCAACCCAGTGAATACATGAAGATAGAAAGTTATGGTTTTGGTTGAGAACCAGTGAAATATGCCTACAAGTTGTCTGTCTGTATTTAAGCTTCAGTTGGGTTGACTTCTAAAACTACAATCTTCTCTCCCTTGTATACTTTGAACTTTGAAGTGTGTAGACATAAATAATCTTTGCGAAGACGAATGAGATGCTCCAGTTGCTCAAAAAAAAAAAAAAAAAAAAGATGCTCCAGCACTATGATCCCCCCAATACAGTGGCCTTTGGATGGCAGAGTCCTGCATGGGGAGAGGCTGAAAACTGCAAAGTGGGCAAATCACAAGTGTAACACAGCCCATGACAAACAGGGACCATTTGTCCACTAAGTGACATTCCGATCTTTTTTTTTTTTTTGTTTAAACCTTTGTTGAGCTGTGAACTATTAATTTTGTGAATGCCTAAAAGTTTCATACTTTTAATTTAAGATTAGAACTTGAAACATTAAATATATAAATTTAATTTTTAATTATTAAATTGTCACCAAATTTTTTAGTTATTATATTAACATGAGATCTGCCCTTATTGGTTCATGCTAACTGAGCATTAGGAATCTGCTTTCATTGTATCTCACACATAGACTGTACAAAGAACAAAGAGATAGGAACTCAATGCATGATTTGACTACTGACAGGTTAAGCCTCTTATTTCAAATCAATCTGAAGAGAATAATATTTTCGGTGCGGGAAAGAAGTGTTCACAAAAAGTTGAAAACGATGAGTCCAGAATCCTAAGCTTGTCACAACCAACAACTCTTACTAGCCAGTTGACATAAGCATTGTCCCCCTTACATGAATAATTAAGCATCACCAATGTGGAATCGACAGCTAAAAATCTCACATAAAATTTTTTAGAGTCCTGGTACATACAGGAGAAAAAATTAAATATAAAATAGATGTATAATATTTAACTGATTTATTTATATAATCAATTAATAATATTTATAATAAAAATTAATAAAAATATATTTATTTTTATTATAAATATTAATTAATTAATTACATAAAATAATCAATCAATTGTTATATATTTGTTTCACATTTACTTTTTTAGTCTATGTAAAATTTTTCGAATTTTTTATATATATCCTCTTCCACTTCCTCCTCTAACTCTGTAATATCTCTCCATTTGTTGTCCATTAGGATTCCTCCTATCCTTGATCATTCCCTCATCACTTGACTGCAGAAGGCACCCATTAGAGTTTTCTTGTATTTTAATTATTCTTGAAACTGAGATTTGTGCTGCCATGGTTTTTGAAACTGATCAGGAAGATTCAACTGAGATATCAACTAAAGCCAATGGAAGAAGCGATGAAGATGATAATAATAATAATAATTGGAAGGAATGGTTGAGTCTAGGCATCAACAGAAATGAGAATGACAGAGCTGCTGGAGACTGCGGTGATCCTGAACCAAAAGCAGCAGCTCCTTCTGCCAGCAGCAATAAGATTTTCTCTTGCAATTTTTGTATGAGAAAGTTCTACAGCTCGCAAGCTCTTGGGGGTCACCAGAATGCACATAAAAGAGAAAGGGGTGCTGTTAGGAGGTTTCATTCCCATAGAATGATGATGATGATGACGACTATGGGGTCTCCCTTCAGTTCCTTATCATCGGCTCGATCGCTTGGAGTCCGGCCACACTCACTGGTTCACAAGCCTGGCAGAGAATTAGGGTCTGGGATGGCAGCAAGATTTGGTGATGCAAATACTGGTTTGGGGATGGGTTGGACACCCTTTATGCTTGAAGAGGCGGCCATGGATTTGTTCTGGCCCGGAAGCTTTCGACTGGACCGGGCTGAACAACCATCAGACTTGCCCAAGCTTGATTTGAACCTTAGGTTGTAAACGTGCCAATTTGATTTTTTTTTTCTTTGACTTTTCTTTTTTTTTTCCTCATGTCCTCCATGTAATATCTTGCAATATGCACGTAATGTACGTTTTTAATATACGAGACTCTCACACAGATAAATTCGAAGAAGAGTTAGCCTTATTTTATTTTTTAATTTTTACCTTATAGCAAGACGCAACATGCTGATCCTTGGTCAAATAAATATAGTACATATGCAACTGCTTGTCTTAACTCGTGCAATGCTCAGCTACCCGGCTAATGGAATCTAAACATGCCTCTGCTTCTTGACCTGGACTCGGCCCTTTGTTTTCAAGAAACGCGACAGAATTTTTTGTTTGGAATTTTAATAATATGCATCTCCATAGGGCCCTTAGTAACAGTGGGGCTAAATTTACAATTGATTTAGTGTGACTTTTGTCGTAATTATTCAAATTAGTCACACCCTCATTAACTATAGGTGTAATATTCCCTAACGAGAATAATTGAGGCACCACTTCCGTTATCCTCTTTTCCTGACCCCAAAAAAAAAAGTATAATTGTTGATTGACAACATTTCTAAGTCTCTCACTACCAAAAAAAAAAAAAACATCTAGGTGTCTTTACTGAATAACTGCCAGTTTCCTTGCTTGAAAATGAAAAAATAAATTCAAATAATCTAAAATCATGTGTAAATTATACTAAAAACAAGTGAGTAAATATGACAAAAATTCTAATTCAAAGTATAACTAATGAGTAATACCTTAATTAGTGTTAAAATCATTTTCAAAACTATAATTCTCGAATATGAGTTTCAGTCGAAATTAATAAACATAAATAAATAAATAAATAAAATAAAATAAAACGTAACTTGGACGAATACGTGTCATGTTAAAATCAAACATTCAAAGCACCTGCGTGGCCACACGAAATGGCCCACTGAAAGCGTAGCCCAACAAGAGGCTTCTGGATGCGTTATCAACTATATGACCCTAATTGTGGTAGGTTATCATTAAAGTTCACAGAAGTTCAAGCTTGGCATGGTCCAATTGTAGGGCTGGGCCTGCGGCTAAGCTATACAGAAAAATTAATTTGTTTTCTCGTCACAAATTACACCAAAATTCATTAGGTCTAACATTTGTGCAACTTTCACTTCCATCATATTATTTTTGCCGTCGAAAATGGTTTTTTTTTTTTTCAGGATTTGGGAATAAAATATTTAACACAAAAGACTAACAAAAACGGAGACTGGCATTGAGAAGAATGTGCCCGGGCTGTAGGGGACCTAATCCCATAAATTTTGGTGTAGGAATGGCACATGACAGAAGGGGAATAAAGGCTGCATTTGACAACCTCGTGATCCTAAGGATTTATTTATTTTCTCGCTGAAGAAAAGTCTCAAGGAGGAATCTAGATTCTCATGATCACAAGCGAGGCATGAGTTGTGATTAAATTAACTAATTAATTATTGGTCTCTAGGGCAAACTTTTCGAAATCGGACTGAATTGGTCGGTGCAACCGAAAAAATCATTTCATTATTTAGTGTATAAAATACAGGAGAAAAAATAAATCAGTCAAAAAATCGATGAAATTGCCAAAAAAAAAAAAAGTAATTGAGAATTTCAATATTGATTCTGAATGTTACAGATTCAAATTTGTGAATTAATCGTAAAAATTTATAGGATGTATCGGAATTCATAAGTGTCTTTTCTCGTAGGCCCTCTTTTGCCCTACCAGAAAAATGTATAGAAGCCACGCTATGTGATGTTTTTTATTAGTGATTCTATTTGATATTTGCGATCTATATATGCTTGACCAAAACAGCCGCTGCCAAGGGAAAAAAGGTGCAGCTACTATGTTCATATTGTGCCTATGATCTTTGTTACTAATTAGCTAGCCACCACATTTCTCCTAGTTTGTTTGCCTTCGTTCATCCCAAGAAAGTTTGGCTCTTTGACTCTTCAATGGTTTCATTATTCTAACTGCATGGGCAAGGTTGTCTAAGCCCAGGCCATAAAGGATATATATATATCAGAAAAAGTACATGGCCAAACATATATATATATATATATATATATATATATATATATATATAGGATGATATGCTAATGACTAGGCCAAATATGGCGTGCGATAATATGAACAAAATTTGGACGAAGACTTTTACATAATTTAAGGTATTCAATTTATTCCTTCAAGTGTAAGTTCTCATATGTGCTCATCATCACGTATAAGAAAAGCTTCTGTGGGTACACTTTGTCTTGGTGCAATGCATATGTCTCGGTGCCCGTTCTTTCTTTGTGCTAGAATTTTAAAAGAATATTAAAATATATCATCATTAGAATTAGGCCAAATACTACGATACATTCTGAAAAATGAAGCCAGTATCGTGCAGAAGTAGAACGAAGTTTTCATTTTTGTTTTTTTTGTTTTTTTTTTTTTTTGATGATTGAAGGAACAAAAAATACAAAATAGCTAAGTAAAGGAAAACACAATCATCTAGTCACCCTTAGGAAGAACAACGCCTATTATATCACAGGCAATTATCGCTCTTATATGGAGGGAGAGACTCCAAAAAAAAGCATATTAGTTGGGTGATGAGGTAACCAAATTTGTCAGGTAATTCACGCAAAAATTGCCTTCACAGAGTGTACGTTAAAGATGAAATTGTCATGATTTACTAAACCAAACCCAACAGTTCGTAATGAGTGTAACAGGCGTAAATTTTGAACCTATAACAGTTAGACTCGAAAATTCAAAAACAAATTACAGATAAAAATTTAAAATTTATGCGGGTTCGATCTCTGAGTAGATTCTCCGATTAATGCTCCTGTGTGATTTAGTCAAGGGCCGCAAAGACTTGATCTTGACTGAAAGAGGTTGAATTCCACAATGTGATATTGAACTGTAGGAAATAATTTTCATTGGGGGTCGAGGCTTGATCTCAGGGGGTACTAAAATTCCGATGAAGGTTGTAGAGGTTTGATCTCATTCGGAATGACCTGGTTCCGGTGATGGCTGTATGGGCTTGGTCCCATTCAGATTGGATAGATTCCGCTGAGGGCCGTAGAAGGCTTGATCCCACTCGGACTGGATAGACTCCGGTAAGGGTGGTAGGAAGTTTGATCCCACTCGGATATTTAATATCTTAAGTTTTTGATCTAGCGGATCCAACTTAGTGGCAGTTAGAGAGCATATACCCAAAATATTTAGAGAGAGAAAGGAAGAGATGCAAAGTTTCAGAAGATGAGATTTTTGTTTTGCATGAGATTTTCTTTGGGATTCAAAGGATTAGAGGGGGTGCCTATTTATAGGGGCTCCTTTCTCGTGTGAAAGCATCCGTGCCCGAAAGGAGGAAGTCGACCTTTCCGTGTGAAAGCACGCGTGCGAAAGGACGCGTGCGAAAGGAATAAGTCGACTTTTCCCATGTGAAAGCATGTGTGTGAAAGGAATAAGTTGACTTTTCCGTGTGAAAGCATGCATACGAAAGGAGTAAGTCGACTTTTGACTTTTTTTTTTACCTTTGACTTTTTTTTTATATGTTTACAAATGCCCCCACTTTAAGGTTTGGTGAGGAAGAACTTTTGGAACGTGATTCGAACCGAGTCTTAAAGTCCAACTTGAAACTTGAAACGTCTTGATGACTTTTTAACGTTGAAGTCTTCTAACTCCGATTAGACCTGCTGTTGTTGGACAAAATAGATACGATCTTGAAAAAATTAGCAGTTTAGCCAATATAAAAATTGAAATCTTGACTTCAAGTGAAGTCGAGCTTCCATAGCTCGTAAAAGATTTTTTATATGTCTTGAAGTTCCACAGTTCTGGTGAGGATGCTGTAATAGATAAAGAACTTGAATTTTCCTATGAGGAAGGCCCAGAACTATAGAACAACAAGACATACTCATAAAGAGACAAGCTGTAGTGATGATCCCCGAGTCTGTTTTAACGTAAGGAGAGTAGTTGGAACTTTCTCGTCCGTCGCCACATCCAAGAACAAGTGAGGATGCTCACAATTTCTCAGCTCGCTGCGATAGATGTGAATTAAGGAAAGTGGTTGGAACTCCATGAAACCGACGACATTCGAGACTGAAGTTTGAGAGCCTTTGGGGATCTTTTGAAGAAGACTGCTCATTTTTTTCTTAACTCGAGCACCTCCAGCTTCCTGATCACAAAACCTTTTACAAGAGAGAGTGTAGGGGTTGGCCATTTCTTTCTGAGAGAAAGAAGAGTTGAGGGGTAAGTGTTATGATTCGGGCATGCTGAACATATATATATACACCAAAGATTTTTTTTTTTTTAAAAGTAAAAAAGAAGATACGCAGAATCGAGTATGGTTATCCAAGTCTCTTTTCTACATAAGAGACAAAAGAGGCAGCGGTTGATGCCCGTCACGAAAGTAATTACCGTGTGCTGATAAAGTCGTTGCACCTTATTTTATAAGCCGTCCTAATGAGGCCCGAGACGCAACTCCAAGTCAAGCCCGGGCTCGTCTGGTGGGCCGATGATGTTAACGTCACAGGAGCCTTCCGGCTGGTTGATGCCGCCGGAATATTCTGAAAAGAGAGACAAAATTTTGCCAAAATGACCTCTTTCTGCTAGAAAAGCTTCTCTTGGACTTAAGTACTTATGAGGGATGAACCAATGGCTGACTCCGTAAAACCACTAAAACCAGTACGCATGCTCCCACGGGCTACGGCTTTGATCGTTATAGCCTGAAGAAACCATCACAGTAGTACAACTCGGACCTGTTTCATTTGAGGGCGAAACTATACCGGTGAGATCTACTATCAGAACAACAGACTGTGCTTTGGGAACAGTAGTTCTCAGTACTATTTTCTTCCTGTTTCTCTGATTCTAGAACCAATAAAACACATTTTTTTCCTTCGATTGCCCCGAGCAGGCGCAGTCGTGAGACAAGTTGGTAAATCTGATATGTTTTAGGAATAATACCTCCATTGTTGTGGAAGACTACCTCAAAAATTTGCAGTTGTGCTATAGTTGGTTTCTACTTTGTACGGGGTGACCTTCCTTCTCCCTTGTCTTGAGGTTCTGCAACTAGTTTCATCTTTCTTGTAGCAGAGGAGCAAAGGTTTGGTATGTGGTGAAGATCAGTTGAGACTGAGGCTGGGTTTCAGACTCAAACCGTCCGTTACTTTTATATTTTTGGGTCGTTCACAGTTTATACTCATGCGGGTCAGGAGTTTGGTTTGCTGGATTGTTGAGTGTTTGGATTTTGTGTTTGAGCTTTGACTTTCGCTTGGGCTTTAAATCGGGACTTTCGATTTTTTTTTTTTTTGCTATTGGGCCATTCACAGTTTATACTCGTACGGGCCAGGAGTCTGGTTTGCTGGATTGTTCGCCTTTTATACTCGTGTGGAGCAGGAGTGTGCTGTAGTTGACCGCCTTTTATACTCGTGTGAGGCATGAGTGCTGAACTGTGGTGTCGCCTTTTATACTCGTGCGAGGTAGGAGTGTGCTGATGTTGATCGCCTTTTATACTCGTGCGAGGCAGGAGTGTTGAATTGTATTGGATTGATTATCGCCTTTATACTCGTGCGAGGCAGGAGTGTTTAACTGTATTGGATTGATTATCGCCTTTTATACTCGTGCGAGACAAGAGTGTTGAACTGTATTGGATTGATTATTGCCTTTTATACTCGTGCGAGGCAGGAATGCTTTGTTGTAGAGCTGTTTGCTTTTTATACTCGTGCGAGGCAGGAGTGTGTTGCTGGAATGCTGTTGAGCTGTTGACTTGTTGAGCTACTGAGTTTATGACTTGGGTTTTGATTCAGGGTCTAGGCTTTGCCCCCAAATCTTGAGTTGGAATTTATATTTTGGCTTCGAGTTGGAATTGAGATTTTGGGAGTTTGACCTCGGGTTTGAACCCTAATTTAGATTTGTTGGGTTTTGAGCTGGAGTTTAAGTTTGGAACCCGAATTTAGATTTGTTGGGTTTTGAGCTGGAGTTTAAGTTTGGACTTTTGGGCTTGGGTTTGAATTTGGGCTTCAGGCCCGAGTTTGAATTTGGACTTGGATTTTGAACTAGAATTTGAATCCGGGTTTGAGATCTGCCTCCGAATCTGGATTTAGGCTTTGAGTTGGATTCTGAACCTGCACATAAGTTTCAGACATTTTTTTTTTGTTTTTTTGTTTTGTTTGTCTTTTTGTTTCCCTTTTTTTTCTCTCTTTTTTTTCTTTTTTTGCACTTCTTTTTTTGAATCTTTTTTTTTGAATTGTTTTTTTGCTGTTTTTTTTTTTACACGGTAACGATTTAGAAATTTACCGTTTGATTGGGCCAGGTCTGGATGCGTTAACAGCATGCAAGCGTAAATTCATGTTGACTTTAGAGACGATAGTCTGGTTGACTGAGACTATGTCTTCCTGCAAAATGATTTTATTTTGGTTCATGAGTTTCAAGATCAGCTCCTTTAAGACGAAGCACTTCTCGGTTGGATGGTTGACTGTGCGGTGATACCTGCAGAATTTTGGATCGTTGACTCGATCCTTGTGATTGGGTTGCTTACAGTCCGGAAGTTTGATCAACTTAGCTTCTAAAAGTTGATCGAAAATGTCTGGAACGTCGGAGTCGGGGAATGGATACTTCTTCTGTTCCAACTCTCGCAACGTCACCTTTCCTTTCTCTTGTTGTTTGGTTGAGTTGTTAGTACTGGGGGACTCACTTTTCTTTAGCTCCAACTTTTATTGGTGAAGTATCAACAACCATCACTTCCTTACCTCCATGTTGGCTTAGTTGGATGGGAATCGTGCCTCCAGAGGTCTTGATGCTTATTTCCATGTCATGCCCGCGGGTTGCTTATTCCTCAAAAGTTCGAGGTTTGATACCCTGCAGGATGTATAATAGCTCCGAGTGCATCCCTGGATGCACATCTCTACAGCAGAAGTCTCCATAAGACGATCTTTGCAGTCCAGATTGAGAACACGCCATCTGTTGATGTATTCGACAACGGACTCTCTTCTCTTTGTTTGGTACTGGTAAGCTCTATCATGCTCACCGTTCTCCGAGTGCTGAAAAATCTTTTGAGAAACTCTCGTTGTAGCTGTTCCCAACTGTCGATTGATTCTGGTTCAAGGTTTATGAACCAGGTGAAAGCGGTCTTCCTAAGTGAACGAACGAACTGTTTCACCAAGAGATCACTGTCAGTCCCTGCATTGTTGCAGGTCTCAACGAAGTGGGCGATGTGCTGTTTGGGATCGCCTCGTCCGTCAAATTGTTGAAATTTGGGCGGTTGGTAGCCCAAAGACATATTGTGACTTTCGATTCGTCTGGTGTACGGTTTGACGTACATCTGTAATCCTTGAGAGGATGAAACTTATTGCAGGCGGATCATATTGGTTATCATATCTTGTAATTGTTGAACAGATAGCGACTCTATAGAATTTGAGAGTGACAGCTGTATAGAACTACTTGGTTGTTTTTCAGCGTTGAAGACATCAGCTGGTGTTGCTTCCGGAGTGAAACTAGGTAGATATAGTCGTTCATTGCGGGTCTTGGGATCAACTTAGATCGAGGCCTTTACGTTGAGGGCAGCGATCTGTTGGTCTTTTTCCTCTACAACTTTGATCAGCTACAAAATTTTGTTCTCCAATTCTGTAATCCGCTCTTCTGTGCTCGTTGCGCTTGTCATCATGATTGTGACAACGTCGATGTTGGATTCCTGCTTCTTTTTTTTTTTTTTAGAGAAGTAAAAGTTGGGAGGCAGAGATGTCCCATTGGGAGTGCCAAAAATTTGTAACAGACGTAAATCTCGAGCCTGTAACAGTTAGACTCGAAAATACAAAAACAAATTACAGATAAAAATTTAAAATTTATGCGGGTTCGATCTCTGGGTAGATCCTCTGATTAATGCTCTCGTGTGATTTAGTTAAGGCCGCAAAGACTTGATCTTGACCGAAAGAGGTTGAATTTCACAGTGTGATCTTAAACTGTAGGAAATAATTTCCAATGGGGGCCGAGGCTTGATCTTAGGGGGGTACTGGAATTTCGATGAGGCTCGCAGAGGATTGATCTCGTTTAGAATGACCTGGTTTCGGTGATAGCCGTATGGGCTTGGTCCCATTCGGATATTTAATATTTTAGGTTTTTGATCTAGCGGATCTAACTTAGTGGTAGTTAGAGAGCATACACCCAAAATATTTAGAGAGAGAAAGGAAGAGATGCAAAGTTTCAGAAGATGATATTTTTGCTTTGCATTAGATTTTTTTTGGGATTCAAAGGATTAAAGGGGGTGCCTATTTATAGGAGTTCCCTTCTCGTGTGAAAGCATACGTGTAAAAGGAGTAAGTCAACTTTTCCATGTTAAAGCACGTGTGCGAAAGGAATAAGTCGACTTTTCCCATGTGAAAACATGCGTGTGAAAGGAGTAAGTCGACTTTTCTGTGTGAAAGCATGCGTGCGAAAGGAGTAAGTCGACTTTTTCCGTGTGAAAGCATGCATGTAAAAGTAATAACTCGACTTTTGACTTCTTTTTTTTTGACCTTTGACTTTTTTTTAATATGTTTACAATGAGAGACCAGTATAAATCTAGATCTCAGTTTAGCCTTGAGAGTTTTTGCAAAGCTCTTTACATGTCAGATTATAAATTGGTAAGCACATCCAATCTCAAACAAAAAAAAAAAAGACCAATTTTCTCAAACTTTCTCTTTTTCTTTTTGTTGGCATGGAATATTTATGAGATTCCCATAAATGTGCTCAAGCATAATTCCATGGCATTTACTTCATTAGTTCTATGAAATGCATGAACAACAACCCTATTTCCTAGATGAATCTGATCGTAATCATCATGGGAATAAGCATACAAAACTGAAATAATTGGTACGATCTATTAAACATTAAATGTCCAAATTCCCCACTTCATCGGATTATATGTAAATTTTTACCCTTTCTTGGCACCTATGGGGATACTAGAAACTTTTAAGGAAATATTTAGCTAACGATGGCATGGACTCCGTTACTGCCTCATTCCAACTATAGCCTAGTGGCCTCTAATTATAGAGCTTGGGATGAGATTTAATGTTTGAATCTAGCATCTCACCAGAAGTTAAATTCTTTCCCTCCACACCAGTTGGATAAAAAGAAAATATTGTTGAAAAACTAGCCAACCAGTCAGCCTCCTTAACTTTCAATTCTTATCCAATAGTTCCTAGCGAGTCCCACTAGAAGGATATAGGACATAGGACAAAGGAAATAGCAGTTCCTAGCACTGATGAAGAGGTCTAGGGAGCTCTTGGATTGGGTGGAGTGGGGATGGGGTGGGGCCAAGGACGGATGCAAGGCATGCCCAGGGGGGGCAATTGCCCCCCCTGGGCCTTTCAAAATTGAACTAGTATGATTATATTTTTATAAATTCTTTTAATATTACTGTAAAATTGACCCCCCTGAAATATTAATTGCCCTCTAGAATATTTTTTGTGCCGCCTTAGAGCAATTTTCACCTATAAAATATCTCTTATATATATACGTATAATGTACTGATATGTTTTTTTCAGTCTTACAAAAAAGATTTATTTTTGTTTACTTATATTATTTTATAAAAATTCAATGTTTACCTGTCTGGTTGTCCATCTTGGTGTCTTTGCCAAACCAATGTTAAACACGCGTCCAAGTCAACTAAAAGGTAAAAAAAAGAGTCCTAACTGGCAACTGACAAAGAAAAACGAAAAAAAAAAAAGGTAAAAGGACGGTATAATGCTGAAGCATGAAGCTAGGAGCCAATTTAGCAAACGACAATTCAACAAAACCTGAAGCCAATTTACCAAACGAACTTTAAGACGTTGCAGCAATTTTTTTTTTCTGTACTTCTCTTCTCAATATTAAAATCGCATGTAAAAAAGTTTTAGAAAGAGGATAAAAAAAGAGATCCACAAAAAATTATTGTTAAATTACAAAAGTAAGATTAAATTTTGCTGTCTAACGAGGTACACTAAAAGGAAGTCTTTTGACGCCGTTACAGGTTTGATCTGTTTTTTTCTTCTGCTTTATAATTAAATTCTATATTCCTTTCTTATTTTTTTATTATCTCGTATTTATTTTATACAATTTTTGAAAAAAAAATATTGGAAAGTTAAATAATTATATATACATAAATTAAATTTTATGTTAGTTATAGGACAAGTTTCTTGTAAACGGAAGCCAGAGGAATCAGCCGGAGAATCATCTTTCAAGAAGCAGTTTTTAAAAGTTGATTTGAAGAATCTTCCTGCTGATCCCGAAAAACGACCAAAAATATCAGAATATCATCCTAATGATCGGGATGAAATTAGAAGAGCCTATTTAAAAAAAAGGTCCTTGTCAACCGAGAGAACACAATTTTCCCTGAAGTTCTTTTGGGAAGGCTATGCGTCGTTTTAATCCAAGTTGGTTTGATGAATTTGGTAATTGGTTAGAATATAGTGTATCAAAAAATGCTGCATTCTGTTTGTGTTGTCATCTTATAAGACCTGATTTTGGAGAGCAAGGAGGTGGTGATTTTTTTCTTACTGATGGATTTGTGAATTGGAAAAAGAAAGAAAAATTGTATGAGCATGTTGGAGACCATAATAGTGCTCATAATCAAGCATGGAGAAAATGCGAGGCATTGATGAATCTGCATTTTCAAGCAAATAAGGGAAATTTTCTTGAAGTTTTACACTTCTTGCTGCTCACAATGATATCATTGATAAGGTTTTGAAGAAAACACGTGGAAATTGAAGTTGATAGCACCTGATATTCAAAAAGATATAGTGAATGCTGTAACTATTGAAACCACTAATGTTATTATTAATGATCTTGGAGATGATTTATTTGCTATTTTGGTTGATGAATCTTGTGACATGTCAGTTAAAGAACAAATGACTATTGTTCTACGTTATGTGAACAAAGAGGGATGTATAATTGAGTGTTTTCTTGGAATTGTTCATGTTTCTAGTATTACTGCTCAATCATTGAAAGAAGCTCTGGAATCTTTATTGGCAAAATTTGGATTGAGTTTTTCAAGAATTCGTGGGCAAGGATATGATGGAGCTAGTAATATGCAAGGAGAGATCAATGGACTTAAAACTTTGATTTTGAAAGATTATGAATGTTCTTATTATGTTCATTGTTTTGCACATCAACTTCAATTAGCACTTGTGGCGGTTACAAAGAAACATGTTGAAGTTACTTTATTTTTTAGCACAATTGGCTAATTTGTTGAATGTGGTTGGCTCTTCTTCAAAACGACGAGACCTTCTGCGAGAAATTCATATTAAGAAGGTTATTGAAGCATTGGAAAGTGGTGAAATTTCTAGTGGTCGTGGTTTAAACCAAGAGACCAATCTTATAAGAGTAGGAAATACTCGATGGGGCTCACATTATAGTGCTTTGTTACCCTTAATCACAATGTTCTCTTCTATAACTGATGTTCTTGAATATGTTGAAGAAGCTGGTGTGACCTTAGAACAAAGAGCCGAAGCATGTAGCTTACTGAATGTTCTACAATCTTTTGAATTTGTTTTCATCTTACATTTGATGAAAAACATATTGGGAATTACTAATGAATTGTCTCAAGCACTACAAAGAAGAGATCAAGATATTATTAATGCTATGACACAAGTTAAAGTCTCAAGTCAGCGATTACAATTGATGAGAGAGGATGGATGAGATGTTTTATTTGATAAAGTTGTTTCATTTTGCAGCAAACATAATATTGTCACTCCAACTATGAGTGATATATATGTTGTTCAAGGACGATCAAGGCGTAAAGCTGCACAAGTTTCAAATTTACATCACTTTCATGTGGATTTGTTTTACCAAGTTATTGACAGATAACTTCAAGAAATTAATAACAGGTTCATAGAGACTAATACTGAGTTACTTCTTTGTGTGGCATGTCTGAATCTAAGAAATTCATTTATTGCTTTCGATAAGCAGAAGCTCATTCAACTTGCTCGATATTATCCACATGAATTTTCTTCGATGGATCTCATGAGACTTGATAATCAACTTGAGAGTTATATTATTGATGTCCGTGCAGACACTTATTTTTCAGATTTGAAGGATATGGGTAATCTTTCAAAAAAGTTGGTGAAGACAAAGAAGTATATTGTATATCCGCAAGTTTACTTGCTTTTGAAACTAACTTTGATTCTTCCGATTGCAACAGCTACCGTGGAGAGACCTTTTCAGCAATGAACATCATAAAGAATCGATTGCCCAATTGCATGAAAGATGAATAGCTAAATGATTGTATGGTTACTTTTATTGAAAAATATATATTTGATAGTGTAGAAAATGAAAAAATCATTCAAAAGTTTTAAAATATAAAAATTCGTAGAGAACAATTATAATTGTTATTATGTGAGATATCTAATATTTTTTTAGTATTTTATATCAATTTTTTAATATATTGTATATATATGTTTCCCTCCTCAAAAATCTTTCTGGATCAGTCCCTAGGTGGGGCCCAGGGGTGGGGTGGTGCGGTCGGGGCTTGGCACATCACTGCGCTTCAGACATTTAGTTTCTTACCACTCCTTGCATGGAACTCAGTCTATACTTGGCTTGTCAGATAAATTTTCAACATCCTAAGTGATCAATTGAAAAACACTTCGTTTCCCTTCCAAGATTTCTATTTTTTTTTGTTTGCCCTTTTGAAGGCTTTTGGCCCTTGCACTTCATATAATTCGACACTTAACCTACAATACATATAGTGGATTGATCAAATATATCAAATTAACTTGGTCATGTTGTTGAACTCGACACAATTTAGCACAACATCCAATGATTTTTCTTGGCATCGAAAATGAAATCTTCTCTTGGGCCATGGACGTTTTCTTAGCTATTATCAGAAACCAGATTAATTGAATCGTAGGTAGTAATGAAAATACTTTGCAGCAGTTATCAGTACTTAAATTACATTAAATTTTATGTATATTGGCTACCCCAAGCCACAACCGTGTAAATGGTATAGTCTCATCTAATTTATTTCTTGCGGAACCTACGTATGATTTAATTTGTGTTAAAATCACGTTGATCTTCGGTACAATTTTAGTGAAATTGAGATGATGATTGATAAGTTTTTAGATTGACTGATTTGTTTAAGTGATATATTTTTTTATTTTAAAAATTTTAAATTTAAATATTAAAAATAAAAATAATAAAATTTATGAGAGAAAGAGTTATCCTTAACTTATAACTTATAAGTTTCTTAACAACAAAAAAAAAAAAAAAAAATTGATTGATTGATATGAGTAATGGTTTACCTAGAAACAGTCGCCCAAAAAGCCTAAGCTACGATCGGACCACAAATTAGTGAAAAAGTTGACCAAGATAAGCTAATATTGCCAATTTGATGCTTACATAACTACTTGCGTATGTGCTCCCACAGATATCATGCACGATTTTCATGTTCCTGACACTGACGGCCTTGCAGGTCTCTTTGAAACTTAAATGCATGAACTAACTAAAATTAAGGTGTGACTTGTAGAACATATAGATAAGGTAAAGACTGTCCGTAAAGACTGTCCCCCCCTACTGAAGCACCTTTGTCGGTCTTTCTTTTATAGGTGGCTTGACTCGTAACATCAATTGATTTGGGCACGTAATTAAATGGGAATTATGATTTTTATAAACCGAACCTCCAATGCATCGCAAGAAAATTGGTATGCATAAATTGAAAGCCTAATTTGGATACAGACAATGATTTGCTCTCTTTATTTTTTTTTACATTAATAATTAAAAGTTGAAGTGACATTATACAGTCTTATTAATAAAAATTATGCTAATTGTATCGCATATTGGATTAGGCATCTACACCAAATATATTGATGGGCAAGCTTTAAGGTGTTCAACAACATTCCCTAGACCAAACAACTCATTAATGTCCTTTGCTCTTTTAGCGCTAGGGATCTACAAATCGGTCCCTTGTGGGGATGTGCAATGACATATCAGAACAACTTTTTAAGGCGGTAAATTTCACAAGGTGAGACAAAAATAAAATGAAAATAATTTTTAAAAATGCATAGCAAATCTGAATATATTATACATACCAGGCTAAATGATAGCTTAAATATAATATAACACATATATATAATAGCAAAGGGGGTCTCTGCCCCTGGGCATGTGATCATATTGAATGAACGGAATATATATGGTTCCATCATGCATATAGGTACCAAATAGGTACTAGTAATCTGAAAATTATATTCAGAAGAAAGTTAGATGCAGGTATATTATATATGCGACTTTATGTGTTAGGGCCAAAATGAAACACTTATTTTTAAAAGCGATGAGAAAGCTTGATTTTAAAACTAAGATTTTTTAACCAGGTAAGCCAAAGCTTGTATTCCAAGACATGCATCAGAGTTTGCAAATTGCTCACATAGTTGGGGAAAGAGTGCTGGAACGTGGGATATTAGTTTGACGCTAAAAGAAGTCTAATCAGCATCTTGAGTTTTGCTGCAATCAAAAAAACGGGTCCGGCTCCGTAGCTATAGGGAGAGCAGAGCCCTATGTTTTGAGGAGGTGCTGGCTCATGTTTTTTTAACCTTTCAAAACAGGGGGGCCAAAAGGCCCCCTTCTATAGGAGGCCAGAGACCCCCAAGTTTTATCGTCAAAATTTAAGGGCAGGACGAGATTTGCCCCGCAGACATGGCATGAGATGCATACTCGTTTCAATGATGTATCTTATGCTGCTATTTCCACCATAGAAAAAATAAAATTTGACTTGAGAGGTTTCATAATTTCAGATTTTTTTTTTAATTATAAAGGAGGTCAAAAAACTGTAAAAAGTGATCATATTCATTAAAATTTAGATACAGATTTAAAGAATAAGAGGTTTCAGTAGAGCATCCTAACTAATTGTGCTAAAACAAGGAACTCATTATATCTGAACTTTGTTCATGTACCCTAGTTTAGTTTGCTGTACTCTTCGTGCTCTTTTACATTTAGGTGTCTCTTTACCTGAAACTTTTCTTTTAGTTTTCGATTGACTTCATTTTACTTATAGCAATAAAATTCATTCACTTAAAAAAATATTAGAACTTTGTTCACTTCTTTTGTCAATGTTTGGTTGTTTACACTTCCATGGATTCAAAGTAAATCAATTCAGCCCAATACTTAGTACATAAATTTGACCCGTTGTTTAATTAATTCAATTTGTATTGCGTTACTTACTAGTTGAGCCCAGCACTCTCAAGGAATACGCTAAAAGAAAAAATCTTATATTAATTTATTGTAAAATACAAAGATGACGTCTGATTTTTACCCCTTACTCGCTTGATTTTTTACATGGATATTAAATTGCGTAACATTATTTTGACAAGATGGACTCATTACCAATCCGCCCAATACACAATTGTATACAACAATTAACCCAAAAGTCCCAGTTTAAGCAGAATTATAAGACGGCACTCTTAGTTTTTGCATTTTTTCAACCAAAACAAAAATATGAGTTTAGGAGTTTTGCTAGCAGAACCTCATATTTTAGCCTATTATTGACACAACCATGTACGTAAACCTGTAACTTTGAGAGTTTCTTCTTCTTTTTCTTTTTTTATTAGTTACAAAAGAGGCCGAAAACGAAAAGTTATGAAAAAAGAATAGAGTTATTAAAACTCGAATACAGGATCAAAAAATTTTAATAAAATGTTTCAATCAATTATATTAAAATTATGAAACTGATAATGTTTTTTTGCAGAATTTTTCACTTATGACCCAACGACTTGCATTTTGAATGTTTTATATGCATATAAATATTTTGAATGCACATATATGTTCGTCGAATACGTGAAAATTACAAATTTAATAAACAAGAGTTTGGAATTATTAATAACATTTTTTGTCCATTTTACGATCATTACTGCTAGATATATATTGTTGATGCTATAACTTCTAGATGTGTGGTCCATTGACTGGCAAAACATATATAAACACACTAAGTTTGTATTTCTGGTCATCATACGTACAGCGAGTGCTTACTTCTGCCATAGCCAAACAATTTGACCACGTTTCCCCTACGCGAAACACAAACTAACAAGGGTAGTCAATTACAGGAAACATCAAGGAGGAAAAAAAGTTCATTCTGTTACCTCTCCCCATAACAAAGACTAGTCAATTGGATATTAGTGGTGGAATACTAGGCTATATAGAACTAACGTACAAGAGGTGTAGACCTAAATTCTTATGCATTGTCAATTCAATCTACATCATTACAGGATTCAAAGCATACTTCACCAACAAATTGGTTAAAATAATACATTAATCTTCTTTCAAATTTTCAGACCGTTCGATGTCTGATAAAGGGCGGGGAAAGAATAGTAAAAGAAAGAAAACACAGAAATCAATGAACTTTTTTTTTGTTAAACTTTTTTTCTTATGGCTCACCAGCAGCTTGTGGTTAGAAAGGCTCAAAAAAATAAAATAGGAAACTAATTACATGTAAAATTACGAAATTGTCCTTCTACTATTTTTTTTTTCTAAATAAATAATTGAACCTAAAGTTATTAGAACCTGATTGACTATCGGACCGGAAAAATTAATAATTTGAGGTTAAATTGGTTTAACCGATTGAACTGATATTTAAAAATTATTTTATAAAAAATAAAGTTTTAGTTTAAAATATGAAGTGAAAATACCTAAAAAAATTTACTAAAGACAAAAGGTAAAACAATTAATAAATAAAATAAATCTCTAGAGAATTTTATATGTTCCCAAATTCAAAAAATATAAAAATAATATAATTATAGTAAAGATTCATCATCGTTGGTCACGTTAACAAGTAGTTTAATTTCACTTCTAATAACATTTCAACACTAAAGTAACGAATAATATCAAATAAATCTACTTCAATGATAAAATTATTTATTTATTGTTTGATATAGTTTTAATCTTAAAAGTTAAATTTTATTGTGATTGGACAAGCAAAAGTCTTTAAATGAGAGTGAAAAAATTAAACTAATAAAAATTAGAGAGAAAATTCGATGAAAAAGATAAAGAGAAAAAGAGAAGATCTCATGAGCCTATTAGTATTATTTTTGTTTATTCTCAATTTGTCATCCGATAAAAGACAAGTTAGTGGGATATTTTATATGATGGCACATTCGTAATTCATATGAAAAGGTGAGTCTGTTATGGTCTTCAATTTTCCATCGCCGCCGTCTGCATCTTTCATAAAAAGGCAAGAGAAGCCGTCAGGAGGCTCATGATAAGAGATAATAAGATGGAAGAGGGAGGTGTTCGATAAAAGACGTCACGACAGCTTGAAGAGGAATAAAAATAAAATTGGGTTTTCAATTTGTTGGTTTTGTCGACTATCACTTCGAGCTTTCCGTTTTGATTTTGCGTGACTGACAAAAAAGGATCGATTCTCAGCACTTTTACCTCTTTCTTCTTTTCTTTTCTTTTTCAAATCAAACCGGAAAGATCGGTCAAACCCGGACTAGTTCACCGAGTTACCGATTGAACCGACTGATTGACCGATTTTTCACTGGTTCGGTAAGCCTCCAGTTCTAGGTCTAAACCGGATTAGACTTTAGACCGGTCACCGGTCCGACTGAATGAATCGACTGATCGGTCCGATTTCCACAACCTTAATTTAAATCACAAAACTATCATTTAATACATATAATTTTCTTTTTCTTTACTTTCTTACTATATCTAAATAATAACTTTACCTTTTTATCACTTTATTTCTCATATATTTCTAATTTATCAAAATAATTTTTTTCCCTTTACTTTATTTCTCTCCATTTTCTTTCAAATCCAAACACTCTATTCAGGTCCACTGACCTCTAACCATATGATGAATTGGTAGAATTATCTAAACTCTTAATTTCATATTTTAGATTTGATTACTAATTTGTACAAACTGAAAAAAAAAAAAAAGGGTCCTTTCTTGGATATGTATATAACCACGATACTTAGGACTTTAAAAGGGCCTCACTCTTGTTTCTCTAGGATATTTCATCCGAGAGAAGCACTGACTCGTCAATTAATTATTTAAAAAAGTCAAAGTCTTCGTCGATGAGCAGCTCAAAACATAGTCAGTGTTTCCCTCAGTTTTTTCCTTCTTCTTTGTTTTTTTTTATGAAACATTGAAAAGAAAAACAATGTAGTCTCATAATTAATTTCAACTTCAACACACTTACCCTCATAAAAGACTTCGTTGAGGAAATTACTCTTGTTTAGCTTTAAATTGTGTTTAGGAGAAAGGAAAAGAGAGAAAGAAAGAGAAAAATAAGAGGAAAAGAAAAGATTTGTATGTTTGGAAGATGTTTGAAATAAATGAGAGAGAAAAATTTTTTTATTCTCCTTTTCTTTCCTGTCCCATCCCATTAAATCCGTGCATGAGACTTTCATCTCGCACATGGCTCCTAAATGATAAAAGAAATAATAATTCATTACTCTTGGGTAGCTTTAGTTCCAATGTGCTTAACGGAATTTTTTTAGGGGACATGTACATGTTCATTAGTTAATGAAAATCACGGAACTGTTTTTTGTTGGCTCGATCCGTTGGGTAGGACTGACTCATAGTCCCTTATATAAATCGTACAAACCCATCACGGCCTCAAGGGGTCATTTCCCTCTTTATCGATTGTGTTTAATCCAAAACAAAGTCATGGAAATCCAGACATTGCTGTCAACCCTAGCTATCTAAATTTAATGTCATTGTTAATCTAGCATTTTGAAATATATATATATATATATATATATATATATATAAAATCCGTTAATGTCCTATGTCTTATCGATACGCACCAGAGTTCATGTTGATTCCTAATCGGCAAAGAAAACAATGCCTCTGTTAATTAATCAAGTAAAGACATAGAAAGGATGCGAAACAATCACCTACCCCTCCGATATCATCCAAAACTTGTTACACTCTACTTCAAATTGTCGACAAAATAGACATCTATATAGTGAACAAAGTACAAGGGAAAAAACTCCAACAGAATGACCAGTAAATCGATATGATTGGGTTCCCATCTCCATTCCACCAACTGATTTTTTTTCAGGTTTTATTTGTAAAATAATTAACCATATGAATATCTTAATTATGGTCCCAAATGATATGAAAACAGGTTAATATCATTGTTAGCCAAAGAAGACCGTGTCTTTGTTCCCAAGAATTAAAATAAGAGAAAAATTAAGTAGCAACAAATAGAAAGTAAAATTGTAGCAATAAAAAATGTGGACCAATCATATTTTGTTTGGTTTCATAAAAAAATTACTGTGTTGTTCTCTTATTATTTCCATATTACTCATACATATACTGCTACCTAGTTATACTTTTAAAACAAGAGAAATACTCATAATAATCATTAGACAATAATAAATTAGTAATAAAGTGATATGTATTGTTGAATAATTGATTTTTTTTAAAAAAGAAGAAGATTAGTTGTTAGATATCTTTAGATAAATTATATGACTATTTTGTTACTATTTAAATTTAAGTTATAAGTTATGTAATAAAATTCTTAAAACAAATATCGCCCAGGGCCGTGACATCACGTTTTCTTGGGGGGTTTTTCTTCTTTTGTGTGCATGCCCTAAGAAGCTCTAGATCATCCGATCTAGGATAAAGGAACGTTTTTTTGTACGAAATTTCCACGCTATAAGATCATATAATTTTAACCTTATTTTTTAGGCCAAACTACCTTGAAATACAGAAATAACATATTTACAAAAATTCATATTCAAAAATTATGTATATCTTATTTGAATTACATTATATATGGCAACGTAAAAAGATATATGTACAAAATATACAGTTTATTCAATATTATTTATTAATTTTATTTTTTTTTCTAAATTCAAAATATTTTCATGGTTCAATAGTGATATAATATCACTGTATTCATCACTGCATGTTCTTTCTTGTAATTGTTATGAAGCTTTACTCATCTCATTTTTATTCAAATCTTATAATACAGAAGTCATGTTTATTGGGAACGTCTTTTCGTTTTTTTAATACCTATCCGATGGATTCACGACTTTTTAGGTTATGTGAACGAACAAGAAAGAAGAAAACGAGACGTCACGTTTATGAGCGTCTTTTTTTTTTTTGTTAACCCTCTTTTTTGCTGTTGTTTGTTACAAAAGGTCGAAGGCTGGCCGGCTGGCATCGCTACCTTGAGACAGCAAAACCAAGCGGAAACGTGCCCCGTGGTACAGCTGACGCAAGGGCCTAGATTAGTCCAAGGCTGACTTGGCACGACATATGGGCCCTAGTTGTCGGCCTTGAGTGGGAAAAATCTATGTCTCGTGGACCCCACGTGTCGCCTTGTAGGCTAGACAACTCGAGGAACAAAAAAATAGTTTTGTCAATATGTACCAACAAAAAAAAACCTATATATATAGTTTTTGTCAAATGTGTTTTTTCTTTTGTGTTCTATTGCAATGGCATGGAAACTAGAAACAATATTGAATCATTGAGAAGTTATGTTATGGTTTAGCGGTAAAAGCATAGAATATTATTAGATTAAAAATTTTAAATTAAAAATTTGTCAGTATAATTAATATACAAAATTTACATTTAATTTAATATAAATTAATTATAATGTAATTATTCAAATTATTTATATTTTTTTTAATTATAGTTGTAATACTCCCATAGATTAAGTTGGCACCACCTCCACTTTCTTATTTTATCCACCACAGAAGCAAAGATTGAATGAGAATTCTTATAATTCAATCTTAACCGTCCACTTTTGACGTTGAAATTTTTTTTGCAGCTATATATAGAGGAGCAAGAGATGGCTATAGAGCTCATCGCATTATTTGCACTCTTAATATCCTCTCATCTCTTTCACAATTCTCGTAGTTCATTTTTGAAACTTCTTGTTGGCCATGGCTGTTGAATCGGTTCTCTCGTCCTCCTCGGGCCGTTCCACTAATGAGAACGATGCAAAAGCTCTTGAGTTCATCGAGCAAATGACTCAAAATGTTGACTCGATGCAAGAGAGGGTTCTGGGAGAAATCCTGAGCAGGAACGCCAAGACGGAATATCTTCAAAGATACAAGCTCAACGGAGCCACTGACAGAGCCACTTTCAAGTCCAAAATTCCCATGATCACTTATGAGGATCTCTTGCCTGATATCCAGCGTATTGCTAATGGCAACCGCTCTCCTATCCTCTCTTCTCACCCAATCTCTGAGTTCCTCACTAGGTGAGAATTCAGATTCTTCACATTTTGTCTAGCTAGCTTTATGCAGGGTTCTTTCTTTGCTTTTTTTTTTTACTTCTTCTTTTTTAGATTGTGGTGTTAATTTGGATTTCGGGAATTATATATATGGGACTCATATTAAGTGCCTTGCATGCAGCTCTGGGACTTCTGCCGGTGAAAGAAAATTGATGCCAACAATTGCAGAAGAAATGGAACGCCGCCTGATATTGTACAGTCTTCTCATGCCAGTGATGAACCTGTACGCGTAATTGCCTGATGATTTCCTTTGTTTCCAAGGTCCATGTTTATGGGAATTTTACAATTCTCCCATGAGATATTGAGGCTGCACCCCATAAATTTATATCAGTAAAGAATACAGATCCATTGATAACTAATTGATAGAAAAATTCTCAATAAATCAGTGTATATATATGTATATGCCTTCTTTCTGACCCCAAAGTTTTCATTTTTCTTGGAAAAGATACGTGCCGGACTTGGACAAGGGAAAGGCTCTTTATTTCCTGTTCGTGAAAGCGGAAACAAAGACTCCGGGGGGCCTGGTGGCACGTCCTGTGCTCACAAGCCTCTACAGGAGCGAGTACTTCAAGAACCGGCCGTACGACCCTTACAACGTCTACACCAGCCCAAACGAGACCATTCTTTGCGTTGACGCCTTCCAGAGCATGTACAGCCAAATGCTTTTTGGCCTGCTCCTGCGAGAAGAAGTCTTCCGGGTCGGTGCAGTTTTCGCCTCTGGCCTCGTCCGGGCCATCAGGTTCCTCCAACTTAACTGGAAGCAGCTCGCGGATGATATCTCAACAGGCACTTTAAATGCCAAAATAACCGACCCTTCAGTAAGGGACTGCGTCAGCAAGGTTTTGAAACCTAACCCAGAACTCGCGGAGTTCATTACCAAACAGTGCTCCGGAGAAAATTGGGAAGGAATTATCAGAAGAATTTGGCCTAATACAAAATACCTGGAAGTGATTGTCACGGGGGCCATGGCTCAGTACATTCCCACGCTGGATTACTACGGGGCCGGACTGCCCATGGCTTGTACTATGTATGCTTCGTCAGAGTGCTACTTTGGTCTTAACCTGAAGCCAATGTGCAAACCCTCTGAGGTTTCTTACACGATCATGCCCAACATGTGCTACTTCGAGTTCTTACCCCACGATTCCTCCTCGGCAACTGCTGTCTCCCACCATGACTCGCCTCCGCAGCTTGTCGACCTGGCCGACGTTGAAATTGGCAAAGAATACGAACTCGTTGTCACCACATATTCCGGTCTGTGCAGGTACCGAGTGGGGGACATCCTCCTCGTCACCGGCTTCCACAACAAGGCTCCGCAATTTCGCTTCATAAGGAGGAAAAACGTGCTTTTGAGTATCGATTCAGACAAGACGGACGAAAGTGAGCTGCAGAAAGCCATTGAAAATGCGTCCTCGTTGTTGCGGGATTTCAACACTAGTATTGTTGAGTACACTAGCTATGCAGACACCAACACAGTCCCAGGTCACTATGTGATCTACTGGGAATTGCTCGTTAAGGACCCGACAAATTCCCCGACAGAAGAGGCTTTGAACCAGTGTTGTCTGGCCATGGAAGAGAGTTTGAACTCGGTTTACAGGCAATGCCGAGTTGCTGATAACTCCATTGGGCCCCTGGAAATAAGGGTAGTGAAAAATGGGACTTTTGAGGAGCTTATGGATTATGCAATTTCCAGGGGCGCTTCCATTAACCAGTACAAGGTTCCCAGGTGTGTTAACTTCACTCCCATAGTGGAGTTGCTGGACTCCAGGGTGGTCTCCAAGCATTTTAGCCCATCTCTTCCGTACTGGACACCAGAACGACGTCGTTGAAAGATCAGAAATCACCGGAAAATCTGTTTTATTAGTTCCATTGCTAGAAGGCCTTGCGCTTTCCTATGGGTATTTGATTGCCGACTTCTTTTTTTTTTTTTTTTTTTTAATAATTATTCTAAAGAAGTATCTTTTTCTAGTTGTTAAAAGGCGTCTTTTCATGGTTGTTTAAGATTGTGGTCGATCTGTAAAATGAAGTTCATAAAATATGTCTGCTAATGTAATCTTTGTTGTCTGAATAATAGGTTTATGCAATTTAGAACCAATGCTGTTTCAAAAATGTTATGGGGGAAAATGGATACGGTTGCGGATGCGGACTTATAAATCTACAACTGTAATCAATATATAATTGTAGTTTTCACATGTTGTTTGCATCCAAGCGTGTATTTTTATGGTATGTAATAAAATTCATGCTATTATTGGTTGTTTATAAGCCTATTGCCTATTGTTTTAGGTTATATATCAGCATCTTCCACTTGTTGTTCTTTGGCTTATGTGACTTCCTTGCCTTGATTTCTTCCAACACTAAACGCATAAATTTAATATAATTATATTATATGGAAGTAAGGATTAAATACATTGGACTCGGACCTCAATTATTCAAGTATAACCATTGATTATTATTTATAAAAAAATGTGTCAACAGTAACCAATAATCATTAATGCTTGCGTTCTAATCAAATTTTGGAATGTCTTGAGCGTTAACCTCATAGCATGATTTGGCTGGTTATCTAAACATATACAGCCGAAAGGGATAAAAAGTGACTCTATGTTGTTTAAAGCAAAAGTTTGGAGTTTGCTAATGTTGTTTAAAGTGGGCATTAACTTTGTTGAAGCAAACCTGTGGATGTCGCCCCCAGTACGCTAAACCCTTACACAGTAACACTGAACTTGGTCGTATATAAATCTCAGCAAGGTCGGGACACGAAATAAAAAAAGTTGTCGAATTCAAGCTAAAATCACTCATAAATCTATACTGTGAAATTAGTACAGGGTGCCTCATCAAACTGGTCTGTGGATCTAATAAATCCGGTACATACGACAATGACAAAAAACTATTCTTGCAATTCGATGAGGATTTTCTTGTCCCTTCCATCTTGGACATTCTAATTTGACATCAAAATGAAAAAAGTTACCAAAACTCAGCGTTTCGACAAGAAAAGTCAAACCAACGCATTTTTGAAACCCCAGGTCCGTTGAATCATTGGGGAAAAAAAAAAAAAAAAAGTTCTGCGTCCACTGCCTTGTTACTTGGACTTCCCTACAGCACATATTGAGCTAGAATTGTGAATTAACCTTGTAAATTCTAATATCATCTATAATTGGAAAATGGATACATGAATTGAATACATGTGCGAAACATGGTATCTGTTCAGCAATCATGTTGTTCACTGGCCGGTGAGGTCCAACTGGAACTACGAAATTGTCCCACTCCAGGTAAGGGCATGACTGTCTCAATATCAAACACATTATTCGGGAAATGGCTGGAAGGATAGGATCACGCAATGCGGATGGGTATTGGATATTCCAGGAAAATGTTAGGATTGACTGCCGTGGCCTGAAATTGCTAATTAATTGAGGATAAAAAAAAATCCCAAAAAGCACCATTATATGTGTCCTGGAGAGAGTTATGTATAATTACCATTATGTGTGTCCTGGAGAGAGTTATGTATAATTATACACAACTTAAGGCCAGGAAAAAATTGGAATTGTGGATCAGTCATCATGGGGGGGCTCGGGATCAAGAGGCCCTGCTTAAATTAAGGCTTGAGTTTTGAATCATGAAACCGCTAGCACTTGCATGATCTCAATGAACTGATTTCTAAACGCCACAGCAAAGCATCATCGATCATTAGGCAAGTTCTGATTAGCCAAATTAACAAATGAGCTATTCGTCTGTCTTATCTGTAATTCTTGCTTTTCAAATTCCCAGACTTTTGTGCTCTTAATTATATTTTGGTTTTTTTCCCCCTCTGGGACAATTGGATTCCTTGTGTTTCCGCCTAGCTCCATAGTTTTGTGTATGGCCTAGCTACTACCTTGCTGGGTACCACAGCCAGAGGCAACGGCTATTGCTCTTGTAATGTATGATAGCTAGCCTAGATACGTCTATCTCTCTTTATTGCTGTAAATTTCTAGTTTTCTAATCTAGTTGATTAATAGCGTCCGCAAAAAACTAATGCATGGATATCTACTTATCTCTGAGCCTGTGGCTAGCTGAATGCCTCCAATTGGTTCCCTTTCATTCCGCAATAACATTGACGAAGTTATTTTTTTTTTTTTTTTCAAAACATATGGAAAAAACGAATTTAAGTATAATGAAAGAAAAGGCTTAAGATCATCCTAAAATGGTTCTCACCATTCTCTTATTCACACTTGAAAAAATGGCATCTCATGCACGAACCATGAGACTCCCATATTTGTGAGTTTTGAGGAATCGTTGAATCCGTGACCACTAAATTACAATGAAATAATTTTTTCAGTACACAAATACTCGCTTTTATTATTTTAAAAAAGAACACTTTTAGTATATATCTTTATCCAATAAGATACACGTCAAATGTTAGGCATTTCAAATCACTAAGCTCCAGATTAGCATCACCAGCATTATTACTAAACTACACCAATCAAGAAACTAATTCAAGGAACATTAGCTAGGTAGAGAAGAGAAACTGACAAAACCGTATGCTGCCTATTAATCGCCATTGGTCGCCAATGTTAGCTTCAATGCTCATGCCTATGGATCCCAGTATATGTAGGAGACAGGTTGGCAAAGTATCTTTGCCCCACATGGTTAATCATTTGGCTTATTCCATTGGCTTTTTTAATTTCTTCAAGCCCTTTTCTTTTTTCCATTTCCATTCTTCTGTTTACAGTTTGGTGCAGCCAAAAATTTTGGACTTCTCATGATATGAAGGAAAACAAATGAAATTTCCCTTTTTGGTCAAACTTGATGATTGGGCATTTAAAAAATGCCCAATCATATACGGTAAAGATCACCGTGAGCCCGTCCTAAAATCAAGCACATGGACAACCGAAAGTAAAGAAACTGGGGCGAAAAGCAAAATGTTGGCCCAGTAGAGATGAGCCTCCAATTCAGGAGATTGAAGACTCTGGACAAAACCGTTCAAAAAGAAGACTTTGGACAAAAGCCTTGGTGTTACGGACCGCCCAATTATTGTCAATGGTTGCCAAATGGGCCAATCCGTAGCTTGTGATAGATGTCTGAAAAAGTTAGAAATTGCAATGCAATTCTATCCATATATATATATATTTTTTATAAATTAAGTTAACTCAATATCATACCTAAAAATTGACAAAAAAATGTATCATACCTAAAAAAAATATAAAAAAATTAATAGAATCCAATTGATAAAAATAATAAAAAATATATATTTGTACTGTTTAGAATCATAAGTGTATCATATTAAAAAAATAAATAAATATTGGATTAATATATAAAAATATTATTAATTTTACCTAAAATAATACATCTAGCACCAACTTTAAAAAGTAATAATTTACCCTCTTTGAATCTTTTTGTAACAAATCTAGCACACAATAATTTCATATAAATAGAATTTATTAATTTCGATAATAGATTTATAAAAATATGTTTGTTTCAATAACCTAATAATTATATATGTTAGTATCACATTATCGAAACAGATAAATTCTACTCAAAAAATTTCATAGTGTGGTAGATTTGTTTAAAAAAAAATTAAAAAAAGTAAACTGTTATTTTTTAAAGTTAATATTATATTAGTTATTTTAAACAAAATTTATGATACTTTTGTATATTTTTGTATATTAACTCTTAAATATAACAAGCACACATTGTAAAATGAAGTGGAATTACTCGCAAATAATATCTATGAAATGTAAGCCAAGCAGCTTCAATTGGAGTGAGACTTGGACTGCATAAACAAAGTGACCTCTTGAATTAATGCGAGAAACGAAAAGGCCAGTCAGCAAGAGAGACAAGGCAAGCGAAGAATACTTATAATTTTTTTCGTTTATAAAATAAAAAAGAAAAGAAAAGAAAAGCAGGCACCCAAATAAAAATAATAATAATACGAATATACAATCAACATGATCTTTCCTACTAGTAAATTGAAAGAATGGACAATTCGGAAGTGGTCCTAATCAAAAAGGGGTAACTTATAAGAATGCAATTAATTATGTTCAACTTGACGAAAGATCAACAAATTTAAACCCATAGTCGTGCTTCCTCTTTTTTTAAATAGATATATTTGGTTGCTCTTTGAAAAATTGTGTGTGTGTTGAGTCCCCGCGTAATAGAATCAAATTCCCTGTTTTTTTTTTGGTTGGTACATTCGTAATAAATCAGGTGAAAACATCAAAATATCCATCGTGGGTCGTTTTCTTTGGGATGATTGTACTGGAGGGACAGGAATATCTCAACATGCTAGGACAAACAAAATAAAGGATACAGCTTCTTGCTAACACAATAATGCAAAGGATACATAATAATAAATATGTAAAAATATAAATCAAATTTTAAAAAATAAATAAGTCAATAAAATATTAGATTGTATTCCTTCCACATTTTCGTTCTTGCATTGCCATTGGAACTCTAAATAAATATCTTATCACTTTTTTGATTTAACAGGAAGAAACAAACCATTTAAAAACAATATCTTTGTAGAAAATTGAGGTTCTATGCTGACTCCATTGGTTGGTATAAAATTAAATATGATATTTTTCTTTAAAAATGATATTATTTCTGACGTATAAATTACTGTCAATGTCATATTAATAAAAAAAATTGATGTATCAAAAAGAAACAGTATCTTCTATAGTAATTTTATTTATTGATAATATTATTTTACCACTCATGTATGGAACTGAAATTATAATATTTCTTTTCTGAAAACAAATGAATTTTCAGCCTGTTCTTGAAAAATAAGTTGGGTGGATGAATTTGTACTTCTTCTCTTATTAATAAAATCAAAGAGTGCTCATGCGACGAAATTTCAAGGTGCCTTCCTGGATGATTCATTCTTCCTTCACCACCGGCTTCAGGAAAAAAAACGAAACAAAAACAAAAACAAAAATTCTTCTTCCATCACTCCGAGCCTTCATACAACTAGAAATGACAAATCGAAATTTAGTGTGAGATCTGAAATCTTAATTATAATTGAATCTCTTTTCCCAGTTCGAGTCAACTGAAAATAAATTGACTAAGCAATCTAGATGCCTTTGCAATAGTAACCCGCAGCCACTTCATTATTGGCCGATAAGCTCTCCTTCATTAATCCGAGGCAAGATCGTTGCAGCTATTTGTTAAAAGGCAAATGATTTGAAAACCTAATGTTTGCCTTTTCTTATACTAAAATGGTGAATCTGCACGAGCGCGCGAGTAATCTCTTCTTTACACAACCAAAATGTATAATATTTAGAAAAGAAATGTACCGTATTTTTTAAAAAAATATGTTTTATTGTTGAAAAAAATATTGTATTTTTTAAAGAAATATATATTTTTCATTTTGTTTAAAAGTGGTGACTGGACACTCCAAACCTACCCCTACTCACTAATGGTCGTCTTTGTCTTTTCTCTTCGTTTTTACACCCTTATGGTTGGAATTTAACAAGCTGCTCTTTAACTTCAATAATTTACGTGGGGCAATACTTTACAACTAATATTACCAGTTAAGCACGATAGACAGGGCCTTGATAGTTGATACATGGATACGGACAGAGGATACGGGAGGCCACAGAGAGAAGGAGACTATCATAAACTTTTTTTTAATATTTTTTTATAAATTTATTGTATATTAATCACAACTGTAATATTGTACATTATAAATTTATAAAAAATTAACATAGGGTTCATGGTCATATCCTGTCTTCACTTTCCTTGTCACTCTCTTATCTGACAACTTCCCGTCTAAGTATTATTTTTCCGATAGAAGAATATTTATTTCCTAATAAATTTTATAATTGAACTTTATAAACATGCGTGGCTAGATCCTCAGACATGTAGGAAGTGGATCTGATAAACATATTTAAATATTTCAGTAGCTTAAGTATTCAATAAAAATTAGTGATAGAAGTAAATTTATTTGAGCAGTTACCAATAAAGCATTCTATTTGTTTGTGTGTTCATAGTGTCGACATAATGGGTAATTCTGTGGCCAAGATGAAGAAGAGGAAACAATATGCACTTTCAGTTTTCTATGTAGTCTGATGAATCACGATCGTTTGGATTGGTCTTAGACTCAGCTCAATTCTAGCCCAAGAAAGGGATTTGTGGACAATGTCTAATCTAGTCAGAAACCAACACCTACAAGATCAAATATGACTAAGAGAGGGCAGGAGTTGGTACTTGCAAACTCTCTCCCATGCTTAGGTTAGTGTATGACTTAAGTGGGACGATACAATATAGAGTTTTTTGAAGAGAGAGAGAGCTTACCTTGAAGACAGGAGACCCTCTTATTTATAGGAGTAGACATGTTAAGCTTAGTGAGACCTAGGCCAAAGAGCTCATGAAGGGGGGGTGTTGTAGATATAGACTGAGTCAATGAGTTAATAATTGGTCCAACAGGAATAAATTTTTTTTCATAGCAATAAGCTCTTCTTTTTGTAATTTTTTTCTTTCAGACCCAAATAAGAAAAACAAGCTTATTTTTTTTATTTTTAAACATTAAAATACACTAAAATCTTTTATTTTTTAGACAAAAAAGAGATTTAGTCCAGTTTAATTGGATCTTTGAGTTAACTAGGTTTCAAAAATTCACTTGAGTTGACCGAATTTTTTTGGTTCATAGGCTCAAACGATTTTTCTTTTTAACTAACTCAGTCCGAACGCTAGGCTACTGACCGGATCAAACCGAATTTTATCCGATTCACTAGGCTACTGACTGGATCAAACCGAGTTTTATAATTATGCTTGCTAGCTTTTGCAACTTGCAAGCCAATTAACACTCCTTTGTGGCTCCCTAGTCAGGACCACGCACTCTTTGTGGTTTAAAAAAAAAGAAACATTGGATTGAGACATCCGATGCCAAGATAGTTTGCAATCTTAATTTTGGACTTTTCGTATTATTCTATGCCAGTCCTTTTTTTGAATAGGATGATGTTCCCATCTATTCAGTTAGAACAAAATTGGACTCTCACTTTGTTAATGGTTTGTTTGGTTTGTTGGATCTGTATGAAAAAAAAATTGATTAGAAAATTTTAGTCAAAAAAAATATCATCATTATCTTATTATTTTTTTATAACTTTTTTTTTCTTACAACTTTTTTATCAATACAAACAAAGTTTTCAATGGATACGTAATTAGTAATGACGTAAAATGATGATAATGAAACCAATAATTGCTGAGTGACAATTTGCATTTTCTGAGTGGCCAAACTTTTGTAATCTTTTCCTACGATTGCCACATTTGAAAAAGCAGAAGAAAGAAATGTGTAAATTGCCATGTGAATTTTATTTGGTTAAACATGATGCTCGGCCTTTCCTAGTGCTTCAACTGCAAGTGCTAAACAGTGAGCATCTTAAATCAGTAAATTTTTGTAAAGATTTTAATGGCTGTGGCTTGTTTTTTGAACCAAAAATAACTGGGGTTCATTTTATATGTTGAAAATTCGACGTTAGTGTGTTACAAAATAAGCATAGAAACAACAATTACTGTATAATCCTTGATGAGTGTACAATACAATTGTCGAGTTAGATTGATGGATCAATCGACCTTAACACTATGTTAGAGAGAGAAAGAGGGGAAAAAGAAGGAAGTGAGAAGAAAACAGAGAAAAAATGGATAGTACTCATATTTACGAAATGTTTTTTAGATGAAAAAAATTAGAGAGAGGAAAGTTAATTTTTTTTATCTGTGCCACAAAAATTATTCAACATAAAATTGGAAGAAAAATTATTGATTCTATATTTTTTTATTAAAAGACTATATAACTCTTATTATATATTGATAACTGTAAATTTATCTAAAATAAAAAAAATTTCTACATTCTTTAAAATTTTATTAAATTTTTAATAAAAAATTATACAAGTATTATAAACTTGTTAAACTAGATTTATACAAGTATTTTATATATAATTTAACAATAAAATATTTTTCATATTATATTTAATATTTTCTTTGGAAAATAAAATAAGTATTCTTATACATATCATTTTCTCTCCTTATATATCTACCATTTCTCAAAAAAAAAAAATTAGTTTTCCTCTCTCTTATTATCCTTTTTCAAACACAAGAAATAATTAAAAATTTACCTCTCCTTTAACTTTCCTCCCTTCTTAATTTTTTTTATCCACAAACAGGGCAAAGTAACAAAATAAGTCCAATATAAAGGTTGGTGCAAGTTAAAATCAAGTCTGAGCAACTTTAAACTCGCCTTGTTAAAATTCGTGAGTGTCTTATTAAGAAGCATACTGTCAAATGGGTAACTCTTTTCTTTTCAATTTTTTCTTGTAGCAAAGAAGAAAACCAAGACCAAACAAATTAAAACTACAGAGAGTCGGTTTTCTAACATCACCGTGCGGGTCTGTGCATAGCAAATCCATAAGCTTCATAGGCTCATATTAGAATTAAGTATCACATATTTGCAACAAAATATTAATCTTAGATAATTTTTCATCAAAACGATTATCCCTCTCAAACTATATTTTTTTTTTTCACTCTATTCATAACAATAAATTTAATCATTTCCTTCTTATCAATACTTTAATTTGAGTACGAACAGTATTTCGAGTAAATTTTTAAAAACAATATATAATTTTCGAAACTAACATGCACCCACTATGAGATTACCTGTTTTTTCAAATGGAAGCGTGAGATTATCTATTAATTGTGGTATTTATTATACCAAACTTAATTAACCAAAGTGCATTTTTAGCTTTCCCCAAGGTATAAAGGCATTTAATTAAGGAACAAGAAAAATATTTAGGCACCGTGCCTGAGCGTGCAACACACGCGAAAGCACGCGTGTTCAGCAGCTGGAAAGTGAAAATATTCATAAAAGATCCGAAGAGAACTTTTGACGTAAGCTTTGCGTATGGAAGGCCACAGTGCAACTCGTTCGATCAGCAGCCAAGCACGACAAAAGCGACAGCTCGCGCGTTGCAGCCGCGGGCCAAACCAAAGCTACGACAACATCCGACACGTCGGTTTTTTTTTTTCTTGCCCTTTTCCCTCTTTCTTTCCCTCGCCTAGTCGCCGCCTTTGAGGAAAATAAGCTAACTCCGTCCGTTTCCTAACAGGGATGGCAACGGGACTGCTTCCGCAGGTTGATGCCAGAATCTGTCTCAATAGGGGTTGGAGTCAACACAAAATCGATCGGAAATGGGCGGAATCTGTCCGTTTCCTACCATCCCGATTTCTAAATTTTAAAGTGGGAACAGTGATGGGATGGCAATAACTTTCTCGTCCGGCTTCTACTTCGGTACGTATCTTAATTAAGAATTTATTATCTTATTTTTTTATAATAATTATATAATATTTTTAAAGCATAATCTAGACAATTTCGTTCATAGGATTATTATTAAATTTGTTTTTTACTCACTTATTAATTTATTATTTTTATTTTTTCATATAATAGTTATGCAACATTTTTAGAGGGATAATTTAAATAATTTTTATATAATAATTATTTGATTTATTTTTTTAACAAAATTTGGGAATGGAAATGAGATCTCAAAACTCATCTCCAAAAGGGATGAGAATGAAACAGAGATTGGGATAATCACTCCCGTCCTCGCTTTGCTGAATTGCCACTTATTTCCTAAACAGTTAATTGGTAGTCTGCTCATAATTTAATTAAACAGGGGAGCACAAATTTTTTGTTCTCTTCTGTTTGCCATTAATTCTTCCATATCCAGCTACTCGAAAGTGGTTCATAATGGGCAAGGTTACAAAATAAGGAGTGTTGCTGATGTTCGCTTGCAAAAATTAGGACAATGAGTACGAGATAATTTATGATGAAAATAATATAAGAATATTTCACACTTTAATTGTTTGGTAGTTCAACATAATAACTGATGGTGAAAATTGCAAATGTATAATAAATGATTATAAAAGTACTATATCATTATACTAAATATGACCTCAAAAAATAGAGATTAAAATTGGGAGATAAACTTGATCATCAAGAGAAAAACAACTTGAAACACCAACTGAAGCCCGTAAATATTTTTAGGCCCACTTCAAAAGAAACCACACCCATGTAATAAAACCTAATTTTAACGTATTATGCGAAAAAGGCCTAAGAGACCGACATTAGCTGGGAATTTGATTTAAAAACTACGTACACTAATTATGCGGTTCATATTAACCTATTATATAGTTCTTGATGAGATATTACTAAATAGATATTTTTATTTTTTGATTCGTATTTTCTCAATCGTTGCACATTTTGTATTTCGTGATTTTCTTTTTTCTTTGAAAACATATGCATATGTAGCTATGAATTACATATTTTAGCAATCAAATTTATCTCAGAATATTAGAACAACATTTATAGAACCGTTATTTTTGTTAACGGAAATGAATAATGAACAGAGTGGAGACGAATTTAACTGTTGTGTATATTAATAATAAATTTATCGTACATTAATCTTAACTGTAAGTATAATAAATTCTTACATTTTTTTTAATGACGTACAAAATTACTATAATTAATATGCAATAGATATATAAAAAATGTGTACAATAATTAATTCCATCTTTTTCTGTGTCTTCCTATATTCGGTACATGTAACAGTGTCCGTGAGTGAAATGTATGAACATTGGCCGCTGGTTGCATGTTATCTGTGTATCATTTTCCTAGATATAACACTTCCCAATATTGAAATAACGACCTCTCTTTTTTTTCTTTTTTTTTTTTAAATCCCTTTGATGGGACTTCCATTCGCTGCATTCAATTCATTGTAACGATATTAGTAAGTATTCATTAAAGTATGAGAAATTTCAATTGAAACTTGAGAGCATCGATCTTGGTCAAATTGGCCAACGTAAGGCTTATGATTCGGAGTCTGTTTTTTATTTGAGTGTAATTACGTATTTTAAAATTTTTGTTTTAAAATTTTGTATAGAACGAAATTGTATTTGTTATTTTTGAAATTATGATTAATATTTTTAAAATGTAAAAATAATAATTGGTTTAAAAATATCAATTTTAGTTTTAAAAATAACAGTTCCAGTTTCATTCGAAATATAATTCGACACAAAAATTACCGACCCACCAATATTTATTTTTTTTATTTATATTCTTTTCTTTTTTGCTTTTGGGCTTTCGTTTCCGCCGTCAGTGCAATTTTCTGTACGCAGTGTGAACGGAATCTCTTGCCCCTTGGCGTTCTTTCTTTCTATCATCGTAGATAAGATAACCAATTTGTCATTATTGGACGCCATGAAAGTTCAGTTTAAGGATTCTCTCACCACACCAGGGAGAAATGGAGAAGGCAAAAAAAAGACAGTGACTCGAAGGTCACCGTCTGCTGCGACCTTTAGGGTTTGTTTGAGAGTTAATAACTTACGTACAGATCAACATTTAATTCTAAGAAGATCCATAAAATAACCTGTAGATTCTAAATTTTCTTTTTCAACTTGCTCCATTTCTGCCCCCTAAAAAAGTGGGGTTCACAAAAATATAGATAAAAGAATGATTTTTACCGGCAAATCTAATCGATCGGGCTATTGCAAAATAAGTAATGGATGAATTTTTTTGTGCTCATTTTGTATTTGAGATATTTCTAATGTTTCATTACATGCATTACTATAGGTGTCAAAACGGGTCATCGGGTTAAGTTTGGGTTGGATCACTTCGAGTTTGTGTCACTTCGGGTCGGGTTACTTATGGGTCAAGTTATCTTCGGATCATATTTTGGGTTGGGTCACTTCGTGTTCGAGTCGAGTTCGAGTCAACCCACGGATTGGTCATGTTATCCAAAATAATGACGTGACATTTTTTATTAAAAATTTTAAAAATTTAAAAATTTTAAAAATTTTACTAAAAATTCTTAAAGATAAAAAAAAATCATATGATTGAAAAATAATTGAAGAAATTTCTTTTAAAATATTTTAAAAAATTAAAATAAAATTTAAAACTGTATAAAAAATTTCAAAATATTCTAAAAAAATTTATAATTAAGATTTATATTGAAAATAGTATAATCTATACTTTTTATAATATAAAATATGCTAAATTTTTTCATTTTATTTTTTTGTTCCCTTAAGAAAAAAAAAGTTCGGCTCAAACGGGTCGGATTAAAGTTGAGTCGGGTTTGACCCAAAAATTTTCAGGTCATTTTGGGTTGGGTCACTTCGAGTTCGAATCGGGTTCGGGTCAACCCACGAGTTGGTCACGTCATCAAAAATGATGACGTGACATTTTTTATTAAAAAATTTAAAATTTTAAAAATTTCAAAAATTTTACTAAAAATTCTTAAAAATCAAAGAAAATCATATGATTGAAAAATAATTAAAGAAATTTCTTTTAAAATATTTTAAAAAATTAAAATAAAATTTAAAACTGTATAAAAAATCTCAAAATATTTTAAAAAAATTTATAATTAAGATTTATATTGAAAATAGTATAATCTATACTTTTTATAATATAAAATATGCTAAATTTTTTCATTTTATTTTTTTGTTCCCTTAAGGAAAAAAAAAGTTTGGGTCAAACGGGTCGGATTAAGGTTGGGTCGGGTTTGACCCAAAGATTTTCGAGTCATTCGAGTTCGGGTCATTTCGGGTTAAGTCATCCTTCGGGTCGAGTTCGGGTTGTATTTTCGGGCGGGTTCAAGTCAACCCATCGGGTCGTGTCAGATTTTGATACCTCTATGCATAACAGAATAATAATAATAATAATAAGGATTAATATATAAAAATATTATCAACTTTACTTGAAATAACAAATCTAATATCAATTTTAAAAAGTAACAAATTTAGCATCAATTTTATCTAAAATAACAAATCTAGTACGCTGTAAAATTTCTTGAACAGAATTTATCTGTTTTGATGATGTTACACTAACTTATATAATAATCATGTTATCGAAATAGATATATTTCTATAAATTTGTCCTTAAAATTAATAGATTTTGTTTATGTAAAATTATTGCGTGCTAAATTTGTTACTTTAGGTAATGTTTGTGTTAAATTTGTTATTTTAAGTAAAATTGATGGTATTTTTGTATAGTAACCAATAATAATAATAATAATAATAATATATCATTAATTTTGTGAAACTTGTTAAAATATCTAGAAAACTATCATAAATATAGAAGCATGGTGGATAAGAATTTCCATTCCTATATTTTATTAACTTAATAAGAATAAAGATACGATCGTATTCAAAGATATAATAAAATTTTAATATATTACAAATTTAGATCAAAATTATGTTGAGCCTTTTTTATACAGGTAATATTGGCGGCATTCATTTCATTTTTCTGGGGATCAGAAAACGCGGGCGGCTTTATTTGGTGCAGCTACAGATTTTTTCTTTGTTTTTCTTATTTTTTTGTGGGAAAAGAGTTAGAACATTGCTTTACTTTGAAAGGTCTGAGGTTAACAAGTGAGAAAGTGCATTTGGTAGGTTGTCCACTATTGAGAATACTATCCCTCCCTTAATTATTTAGCAACCCAGTGAGCTTAATTATTTAGCAACCCAGTGAGCTGGTTTGTTTGCACTTCTCAGAATAGAAGCAAAAACACATTGTGCAGCTAAAGCTCGGATGTTGGAAATTTATCAAGTATAGTATTCCTCCTGTGTCTTAATCAACGGCAAATCCATTATTCGATTTTCATGTTGATTTCTCGGCACCCTCCCTTATCGCCTTTCTTGAAAATTAATGTTGATGGTTGGGGGTTTGGCAAGGGATATGAATAGTAGATAGTTTTATGGTTTTTCAGGACACTCTGGAGTTGCTGACTGTTGGAGTTGAACTGCGTGCAATCTTTGCTGCTTTGCCTACGGCTTGGAAAATGGGTTTTGAAAAATTATTGTTGAGACGGATTGTGTCCTTAGTTTGCAAAAACTAACCAAAAAACATTGCAATTTGGATTCTTATCGTGTCATTAATTATAGCTTATGCTTGAATTTCATCAACAGTCCCTCAAAATGTCTTTTGCAGCACATACTATAGGAAAGATATTAATGTGCAGATCTTATGGTAAACATAGGATCAATGAGTGAAGCGGCCCTTAAGACGTAGGAAAACCCCGCCTAAGATGGAGACTTTACTTCTGGCCGATAAGATAAGATAAGAGTGGCTCTTCTAAGGGACAGTTAGTATATTGTGCTTTGGAAGAGTAGTTTTTGCTGTTGTTAGGAGTGTACGACTGCAGGCTGACCAGTTTGTGGCGATTTATTATATTTAAATTAAATTGTTGGCGGCAGTTTAAAATAAATTTTTAAAACTACAATCAAACTAAATTAATATATAATGAAATCAACCAAATCATCACCTACAGTTATAAGTTGATTTGGTTAGTTTAAATGTTTGAATCATAATTTTAAAATATTTTTTTTGTCAACTATTGACATTGACATATGATTGTAGAACAACTAAAAAAGTCGAACAATGTTGATACATAAACAATAATTGAAGCATGAACTATTACACAACTTTTTGCATTGCATGAACAACACCATCTCTTGTGTATACAAGACACCTATAGAAGATTTTCCAAGCATAACGTCATCCATCGAGATAATACCCATAATAAATAATAACAATTCACTTAAGCTGCCACAATAAATAGAGTTTAAGTGTCAAAAGTTCTAAAGTTCGCATAAAAATAAAAGGAAAATCTATTTTAACTCACTTATTTATATGAGTAAAATATGCTCAATAGACTAAAATTATGGGGCAATCAGTTGTTTATTTAAATAACCGGTTGCCCATCCATGGTCTCTTTTTTTTTTTTTTCTTTATTATGTTGGGCTGCCCACCCCCCTCGTTTTTCTGGGGTTTTTTTTTGGCATAAATTCCACTTGCTTGTGTTTTTTTTTTTTTTGAAAATTTTATTCATAATATTTTTATTTAAAATCACTTTTTATATTCTCAGCCTCAACTTTTTTTGTTTTTTTATTTCGTTAGTTTATCATCAAGCCTAATATATGACGATTCAATCAACGTCAAAGTTAGACACTACATCAACATAACTGGATGAGAAGACAAACAAATTTTTTCCAGATTTTTGTTTTTTCAAAAATTCTAATTTTCAAAAATCAAAAGAAAAAGGTTTTAATGATTTCTAAAAATATAAAAAGTTAAACAACCGAGGAAAAAATCCAATGCCAAGTCCGGCCGCCGTATCGTCGCTCGAAGACGTTCTAATCCAAAGGAAAGGACAGACGAATACCTTGTGGATCTTGAAATCCAGACTGAAACGTAACTTTCGGCCGACTTTAAATGTTATTTTGCTTCCCAATACCTCCTGCTTGTTATCACAAACTATGAATCATACTTGTCAATGTCCATCGTCGTGCCTCATTACACGACGTTTTAATCAAATTCATAGATTTATCCTGGTGGTTTTTTTCCGAATCCATTGTCTCTGGACTTTTTTTTAATTTTTTAAGTTTTTAAAAATCATTAAAATTTTTAAATTTTTTAAAAATTAGCATTTCTGAAAAAATATATGAAAAAAATTATTATGTATCACATTATTAGTTTATGCTGATATAATATCTAATTTAAATGATGTTGTGTTAATTGAACCGTCACGTGTTAGGCTTAACGACAAACTAATGAAAATTAGTGAAAAAAGATTGACAGTGAGAACATAAAGTATGAATTAAAAAAAAATTGTTTGTGAAATTTCTAAACAGATTAAACATGGTGGATGAAATTTGTTTTTTTTTTTTTTTAGCTGTGTTCCATACCAAGCTTTGCTAATTTTTTTTTATTTTAAAAAAATTAAATTTCTTTTTAAAGAATCAAATTTTTAGTTTTAAACACTAATAACTTAAATATTTAAAATTATGTATAAATACTCAAAATTTAAGTAGAAATACATTCAAATTTTTAGTTTTAAGTAGCTAATTACTCAAATTTCGAAATCACGTATAAGTACTCGAAATTTGAGTAGAAATATACACAAATTTTTAATACTTTTGTTCAATTTTTTAGTTTTAAGCAGTTAATTACTCAAATTTTTAAAATTACGTCTAAACATTCAAAATTTTAATGAAAATAGACTTAAATTTTTAGTCATACTCAATTTTTTTTAAAATTTTGAGCACTTAATTACTTTAATTTTTAAAATTATGTACAAATACTCAAAATTTGAGTAGAAATATACTCAAATTTTTAGTTTTAAATACTTAACTACTCAAATTCTTAAAATTGTGTACAAATACTAAAAATTTGAGTAGAAATAGACTCAAATTTTTAGTATCTCTACTCAAATTTTTAGTTTTGAGCACGTTAATACTTAAATTTTAAAATTATGTATAAAATACTTAAAATTTGAGTAAAAGTAAAATTAAATTTTCAGTCTTTCTACTCAAATTTTTAGTTTTGAGCACCTAAATACTCAAAACTATAAAATTATATGTAAAAATTTAAAATTTGAGTAGAAATAGACTCAAATTTTAAGCATTGTTACTCAAATTTTTAGTTTTAAACACATAACTACTTAATTTTTTAAAATTATATATAAATACTCAAAATTTGAATACAAGTAAACTCAAATTTTTAATATTTATACTTAAATTTTAAATTTTGAGTACTTAACCTTTACAATAGATATTCCACCTATTTAATTATAAATTTATTATACTCATATATTAAATAAGTACAAATAGCATGTACCAAAAATAAAATTTGTAAATCAAAAAATAAATGACATTGAGTAGACAGAATCTCCCTCATCAAGGGACTCAAGTGGTGGCTGTGTGGGCCAGCCATTGACTCTTAAAAGACTTCAATATAAGCAGTGCAAATGCTTAGAGAAGGAAGTTATTGCATATAGGATAAGGGTTGAAGGCAAGGAAACAAGAAAGAGACCAAAAGAAATGACAAGGTGAAAATAAATTTGTGGACACATTTATTTTGGGCCAATAAAAATTGATTTGAGTTGTCTTTGTTCACGTGTGTACTCCCAATTATTTCGAGCCAAGTCTGGTGTATTGGATTAAGAGTATAAAATTGTGTATAGTTTTGAAAATAATTGGGCTTTTACATATGGTTGAACCTTTTATTGTAAATTTTAATAATATATGATGGTTAGTTTGGTTTTAGCAGATTTTAAGTTTTTAAAATCGCAATCAAATTGTACACTACGACTTGTTTGAATTAAAAAATCATAACCAATCCATTTTCGATGATTTTTATGATTTATATTTGGTTCTTGTCGAGTTGAGCAGATTGGATAGTTTGATATATATATATATATATATATATATATACTCCTAGATATAGTGATTGGAGGCTTAGAATTCTAACCTATAAGTCTGAGATTTAAATATTTAAACTACATCTCACATTTCCCTCTTTTTTATTGGTCAATTATCCGTTTTAATGAATTAAAAATAAAAAATAAATTGTGCCTTGTCTTTCTGTTTTGTTTTTGCGCGAAAAGAAAAAAGAAAATGACCCTGTTCCAACGGGTCATGGCTATACAACAGATAATTAATATGTGGTACTTATTTTGGAGTAACGATAGAATATTGTTAAGAATCGGACAACTAACAATAGACTCTACTCTTGCCTAAAAAAAAAACTGTACTCATTTGCGATAAACTATTTCCCGGCACGCATATTTTTCGTCCCTAAACATACAAAACATAATTAGAGAAAACGTTCTATTATCGTCACAAAAAATGGTTCGTTCTTTTTATTCTTAAGGTTTTTTTTTTTTTTTTTATGACTAGATGAAAAAAAATAAGCAAATTACAACAAAAAGCAAATAAGAAGAAATAATAAACTAAATGATGGCACCACCTATCCAAAGCACTGTTGTCAGAACGACCGGCCGGTCGGACCGGTTGAACCGGGGACCGGCCGGTGGTCCGGGCCGGTTTTGGTAAATTTTGAAGGGTGACTCGGACCGGTCAAAACCGGAAAAAACCGATCAAGAACCGGTCAAAACCGGTAAAAATCGGACTGGTTGAACCGGTCCAATAAAATTAAAAAATTCATAAATTACAATTTGACCCCAAATATTATTTAAATTATAATTTAAGCATTAACTTTAATTTAAAAGTTCAATTTAGTCCTAAATCTATTAAAAATTTCAATTTCATCCTTAAAATTAAAAAAATTAATATTTAATCACTATTTATAAA
Source organism: Carallia pectinifolia (assembly GCA_037832335.1). Classification (NCBI taxonomy): domain Eukaryota; kingdom Viridiplantae; phylum Streptophyta; class Magnoliopsida; order Malpighiales; family Rhizophoraceae; genus Carallia; species Carallia pectinifolia. Next base: position 25,429,606 of record CM075449.1, read on the forward strand.
TATTATTTTTATAATTACTTTTATACACATATATATTATTAAATACCAGTTCAAATACCGGTTCGACCGGTTGAACCGGTTGAATCTTGACCCACTAATGTTTTTGGTTCGATGACCGGTCCAGTTCTGACAACCTTGATCCAAAGTGTCACGCCTACCATGTCAGCATAAAGTAAATTCTGGCAGCTTGATGGAGTAGAATTTCAAACAAAAATAGGAAGATCCAAAGCAACACTCAAGGAAGAAATGAAGTCAATATAAAAATTACCTTATCTCAAAGTATCATGTAGACAACAACTTCAAGACTAGTTTATTTACTGTAAGCAGTCGAATATTATGGAATGACAGTCGTCGAAGTAAATCTAATACTAAGTTTTGATCATGTGTAAAAGTAAATCTAATACTTATTCATTTAATGCGATTTGTTTGATATGTGTTTGTTTAAGACATTTTTACCAACGATCTCAGACGACCTTATAAACCTAGATGTTTTCTTAGCTATGAAAACGTTATTTATTTATTTTTTATTTTTCCAATATTTTTCGAACTGATTCGGTCCATTATTGTATTCACTCTCCCATAACTTGTCTTACTCATGACGGCAATAAGTGTGCAACAAATATGTTGATGAACTTCTAAGATTGAGAAAATGAAATTTATTATCACTCGGACGAGAGTTTGAATAGTGAATTAGCATGTATTTTATATAGCGAACTCAAATTCGAATTTTTGCGTCAACATTTACTCCTTATATTTTATCACATGAGTTTTCTTAGCTTATGAGCTTGAAGAACTAGTGAGCTGGGTATTGAGTTATAAATTTAGTAATTACTGTAATCTGTTATAACAGAGTAGTATAATGCTCAAATTAACAAATGCTCGATGAGTGGGTCTTTTTTATAAAAAATATTAAATAATGACTTCAATAATAAAAAAATTGACTTCGACTCACAGAGTGAAATTTATTATTTTTGAACAAAAAGTGAAATTTATTATGTGTATTAAATTTTGACGCTCGAAGTAAAAGGGATAAGTTGGAGTAGTTTTGATCGGTAGCCGTGCCAATCAAGCTCTCTCACGTAACTTCGGCGTAGTTTCATCTTTGTTTTATTTTCCTACTTTTTCACGCCGAAAAAAAAAAAGTACCCGGTTGCGTTAAGCCTACGACAACGTGGAGCAATGAGGGTGCACTCTCGAAAAAATTCGCGTGGCAATATTATAATAATTCATTGCATATTTATAATTATTTAATATAAAACAACAATAAATATATAACTAATTGATAATCATGATATCATTGCTTTTTTTTTTTTTCGTCTTCTAGTTGTCAATATATTTAGATCTTCATGATTTGAGAATCAAAATAAAATACAAAAACATTACATTTGGTGAATTTTTTGAAGCAAATTAGAAGAAAATGTAGAAAAAAAATCACATTAATATAAAGTTAATTATAAATTATAATAAATATTAAAAATAGAAAATTAATGTTCATAATAATATTATTTTACCAAATAGCATAGGCGTCTCAGAAAATTTTTTACGTGGCGACTCCACGTAGATTCCCGCGATCTTTGTAAGGGAGTCCTGCGCATTCTCAAATAAGTTTGCCATGTTCTCCCACGTGACATTCCCACTTAGCACACGCTTCCGACCATAAAAAGAAACATTATTACCATTCGATTTCAGAAGCAGTAATTTAATTTTGAAAAAAAGGTGGCGTTTTTTTATAAAAAAATATAATAATTTTTAAATAATAATAAAGTAATATAAATAATTAAATAATTAAATTTATTTAAATAAAAAAAATAAATAAATTATTAAATATTATTAAACTTAATTATCTAATTACTTTGAAGATACGTGAATTAAATTATATAATATTATTCTTTAATTTTATAAAAACACGTATGAATATAAGTTACTTAATAATTAAATTAAAAAATAAGAATCCAATTACCTAGACGAATAAAAGTGAAACACAAAATCGACATATTATAATTGATCACTTTATTTTTTACAACAACATACTTAGTCTTTGTAGCGAAAAAATAGATGAAAGATTTTTAAAATTTTTTATTCTAAAAAATGAAGCATAGTGTTAAAAAAACAGCATTTTTTTGGCACATATAATAGTTAACAGTCAATTAATCAGTTGTTGGAACAGACGAAGAAATACGGATGAGAAGATACGACATAAGTTGCAAGCACCTTTACCCACTTCACGTGGTTAACCTTCATATTATTGAAAGATTTTGGGGGTAAGAGAGTTGGAACAAAGTCCCAGCATCACCTGGACCTAGTCGAGGTGGCGAAAAAAAAACAAACACATTATGATTATAATAAGTTAGTTCTCGCATAGGCCAAGGTAACAAAAAAAAAGAAAAAAAAAAAGAAACATTTAGTTATAATATGTTAGTTCTTGCATCTTATTGTTGCACGTTTTTATATTTTTTGTCAAAAAAATTAAATTAGTCATTAAACTGAGTGTTCCTACGTGTCAAATTAAGCCACCTTGTGAAACTGTTTTGGTAGATAAAATTCGGAAAAAAATGGAGAAAATAAAACCAGAACAGAAAGAAGGAATAAAAAATAATAATAAAAAAAACAGGTCGTTTGTTAATCCGTTCCAAGTCTCTTTCAATGCGCCTATAATTGATTTATACTTGCAAAGATGCCAAGAAAACAAAAGCTAAACCCACAAGCAAAAGGCAGAAGGATACATCCAACAAGTAGAGACTAGAGAGTCATTATTATTATCTATAATCAGTTATAGATCTGTCCTGTAAACTCTTTCGCACCCAACCATGGCTCCGCAAGACCACCAACAGCCTCTGTTGCTCAACCGGCAGGGAGAAGGAGAAGAAGAAGAAAAGGACTTCGAAGAAACCGCCTACGACTCCGACGAGAAAGTCCACATCGTCGGCATCGACTCCGACGGCGAGAGCGGCTATCTCGACGCGCCACCCCCGTTCTCATGGAGAAAGATGTGGCTTTTTACTGGTCCGGGCTTCTTGATGTCCATCGCCTTCCTGGATCCAGGGAACTTGGAGGGTGATCTCCAGGCCGGCGCGATTGCTGGGTATTCGTTGCTTTGGCTTCTTTTTTGGGCCACGGCTATGGGGCTCCTCGTTCAGCTCCTGGCCGCGCGGCTCGGCGTGGCGACTGGGAAACATTTGGCTGAGCTGTGTAGGGAGGAGTACCCTACCTGGGCTCGAATGTTGTTGTGGGTTATGGCGGAGGTGGCTTTGATAGGGGCTGACATACAGGAGGTTATTGGCAGCGCTATTGCTATTAAAGTTTTGAGCAATGGGGTTTTGCCTTTGTGGGCCGGTGTTGTCATTACTGCTTGTGACTGGTAACTTTTGAGTTTTTATTTTAATTGTTATTTTTTTTTTCTTGTGGATTTCTGGTTTTGTTTGTTTCCTTTGAATTTGTTGGGTTTTGGGTTCTCAATTTTCTCCATATAGATAATTTTGGTTTTTTCCCTGGCGGAATTCTATTCTTTATGGGTGTCAAATTTTTTCAATTTTTGTGCCTAAAAATTTTATCTTTACTGTCTTAACATTTCCTTGACTATATATTTTTTTTCTCAATTTCTAAGAGCATTCTCGGAGTGCATGGCAGTTAAGACGCGTAAGTTATCAGTAGACCAGAAAAAAGATTTATAAGGAATCATTTTCGTGGAATTGAAATTGGGAAACTGTTAAAAGAAAAGGAAAAAAAAAAAGAAGAAGATGGTTTCATGCTCCATTGAGGGAAATTTTTGTTTATTCCCTTGTTTTGTAGTGTTTCTCAGTTTCATTTTCATTATGCTGATGGAGTTATTTATTGTGATAAAACAGTTTTGTCTTTCTACTCCTTGAGAACTATGGTGTAAGGAAATTGGAGGCAATTTTTGCCATTCTCATTGCAACAATGGCAGTATCCTTTGCCTGGATGTTTGCCGAGACAAAACCTGGCGGCCCTGAACTTTTGCTTGGTGAGTGCTATTTTTATTTCCAAGTCCAAATCTCAACTTTAAAGTTTCTTTTCTTCTTTCTTTGTGATTACCAACTATGTGGATTTTCAATGTAGGCATCCTAATTCCCAAACTTAGCTCAAAAACAATACAACAGGCCGTTGGAATTGTGGGCTGCATAATCATGCCGCACAACGTATTCTTGCATTCTGCTCTGGTACAGTCCAGGGATGTTGACCATACCAAGAAAGGACGAGTTAAAGAAGCTCTCAGATACTACTCCATAGAATCAACTGCTGCCCTTATAATATCATTCATTATCAATTTGTTTGTGACAACTGTGTTTGCCAAGGAATTTTATGGTACAGAACTAGCGGATAGTGTCGGCCTTGTAAATGCAGGGCAGTATCTTCAAGAGAGATATGGAGGTGGACTTTTTCCTATAGTTTACATCTGGGCTATTGGGTTACTAGCAGCTGGCCAAAGCAGCACTATGACTGGCACATATGCAGGACAGTTTATCATGGGCGGTTTCCTGAACTTGAGATTGAAAAAATGGCAGAGGGCATTAATTACACGAAGCTGTGCTATCATTCCAACAATAATTGTAGCACTTGTTTTTGATACCTCTGAAGACATGCTGGATGTGGTAAATGAATGGATGAATGTGCTTCTATCAGTTCAGATTCCTTTTGCACTTATTCCTCTTCTCCGTTTGGTCTCCAAGGAGCAAATAATGGGCAGTTTCAAGATTGGCCCTATTTTAAAGGTATTCTGATTATTGCCTTATTCAGTATTTTGACCATGACTTGGGGCCAAAATCTATTTCTACTTAAGCTATTTTATAAAGGAGAGAACTAGGATAAAAGAAAGAGATTGGAAAAGCTCTGCATGGAAAGTAGTTTGTTATGTAATGAGAATGGTAGTAATACTCTTTGTCAGCAACAAATTCATGTAGCTGTTGTCACCATCAGGAACTGCATACATAGTTACTTAAAATCTGTTATAATTGTAATTGATATAATTATTCCATCTAGAACATGCCCTGATGACATTTTTAGGTTATCATTCTCACCCGTAGGTCATAAGTGAGAATTTCTCTTCTTTTTTTTTTCCTGTTAATTTGCTAGTTTTCTTCTTTTGCAGGTGGTTTCATGGCTTGTGGCTGTCCTCGTGATAATGATCAATGGTTACCTCTTATTTGACTTCTTCTCCAGTGAAGTGAATGGAGTTTTGTTTGCCACTGTAATCTGTGCCTCTACAGCTCTATATGTTGCGTTTATCGTTTACCTCATTTCCAGGGGCATTACCTTTTGTTCCTATTGCTGTACTTCTAAACACAGAGAAGTGATTCAGTAAACAAACTCAATCTGTGAGATATTTGAATCAGTATCCTGTATGTCGCTGGTAAACACATTTTGTTGCGAAATTAGCGATTGCACGGGAGGATTTACTTACCAGTTTAAGCGTACTCCTTGTGCATATCTTTGTAGCCTAACTCTGAACAAATTGTGATTCAGCACCTAAGCTGAGAATCGTTCACGTCTTTTGTATATGAAGGTCTAGAAAAGAAGAAAGGCTTGGAACTTGGTGGCATGAGGCTAATGGTTGCAACTTGTAATGCTGCAACTTATGGTTGACATGTTGGGTGTAGTTAATCTGCCTTGCTGTAAAACACTATGGAACGAGAATTAATCTATTAGATATTCAGTGCATTTGATTTCCCTTTACGAATTGCCTCTACTTTATGAGTGAGTTTATATATTTCGGGTAAAATGTGTCGGATTTTATCCCGAGATAAATCATACCTTTTATTTTTAAAATCATGACTGATGTTTTTGAAATGTAAAAATAACAAGTGTTTCAAAAATATTAATTTTCGTTTCAAAAATAACAGACACAGTTTCACTCGGAACAAAAATCAACACACCAAACGTCGGTACATATAAATTTTCTCATATTTTATTTATCTATTTTTTTCAGTTATCATGTCTTATTGTTGTTCGGGGATTCTTTCACATATATTATTACTTATTTCTGAAATTTAATGAAATTAAAAAAAATGGGTATCAGTTTGGTGTAGCACAAATAGTTTGATTAAAAAAACAAAAACCAGTAAGAAAAAAACAACATAATATTGAATAATATAGCACAAATAGTAGGACAACATAATAGAATAAAGTGGCATTCAATTAATCAAAGTGTCATTTTACTTTAGTTTCATTTAATCAAGTTGCAATTACTTTAGTTTCATTACATCTCATATTTTGTGTATAAGTATGGTTCCCATAAAATCATCTGAATTATTGTTTCAAAAACTCACTAGCTCTGTTGTTCTTTCTGCCACTGCTGTTCTGTTGTAATTTTAACTTTTTTGCTGTTAACGTTAGGCTTTTGATATCTTGTTTGCGTGGCACGATAGGATTGGGTCTATTATAAACGGAGTTAAGGACGACGTTAGTAATTGCCGTAACATGGTTGTGACTTGTGATGGTTTTGTGCTACGCCACGTGTTGATCTCATTCAGAAAAAAACAAAAAAAAAAATCGTCTTTCTATTTCTCTCACCGTAATCGCCCAATATCTGCTCGGCCTCGGAGATTTCTCCAAGCCCTAACAAATAATCGAAAGAACCAAAAAAAATAAAAAATAAAAAAGTAAGAAAACGCCGCCCATTCTCAATTCTTTTGCCTGAAACTCGGAGGTCAAGTTCCTGATTTCGTAGTTTGGATTGCTTGATTGGAGGTTTCAAGGTACGCTTTCCACCCACAATCTTTTTCTGTAATTTTTTTTTTCAAATTATTTGAATATTCGTTTATGTGCAAATAATATGCAACTGCAAATTTATATGGTCTTTTTTTTTTTTCGTATTTATCTTCATTTTCTATGTTTCGCGTCTCTTGACTTAATCTTAGTTTTCACCTGGTTTTGTACTTGCAATGGCTATTATTTGTTTTTTTTTTTTTTATTACTCTCGAGTTCGAGAATATAAATTTGCCCTATTATGCCCGCTTAATTGTTAATTTTTCAAATTTTTTGGATTTAAAAACCACGTCACGTTATTTTTACTTTTGTTTATATGATTGCTAATTAGGGAATAAGCCCATTTCTACTTTTAATTGTGGCATTGTGAAGGCAATAATCTAATTGCAATTTTTTTTTTTTTTTCTTTTCTTTTTTGTGTGTGTGGAATGTATTACTTGTAGATACATGGCTTGGAATATTAGCCTGAGCCAATGACAATAAACTTGGTTGAGCCTTTTAATCGCCTTAGTTATAAAGAATGGGAGTCGCTTGCTTGGTTCGCTGAAGCAAAGATGAAATGCAGTGGGAATGGTGGTTCCTGAAATGCATTTTACCTTGAGGTGAATTGGGTGGGGTAATCAGTAATCTTCTGTTTGAACTTGTATGTTTGCAATTTTGCCTTGTGTCTATTGTCCGTTATACCTGAAAGCATATGCATTTCTACATAGGAACTTTGTTGCAATTCAGAAATTTTTGACACTGATGCTTGTGAACTGGAAGCTTGCAAGGATGCTCATGAGGACATGGTTTGGCATAGTGAAATTGAAGAACACTTCTGTGGCCTTGAGGCAATGTTGCCAATTTGAGTTCGGGAAAGAGAATATGAGGGGAAAGAAGCCCAAACTTTCCTTGCAGAGGGAGGGAGAGAAAGGGTGGAAGCTGTTTCTGTCAACGATCAAGACCTGATGAACAAAACACATGAACTAAAAGATGCCACGCACTTTAACTTTTGTCTGTGTGAAAGCCTCCAATATTATATGTGGAAGATTCACTTATTATCAATCATATTTATGTCACTAGGGCTAGAGACTGGAAGATAAAAGTAATGGCGCTAACTAATGTTGTAGATAACATAACTTCCATCTTGATTTGGATTGTATATTGTTGATGTCCTCCATTAACTTTTAAGTATGATGGCCGCCAAGATCACTTTGCTATTTTTCCACAATTCTATGAGAACTTTGCTATTTTTCCCCAATGCTATGAGAACTTACTTGAACGTGTGGTGTCCAAATTTGACATTCATTTCCATTGTCATCCATTACTAACTCAAACAATAAAGCATGAATGTCGCATGCACTATTACCTTTGTTCTATGCTCATTCGAAAGCGTGCATATTAGAAGCTACCGATATGTTTTGGTGGCATGCTTGCGAATAAAAGGGGATAGGTAGATTCAATTTACTATTGTAACAACTATCAATTTGTAGCTCACCTCCAAATGTGTCATCTATGAGGTAATTTCATTTTGCAAATTTAATTGATATTATATGAATAAGACTTCCGTTGTCTTCTTGTTCATATAATATTAATTAAAGTTGCAAAATGGAATTAGCTCAGAGTTTAACACATTTGGGGTGAGCTGCAAATTGACATTTGCTACAATACTAAATTGAATCTTATCTGTCGCCTCTTCTTCCCATGTAGTACACTAAAATGTATCGCTAGTTTTTGCTATATACAGCTAGTTTTTGCTATGTACTCTTTGTGTGAGGATAGAACAAAATTAACTAGTGTGTGTGACATTCATGCTTTATTATTTGAGGTAATAATGGATGACAATAGAAATGGATGTCAAATTTGCACACTAAACTCTAAATAAGTTCTCATAGCACTTATGGCCAATAACTTGACAAAGTTTTAGGATTGCCTAATAGAGGAAAGAGAACTAGAATATGCAGCTGACAATCATACTTGATGGAGGACATCTACAATATCCAATCTGTATCAAGACAGAGGTTATGCTTGTTTACTTTTATCTATTCAGCACCTACGATACATATACTAAGAGATCCTTGTTACACTTGTTTACTTTTATGATTGGTAGGAATGATGGTTGAAGTTGTAACTTAGTTACACTTGTTATGGTAACTTAAAGATCCTTCCAGCACCAGTGACACATATCCTAAACCCTGAAATAAAGGAGCAAGTCAAGGCAATTGTTGATGAGTGAAAGCCTAAGTTGGCTAGTGCAAGCATTGATGCTATGCCTATGGAAACTGGCAGCTACTCAAATTTTAGAATTGCTTCTGAGTTTGATGAACTCTGGGAGCTTATAATTGCACACAGCAGGCCGGCAGTTGAGCTGTGCTGTTCTCTTGGACTAGCATGCAGAACTACAGTTTGGTGTTTCCAATGGGCTCTGGATTCCAAATCGTTGTTTCAATAGTACGTGTCCACTGATTCCTTGAGGGCTTGGCGGAATCTTAGCAATTTGCGACTGGGGAACTACTCCAATTCTAGTTCAACTCTAGTGAGCTATTCCATTGGTAGTATTTAGATTTTAACAAGCCCGTATGTGTTATTAAGCCATTGATTAACAGTGGATTATAAGCTTCTGGAATATGGTTAATTTGGAGACGCAGAGAAGAAACATTAAATCGGCACGATCATGTCAATGCGGTAGTTCCCGAGCAAGAATGGTAGCTGCTGTAAATGGCACAAGCATCATGCAAGCAGGATTTTGTATGACCTAAAATTTTGTCAATTACGGGAGTTTGGTACTACAAGTAATTAATGATGTTTTTGAGTTCCTATTTTTAAAAAACTTTTATGTGGTTTGGGGTTGCGTTTGGGATAGAAACAAGAAATAACACATAACGAGTTCGAGGTTAAGTCTATATTAATGTTAATAAGAACTTGTGGTGCCTCTCTCGCCCGTACAGGTGAAGTTACAGGTTGCTTGGGAAACTCGGCCAATACATTAATTATTTTGGTTGGTTTTTCCTTGGGTGCCCTACCGTTTAAGCGTGGTAGTTGTAATATGATTTCCTCAGCCCAAGAAGCCCGATTGGCATCTGTTAAGCTAGTGAGACAGAGGACAAACCGAGAAAATTTCATCACTCCTCTCTCTCTCTCTCTTTCACTCTCTGTTCCTCTATAAAAGACCAATCAAAATAAGGCTCACTTTTGGTTGGCAGTGACTAACGGCTAGCTACTACCGTCGGCCACCACCCTCCTTTCCCTCTAACTCTCTTCCTCTCCGTCCTTTGCTTTTCTCTTTCTTCTTCCTCCCTTCCTCTTTCTCTTTCTTTCTCTTTCCTTCCCTCAATCTTCCTCCATGGCAACACTTCCCCCCTCGCCATGTCCCTATCCTTTTCCTTAAATCTAGTCATATAGAATCCGCCCATGGCCTCCCCAACACAAGATATGACTTCCTTTCGGCCCGTCTCACTTTTTGCCGTCTCAACAGCCTCCTCCGTCCTCAGTTCTGTTAGTTCTGTTGTCAATTACGGCGGCTCCTTCGCTGCCCCCGCCGTCTAGGGCACCGCTGTAACCTTCCCCCCCGCCCTTAAAGCCGCTGTCGAAGTTGCCTTTGCCTCCACAGTCGTTTTTGTCACCCTCACCGTCATCAGTTTTGTCTCCGCCGTGGAAGTCATTGGTGCCGTCGCAAGCTCTGCCTGCCCATGTTACTTTTGTCTCCTTTGGTTCCCATCGTGGAGGATGTTGTTGTATTCACTGCATATGAGTGTTGTGCTGTTATTTTTATTAGGTTGTAGTTTATTATTTTGCGAAATCGATATCAATTTTATTAAATTGATTTTTTTCGTAGGGTTTTTGTTTGTGCTGTCATGTACATTTTTATTTAGTTGGACTAGACTTAATTAACACTTTATGGTGTGTTTGGTTGGATAGAATTTGACGAGAAAAGAAAATTATTGAAAAATTTTAGTTAAAAAATGTCATTATTATTGTATTATTTTTTTATCTTTTTTTTTTCTACAACTTTTTTATTAATTTAAATAATAAACTTTTACTTTATTTCTTACAAATTACTATTTATTTTTTTTATTATTTTCTTTCTCACAAATTTCTTATTAATATAAATAATTTTATTTTTTACGATTTATTTTTTAATAACTGTCTAACAATCCAAACACAGCATTAGGGTTAAGTAGGTTTAGTTACAATTCGAAGTATTTTCTCGTTAAAAGATAGTTTCTTAACAATTTTTGTGCCTAATTTGTGATTGGTCGGTTTGATCATATGTCATGTAGGTCATTTAAGTCGTGTAGTTTTTTTGTTTGTGTAAAATTTTTCAACACTTTTTACTTAGTCTTATGTCCCATTATAATGATTATTAATATAACGATTTTTTTATTAAAAAACAAAAAGAATTTAAATTAAGACTTTTTTTTTTTTTGTCTGACTAGAGAGTCCTTTCATTTGTTCAAATTTCTTTGTTTTTAGTTGATCAATGACCAACGATATGAACAATGTCAACCCCCAAGGTTTTGACGAAGTCATGTACGCGCTCAAAAAGCAACATAGTCAACAGAACTAGGCAAGGAGAATGAGTAACCAAACAAATTGGATTTGCACCACGCGGCACATGTTTGGTGCTTGGGCGGGTCGAACTTTGTCGTTTCGACTTATTAAAAAGGGGTACTTGCACAATTCACGTTATTTTAGAACATGTTTTCAAACATAACGATCTCATAATTTGAACAAATTTATATCGAATTGTAACTTATAGATTACAATGGATTAACGATACTGACGCTTGACAATATAAAAGATGTATCTATAATTTAACAAATTCATATATTAAGATAATATACTACTATGTAATTAAATAATGTTTTACATATTATTGGGTGGATGTAATGAGGCTCGTGTAAATTGTGTAGACAAAATAGAGTTTTGTTCGTTGAACTTTCACGCAACTCATTGGTGGTGTGGAAGTTGTTGCACTTCCGGTGTTTTTCTTACTATTATTTAGTGATTAAAATGTGAATACCATGTTAAAAAATTGATTAGTTCAATTTTTATTTTTCTAAAATTAAATTTGTTTCACATCAGAAAATATATTTTTGTGCCGTAAAGTAAACAAGTGCATTTTATGAAGATTATTACGGACAACTATTTTTTTTTTCTTTAATCACAATCTAAAAATCAACACGTGACGTTGTTTAATAACAAATTTATAATATATTTGACTTTTATTATTTTATAATCAATCAATTACGTATAATAATTACAAAAGAAAAAATAAAAAATAACTTTGCTAGTAAATTATAAAACTCCTTTCTTTTTTTTTTTTTTGTTTGGGACAGTCCAAAAAAGCATTACGGGTACAAGATCGAAATGCCAAATAATTTGAATAAGTGATTAAACATTCTTTTTCTGTGAAATTTATGATTGAAAATTGAATTATGATGAGGCTTTGTAACGGTCCAACATAACTAAATTCCCAAAAAGGAAAAAAAAGAAAGAAAATTCCCATATGAAGTCAAACAATTATACTGTAATACATTAAAATTGTACAATAATATTCAACACGTAATTAATACTGTGTCACATCCAATAGAACAGATTAAAAAAAGAAGGGAAAAAGTTGGTGACAAAATAAAATTTTTCTATTCTGTACATACGTGTTTTTTTTGTGTAATTATTATTATTTTTTTGTGTAATTATAATAATAAAAAGTAATACAAAAAGTATTATTATTTTTTCGTTTTACATTTATCCCTTATGGTTGCACAAAATATACTCGTGGTTGCATAAAAAAAATTCATGTGATTTATTTGTCCATGTAATGTAATGAAACCGAAAAAGAAATGGAACAAAATCATCATAATTATATAATTTTTAACAGAAAAGTAAAACAAAACAGGAAACAAACTGCTAAAGACAGACTCAGACGTTCCGGGGCAAAAGAGCAAGAGGAAGCTAAAAAGTCTGGGTCTCTGAAACGACGCTGTTTTCTCTCACCGAGTATTTTTGTTCAAATCGCTGCGGTTCTTTCAGGTACTGCTCTCTGATCCTCACGTCGCCATTTCTGTAATCAGAATTCGGTTTAGGGTTTCAATTTCTATTTGCTTAAACAGAATCAAAAATGCTTTTCCGGCAATTACTCGCAGCCGATGTGTCTTCGTTGTAATTTTTTTTTTTTTTCAAAAATTAAGTTTGACTATTTGATGGTGGTGGCTCAAACTAATTCTGAGGATCTGATGAGGCCGTGAATCATGAATTGTTTTGTGTTTTTTTTTTTTTTTCTCTAGTAATTAGCTGAATTGGCTTGAATAATCTTGTGGTTGACTTTGATGCCGGGCGCCGGTGAAGCTAATTGTTTCAGTATGGTCTCGATTTATTGTTTTGAAGGACATTAGCAATCGCTTAGTATGATTAGGATTTAGTTTAGTTGACTTTTATATCTAAATTCTTTCTTTTTTTTTTGTTTTTTTTCGCTTTGCGGGTGGGGTATGCTAGCTATGTTTGGAACTTGTTTTGGAAAGCCTTAGAGCAGGGACAACTGGATTGTATATTGGAATGATAGTATTCAAGAGCTTTTTGTTCCGGTGGAATGATTCGACAAGTTAAGGTTGATTTGCTAGTTGTTTTGGGAACGGTTTATTGCAGAGACACCTGTTGAAACGTGCAGAATTAATGAAAAGAGGAGTGCAGTTAATTTTTTCTTTTTTTTTTTTTTGCTTGACTAGTGTATGGAAGTCGGATGATTGGTCGGGCCGACTTTGGAAGTGTTCTTTGGAAGCAAGAGATAAGCATGGTGGGATTCGCGTATTCTGAAATTGCTCTTGTGACATAATTTTCTAGCATTTATGTTGTGTAAAAATATTTGGCACATTGAACTAGAAAGTTGTATGAAACAGATTGTGTTGTTACTGATGAACTAAAAGCCAGCAAAATTTTGGGGCAAGAACGAATTTTTTTAATGTGGAAAAAAACAGAGTTAAGAATGCAGATATCCTTATCGAGCAAGTTGAGATTGAATTCAAAAGTGCTGTTTGATGCATGGAAAAGTATTCTGTTGCTCATAATCAGACACTTGAGATCACCATCTTCCTAGAAACTTGAGTTTGAGAATAGATGCAAGGTTGTTGCAATTATGAGGTATCTGTAACTGTAAGACCATGCAATAAACTATAACATAGAAGAACCATTTGTATGACTTTTTATTACCTTAGACACCTGAACAAAGTGAAGGATGTAAATTATACTCCAGCAAAGTGAGATCCAGAAAAGGAAACCCTGGAAGCTTATCTTATCTTTTAATTTTTTTTGCATGACTAACCATGTCTCAATCTGCACCCATTTTTTGGTTGCAACCTTGAGATTGCTGCCACTTGGTCTGAAGCTGAACTCAATATGGAAACTTGTAGCTATTATTACTTGTTATAACTGGAGAGGAAAATTATACAGAACTGAATTTAGGAAAATTTTTTGGCATGATTGCTTTTCCTATTACTTCTGTAGAGGAGGTGCCTTATTGAGGTTATGTAGTGTGTGCCACACTTTCTCTGTGTTATTCTTCTTTTCCTTTTTCTTTCTTTTGTGGAAAGAATTTTCCAAGAGGATTTATCTTTTATCCACCTTTGCATGTTCAGAAAATTTTAGAGATGTTAATTTGAAGTTGGTTCTGTTTAGGGCATCAATCACAAAGGCTTTCATTGTCTTTCTCGTGCAGCTGTGGAATATTTTTCTTCCTTTATACAGCCTCAAGTATCATTAATGTGACAGGGTCATCTTTGTGTGAGAAAAGAATTTTGTAAGAAAGGTACATCTTATACTCTGTTCACATGAGACTCTCCTTTTCTGAAATGATGCATATACTTAAGTAATTTATGTGTGCCATGCCATGTTTTAGTAATGTGAAGGGTTGTAAAATAACCATGGTGAAGTGGTCAGAGAAGAAATGATCACGAAGATTCTTTGGAGATTTCGCTTCTAATAATATGTGATAGGTGAAAAAGGATTCATGTAGTAAATGCGTGGTAATTAGGCAATTTGTTTAATAACAGTGTCTGTATCATTTTTTTGGTGTCACCAACATTCTTTTTACTTGTTTATTTTATCATTTTTTGCGAGGGGGGAGGGAGACTAGTAAGGTTGGCATAATTCATTGACCAGATTCCTATGCGCTAAGCTAAATTTTGTTGACTGATAATGAGTTTTCTTCTTTTACTAAACCATACAAAAGAACCGGCAGTTTTCAGTTAGCAGGTGGATGGAATTATGGTTTGGCAACTATAAGATTATTGAGGGAATTGGAGTCATAGGATCGGATGGAACTTTCACTTTCAATATTACGTTAAAATGTATTTCCTTAAGAGATTTTCCATGAATCTTTTTTAACTCATGTAGGATGTTGTCATAAAGATGCAAAGCTTATAATAAAGTGGGCTGTGGGGTGCCAGTGTCTTTGACTACCCTGGTACACAGTTCATAATAAAGGAACCATAATGATGCCTGTTTCATCATGTAATTTTTAGCTGTTACATTTTGTTACTCATTTTTGAACTGTAATTTGGTTTTAGGAACCTTTGCTATATACACTGTGCTAGATATTGTCGTCCTTTTCCTTTATTGATAGACTGATTTTATGGATGAGCCAGTGTGATGGAGATATCACTGCTAAAAGCACTTCTCAACAACGTCTTGTTGTTCCTTCATCAAACATCTCTAGACAACATAAAATTGGACCTGATTCAGAAGTATTACTGGAAGGCAGATGAGCTATTGAAGCTGTTAAAGCCAATTCTTGATGCTATTGCTGATTCTGAAACAGCTTCTGATGAATTTCTGAACAAGGCATTTCAAGAATTGGGTCAATCTGTTGATGAATTGAGGGAGCTCTTTGAAAACTGGCAACCATTGTCAAGTAAAGTTTATTTTGTAAGTTCCAAGCTTCATTTCTTCATTTAAGATCACATGATTATCTTCCTGAGATTTACCTGTACTGATACTGTGGGGACTGGCATTCACATGGTAATGCATGCTTGTTAGTTTCCGGTTTTACAGGCTTATTTTATTGTGGTACACTGAGTTGGTGACCTCTTATTTCTCCTTTTATTTGCTAACTCAATATTTCCTGTTTGGTATCTGCTTCACTAAGATTTTTAGCTTAACATCCACTATTTAATCCTTGCCTGTCAGTCACGGGTATTCCTAGATGAATGAGAGCAAGTTTTGCTTTCTGGCAACTTGAATGCATAAAATGGAGTTTCCATAATGAACAGATACACTGAATGTTTGCAAGCCTGGGTATGAGTTGTCTTGCTTCCTCCCTTGAACTTCTTCTCACTTACATTTTCTTTAGGTTTTGCAAACTGAATCGTTGTTATCAAGGGCACGGACTTCTTCTCTGGATATTCTCCAGTTGTTGAAGGCTTCAGATCAGCATCTCCCTGATGAGCTGAGTTCATCATCTCTTGAGGTACTTTTCTGGGGTGAACTTATCTTAAGCTCTAGGTACCTTTTAGCCAATGGTAAGGTAGAGGGCTGAAATGCAAAAGCAAGATGCTTGGATTAGCAAAAGTGCATTTATTAGATATTTCCAAGAACGAGTTTCTAGGCTGCCACATTGGAAAACATAGGAGCAAATTTCCTGAGACGATATCTAACATTTGTGTCACCAATTGCAGTATTGCATTCAGAAAATTAAGCATCTGGGATATGAAGAAACAACATCTATGCTTAAAGAAGCTATAAAGGATGGTGTTGGACCGAGTTCAGAGATGCTGGTGAAAATTGCTGAGAGCCTGAGCTTGAGGTCCAATCAGGAGATTCTAATTGAAGCAGTGGCTCTCGAGAAGTTGAAGGAGAATGCTGAACAAGCTGAAAAAGCCGCTGAAGCTGAATTTATGGAGCAAATGATTGCTGTTGTAACCCGCATGCATGAGCGCCTTGTTCTAGTAAAACAATCTCAAACCTGCAGCCCGGTTCCAATACCTGCTGATTTCTGCTGTCCTCTTTCTCTTGAATTGATGACAGATCCAGTAATTGTAGCATCGGGGCAAACTTATGAGCGAGCCTTCATTAAAAACTGGATTGAGCTTGGGCTTACTGTTTGTCCCAAGACAAGGCAGGCACTGGCTCACACCAATCTGATACCGAACTACACAGTGAAAGCTCTAATTGCTAATTGGTGTGAGTCAAACAATGTAAAGCTGCCAGATCCCATGAGGTCGGTGAATCTTAATCAGCCTTTGCAACTTCTTATGCATGCGGAGTCTGGTGCAGCCTGGGATTCTTATGTGACCAGGGCAAACCAACCAACGTCACCTGAATCAGCTCGATCTGTAGATTCACCTGGCAAGAACTTGATCTCTTCCAGTGGAGCTCATCGTGAGGGAAGTCCTCTGCATCCCAATTCTAGTTCTGAGGGTTCCTTGTCAAGTGTAGTGGGACATGGACAAGATGATATTGCAAGATTGTCACTGATGAACTCTGAAGGAAGGGCAGCGAATTTGGAAGTAAGGAGTATTGATTCCCTTGCCCGCCCTTCTACTTCACCATCTAAAAGAGAAGTTTCCAATGCTGTTGGAGCTGATGAACCTTTGCCACAGAGCCATGGTAGAAGTGCCTCGGCCTCTGGTATACTTGCTAATGCAAATTTGCATAGAATACCTGGAGATACCAATGAGTCTTCAGAGCTATCAAATCATCTTACTTCTTACAGCAGTGATACTTCTGGGGAGGTAAAAGCAGAGCCACAAGATTCTTCTGCCTTGAACACTCCTCACAGGGAACCACAGTTCTCATCTCGTTTGATAGAGACGCGATCTCGAAGCCAATCATTGTGGCGCCGACCGTCAGATAGGCTTGTCCCAAGGATAGTTTCTTCTCCTGCTATTGAGCCAAGAGCTGATCTTTCACGTGTTGAAACTCAAGTTCGGAAGCTGGTTGAGGACTTGAAGAGCACTTCAGTTGATACTCAAAGGGAGGCAACAGCTGAGCTCCGGCAACTTGCCAAGCACAACATGGATAATCGCATGGTAATAGCAAACTGCGGGGCCATTAATCTGTTGGTGGATTTGCTGCGTTCAACAGATGCTCAGATTCAGGAGAATGCTGTTACAGCACTCCTTAACTTATCAATTAATGATAACAACAAAACAGCAATTGCCAGTGCAGGTGCTATTGACCCACTGATCGATGTCCTTAAAACAGGAAGTTCTGAGGCAAAAGAGAACTCAGCTGCTACTCTCTTTAGTCTATCTGTAATTGAGGATAACAAGGTCAGGATTGGGAGGTCTGGGGCAATTGAACCGCTGGTGGATTTACTGGGCAATGGGACTCCCAGGGGGAAAAAGGATGCAGCCACAGCTTTGTTTAATCTGTCAATATTTCACGAAAACAAGGCACGCATTGTCCAAGCTGGTGCAGTTAAGCACCTTGTGGAGTTGATGGATCCAGCAGCTGGGATGGTTGACAAGGCAGTTGCTGTTTTGGCAAATCTTGCGACAATTCCCGAGGGAAGGACTGCAATCGGTCACGAAGGTGGAATTCCTGTTTTGGTAGAGGTTGTTGAGTTGGGTTCTGCGAGGGGAAAGGAAAATGCAGCTGCTGCTCTT
This sequence comes from Carallia pectinifolia, assembly GCA_037832335.1. Lineage (NCBI taxonomy): Eukaryota > Viridiplantae > Streptophyta > Magnoliopsida > Malpighiales > Rhizophoraceae > Carallia > Carallia pectinifolia. The sequence goes on from CM075449.1 coordinate 25,447,908, forward strand.
TTGCAGCTTTGCACAACCAGTGGTAGGTTTTGCAATGTGGTGCTCCAAGAAGGAGCTGTTCCACCATTGGTGGCATTGTCACAATCTGGCACCCCAAGGGCCAAAGAAAAGGTATGCAATTGTCAACAATTTTCTCTGTTCTGTTTTCTTGTTTCTTTTTTTTTTTTCAAAAAAAAATTGAAATATAATGCGATAACTTTCGACTGCACTCAGGCACAAGCACTTCTTAGTTGCTTCAAAAACCAACGACATGGTAATGCTGGGAGGGCCTGACTTTGGCACAACGCAACCAAGATTTTTGATTGAAGCACCATACATTATGTGTGTACATCTAATATTGCAAATAATGGACATGGAGGTTTCGCATCGCGAATGTTTGGAATGATTTTTAGAGAAAATTTTATTTTTGAGGGTCATGATTAGTTCCTCTTTGTAAAACCTTAGTGTATGTGAATGTGGGAAGAAAATGTATACCTGTGAGTTTTAGGTCCGTGCAGAGTGCTCGAGCAGGCAATGACGGATGAATGAATGAAAGTTATTAGAGTGATGTCATTGGTTTGCTAATGTTTCCTTTCTGTGCATGTTTCCCAATATTCTTTTTTTTTTTTTTTAATGCCTGCTTTCCAAGTGTGATTTACTAACTTATTTTGGATGTAAAGACGATGCCAATGTATGATTTTTTTTTTTTTGTTTTTTATTTATAACTTTTTTGCTTATCAAAAATGCGTTCTTTTGTTATAAAACATTAACCTTCCCTGTCTGTCAAACTAAGGTGTTATATTTTGCTTACATTGTTCTAAAAATTTTTTATAAAATTTACTAATATAACTAATTCCAATATGTACAATGAAATAAATAATGAAATGATGAGAATTTTGTTTGTACTTTTTGACATTACGATTGAATGCTTCTACATTGCATATCTTGATAATTAGATCAGATTGAAAATTCAAAAAATTAACTCAATAAGAAATAATTATCCAAAGGAAAATTAACTTAATGAGAAAAGAAATAATTATCCACGTCCTTTCGATAACACTCCTAATAAATTATATGTGGCGGGGACTTTTTTTTTTTTTTTTGGGGTATATATTGGCTTGACACAAATGTAAAATTTTTTAACCATGAAACATCACAAAATTATAAGACTTTCAACTGAAATTGCAAATTATATATATTTTTTATGACCAAAAACAGTAATTTTTTTGAGCAAGAAATTGCAAATTATAGTTGAATAAGAAGAAAGTTCTAGAATAAGTCTCTTTCTTGTTTTTTTTTTTTTTCTGATTTACAAAATGAATAAACAAGTGTGGTTCCCCATAAATCTGCAGTCTCTTTCTTGTTATTCTTGATGTAAAATTGACTTGAAAATGTAAATTTCATTAGGACATAATATTTATGGTAAGTTTGAAAGTTTTTATTCAAATAACGAAAACGAATCTAAAAAGGAAATTAAGGAAAAAATGATTAATATTAAATTAATAAATTGTCAAAACGTGCACCGACTCGCCGTCCCGCACCGGTCAGCCCCTTTAAAACCTGGGATAAATATTTTTTTGGTCCTAAACCTTTAGGTTTTTTTATATTTGAGTCCTAAACCTTTTTGACATTTCATTTGAGTCCTAAACCTTTTGATTTTCTACCAAATCAGTCTCTCTGTTTATCAAAAGTGATCAATTTATTAAAAAATAATTTTAACTTTACAAAAAATTATTTAAAAAAAGATTAAATATATAAATTGAATGTCTTTTCTGTCAAAAATATGCATGTTACCTATTTAATTCATATATTTGTTGATTAAAAAAATATTTAATATGCATATTTTGTTGATGAAAAAAATATTTAATTCATATATTTAATCTTTTTAAAATAATTTTTATTAAGTTAAACTCATTTATTAATAGATTGACTACTTTTTGTAACTTAAAGGACTGATGTAGTAAGAAATCAAAAGGTTTAGAACTCAAATGAAATGTCAAAAAGGTTTAGAACTTAAACGTAAAAAAACCTAAAGGTTTAGGACCAAAAAAGTGTTTATCCCTTTAAAACCTCTCCAACAAAAAATCCGAAGTCAGAAATTCAGAGCTTTAAAAAAAATGTCCCAAAGAAAAAAAAAAGCCCAATTCTTTGATTTTCTCTTAGCTCTGTAATTTTCTCTCCAACCAAACAGAAACCCAAGAGAGAGAGAAAGAGAGAGAAAGACAGAGAGAGGTCACTGAAGAAAGGCTCGTTTTGTTAAAGGTTGGTTCAATTTTCTTCCTTTATATTTGGATTTTGACAACTCTCAATTTCTTAGGGTTTTGAGTTCTTGTTTAGTATTGTATTATTGTTTGTTTAATTTGATTAGGAACCTGAAGAACGTGATGTGGGCAAACAGAAATTAAAGAAAAAAAATTGGGTTTAATTTTCTGTTTTTAGTTTCTTGATTTTTATATGTGACAAGCTTAGTATCTTAATGTTGTTTGGATTTGAATACCGCTTGGTGTCAGTACATTTACAGGTGCTGAAGCCAGTGGGATTGTACAGGCAACATTAAGCAAGTTTAGTTCTTTTTTTTTTTTTTTTTTGTTTAAGCAAGTTTAGCATGGGCCCTGTCTTGGAGACAAAAGGGAAATCGAAGCTGCCAATGGAGGTTTTGGAGGGCAAAGAGAATGAAAGTGCAGCCCAAGATTCAAAAGACAAGCATACAAATAATTCTGGGGACGAAAGATGTCGTGTAGAAGCTGCGCTGTGTCGACAGGATAAGCAGCCAGACGGAACTGAGGATGTGGAAGTTGACATAGTTGAGTGTAGGAATTCTGTTGAATGTGGAGAACCAATAGCTGAATGGGATGATGCAACTGAGAGCTCAAGCTCTTTTGGTGGTACAGTATCAGAGACTGACGATGGTCCCATGTTGAGTGACACTGAAGTTGAGTCGCGATTAGGGGTTGCTGATGGATCGGATTTGATAGCTGATGGTTTTGGCGGACTGTTTCCATTAAGGTACCTATTAGTTTGAATGGAATATTGTTTGTATCGTTCATACTATAACTTTGCAAATCTAACAAAGATAATGTCTCCACTCTCCCCCCACCCTCCACTCCCGGGTCATAAATCTTGATGTAGTTGTTTACTGAGATTTATGCCTTGTGGGGAAGCTTATGGGTATTTTAAGTAAAGCTGGTGGTAAACATATGATACCGCCACTGTTTCCATTTACTTCTCGTTTGTAGGCCTTTCAAGTAAGTTCTGTCTTTTAAAATTTTCTGCAAAAAAACTCTGGTAGTTTTCCTTTTTTTGACAATGGAAAGACATGTTCCATCTTCTTTGTATGTATTAACATCCTCTGTTCTCCTGCTAGCTCAGTCTTTCCTTACTGCTATTATTTTACTGCATACTCTGGGCTTAATCTATTTATAGTTATATTCTTTGTCCTATGTAATGTTTGTATCTTCAGGAGGAAAAGGTTGACAGATCACTGGAGGAGATTTATACGTCCTCTTATGTGGCGTTGCAAGTGGGTAGAATTGCAAATCAAGGAACTTCAGTCCCAAGCACTAAAGTATGATAGAGAACTTGCAGACCATGAGCATAAGAAGCAGCTTGATTTTGAGACATTTCTTGTGGAAGATTTTCATGCAAAGTCACACCCATTTTCTAGTTGTGCTGAAAGGAAGGTGATGAAAAGAAAGAAAAGAAGAAAACTTGAAGAGATAACAGACATAGGAACATATTTGCGACAACATAACCTGTTCTCCTACTATGGTAGTGAATTCTACAGTTCTTGCTTATAATAGTACAACTCTAACTGTAACAATGATGTGAAAGTCATTTCTGTTTTGTTTTTCTTCTGTTTTACTAGAGAATCAGAGATCCGGCACCATTGGTACTTCTGTGGGTGAAGATCGAAGTAATCTAGGTAAGAAGAAAATTAATTTTATTCCTAATACTTGGAGATACTATGGTTATACGCATATACACAGAAATCAGCGAATGCCATAGAATCTAATAGTATTTAGGATCTGTCTATGGATTCCATGCAAAATTATAATCTTTCCAGTTATGGGGTAAAAGGCAACATATAGTGGGGCTTTTAGCATGATGAACTAGATTCTAGTGACTCTATTTACCCTAGTTGCCAACACGTAATGAGAAGCACTTATTTCCATTCTGATTCCTGGCAAAATAATCATTAGTTGAACACACCCTTATTCTATTTAACGTGGATATGAGTAGGCATGACCATGTTTCCACGTAAGGCAGAATCAAACTGGCTCAGAACCAGAACCTGACCTGAACCAATTCTCACAATTCTAGATCGAACCATAACTGGGGGATGGGGGTCTAGTTATGATTTTGACCCTTAGGAACTTGGAACTGCCGATTAAAAATGAAAAAGTTATTAACCATTGATCCAATGGTCAAGATAAAATCTAAAAATTATTTCAATTTTTTTTAAAACAAAAAATTTATCAAATCTGATATTTTCAAATTGAGCCGAATCGATTAGGAACCAGAACCATTAGTTCCAACCGAATTGGAACCTGAACAGTAGGTTCTTGTTAACCTTGGAACCTGAAATGCCGGTTTTGAAGTCAATCTATTGTAATAGAAAATCAATCGATATCAATCAATAGAATTTATGAATAAATAATATTAATTATATAAAAATATCAATATTTATCAATTTGAATTAATGAATATGATAATAATGTACTGATTATGTTTGTTAAAAAGTATAAAATTAAAGTACCTTGGCTCTGTTTCCATCTTACAAGTCCATTCTAAATTGAATAGAAAATTTTTGGCAAATCATTGCTTCATAAGTTGTTTAAATATTCGATTCATGTAGAATTTACTAGATTTAAATTTATGCTGTTCACAAAAATATAGCTCCAATGTCACATTTAGTATAGATTTATGACACGTGTATAGGGTACTGAATGTGTTCGAGCTTGCCCCACTGATGTATTTGAAATGGCTTATTGATACTTTCCACAAAAACCCATGTGAATACGTTTGATTTTAAGTTTATCAACAAAGACTCGTATATTTTTGAGTACTGGTTTTTCTGACCCATGTCTATACTAGGATTTTTCTGGCTCAAGTCTATCTTGTCTTTACCATGAATTATATTCCTTGGTTAACAATATTTGTAGTTTAACCAATTTCTGCAGGTTCTTTAATGTTATTTTTCCCACATAAAGGAAATATGGTAATTAGTCAGACGGTAAACAACCCCTTTTTTCATGTACGTACCCCTTTGTTTCAAGATGGGGCTGCCTGTCACTGACTCTAAAACTAAATTTCAATACCATTCAAAACAAGAGCAGATATTATTTCAATTATATAAATTTTCTGTTCTTTTGTTTTTTCATTTCCTTACGTCATGCCTTGAGTCTCATAGGCTTGATCTTGTAGAATCTAGTCTATTTTCTCATCAAGCAAAGGGTGCAAAATAAATTAGATTGGTTTTTCAATTAAAAGTACTATGTCAACGGACTGGGGTTATGCCTATACATAACTGCACTTCCCAGTGTGGTATGAGAACATTATTTTCCGTTTCTCTTCCATAGGTTGCGTCAGAAATTCAGCCATACTGGAAAGTTAGCATTTTCAGAAATTTACTGATGTCTTGTCCGACAAAGATTAGCTGTTGGATTTGCTGTTTGACCTTACATGATATCACTCGCTCTTTTATTGGCACATGAAAATATGACAGATATCGATCTTCATGTTGTGGCGGAGTAGTTTCTGGAATGTAACACCGACTTGGCATTTCCTAACTCTCATTGCGGCTGAATGCTACCATGTTATTTATTTGTTCTTCTTTCGTATTTTGGGTACATCGGAAAATTGTCTGATGTTTCTTTTGCGGACAATATTTTGCAGAGAAGACACTCAATGGAAATGATGAGTTTGGGTTTCAGGATGAATGGAAAACTTTTGGGTCAAATGATGGTGATAACATTAGTGAAGATATCCTCCGAAGGATGGAAACGCTACAATTGCAAGCTCGTAAGTTGAAGGCCCGAATTGAAAAGGTGATCAGTGAAAACCCTAAGAAGTTTGCTTCTGTTAATAGGTTGAGCTTGCTTGGGCCATCCGATGCATTGAATAGCTTTGATCAAAATCCTGTTTCCCCTCCTGAAAATGGAGATAGAATGCCTGTCAGATCTCTTTATGCTTCATCTCAGCATATATCCGAGCATAACATGGAAGATCACATTCCCGAAAGTGCAGTTTCAAGTCATGGGGAAGAGTTGGGGGAAGTCAATTCTCTGCCTGATATGGTTAAAGGCGCAGATCAGCCTCATGATGAGGCTCCATGTAACAATGTAAGTAGCATAGTTTTCCCTATCTAGTCTATCTTTGCTTATGTTGAAAATTGACGATGGGGGGTGTAGGGGGTAAGAGTACTGGAATTGCTCACAGTTTTACTGTAAATTGATTCATTCTTCATACCTCCAGACTAGAGAGATTCCGAAACACACCCAGCCGGCAAAGGGGAAAATGCGGGACCTCAAAGATTTTGAAACCCGGCTCTTAGAGGATTCTCGGATGCCAACTGAAGCACAGAATGGGCAGACTTTGGAAGCTGAGTTGCCAACAGATACAACAGCAGCCCGTGTGGATTTTGGTGGTAAATCACTTCCGAAATCCAGGCTCAAAGTTTTTAGTAGGAAAAGGAAGCGAGGCGGGAGAAAATCTGGCACTGGTGGGTGGAACCGGAAATCTGTTTGCTAGCTGGAGGTGCAGCTAGCTGGAAGCAGAGTAATGAAACTATGGATGACAAAGGAGAGATTCGTTCTTGCTGCATTTATATTATTGTATATGCGAGTAATTCTGGGCATAGATTCCCTTTTTCTTCTTCGCCAGTTTTTTTCTGCGATAGCATGTCTCTTTTCTTTGCCCCCCAACCCCTAAAGAAGTTGCTCGTATACTCATGCACTCTTTTTTTTCTTCTGTTTTTTTAAACAAGGGAAATGGTGGATAAATCCAAGCATCGATCTGGGTTCAAAGAACTAAGCCACGGGCTTTCAGTGAACTGAGCTCGTTGTTGGTAAACAATGACCTTGAGATACTATTGAAATGGCCAAATTTTTTTGTGAATTTATTTCAACCACTGTATATAATTGTATAATATGTTTGCTTTACAATTAATTACCATTTTTTCATTTATGTATGATAAGAAAAATGAAGGGAATGAAGACGATGGATCCAAGTTTTTAAGGAGGATAAATTTGCAAACGGTACAGAGATGTCGCACCCAATTCCTCCAAGCCTCTCCTGGCAATTTTCGTAGCGAACTTCTTCCAAGCCAGGAATCGGATGGTGTATGGGAATTGTTTAAGACTAGATGATAGATTCCTTTCTTAAGTTGAGCCAATAACCCAAGAAAAGATTCCTTCTTTTTCTTGCAAATTCCTATTCCGTTATATAGTCAGTGAAGCCATTGGAATTGAGCGCGTTCATGTTTGCACCATGGGAACGGCAATGAGTTTTATGGGAAAAGGTTTATCATAGTGTCTCTTATTCTCTCCTCCAATATCCTTAGTTCTTTCCTTCCTTCCGCTCTTCTTGTGGCAGAAAATGGAAGAGCTTAATACATGAACAATTGTATTATGCAAACGTGACCTGATCGTTGGGTCAGATGACTGATCAGATTCACGTTTGCATGGTATGATTGTTCCCATTGATAATTATTCAGAAGGACAAAAAAAAAAGAAAAAAAAAAGACAATGATCATTCCTTGGTGGTCTAATTAATTTCCAAAATTTCTCTTGCATTCATCTTTTCTTATTGGAGTTGTTTAATTAAAGAGCAATGTTCATAATTTTATCATTTTTTTTTTTCTTTTTGGCACAAGTTCATAAACTGATTTTTGTTTGGCAGGGATTCCTTCAACACAGGCGATAAGCTTTTTGATGGGTAAGCTCCACAAGCAATTCGTGGAGAGAAACATCACCAACTTTGACGAATTCCACTGTGCTATTCTTGATATCTTCAAGTAATGGTTCATTTAAATCGCAATTCTATATCATTTATTCAGTCCAAAGAATAAAAATGATAATAATAAATTGCCAGATGTTAATTCTTCGTCTGAGAATTTAATATGTTAATCATTAATTCAAGTGATCTATAGAGGGACTTTTGGTTCTCTGTTGTAACTGTAATGTAAATTGCCTTGTGATTTCCTGAAATAACTCGCTAAATGTGTTCAGCACATTCAATTCAGCATTGCCTGGAAGACATTACGATGTGCCATCTCCAAAGGAAGTAGAGGTATGTCCTAATTTGACCCTGCACCTTCATTTGCCTACTCAGGAACCTGGTAGAAACTATGTAGATATATCTACATATAAGCACCCATGTAAACTATGTAGATGATGTCTGTTACAGGAAAGTTATCAAAAATGGAAAGGTGCTGCGGATGCCAAAAAGAAGGAAGTGTTTGTTGCGTTAATGAAGAAGAGCATAAGTATTAACAGGCTGGATGACTCTGCCATGATTGCTGGGATGCTGACGCCGCCAGCTGCTATGGCAGCCAAGAGGGCAGCAGAGAATGTATCCCAAATGAAGGTAATTAAAGCCATTCCTGACGTTATCCTCGTGCCCGCGGCCACCGTACTGGCACTTGTCTCTGCCAAGCTTACAAGGAGGATGCTTCAGGGAAGTAGAACCAACGGCGGTGGAGCCGGCGGGAACGTGCAGGATGGGGCCAGTGGCGGAGGAAGGCAGACATCTCCACAGCCAGCTCCTCCTCCAGCCACCTAGTCCTGTTGACATGTAAGCAATGGCAGACATCGGCCCTTGCTATCGCCATGGCCATATGGACAGAAAGCATCTCCACTTATGATAATTGATAAGTATATACATAAACAGGTGAAATTATTGATGAAAACTGATCCAATTTCTGTGTTGAATAGACATTGGAGATCCTTTTATGGTGTTCTTCAATAAATATTTAAAAAAAAAAAAACTAAATAATCGATAGAATGGCCTGGAATTTTTCTGAATCCAAGCTTGCTAACCTTTATAATGCGTAGACCGTTGTCACAATTAAAACGACTCGGGGTGGCTCCAAAACTTTGTTAGTAGGATCAAAGTTCACAATGTAAATTAATTTATTAATTAAGTGCATTAATTTTGTTGAGCCCAAGGACCCAGAGGCAAACTAATCATTGTGGGGGCAAAAAAAAAAAAAAAAACAGAGAGGTGGCAGAATATAAAATTTAATGGAAACAATCATACAAAATATAACTAAATTATAAATATATATTTTTGCTCAAATGCCCCCAATCCCCAATAGCTACATCGGCCCCTGAAAAGGACTATACTAAGAGCAAATTATGCCAAGATTACAATGATAAAATCAAATTTTCATTCTTTTTTCAGGAATTGCGAGAAAATTTCTTTGATTATCTGAGTTAGCATAATTGTCATCACCAGCAAAGCACGGACACGGCAGCTGGTGAAGGAAGAAAGTGTCAGACACAACAAAAAGTGTTCGTAAAAAAAAAAAAATTAGACACATGTCCAACACACTGTGAATAAAAGTGTCTAATACTATTTAAATACATTTGAATTTTTTAAAAATTTTTTAAGAAAAATAAAAGCAATTTTTAACCCAAAAAAAAGAAAAAAAAATAATCCTTCTCCCTTACATCTTTATTTCCTCCTCTGTTCTTGAAAATCCCCAAAAATTGGTGCCAAACCTTAGCAAATCTTTCATCTTTCAATTTTATAAATCGTTAGGAGACATTGCCAGCTCAAACACATCTCTTCTTCCACACCTCCAGCAATATCATGGGCTAGCGACTGTAACCGTGGAAGTGATACTTGTTTTTTTCACCACCATTTTCTCTGACCTTTCTACATCTCCTTTATGCAAAGCATTGTAAGCGTGGTCGTGGTGGCGACGTCGTCTATAATGGCAGTGGCGGAGATGTGTCCCTACACCTGCTCTGGTTCTTTAAAATTTTTTTATTTTATTTAAGTTGCTGCTCAATGTTATATATCTAGTGCAGGTAAATGAAAAAAATATATATTTTATATGATTAATGATTATACATATATAAATATACCCGTATCTCAATCGTTTTCATATTCTAATTTTTTCAAGTTTGATGTGTCGTAGTGTTCGTGTGGCAGTTTCCGTGTTTGTACTTCACAGGTCACCACTTATCAAGAAAAACGAATCTCATCGTACGTTTTCTTTGATTTTGTATCTTGATTTTTGGAGATCTCAAATTTTCAATTTTCTATAAGAATGAGAGGAAAATTTATTTGCGAGATTGGTCACCTTCTTAACTTCACTACAATGTATCGACTATCGAGAGAATATGTTCTATCCAATGAAACACTTCACAATCTACGCTTCTACATTATTCGTTTGAAAGTGAGCTGTTGATGAAACTACATATGAAAGTAATGTCTCCCCACCTGCGAGGAAAGCCCAGTGTTTGCTGATAGACGGGGACAAAATATGCATCTTCCCACGAAAATTCGCCTTTCTACGGACGTCTATTTGAATTTATAGAAAACAACATGTCATAAATATGTAATGATATAAATTGTTAAATCGTAAAAAATATATTAAATAAAAAATATATATTAAACGTCATTAAATAAATTGAGTAGTTTTTGCATATCTTAATATATGTGACCACGTAATAAAACTCTTGAATTTATGTTTTTTCAATTCACTTCATTTCAAGCCTCGACCAAAAATTTTATATAGATAGTCCAACATTTCCCAGGTGGAGCACTTTGTCAATTACTATGCCGGGACGGTGCATTCAATATTTCAATACCCTAGCAAGCTTAGAACTCGAAATGCTCGAAAAAAATCTCACCAACTGCGATCAATTTGCATTACTCATAAAACAGTTCCATTGTTTTTCTTTCAAAAAAGAAAGTAATCATAATTATTCATTCCTTAACCGTTCTTTTTCTGTTGTTTCCTTTATAGGATCAATGGCAAAGCAAATCACAAACAATTAACAAGCAAAGAATAAAGCCAAAGTCGATAAAGAAACTAAAACAGGAAAAAGATGGTTAGGAAACTAAAAAAGGGAAAAAAAAAAAAACAGAAAAAAAGGCAAAAGAATATTCCAAAAGAGCAGAAAGAAGCAAACCAGCAACAAGCAATTTACAAAGAATACAGACTCCGAAAGAATACAGAGAGCTAATCCCCAAGCAGAAACAACAAAGAGACAGCCAGCTGTAAACAACAATAATGTAACCAAATAATGGTAAATAATAAAATGAGACTATCAATAGTGTGAAGAAGAGCCCGTGACAATCTAGACACCATGGAATGTCCCAAAAAAGAAAAAAAAATCAAAAAAAGAGTTATATGTAATAAATATTTTTTGGACAGTGGAAACACACTGACACAAACACTTCATGTTACTTCCTCCTCTCTAGATGATCAAAGCCAGGAGGATTGCCCATCCCAATGCCAATCCTCCCACCATCTTCTCCTTCTTCTGCAGGCATCTTATCCTTTCAGCTCCACTCTGAAATTTTTTGGTTCATCCAACAAATGCCCCCCAATATCAGAATTCAGAACATGAAAATATAGCAAACACCAATTCATCTAAAACTCTTAGTGACAGTAATTTTAATTTGCAAAACAGATAATATTTCCAGTTTGTCCACCACACATTGTGGCATTAAGATTAGTTTCTTTGTCTTCAAAAGTTTTAACTTAAAATTATTATTAAATTAAAGCTGATTTTTCCTTTTTTTTGTTATAAAAAAGGAAAGCATGTGTAATACTTCACAATCCCACTAAAAAATATTATGATTCTTTATCTAAAAAAAACACGAAGTACTAATTAATTTCAACATTTATCACGTCAGAGAGTAAACTATAATTTTAATATTTTTACTCAACCCATGGTCTCTTAACTGAATTATTAGTGTAACAATGATTTTGACATCTTAGGGCCTGGAACGTGCAACTCACAGGCCGGAAACTCGCGTTTTAGAAGCGGATCAAGTCTTCAGTAAATTAACTTACTTAGCCTAGCACCGCTGCCGACACGACAGTGGCTTAGCTGCAAGCCCAATGATCGGCTCACTTTAGGAAACCCAAGCAGTTTTTCACTAACGTACGCATAGTGAGCAGAGCAAAGTGAATGTTTTTTTTTTTTTTTGTTTTGTTTTCTTTGATCCTAAGAGCAGAGTGAATGTAATTGTTAGCTTAGATCTTTCAATTAAAGTTCAGATCTAGATGTGCTATGATGCGCATTGTTCCGTTCTGGCGCGTTTTAGAGACGAAGAAAAGCAAGCGCATTTTCTCATCTTAAGAAGCAAAAATTTATTTAAAAAAAAAAAAAGGCAAAAGCAAAATGTACGTACCACATCGGCCACAGCCGGAGCAGGAGAGTTGTTAGCTTCGGCTCTCACTCCAGGTGACTCGGCCGGTGGTGCGGGTGGGCCCAGCAACTCAGGAGCCGGAGCGGTAGCCGGAGTTGCATGGTGCTTCTTCTTCGATTTGCTCGGCGCAGGTGCCGGAACCTCTACAGGAGTCACAGGATTCGCGGGAACTTCTGCAGCCGGTGCCGCCGCTGGAGCTGGAGGCGCGCTTGCAGCAGGTGAGCTTGCTGGCGGACTAACTGGCGCAGGCGCTGGAGGAGATTTCGCTGGCGAGGAGCTGACGGGAACTGGAGCCGGTGGCGAGCTAACAGGAGACGTGGCCGGTGGCGAGCTAACAGGAGACGTGGCCGGTGGCGAAGAAGCCGATGGCGTCTGTGCTGGAGCCGTTGGCGAAGAAGCCAATGGCGTCTGCGCTGGAGCCGCTGGCGTTGAAGTTGGCGGTGAAGATACAGGGGCGGCCACCACCGGAGCTGGTGATTTAGGTTTTGAAGCAGGTGCTTTAGCCGGTGCCGTAACGGGGGCAGCTGGAGTCAGCGGAGCAGCCTTCGGAGCGGTCGCCGGAGCTTGACCACCGACAACGGCGAAAGCGAAGCACATAAATGCGAGGGCAAGTAAGCTTTTGGAATCCATTCCGAGGAGACAAAGGAACCTTGGGAATGCTGAGCGACACGCAGCTATGTAAACGCCGACAGAGGCGCGTCTGTATATATAATAATAATTATTTTTTTTTTATTAATTCGAACTGAAAATTTCGGCTGATTTATAATGAATGTTGCCTGGAGACGATTTTCGGAATTAAATTGGAACTCGTTGGTGTAAATTATAATTAGACATATATATATATATATATAGGCCTGCGTAATAATGTCAAATGTAACGGGCAGTTTTAGATAGATCTGGATCGTTTAACAAGGCGGGACCCACTTAATAGCCGTTGATTGCAGCGTCTCACTTGGGCCCCACAAGGGGGCCGATAGTGTTCTTAATGGTCAATCAACGCATGTGATGAAGAGCGTTTGATTTGATTAAGTTATTGTTTAGGGTAACACGTCATTAACCTCGCTTTATTACCTCATTAGAGTTATGAAAACCCACGTATAATTATGGTTTTTTTAGTATTTGATATTAGGATACTGGATTTCAATTTCGTTTTTCGCAAATTTTTTTTTGGAACATAAAAAAATGTACCATTATTGTCACCGTTTAACCTTATTGTATGAATAGGCACTCACCATGCAAGTATTATTAAACTTAAGTATGACTCTCGCAACTTGATTTCGACGTGAACAAGTCATAAATCAGTAATTGTATATGCAATTTTGCTACTAAACATTAGAGGTATTGTGTCCAACTTTGTTTAGGCTAGGAACTCAAACCCAAGTCAGATGTAGAGAAAGTATATCAAATTATCACCAGATTAATGATTTTCAATATCATTTCACGAAATGAAAGAATAATGAATCAAGCTAAACATTGGTTAATTTAGTTGGTTATATTACTTTGCTTTTCTTTAATGAATTTGCGAGCGAAATATTGTGGGTACTCTATATTAAAATTGATAAAGCTGCTGCTCAAAAAGAAAATTGATAGAGTGTTCCTTGGATGGATTTAAAAAAAAAAAAAAAGATAATGTTGTAGCATATCATGAGTTATTTTGATTACTTCCCAGCTGGGTAAAGGTTAATACTGACGAGAGTTCGCTTGAAAATCTAGATGCTGTTGATTTCGGTAGGCTTTTGCGTGCTGATTCTGTAAAGCGGCTTGGTGGTTTTATGGACTTTGCTGGAACCACTTGCTAAGCTTATGAACATTCGCCGTGGCCTAAAGCTTACTTAGGATTTAAGGTTACTGTCTAGTTGTCTTGGAGATTGATTTGTTGGAGGCACTTGCTCTGATTTGAAACACATTGCTAGTTCTCATTCTCTTTCAATTATTGTGGCAAATATTCAACATCTTTGCACGCAGGCTTGGCAGGTTCAAATGCATCAAGTATTGTAAGAGGGAATTCTTATACAGACTTCCTTATTATGATGGGTATTCATACTGTTGATGACAAGGTTTTATTAGACCATCTACTTACGAGATTATGATTGTTTTTTGGTAGAGATAGTTATAGAACTGTCTTCTTCGTTTTTAGTTGATATCTTTCTCTTTCTTCTCGAATGTGCCCAAAAAAAAAAAAAGTTACATTGATTATGAATAATTATAATATACGTACTTAGAATCATAAATACTTTACACTTTAAAATGTTATATTATTTTTCAACTGAACATTACCATATTACCATAATATATGATACTGATAGTTTTAAATATGAATTCATTAGCTTACAGTTTAATAACACAGATCCATCAACTAGGAATTAAATTCTCAAACTAACCCAAAAAAAAAAAAAAAAAAGGTTTTTGATGTGAAATTATAATTAAAGAAAAAAGAAAAAAGAAAAAAATGGCAATGTATAGAGAGTGAATCAGTCTCTAAGGACCCAGAAAAGGTTGCTGTCCGATAAAATTACTTTGACTGCAGAACTATATTTGTTTGTTCGAACGAATTAGATGATCGGGCTGAGGATTGCCCCTTTTTTCCCTCTCTCTTTTCCCTAAAACAATGGCGATTTGCGATAAAATCATATTTTTCTTGTAGCACTGACTCTAACATTTGCAAAAAATTACTTCAATTTCAGAAAATCAATTGAAATTTTATGTCAGGTGGATATGGAAGTTATCTTTCTCCTAAAATGAAAATTGGTGGAACTCAAAATGTATGCAATAAAAAAGAAGTTAGGTTTATGCTATACTAACTTTGGATTAGCTTTACGCCATACCAACTATGAAAAGCTGGGTGACAACTATAAATTGCTGTTTGCAATGTCTTTTTATAAAGGGCCAAAATGTTTCCAGCATGAATAATTTGTCTCTTTGCAAACCTTTTTCTCCTATCATCTGTCTCTTTACAAGCGCAAATGGGAGTTTGGAATCATGCATATTTTAGACCTCTCGCCTCTTTTTCAAGTGAATTCAAAGTACAGATGAACAAATTGATTGATTTGGTTTATATGCTTTCTTTTTTTTTCTTTTTTAAGTAGAGTTAATTCAGTAAGTCTCCTCTTGAAGGTAATCTGGTTTCCTGGCCTAGTCTATGCTACAAGCACTAGGTCCAGCAAATAATTTTGGAAATTGTCACAATCAAAACAACTGTAATTTCTATTTCTTACGTGAAAGTGAAAGTAAAGTAAAGTTTTTAAAATCGAGATCCTACTCAGGATTAATTTAGAATATTAAGATCAGATTATAAAATTATAAAATTTTACTAAAAATAAAATAAATTAATTTTAATTATATATAACTCATAGTTAAACATTTTATACATATTAACTTATTAATAATGAGAAAAATTAACAAAATTTTATATTTTTGTATAAAAGAAAAATAACCTCATCCCTCTTTACAATCTTTAGAGAATATTTTTTTTTTCTAAATTGGAGTTTTTTTTTTGTATTTAATTACTTGTTTGCTTATATTCAATATTTAAATTTAAATAAAAACATATCTTTACAATTTTTTTAATTATAAATAATATGAGTTATAACTCAAAAATCTATAATAAAAAAAATGAAAATGATAGGATCGAGTTAAAATTCTACTGATCCTACAATTTAGATCAGGACTCTACTAAAATATTATTTCAAAAAGGTTTTACTGTAACTTTATATATAATCGGAATATCATAAGATCTCGTTAGGTGGACCACTAAATTGTAACTGGTAAATTGAGAAGAAAAAAGGGTTAATTGCATGTGTTTAATTGTTCTCACAAACTGTAACGCTCATGAGAAAATTGAGGCAGTCTATCGCCAAAACTTGCCGATGCGGATGCATTTTGCTGGAATCAAAGCTAACATGCGAGAGGAATGTTCGAGGCGGTCCAAAAATGTCACGGACTCACAGGCTACCACTTAGTACGCACCAGAAATGGCAAGTGCAATTAGCGCCAAGTAGACATTGGCCACTGAATCGCCCATATATATATATATATATATAAACAATGAAATTTTAGATATTGTTCTATAAATTGGGTGCCCATTTGTATCATGTCAAAGGTGAACTTGTAGTAGTGCTTGTATATATTTTTCAATTTTAATTTACCGGTAAAAAATGATGCTTTTTTCTTTTGTCAAAAAATGAAAAAATAAAAAAAAAGAACAGCTTTATGATCCGTGTGAATTAAAACCAAGTCATTTCCTAAGTGGTCTCAAGATCGTATTTTCCCACCTCGGTTTGATGCATTTGAAATTTTACTCTTGTTGATTATAGTAATTATATTAAGTATCAATCTACGCCAATTAGACTATTGTTGGCTCTAAAGGACGTTGTTTTGTTCATTAGAAAGCCTGTTGACATTAGGTTTTGCACAAGTTAAGCAATAGTTTGACGTGTAATTGGAAGTTGCAATTAGCGCCATGGTGGGTCTCAAATCTCCATGGTTTTTGAATTAGCTTTAGTTTAGAACTGAAGCGGTGGCAAGGCCCAATGGAAAATCTGAGCCCAATAGAGCACGTTGCTTCATTTTCTCGCATGTTGGGCCGACTAATTTCCTGAAGTAGCTATGTAGGCCGACAGCCCTAGAGCTTCTTCGTTTATGACTCGGTGTTTCGACTTTTTGACTTTGTTTATGACTTTATTTTTTCTTCTTTCTTCCCCTTCCAATGGGTGAAGTGAAAAACCATTAAATTTTTTTTTACTTATGCTCACATTAGTAGACTTGAAACAAGTTGAATATACGAGAGAAAAGAGCTACTTTTAATATGTCGCTCATAATTCGAAGGATTTTTGAGTAGATAAAAAAAAAAAGTTGAATGTATATAATTTTACCTTTATTTTTTGAAAATAAGTTATTTGTGTGAGTCAAATAATAACATCTTCCATACATCAAGATTCACTCCATATATTTTGTCTTAATTTTCAGCAATCCGTTTAAGGCAGCATGTAGGCACTAGCGCTTTTCATGCACGCCTGAACTAGTTAGTAGGTATTGCTCTCATGATCTTATAGATGGGCACATGGCAAGATATAAACTAACTAAACTAATGCGAAAAGGAAATCATGATCATTATGAAGCCAATAAAGACACTGACGTTGTTTAGAAGAAGAAAAAAGTTAGATTTTAAGAAAAGAGAGTGTTTGAGAAATTGTTTCAATGTAATTAAGTAGATTTGATATATAATTAGTTAGATTTTATATGTAAAGAAATAATAGTAATTTTTTTTTATTTTTAATTACACTTAAAATATAAACAGTTACAAATTAAATGTAATTAATTATATTAAAAAATATATTTTTATTAAAAAATATAACAGTATTCTTAGAAGAAAAGTTCGCTTACTTGGAATCGTGGGATTCATCATGATTATCGGATTGCGTACGGTAGCCGCTTTTCCTTGAGACCACCCCCAATTGTACTTGTAGCTGCACGTTTAAGGATCTTTTGCTACTAACGTTTTGAGTTGGAACTTGGAACTAAATTAAAAAAGCAAAAAAAGTAGCTTTAGTCTTTATGTGTTGGCGGACTTGTTGGTGGAATAATATATTGTTGTTTCAGAAAATAAATAAATTTGTTCCTTCGGATCTTCGCTACTAATAACGTTTTGAGTTGGAACTTAGAACAAAATTAAAAGAAAAAAGTAGCTTTAGTCTCTCACCAAAATTAATCTTTTCAAAAAAAAAATTATTAATTCTTTTTACTAAATTTATTAAATAATTCAATTACCCCTCATATAATTTAAAAATTATAATTTTACCTAAATATAATAATTTAATAGAATTTATTATGAAAAATAAAATTATTATTCTAACACATTTTATATTTATCTCCCTTACTTTCTACCCTTACCCAAACAAATGAATTTATAATTTTTCTCCTTCCCATCACCTTTTTCTAAACACAAGAGATGATAGAAAATATTCTCATCCTCAAGTAATTATCTCCTCCACTTTCATTTCCTTCACTTTCCTCTCTTTTAAGAATTTTATCCAAATACAACGTTAATCTCTATGTGTTAGTGTACTTGTAGGTGGAATAATATATTGTTGCTTTAGAAAATAAAAAAAATTTGTTCCTTCAAAAATATCTAGTGCTGAGATTTATAAAATAAAAATCTTAGGTTTTTATTTTGAGTAAAGAATATTTAAAATTTATAGAAATGAGAGAGTTAACTTATTATATAATTTATAATCTAACAAATTTCTTCATCAAATCTTTGAGATCAAAAATTAGTTTTATCAACTTACGTTGCTTACTATTTTTATTTATATTTTTTTCTTTAGTATAACACACTCACCACAAAAATTATTTTATTATTTATTAATTTCAAAAAGACCGTACTATTATGTATGTAAAATTATAAATAAATTATATTTAAAAAAATTATGAATCAAATTAAAATTTTTTTAACCTTAAACAAGATTATTATTTATAAGTGGTAAACACACATCTCTACGACAACGTTATTGTGAGTCAACGAAGCACAATTTTAAACAAGGCGCACAGCTTAAACTGAGCAGGCGAATTCACAAATACGCTACGAGGACCACAGTTTATGTGACACGGTACCCCTTTGATTTTTTTTGCACCCCTTTGATTTGGAGTCTTGGTCAGTGGAGGTTATGATGGATCCCAGTTATTGGACGGCCTAAAATCTATCTGGGGCCTGCTGATCACTTTAAAGTAAAAAATGTCTCTCTTTCTCTCTTCTCTCTCTCCCTTTCTCTCTCTTTAGGGATTGGTAGTGTTAATAAATAATTTGTATTCTAAATTTTTTTTAATAATATATTTTTTAATATAATATTAATATTTAATATTTATTTAATTATTTAATTTAATTATAATTTTACAGAAATAATAAATTTATTTTTCATTCATTGAATTTATAAAACTTTGGTATAAAAGAACGTACTAAAATTTACACATAATTCTAGCCTCTTTCACAGTCAACTTATCAAGCATCTCCCTCTTTTTCAATTAATAATACCAAAAGCCTTCACCATAATAGTCTGCAAGTACTAGAATTCAGTCTCTGAACTTGTAGATGGAATCGCAACATCGAACCAGACCCATCACCGGCCGCACTAGCGAGAAGCTCCAGGAGCAGCCATGCGCCAAACATCTTTGTTTCTTTTGCATCATGAATGAGCCAGACCCGGCAATCAGAAGATCCGAAATCGCTCAGTGTTTCAAAGAAATGCCCCTCACAGATGAACAAGAACATGTCTTGGTCTTAAGTGGTCTCTGGAACATTGCCATGAGTCACCCTGATGACCCTGAATTCCCATGTCTCGGCATCTTTGAGTGCATGGCCAAATTCATTGCCAGAGGCATCAAAGATAAATCTTGGCTACTTCGAGACCAAAACATTTATATTCCATACTATGCAGCACATATTATTGGTTCGTATACGATGAACAAGGCTAATTTTGCAGAGGAAGCGGTTAAATCAGGAGTGGTATTGCCTCTGTTGGAGCTTCTAAGAGGAAAGATCAGCTGGGTCGAGCAACGAGTAGCCGTCCGGGCGCTCGGCCACCTGGCTAGCTATGACACAACATTTGAAGCCATTGCTGAGCATGAAGTCGAGATCATAGAGTTAACAATGGAAGTAGCTTGCAGTTGCCTTGAAAACATCCACAAAAGGTTTCTTGGTGTAGAAGATAGCAAGAGATTGAAGTATCACTGCGACCTGCTTACGAGAGGGCGTGGAGGGTTGGAGATGGAGAACAGTAAGGCTGAGGAATGGGCTATTCAGTTACAAAGCTGGTCCTTGTATCTCTTAAATTGCTTTGCCTGCAAGGAAAGATGTCTCAATCTCATCTGTAAAAATCAATTCTTGAAAGATTTGTGTGGCATGCGGGGCGGCTTTGCGGATTGCACGTCACCTGGTGGATTAGGACTGATCAGAACATTGTGTAACTCCGACATCGGAAGAAAAAGTATAGCAAATTCGAAGTATGTGATAGAAAGTCTGTGCAACATCTCAAGATCTTCTGATCATTGGCAATATATGGCTATTGATTGTGTTCTCTTACTTCTCAAAGACATGGAGATAAGAATTGACGTCATGGAGATAGCAGTTCCATTCCTGGTTGATTTGATTGAGCTAAGGAGCCTTGGTGAAAGTAAAAATATTGGACAAGTTCTCACACAGTCAATATTACAAGATTACCATAAGATCAAATATGGTGACTTGAAGTTGAAAAGCCAAAAAGCTGAGAGAGCATTAAAGGAGGCATGGGAATTGAAGGTGGAGAGAAGAAAGAGAGAGAATCTGATGTCTGAACAAGAACTGAATGAGAGGAAACAGTTGGTGGGTGTGTTGAAACATGAAGGGAACAATAAGTGTTGGTCTGGTCATTTTGAAAATGCTATTGCTAAATATACTAAAGCTCTTGATTTGTGCCCATTAAAGATGAGGCAAGAGAGAATGGTTCTTCATAGCAATAGAGCTCAATGTTATTTGCTGCTTAGAAACCCAGATGCTGCCATCAGTGATGCAACTAGGGCATTGTGCCTATCCAGTGCAGTGAGTCCTCATAGAAAGAGCCTGTGGAGAAGATCACAAGCTTATGATCTGAAAGGGTTGGCCAGAGAGAGTTTGGTTGACTGCCTAATGTTCATTAATTGTAAAGAGCAATCAAACCTTACCAGCCATACGAAAATCCCCTACTACGGGGCGCGAATGATGAAGAAGCAAATGAAGGCGACGTGGCCTTTTGCTGCCGCCAAGTCAGAAGTGAACAAACACGAAGAACAAACAATAACATCCGATGGAGTAGATGAGAATGGAAAGAGCATGGCCAAGACCATGCTTGTCAAAGAGAAGAAGACAATCATTGGTAAAATCAAGTCTATACACACTTCACGTCAGTCCTTTCTGTCACTTGTTTGTTAGCCATACAACATCAGTCATCTTTTCCCATCTCATAAAATCCCCTTGTTTATCTATTTAATATATTTAAATTAAAACCTCTAATGTAACGTTCAAGTTCTCAATTAATCACTGAGAGTCTTCCCAGGATTTTTTTTTTTTTTTCGGGTCAATTTTAAAGTAATAAATCAAAACATTGTGTTTTTCTTTTCCAGGAATGCCGACCATCCAGGAAGACTCCTTTCTTGAAAGGCAAAACAAGGCAAAACGGAGAATAGAAATCGACACCCTTGCCACTGAATTGGCACGTGCAAAAATGAAGTGAGAGGCTGCGGTTGAGACACCAAAGTTGAGGGGGAATCCATTTCTTATGAATGATCCCAATGAAGAACATGGATAGCGGGCAAGGACATGCAATGTAATGCAATCCTATAATCGCAAGACCTAGGATACTCTCATTGGCAGGCTGTTCTCAATCTGTCCCGGGGCCACAAGTCACTTCTTCAGCGCTACCACGGTTGTATGGTTCCAATTTACTACGCTTTTCGCTTGTTCCCTTCCGTCAAATTTAGCCCAGGACAAGGACGTTTTTCCCCCCTACTCTTGGCGGTTTCGATTGTCTGTTTTTGCTTATGTTTTTTTTTTTTTTTTTTGTTAAAAATGGAAAAGTAGTAGTACCACAGCAGTGCCAAGAGCATTGCGAGTATGTGCCGATGAAGGGTTCAGAGCAATTAAATAATTACAATATTCCTCATGCAAAATGGTGAACCACCTAATTCTAATAAATTTTGATCCTCAGATCTTTTCATTAAAAATTGAACTCCTTAAAGCCATTGAACCACTCAACCGGCGTTTAGATTGTTTTCTATGATATAGGCGTAGTGCTTGTTTCAGCGACTTATTGTCTCCGGACATGGATAGCGACACGTAAACTAATGACGCCCATAATACGTCCAAGGACATGTAGATAAAAAATATCAACCTGGATTTTAAGTCCAACCGATCCTACCTAACGCACTAATTCAACTTTAGGCATGTCGATTAATCGACAGATTATCGCACAAATCTAGCCATTCCTTTAAAATAATACACTATTAATTTACATTATTGTCAGCCCTAGATTTTGTTAGGATATAGGGTAGGTACGTAACATAATAGACAATAAAAATAGATATTTATTAAAGAAGATAATCGACCTTTAGAATTCAATGGGGCCACTTCAAACGACACAACACGCCATAAAGTCAGTCCCATCTTCAAAGCCCCCAAATAGAGGGCGAAAAAGCATATGCTCACAAGCAATACCGCTGAAACATCAAACGGATAGGGATGGGCACAACAACATGCTGTACAACTTATCAAAGTAACGACAGAGATACATGCTCACAAGATTGTAACTATCGAATTGGGCACAAAAGCACCTTGCGCCGAAGTCATTGTTCATGCGAATGAAGAACGCTTCTTCACTCCACGAAAGACAAACTGCCTAAAACATGCAGCCTTTTTCATCACTGCATTGGATAGAATTTGCATGACAAGCAAACATGTATTAGAAAGTTAGAACCCTTTTCAGCTTCCACAAAGTGTTAACACACTAAAGCAACGGTGTGTCAATTGTACAAGCATTAAAAAAAAAAGTTCGCCCCCACAAGTTTCCAAGAACAATGGCAACTTATCTACTGTTTTCGTCGTCGTTATCAAGGGCATACCATCAATAATGCTATGGTTTACGAGAACTCCATCTTCAAGATGAATGTTAATCTTTAAAAAAGCACGGATGTAGGTATGGGACCACTCATTTTCAGTGGATGATGAAATGTCCCCTAATGTACTAACTTAACAATTCATCTAAACTCACCTCCTCGGGATTTAGCATTGCTCAACCATCATAAGAGCTCAAAGCAGCAACAACCAACCCTGTTGTTGCGAAAGCTGATGACACATCTGGATAATCTTTCCAGGACGTTGAGACATTGAGACATTGATATAACCAACTCTTAACAGAATCCACAAAGGAGTTCGGATCGAAGTTCAAAATGGCTTCCCAGTCCACCTGTAAACCTTTTGGAATTTCCCCCCGTGAACTCCATATTAGCGGCGAGAAGTACTCCAAGTAAAACAATGAATCCAACAACAGCAGAACCTCTAGACAGTGGCATGAAATTGTACCTGAAATTCAATATATTGAACACTTTTTTACTGAACAAAAGAACCGTAATAGTTCATCTAATTGCAGGGGAAAGGGGCAACGATACCAATAATATGTCATCCTTAGAATAGCCTCTCTAACGTTTTCAAGCGCACTGAAATCAGAGGATCCATAATATTCCCCACAATAGGCATTGCAGACAGCCTGCAGAAATTTGGTACACTAGCTGTTAACAATTCTGCAGAAGAGTGAGGTTCATTATAAAGGAAAAGCTGCACAGGGACCGTACTACAGATGGAAAACATTTAAAATTAGACATGAGCCAAAGAATTTTAAAACTCCAATTGAGCGATTGTCATTTAACAACATAAGAGCTTAGATATGCCACACACTAACGTTGAAGAGCAACAACATACAAGATCAAACAGAACCTAATAAGATTATATGAAGGCTTGAAATACACTACGTGTATTTCTGGCTGCCAAACAGGTTTCTCCCAAAATAAAACAAATCTCTAAAGTCCTTTCATTTTATTTCATTTGAAATATCAACATTGACTTAGCAACTTAGCCCAACAAGATAAGATCAATAGTTTCTCAAACCCATCCATCGATACTTCCATAGAAGAATAAGAACCACTCCAATGATCTGAAGCTAAATTGTGTCATTTTTGACATTAGGATCATAAGATATAATTGGCAAATGCAGCATATGGCAGTTAAAGAACCACCTGGTAGAAAAACTTCACCTGGCATGAGCTCATTGAAACAAAAGTTGCTGTAAGAAAAGTCTATGCTACCAAATCACATTAAACTAAAAAAGAAAAAAATAAAAAGGTTCAAACTGTGAAACTCATATCAACTTACTTCCCATGCCGCTGCCATTTCTGCATCAAAATCATCCCATCTAGAAGGCGTACATGGTGTCCTAATTGCAAAGTCAAATCCACGCTCAGCCCTAAAAAATTCAGTTAAAATTTGGTCAACAAGAAGTACTATAAAAATGTATACTGAAAAAACAATGAAAAAGTAAGTTCAGAAAGTCCCAGAAAATAATCAGAATAAGATTTACATCTTCATTAAAGTAATCCTTGTCCCTTCAAGCTGCTTCCTGAAAGGAGTATAAAAAGCAAGATTATGTCATCATAAGCAACTCTCTTTGTAGTCACACTCTTGCATTTTGTATTCAAAAGGAACAATTACCCCTCAACAGCTGTGCTATTGCACAATGTAGCCAACCAGAAATCCTCACCAACTATATTGTATAAATCAGAGCAGGTTTTTGCATCCATAATCTGCAGGTTGCATTTTGGCATCATAAGGCACACCACATAACCATTGTTTATAAACTAGCTGATCTCTCATTCACAAACATAGAAAAAAGATGAGATTTCAAATTTTCAAAAAGTTGAAGTACCCACGTCCTGCAATTTCTCTGTGGTTATATCAATGATCTCATCTGCCTTGTTGTGCACATAAAGCTTATCCTTCATGACAGCCTTGGCAACACCTAATGTTCTGCAGGGTTAACAACCTGTGAGCTAAATAATATGTGATACACCATCTATAGTCAAACTAGGTTTCACCTTTCATAATTTGGGTAGTAGCGAATCACTTTTGCTTGTCCAAGAATCATTGGCGTTTGTGACCCAAAACCAGAATTGAATTCCTCACTGAATTGCAACGAACAAAAGAGCACAATTTCAATCATGGCATTTGACATTCATGGTAATTAGCTTTAAAGGCCAACAATTATACCGAAGGAACTTCTCAGTAAAAGAATGTGAAAAGCAGAGACTTTGAGACAATCAACTAAAGTTTGAACAACACACTGAAAACTGCCATGCAGAAATGTCACATGAATATTGTGCAAAATGCATGGCAGTGTGACAACATTCAAGTCATTTTAGAAAGTATAGTCAGCTGCATGAATTGTCACACCTTAACTTGTTTATCCACACGACTGGGTCACAGGGTTCAGAAATCTGTCTCCATTTGACAGCCAGTGAGTAAACATCTTGCCATGACATCATGAAGCGATTCGATGATCTATCTTCAGTAATGCCATATGAAGTTGACGTCTCGGAAGGACTGCTTGTGCTGCAACCAGCACCACCTCTATTCTGGCTGAGCATGTTAATTCTTCGCCGGCCTCTCTTGCCATATTTTGATGTGCTTTTATTTGAATGCTTCCACTCAGATTGCAAAGAACGCCATGCTTTTGAAACCTTTTGTGCAATTTCAATAGCAGCCAATCCTGCCATACGGTGCTGATATACAAAGAAGACAATATGAGAAAAGAATTCCAATTAGACTTGTATGTAATCACGACTTTAACATTACAATTGTTGCCGCGTGGGGAAGGTGAGGGCAGAGGGAAGAAACCATAGATTGAACTCATCAGAACATTTGTTCAAGGTAGATCCCTAATCTCAAGTCTAAAACACACAAAGAAGAATACAGCAGGACGAAATGCTTTGATGTGTCGACTTAGACCTTCCCAACAATTATATGATTACATCTGAATCTTTATCATCTTTACTTGTGTTGCTTCTCCAAGCTTCCTTTTTCGTAAAAGAAAAAAAAATCTTGTACTGTGGATACATGACTCGTATAAACTGGTCATGAAATGAGAAAACAGGAAAGATAGATCTCAAAGAACAAAAAAGAGCACAACAAAGAAAATGAAGAGTCAGCAAGAAAAGAACAACTTCACAAACTTCTCAGAAAATCAATTACCTGGCGCCTGTTGGGCAAGAATCCAGGGCAATCATACTGAATCTTCTTGCCTATAGAATCTGCAGCCACCAAAAGTGCAGCCTTCTGTTTTGTAATGGCAAACTCCTGCTTCCTGTGCTTACGTTTCTTCAAAGATTCACGCAAAGGAGGTTGCCTGAAGACCTTTTCACACACATTCTTGGGGTGTAGTCTTTTGCACCAGTACTCCTGAAAATTTCATTATGACTTAAATTCAAAAAGAATTCAAAACAAATATGGGTGTGGAACATGTGCAACACAGAGTTGATGCAATTATAAAGCACTTTGAACCTTGAAGATAAAGCATGATAAATAATATGGATGGAGTGTGCAACTTGAAGTCATTAAAAGCCAAGAGAATTCAAGTGCCCTTTTCTAAAATTGCATGAGGAAGCAATTCTCTTAGGCTCCACATAATACTCAATGCCTTTAGAATTTGGACCACAAGTTCTTTTTCAACAAAATTGCTTAATTCTTACCTTGAAGAGAGGATCAACATCTCCATCAATATCAAACCAGCGGAATTCACTGCTGAGCTTGGACGCTGTGTACAAAGCAATCTCCTTCTGCAAAAGAAAGAACTAGTTGAGAAACCTTTAAGTATATGTGCCATTTCAATATGATTGTAATCCGGTCAGCATACAATATTCACACAAGGGATAATACACTGTTGAAAAATGACTAACAGTATCTCATAGATTACTGCTAATAGGCATAACGCAAAAGTCATCCAGAAAAATAAATTTAAAAATGCATAAAAAAAAATTATACAACAATGATGCTTCTGAGTAATGGTCTAATGCTCACATCCTTGAAATTGAAAACTTCTGTAAAAATGATGAATACCACATGAGGCAAACCAACAGATTGTACTTTTCATACAAAACTAAACCTGATAAAAGGCCAAGCATTGAAGCACAAACTTCTCCATTGAGTCCAGTTCCAAGTCTAATGTAGCATCATAATCCTTCACCTGTGAACATTAAATAAATGTTAGGCAATGTGATACAAATTGCTCTACAACCACTCTACAACTTAAAGCCTAAGACAGCTTCAAATCCTGTCGATTTCAGAGGGATTCTTGAAGCCTAAGGCAGCTTCAAATGCTGCTGATTGCAGAGGGCTTCTTAATAGGTATACTAGCAGTGTAATATACCAGGAGGTCTACTGTCTTACACAATAAACAGAAAAAATGTAAGGGAACAGAAAACTCCATTACCGCCTCTGCATATTCTCCAATAGCATGATAGCACGAAGCTCGTAAATACAAGCACTCTATGTTTGAATTCTCAATGCTCAAACCATCAGATAAATCCTTTATAGCCTTCCTGGAAAATTCAACAGTCAGTTCAATCTGTTCATAACTGATGGGCAAATGGCAAATACTAATAAAAAATAGTAAATTTTAAATACATTAGGAGATTAAAATCTTGAGAACAGAAACATATATATATACACAACGATTTGGTAAAACATGCCTGTGCTCCCCCATCCCATGTAGCAGTAATCCACGTAAATGATATGCTTTAGCAAACCTGTTAAAAGCAGCGATGGTCTAGTAATTCAGTCATGAATCAAGTGGCAGAAGCTATCACAATCAAAAACAGACACAGTGCCAACAAAAGTTAGAGCTCAAGTAGTCAGACACCAGAAAGTTGGCCTCATTGTCGCAGAAGAAAAGACAATGTGCAGAAACAGAACAATTACCTTATATCAATTTGGAGAACTTGTTCAATGCATTCCAATGCCTTTGATGAGCTTGCCAAATCTTGATAGAACTGCCAAGTGTCAAGATAACATGTTGCAACAACTAAACAAATGATACAACTGCTTAATACAGGAACCTAGTCATCGTGAGAAAGCAGCACGTTGGTTGTTTTCTTATTGTTCAAATTGTGATGGTATTCAGTGCTTGGATATCCCCAGCAATGTTCGCAAGTATGTCTATGGGCTGGAACCAACCTGTTACCGCATTTTCCCTTGAAAATAGAGGAAAGGAAACTCATGTACTATATACTTAGCAAGGATGGTACGTGAGAGTTTCCACAATCAGCATTGTCTCCCACAGCTCTAACTCTGTGCCCTATATTAGCATAAGCTGATGTTGGGTAATATTTGCAAGAAGACCGCTATATTTGTTCATGAGGCCAAGAGAGTATACCACCCAACAAATTACGAGCATAAAGGGAGACAAGTAGTTCTGGAACTGGTCAACTTTGTCCAATGCCCCAGAGGCAACAATCAGATAGTTGGAAATCAAGTACACCAATTCAGTTTAGACAAAATACTACAACAGTCAGCGAACCGGATGATACCATCAGATTGAATAGTCACATCTCAAATTACAATCTTTAGGACCCACCCCCAAAAACCACTGTTATTTGTATGTCAAGATGGACGCTCATACTAAAACAAAATCTGGTGACATGTTCTGTGCAATTGCCAAAGGTTACAAACACTACACCCCATAAAACAAGCTTGTGAGAATCTATCCCCCATAGGCACTGAAGGAGATATGTGTGCCCGTGGGTAATAAGGATTCTTGTTAAGAGACCGGACAGTCGCATTTACCCAGGATAAAACAAAACAGTACTCATGGTTACCTGGATTAGATGAGCCCATGCCTCAAGGAAGTTCCGATCAATTTGTATTGATTTTTGATGTGCCTCCTCAGACCTTTTATACTCACCAATGGAAGAAAGTGCCAAACCCTATAATGTCAAGCTTTGCTTAGTCCCAATGAATTCTTGGATTTTGAAGTCTACCAGAAAATTTTAGGATGTTAAGGACTGACTAAATACGTGTAGGCCGACTTGTTATCTTTATCAATCTTCACACATGCAGATAGGTCTTCAATGGCAGCATGAAAATCCTTGAACTTGAAATTAACAATTCCTGCATCATTCACATTAATTTTTATAGCGTCAAGGCCAAAGAGCAGTCATAATGTTGTTCTGTGTAAAGGACATCTTTACTGATATTCTTAACTGTTTCTACACATCTATGTCTTGGATAGGGTGCTGGTGGTGATGCCAAGCTGATAACACTAAAGCCTCAGTTTACCACTATGTTACAAAAAACACAGGAAGAAGCAAAAGGCCACTTGTAATCTTTCCATTACAGTCCCCATGTGTAGTGATTCTTAACAAGAATTGCTAGTTGAAAGGGAAAAGGAAATGCGGACAGTTGATTGGATGGTAAATGTTGATCAGAATATCGAAATTGACTAATAACAAAGTTTCAAGAAAACCCACCCCTTTCATGCAGTATATCTGCCGAGTCTGGTTCAAACTCTAATGCCTTGGTCAAGTCTTCAATGGCCTAAAGTCAATGGGAACCATGTATGTCAGGACAGGGAACCAGAGTTCGTGTACTCGCAAGTTAAAGAACTTTTCATCATCTTAGGAATAACAAACAGTAGAATAACACCAAGTCACAAGCAGTAAAACATACAACCAAGACAAATACAGAGTATCTAGCTCAATCTATATTTTAGTTAGTTTGAAAAGGACAGCTGGATAATTCATGCAAACAAGACAAAAAAAGTTTTTACAACAAAAACAGAAAGTGCAACTCGTCCATAAAGGGCAAGAGAAGTTTACTTGCTGGAAAAAGTAACAATTACGTCATGATAACTAAGGTCTAAATAATGCTGGATGAGGACTTTCTTTTGGCTAAAGACACCAAATTATCAACATATTCAGCGATTCTCACCTCCACAGATTCCCCTAAGGCAGCTCGGGCCTGCCCCCTTCGCTTCCATGCCTCACCAGCTGATGGGTTTGATTGAATAGCCTAAGACATATATCTTATGAGCCACTTAAACTGAAAAACAGCAGCTGCTGCCATTTCGTTCGTTTTATAAGCATTGAAGGTTTAGTCACCTTTGAAAAATCAGCTATAGCAGTTTCTAATTCCCTTTGGAATGCATAAGCTGTGCCCCTTCCTATTAGTGCCTCAGGATAATTAGGATCTTCTCTCAGTATCTACATAAGAAATGTTAAAACATTCCCAACAGTTCAATTAAGTTGGTAACAGGATAGAGAAAGGACCAAAAAAGGGGGGCAAAACAAAAGAACCATCAGAATGACAAACTTGACTAACAATTCACCTGGTCAAAGACAGAGATAGCCGAAGCATATTTCCCTTCATTAACCTGCAAAAGAACTAATAATGATTCTGTCCAAATACAAGGCTTCGAACATTAACAACAAAATCAACAACATTCGTTTTTGCTCGGACAAACAAGCAAGCAAATGAAAGTAACGTACCAGTGCTATGCCGCTTGAAAGTCGAAAATCCACACTTATTGATTTGTTCTTTGGCATCCTAGTCACACAGAATTTTCTATTTCTTTTGGGTTCATCACTTGACTCATGCTTGTCAGATCTATTACTCGACTTGCTGCGAATTTCACTTGTATCACCAGATACACAAAATACCATAGATAGTTTGTCTAATTTATTACTCAAATCCAATGAATTACTCAAGTTAGTACAAGATCGAAAGTCTTGATCCAGTTTATCCAGAGTTCCATTCATTTGGCTGTCATGAGTTTCATTCGTTTGGCTATCAGGCATTATATTGCTTCCATCTTTATCGCTTGAGCCATTGCATCTCTCAGAATTTTCCCCAGATTTGATGCAGATATCAGAAGCAATCTTCAACTCACTGGATAGCTTAGATTTATCCTTCAACTTGTAGGGATCCATATAAGTTTCACAGGATTTACCATTCATATGAGGCTCTGATTTAGGTAAAGGCAAGAGTAACTTTCCTCCAGGTTTATCACTTATCCCATTGTGCGTTTCAAAAGTACTTCCAAACTTGCCACGGATCTCAGATTCATCTCTTGACTTGCTGCATAGAGTAGACAGACTAGTCAATTTACTTCCATTTTTACCGAATTCGCTTGTTTTTCCATTGGTATGCTGTCCAGATTCAGATACGTCCACAGATGAGTTGAAATCTGTCCCATGATTGCCATGTACTGCACTTCTTTCGTGTTTTGCAAACCTAAGAAGTTCTTCCAGTTCTAGCAACTGTTTTAGATCAGCAGACTGACGCTGAGCATGCTCATAGCCTTGTTCCCACACCAACAAAGCATCCTCTTTCTTACCCAAAGACAAAAATGCTCGACCTAGATAATAGAATACACAACACTAACATTTAGGGATCGACAAATTCAATCTACAAATTGCAATAACATAGCTGTGAAATTCCTAGGCAACATAATGCTACGAATAAGAATTTTCCTGCCTAAACACTATACGGGCAATGCAAGATTCTGACCACATGCAAAACATTTCAAATTTTCAAAATGGTTTACTCAACAAATTCGAAGCAATAGGAATAATTATGCTCAATAATTAGATAAACCATTACGATTACAGTCCCAACAAATTCTTTATGGAAATCAAGCTCCGAATTCGAGATTCCACAATCCACATAAGTGGCTTATTACACGCGATTTATAAGCATATCCATGAAATGAACCATGTAAACAGATCCATCATAAAAGCAACCTGCTAATTACAAAACAGAAATGACTTCTTAATCAAGTCAAACTCCTCGTTTCGTAATTTCTGACCAAATTCAAACTACAATAAGCATCGGCTAGAAGTCAACAGATTCTGATCAATCAAAATTCAAGTTTGAATCGCTTCGAATTATCTCAAAATTAGGCAAAATTAGATAAACAAACAGAAACAGCACCTTTGAGGATGTAAGCTTGAAGGACCGTCGGGTCGAGCTTGAGCGCCCGGTCGCAGTCCTTAATCACGTGCTTGTGAAGCTCCAATTGACTGTAACAAAATGCTCTATTGCTGCGAACAAGAAGAGAGAGAGAGTTCAGAAAGTGAAATCAATCGGCCGCAAGAAGCCAATATGAAAATGGAGCAGCCATAGTTAGGGAACAAAAAAAAAAAAAAATCGCCGGCGGACGGACCAGATGTCTTGGATGGAGGAGGAGGACGACTGCGCGAGGAGCGAATCGAGGACTCGAATCGCCTTGGACCAGTCCTTGGAGCTACAGAGCTTGGCGAGCTCCGCTCGCTCCGAGATCGCCGAAGCCATTACTGATTCACGCGCCAAGCGGTGGCGAGTGTGTGCGTGTGTGTGTGTTTTCAATGCTTTTCCCCCAGAGAGACAGAGAGAAGGAGAGAGGGCTTGAATGAAATGAGGAAACGGCGAGGGAGGAAGGGAGGTGGTAATCGAGCGTGGATGATGGGCGGTACGTGCGTATTACACGTGTGGAAAAGCTTCCATTTCATTGGTTCGTGGCTTTAATAAGAGTTTTGCGTTTTGACCCTAACTCATTTGTCTAACTTTGTTATTTGTTAGATTGAAAAAATACTTGTTAGATACAATTTAATATCAATCACTATGAGTAAAAAAATAAAAAAATTATTTTATTAATGAAATAATATATTAAAATCAATTTAAAAAATCACTTACAAAATAATATATACTATAAAAATCAGGTTTTAAACATTTTTTTTTATGTATTTGTATTTTTTACTCTTTTACATATAATATATTTACAATCAAAGCTGTGTCCACGTGGACTTGCACATTTAAGTCCACCACAAAAGTATTTATTACTAAGCTGTTAGGATTTGCTCTCTCAATTATTCGTGTATATAATTCAGGCCAATCTTACAATACGAGTAATGCAATTTTTTCTAACGTAATTGTGAAATATCATTATACTTTTTCAATTTTTAACAAAAAAAATATATATTCTTAGTTTAATTTCTATCTAGGTTGTCACAACACAAAGCAAATAATTTACTACAATTCTAATAGTAGGACGACTCATAGCTTCACAAATGAGGCAGAGGGCGCAGGATCAATTAATCAATTACAGTAATTTTTTTGCAACAGAAAAAATGCAGTTAATTTTTTAAAAACATAATTACTTTTTTAATTAACATTTAGAAAGTATATATTTAGAAAAATTGTGATACATTTTGCAAGAAAGTACAATACATTTTTGTTGTTTAGCAAAAACACAAAAAAAACATCGTTCAACAGTCAACACTGCAAGGGACCTTACACTCTTGCCATCAGCCGCGAAACGAGTAAGTTTAGATATAGGATATATATTTTTTTTTTACCCAATTAGGAGGTTTATCAAATAAAGAGTACTCTTATTTTTTACATAAATTTTGTACTCTCTTTTTTCAAGATTAGAATTTAAATCTTCTAAATTATAATTACTGTAGCGTCACCTAGTGAACTGCTCACCTCTATGGTGTGAAGTAGAGCATGAGTCAGGTGAGAAGAGATGCTTTCCAGCAATGCAAGTAAAATGAAGGATTCTATACCTGAAGAAGGAGAAAGGTGGAGAATCCAATTATGGCATCTAAGATACAGATATTTTAGCTACCAAACTGTACCTACAACCAATTTTTTTATTGCTCAGTTGGCTCACTCTCCATCCAACTGGACTGAATTTATTAATAACAAGAAATGATCTGATCACAACTTGAAAATGGAAGATTCATGAAAAGGAATATTATTTTTTATTTTATACAAATTATAGTTTGCTTGCTGCCAACATGTTGTTTTATCAAGTTCAATTCAATTGATTTAAAGAATTGAATTTTGATTTTAATATTCTTTTCTGCATAATTTATAAAATTTTTGAAAAAATTAAATTGATCTCATTAATCTGATAGAGAATTTTCTAAGTGATATAATGAATTACTTGAATTCTACTCAATTCTTCACTTATTTTGGTGGGAATTATTGAGTTTATCAAATTATTATACATTCTAACATATGATAAATCAATTCAATTGATGTACTTTAAAAATTGCAATAAAAGGTATTAAATTTGGGAATTAAATTGAGTTGCAATTTTTTATTATTCCAAACAAACTATTGAACTATGTGGTGATTTTTGTTTGCTATCACATTATAAAAAATAAAAAAAACTAATATGAATCACGCTATAATGTAATGAAAATCATTATGTAATGAATATGATATGACCATAAGCAAAAAAGCATTACACTTATGCTGTGTTTGGATTATTAGAAAGTTGTGAGAAAGAAAATTATGAGAAAATAAAGTTGTTTGAATTGATGAGAAAATTGTGAGAAAAAAAATGATAAGAAAGAACATGAATAGTAATTTGTGAGAGAAAAAGTAAAAGTTAATTGTTTGGATTGATGAGAAAGTTGTGAAAAAAGAAAATTTATGAGAAAATAATAAAATAATAGTAATATTTTTTTATCGAAATTTTTCAATCATTTTCTTTTGGCATCAAATTCTCTCAAACCATTAGGAATTCATCGGCTAAATATTGGAAGAAAAAATAAACTAGAAGGAAAAGAATTGGATCGTAGAAGGGTCCAAATGGTTTCTGTATGCGCCCAGTTTGCAGCCCATGAATGCGCCCATGTTGGGAACGGTCTGCTGAAGACCATATGGGCCCCGTTCTTCATGGGCCACGTCACCTTCGATGTAATTACGCGCTCATCTCCTGAGTGTCACCCCTTCTATAGAAACGGAAATTTGGTGTCGACGTATACGAAGCCCCGCATTGATACGTCATAATTTGATAAAAGATTTATTAAAGTAAAGAAAGAATACATATAAACTGTTAAATAAATTATGAGTCTTCGTATATCTTTTACTGTACTGCTAGATAGTCAAGTCCTTCAAGAATTACCGCTCAAAAAAAAAAAAAAAGTCCTTCAAGAATTAACTATTGTAGATAGCAATGGGTTTTATGAAAGAAAATTCTGTCTTCAAGAAGTCCAAACGATTTTTGGAAGATATTAATAAGAGCTATGGTGGAAACGACAATTTCCGTTGAGATGGTGGCTACATCAGGATGATTAAAAATATGAGATATGAGAAATATAAATTTTTCGCTTGGTTGAGAAATAAACATTTTGCTTCTTATCTTCCAAAATTTATTATAAGTAAATTAATTGACTAGCAGCATTTGGTATTTTCTCTGTTCCTATCTTCGATATAAATTTCTTCTCTGTCTATGTTTGTTTTGAAGAATCCTCGCATTCTTTTAAACTTGATTGCTACACCAATGACGTAAGAGTTGATAACAAAATTTCCCGAATTAGTACAGTTTAGCATATTTGAATGTAAATAAGTCTCACGAACGAGTTTGAGATTCAAACTTTAATTTCTTCAAACTTTTACAAAATATAGGTTTTAATTCTAATAAAACAAAATCATCATAATAATAATTTTTGATATATAGACTTCCAAATTTCTTTCTAATTCATTTTTTTTTTAATTTAACAACTATGATCTAAAAAAGGTATGTAACACGGGAGAAAACTTAAAAATTGTCGTATGAAACAAAAGAAGTGAAGGATTTGAATTAAATTTTAGGATGTGTTTGTTTGCAAGGATAACCATCTTCCGAAAAATGAAATCCTGTTGTCCGGTGTTTGGGAGTCTAATTAAATGAATGGTCAAATGAAATCAAAATTTCGATCAACCTTAAAAAGGCTTTCACTTTAGGAAAACGACGTCCGCTGAGATGGAGCGGACGTCGTTTCCTCTAGCAACAAAACATAAAAAAA
This sequence comes from Carallia pectinifolia, assembly GCA_037832335.1. NCBI lineage: Eukaryota > Viridiplantae > Streptophyta > Magnoliopsida > Malpighiales > Rhizophoraceae > Carallia > Carallia pectinifolia. The sequence goes on from CM075449.1 coordinate 25,483,662, forward strand.
AAAAAAACACCATCAGAAAAAGTCTCCAAGCAGATAAGGAGAGCGCCGTCCAGAGAAGCCACAGAGACAAGAAGAGAGTGTCGTCTAGAGAAGCCGCAGAGAATAAGAGAGTGCCGTGAAGAGTAGAAGAGCTCCAAAAATAGAAAAAGGTATGAATAAATCTTTGAGTTCTTGTGTAAATCTTAGGTTTGAAGGCTTTTATGTTTAGGGTTTGTTCGGCTTTTTTCAATTTGAATATGCTCTTTTCTGCGTTTTCTATCGGTGGATGGAATTGAGTGGGACCGAAATTTTGATCCCACCACCGACCGAATCTTAGATCTGATCTCTTTTCCTCTTCTGTGAACGATTGCATGATGATGATGATGATTCTTGACCTAGGCTGCTTTGGGAGATGACCAATAATAAATGAAATTTTTATTTGAACTCATCTCTATTAAGCAACAATGATCTGAACTCATTTGTATAAATTTTTATCTTTTCTCTGTTGTTTTTCTTTTTCGTCTCCCTTTCTTTCTTTCTTTTTACTGTAACCGCGTTGAAGAAAATTATCACCAAAATTATGGAAATGGTAGCCACGCCAAAAACCCCACCGATAGCTTGAACCAAGTCTAGACGACTTTCCGTTTGTCTGCTCAATTAAAAGCGACCCCGTAACTTTCAGACAAAGACAGATTAGGGACATCTACTTTTATCTAACTTTTCAAATATGATTTCAAACTCTTTTGATGTAAATTAGCATCTCAATGTCTTTTGATGGGCGTAAAGAAATCGTTTTGGTATCACCCCATAACAATAAGACAGAGAAATTGAGTATATCCAATGTTAACTAACTTTTTATATATAATTTCAAATTTCTCGTCATTAATTAACATCTCAAAGTCCTTAGATAGGTATGAAAAAAAAATTTTGGTAGCACCCCATAAGAATCAGTCAAACAGGGATTAGGTACATCCAATTTTATCTGACATTTCACATATCATTGCAAATTTTTGGTTGGTTGTCTTTTTGAGCACAAACAAAGCCCCTTTCTTTCGACTCAACCATCTGACTTCACTTGCTCCTATCTAGACCTTTTGTGTTGTGTTGTGTTAATGATTGAAAGTCTCTATTCCTCATCTCATTGTCAGCAGTTTGTTTGATCAACACATGGGTAAATCATTATAAGTTAACTGATGTCAGTTATATATATATATATATATATATATATATATATATATATATATATATATATGTCTTGCTTGTTACATGATCTATGGCAGAAATAAATTTTTTATGCCTGTTGTGGTTTCATAAGCATGGCTAAATCATTATAGGTTAACTGAAAATCAAATTTATCATCATGATTATCTGTTGTTGTTTAATAGGGAAAGGCCAGAATTATATGCTACAGGCTGCTTGTTTTATATGTATGTAATTTTTTCTTATAACAGAAACAACTCCCTCTTGTACTGTCAACTAAGAGATGTGAGGGACAAATTATAGAATGGGGGGGGGGGACCATGAGAATTGATGATGATTATGATGGCTCCCAAGGCCAAAAAAATTTTTCTGCATGAAATTGAAAGGCAGCAGCCTGTGTATTTGTAGCAGATTGATTCACTATTGTCTTTAGAATCTATATCATCTTTGCTTTCCTCTTGCAAAATTTCGTCCGAGATAATTCCTACACTGCATTTCTGTATAATTCCTGCACAACATTTTTTTTTTACAGAACTTCGTTGTGTATTTTCTGTTTGTGCACAAATTCTGTATTTTTTAGTTTTGCATCCTTTAAAGCTTTTATTTGGATTATAGTGGTGCAACAGTAATTGCTATCTTATTTGTCATGTTTGTGCTGATAATCCTAGTTATTTTTATTTGATTAATGTAGATGAATGACAAAATTCGAGCAGCGGTTATGGCTGCTGGTGCTGCAGTAATAGCTGTTCTTGGTGATAGGATTAACAAAATGGCCAGTGCTATTGGAAATCGTCAATTTGATTTTGATCACTTGTTTGAAGAACTTTTCACTTTGGTTTCTGATGATGACACTCTTGAGGCAATTTATGCATATTTGGGGAATAATGAAGCTGAGGGAAGAGCTTTTCTTGGTAGGAATTCTTGGCTCCGCAAGAAATGGATTGAAAATTTTATTGCAAAACATCAAGGCAGCTCTATGTGATAATGCAAATATGGTTGGCACGGTCAATTAGCTTTATGTTAGATTAAATGTAGTAATCCTAGTTGTAGTAGCTCTATGTTACACTACTTGTATTAAAGTTTTAGACTTTAATATTTATGTAATGATCTTACATTGACGCTAATATATATGATGTTATTTTCTGACGCCTTAGTTGTTAAAATCAATTTATTTTCTGATAATTTTAGTTGTGATGGCCACTGCAATAGCTTAAATAGTGGCTGGATCTTTGGATTTGGTGACATAAGCATGAAATTTGCATCTTTATCCTATCATACTTGCCTTACTTGGTAGACATCTACTGAATATTAGTATTCTCTAGTCAGCTATTGGAATGATCATTTTAATATAAAAATCATCTAATCTATGTGGCATTTATTTGGTTAATTATGAATATTCTCCGTTTTATATTGCAAGTCCATGTTCAAGTTTACCAACTAGGACACTTAATTTTCAAGGTCCACACAAATTGCAAAGTCCCATATGACCACTACACTAGTTCTATCGTAACATTTTCACGATTTTAGACGTCTTATCGAACATTTTCTTTGTTAGCCGCTTCTTATTTTCATACTTTATGCTTTTGCATTGCTAGTGATCACAGTTAAATGTTTAGTATTTCATTTTACAGGATTTCACTAAACACATATTTTCAGTATTTCATTTTACAACATTTCACCAAATACAAAATTATATTTTCAGCACCACAGCCAAACACCGTAATAGGAAATGAAATTCCAAAATTTTATTGTCCTCAGCAATTGATATTCCAGAATTTCATTTTCGTCAGCAAATAAACGGACCCTTAATAGATTTGTTTAAGTCAAACGACAGATAAAGACAAAATTTGAAAAGAGTCTGCCATGTTTATTTTCACTGTTTTTACTTCTATTTTCTTTCTCTTTTACTGGTTTACACCTCCATCCTTTTTGTCATCTCATTTTCTCATGAGTTCAATTTTATATACATACTTTCACACACAGATGGTATATATATAAAATATATTTTTTTGTAATAAATTTAATTATTTATGTAATAACATTTATTATTTTTATGATAAAAAATAATAAAAAATAATGTATTAATTTCTTATATTATATTTTATCATCTTATTACAAAAATAAACAAATCTATCATAATATGTATATTAAATATAACTATCAAAATATAAATGGTAAACTTTTTCCCTTTCTTATTCCTAATCTGTTAATCTTTCGCCTCTGGATGCAAACCATCGTCAGAGTTCCACTGACGACGTCTGTCCAGCAGCAAATAAAACTTGGAAAAAGAGATTGTCGTTTAACAGAGTTACTTGAATGAGTCACGTTGGCAACTTGTCATTATTCTCTCTCTCTCTTTGTTTTTTTTTAAAGAAAATAATTTTTTGAATGAAAATAGTTGATGAGTGTTATGTGTGTCGTAAGAATAAATTAACGTAAGTATAGATTTAGCCTACTGAAAATTATGGCGGTCATTCAATCGATCTTTATTATTTGTTTTACACATAGATGCCCCCATCTAATATGAAAATACTTATTTCCTAATCACAAAGTATATTTAAGGAACTACATGATTTATATATGACTAACATTCTTTCGAATATATATTTATATTCATATTTTTAAAAAATAAAACCACGTTAATTGTTTTTGAGCAAACGACAAATATTCATTTCATCAAACTTCAGCACATAGGCCAGACCCAAAGGAACCAGCATGATATACACTGACCTCGAAGCTCGACATAGATACAAAGCCCAAATAAGAAAGTCACTAGCACTGGACAGATCTAGACCTAAACAAGACCAGACCCAAAACACAATCAGACAGCCGGCCCATAGGCCACAGAACAGCTCCACAATCCCCCGACTTGTAGGGATGAATGGCATCGGCGATAACCGGTGTGAGCTTCGTCGTTATCGCGCGACCACACACCACAGAGGCAACACCCCAACACCAAATCTTGCCCCTGAATCACCACGAAGCACAAGAGAGAAGACAGGAACAGAACGGTGAAGCAAGGCCCAGATTGCATCCAACACCAGCAAACGAACCCCCAGCTACCACTGGAATGCTCGTCTGCCAAAAACCCAACAAGACCACAATGACCCTGTTCTATACACGGCACAACCTATACCAAAAGAGGAAAACCTCACCCACATTGACCACCGAGGCAGCTGGGGAAGACAAGGGAGACGAGCCATGACCTCAGAGCCGAACTAGAAGAACTGCGATGGGAAACTAGCAAACACCTAGAGCAACTACGCTGACCAAACTCCAAACCACAAATGACAACTAAGAACTGATGGAAAAAGAACGAAAAAACTGTCACAAGGACCGATGAAGCAGAACAAACACCGACACCAATGCAGAAACCTCTCGGCATACGCTAGCAAAGTCAGTGTACGATAAATGGCCTTGGAACCAATAGCATAAAACTACATTATTCACTACATAAGATTATAATAAAACATATATATTATGATAACTAGTTCGGGAACCTCGCGTTCATGGGGATAATAGTTTAAGTGCCTGGTCATGGGGTGACGTCATCCAATTGGATAATAAATTTTTAATTATTTTTTTTTACAAAAATTATTCTATGTGCATGAAGAATAAAAATGTGTAAGTAAGTAGGCCCAAGAAAATTTGGAGGCACATTTTATCCGGCTTACATGTATATTTTATTAATTCTCATGCATATTGTGTAATTTTTATCAAACAAATTTAAATACTAAAAGATAATATCTTAATGAATGACTCCTGCAGGACCTGGGCCGGGCCATGTGGCTTTTCTGCATCCTACTAAGTTTGATATTAGTTTGATTATATAATATTATTATTGCCATCTTTATTAAGATATATCTTTAAAATAATTTTTATGGAGCGCGTAGAGGTACACAGTTTATTTAATGATATATATTATTTTTTTAATTTAAAAGATAATTTATTAGATTATATTACATTATCGTTTATCTAGTTATACTCATTTCATTGCGACTATTTTTTTTTTCTATCTTTAAAATAAAGGTCTACATCACGGAATTGCATAATAATTAAATGCAATTGGTATAAAAGGAGAGCTGGTGCTTGCTTAAGTCATATTCTTAAGTGTTGATATCTCTATTATCAAACAAAATAACTAAACTAGCACTCAATCTTAAGAGGAAGGCATACAAGATGGCAAAGCAATTTTTCATTTCGCTTCTCTTCCTTTCACGAATTGACCTCCATGCCTGACGTGATATTGGACAAAAGTCAAGTCGCCACATCCCCCTTTTTTTTTTTCGTCTTTTTACCCATTTCTCTTTAATATTTTTCCAAGCTGGAATCGGAAGCTTTTTCGCGTCTGCTTTTTTTTATCTTTCCTTTTCCACATGGAACTGTTATTTGTTTTTGTCTCAGTTGAAAAAAATGAGAGTATGATATCACCATTTGTATGATAATCACTCTATAAATTGTTGTTTTTTAATTAAATTAATAGAAGAAATGAATAATACATAAAGTACCGTTGCCCTTTCGACAAATTTGGGCATGTAAACCATTTGACTACGCTACGCTCCTTTTAGTTAACAATTTAATGTTAAGGACCTAAGTATTTATCTTATGATTTGTTTTGAGAAGAATTTATCTTATGATTTTTAAGTTCAAGCTGAGTGGTGAACAGTAACAAATTTAGAGAACAAAGGACTAGTCCTCTTGTATAACTTACTGTCAATGATAAAGACAAATTAAATAGTAAAAGAAGGTGAAATGTATGAATTTTGCTAAACAACCATAATTTTTTGGCTTCATATATGTAGTGATAGTTGCCTTTATGAGAATAAATGCAATGATATTCAAAACTAAAACAACAATTTTTCAAAACACAAAATATTTCAAAATTTAACATGTAAATCTAACGGCATAAAAAAAAATGATGAAATAATGTTCATACCCTAATAGTAAAGTTGTCTCTAGGGATTAAGATCATGAATTTGAGTTTCAGTAGTAACAAATTAACTAAAAAAACACCCTATTTGTAAAAGATTTAGACTTATGAGTTTATGTAAACAAGAGAGTTACTCTCTTACATTCCTTAAGATTTAATAGGTTTCTGAATGAAAAAAAAAATTAAATAATTATATGATTTTCTGCCTTGTTTAATTCATAGGAGGAAAAAAAAATAGAAGAGATTGTTTTGAACATATATTTTTCCTTTGTTTTTTTTTTTTACAAAAAAAACTTCTTAGACAGACAATTATAAGAGAACGGTAAACACACAGTAATCTAAACTATTAAATCGTAAAAAATATATTAAATTTAAAAAAAAAAAAAATAAATAAACTGTTAGACATCGTAAACAACTAACTAAATGTCCCCCGCGTATCTCGCTTAACGTGTGTATATGTAATCTACTCTTTTTTTTGTCAGTTTTTTTTTTTAAGCAAGCCTTTTTCACTTCAATGGTAGGAGGAGGACACCGATAGATTCGGTTACACTTACACCGAAGAAAAAGTTATTCTTGCGGAAATCCAATTGAAATTATACAACCAGAGCGGTCCACTGATGATTATTAAAACGCAACACAACCTTGGACAACTTTGCCATCATATGCCATCACCACTGACCGAACTTCCCAATAACTAAAAAGCTAAAGATTCTAAACCCACAGGCCAAAGCAAAAGCAAGCACGTGTAAATCCCCCCATTTATATATGCTTTAAAATAAAAGCAGCCCAAATAAATCATACGGCAATGTCCTGACGAATGTGCCTAAGGAGCACCGGGATCACAATATCCGGCGAGCTCAATTGCGGCAAGTGACCGTCCGACGACATGACCTCGACGATGGAATCTCCGCCGAGATTTTGGTGCAAGTATTCGGACACGACCACAGGCACGGCTAAGTCCTTCATGCTCTGGATTATGTGGCAGGGGACCGTGACCATATGCAGGATTTGCCTCATGTCACTTTGGAATATGGTCTGTGCCACGCTGAGTGCTATGTCTGGCCTCATGTTGAAGAGGGTGCGGCTGAATTCTTGAACCGCCACTGAGTCCATGTCCCCTCCCACGGCTAGCGGGGCGAACCCTGCGCACCATGCCTTGTAATTTGATTGCATGGCTTCGAATAGTTGGTCTAGATCTTCTTGCTCAAATCCTCCATAGTAATCCACATCATTCAAATACCTAAGTGAAACAAAATTGAAAAGCCATTTTCAGTGTTTACGAATTAGGATTTGAGGTGGTAAACGGTGAAAATTCAACAATAATAAAAAGAATAAATAAGTTACGTTGCTGCTAGTTAGTAGGCATTTTTGCAATTATTATAAAAGCATCACTATGTACATCTATATTAAAAAAATATAAGTGGAGATATAATTTATTTGATTATATTTTAAAATTGATCTATTTTTTTATTGTTCTAAATTTAACTATCTATTCATCGATATTACTTTAATTTCATTTTAATTCTAGTTAAAATTAACCTAGAAAGTATTTCTCTTATACTAATTTCTCTTATACTAATTGGAAGATAACCATTTGTCTGTTGCACACAGATGTGTCTTCCATTAGGCATTTGATAGTAGAACATGAGGTAATTCATGACATCAAGATAGCAAGCATTCGAAACAATTAATTGTTTCTAACAAACTTGCCGATTAAACTGAGATAGCCCCCACCCCAGAAGCCAGATTGACATGAGAAAATTAAAGCCGAAAAGAGATTATCATTAGGCAGATGAAAACAAAGCTTAAATTTTGGTACCTTGGAGAACCAGAGATCATAACGAGTTTACTAAAAAGATCAGGGCGACTGATGGAGGCAAGAGCACCAATCATGGCGGAAACAGAGTGGCCCACATATATACACGAATTCACTCGCAATTCCTCCAAGATGGCAAGCAGATCGTAGGAATACCCTTCTAAGGACGCATACCTGTTGAAATCGAAATAATCTGGATTGGTAGTGCCAGCGCCCATGTTATCATACAGAATGACCCTGTAATCACTTACAAGGTGGGGTACGAGGTGCTTCCAGACAGACTGATCAGTGCCAAATCCATGGGCCAAGACTATTACTTGCTCCCCTGACCCCAAGATCTGCACATTGTGAGCTTCTTCTACGACACCCATTTCTCAGTTTTTTCTAGTTCTTGCTTGATCTCTGGAATGGCCTTGGTAGGTTTGTGCCTGGTGGTGTGAAATAGTGGACTTTTCTTTGGGTTCTCGTCTTGGACATTGACAAATGCCCCGGGCCGGGGGCTGCCGGGTTTAATAAGAGCCGCATACGTCGTGGTCTTACGATAAGATTATTGGGGTTTTAATTGAGTACTCCTCATGTGTAAAATGTTTAATGATTGTGTTCACATCGAACGGTCTCGATGACTTGGTCTCGATGACTTGGTCCCAATGACATCATTTTGATGATGGAACTATAGTATAAGAGTGTACTGTAGATATATGATGTCGGTATAATAAGGGCCTGCACAATTTTTTTTAAAAAAAAATATATCGTAAGTATGTCAATTATTGTACCTATAAGTTGAATGTTAGTTTCATCTGACCATTACATTTTCATTCAACTAATATCTATAAAAAAATACTCACCACCCGAATATTAATAGAGTCAAACATAACTGAAAAATCATACTTATAAAAATTCAAACCTCAATCAACGTTAAATATATATTAATTAATCACTAAATTACTAAATAAAGAGCCGCATAATTTTGGAATATACACTGATTGTGCTTAATCATTAATGTGAAGTTAAACAGCATATATGCCAAAACACATATCACACATCACCCGCTCACATGGGCAAATCAACTTCTCTCGAAGTGATATCTTCCTGGAGGCAAGTAAACAAAAGGACGAAAAGAAAAATGAACGACCTGCTGGATTTATCCAATCACATTGCCATCTTCAACTCTTCTTCAATTAATTGAGCCTCGTGCAGTTGTCCGGTCTGTGGACCCAGTGCGCATTCGTGTCCTTTTTTTTTCCTTTTTTTTTTTTTACAACAATTCGCTGCCTAATTATGAAAAAAAAAAAAAACCTATTTGATCGACACAATTTTAAAAAAATTTAGTAACTCTTATTATATATTATAAAATTTATTTTTTTATAAATTTAATGTAGTAATCCAGCCTATTGCACGGTATAAATAGTACAATTGTCTCTATTAAGATTTTGTCGTATCACTCTTCGTTTTGTTTTTTTTTTAAAAATTTGCAAAAAACAAAAAGAAAAGAAATTTGGCTCCTCTGAGCATTACGTCGATGATAGGGGGAGAGATCATGGGAACAAGTAGTTCGAACTTACTATTTATTGGTCGATCGAATCATAATTGTCTAAATTCAGTGCTATAATTCATAGCTTGAAATTGACATCTGTTTCTTAGTATTCTTTATTTCTGTACCCCATAAACACTCTTTAATACTTAATGAATGAACAATATATTTGCCATGGCCGACAACAAGATATCCAAAACAAGTTTTTGGCCACAGCCACTCACACGGCTTGAAGTTGAAATATGAATTATCCCAATTATAAGAAAAGTGAGGAGTATCTGCAGTCGTATATGATGCAATCAAATAGTTTATTTTTTATTAAGGAAATATAAGGTGGGTGCAGGTTATGATCAAAATTATATAGATCGTTAGATAATTTAATTTAAAAAAATAAAAATAAATTAAATATTATATATTCTTAGATAGACTGTGTATTTATTTATATCTTTTTAGCCTGCACTGACGTAGAATCGGAGAACTTTCATTTTTTGAAGACAAATCCACGAGAGTGGAGATTCAAATTTATAATGTGTTTTAAAAAACTGCAGAATAACCAATGGACGACGGGAGTGGTCTGGACATAAGTGGCCGCAAATTGGAAAGATAAAAAGTGAAAAAAGAGATGGACCAACAAATTTAGATACTGTGTTGAACTTGTACGCCCATATATTGGTCACAAGAAGACAAGAGATACCAACCTCTATTTATATGCAGAGTCTAGTAAATAATAGTAAAATAGACATATAACAATTAGTTGATTAGTTTATACAATAAGGTTATTAATATTTGTAATAAAAAAATTTATTACAAAAATTACTCAACTAATTTTATAAAGTAATCAATCAATTACTATACATCTATACGTCTGTTCTACTTCTGCAATTTTTTCATTTCTATCTAAATTTTCCCTTAATATAGTATGGTGATGACAACGAGGGTATAAGTTGATTTGACATCGCCCAGCAGCCTAAACCATAGAATATAAATCAATAATTCAATGCCCAAAGTCCTCCTTATGTTCCTTCCTTCCATTATACGTCTAAATGGCATTTGCAGGATAATTTTTTTAAAAAAAGCTACCATTAAAGTTAACCAATCCGACTCAGATCCCAATTCTACTGAACATGGGTGGGATGAGGGCTTCTAACTTCTAAGTTGAATAAGTCAGATGTGAATCTTGATCGTGTAGTCTTAATAACTTAACAATTGCGGTAACCATTATGTGTGTAGTTTAAGTGGTTTAAGAGCTCGATTTTGAGTGTGAGAGCCTTGAGATTGAATTATTATATTCAAGTAGTAAATAGTGTGATTAAATCTATAATTTATTATCTAACATAAAAAATATTGTAATTATCTAATCGTTTTATGCTCTCGTTATGCACATACTTACAATGCTCCTAGCAAGATTGTGGACCACCACTCTTGTTTTTTTTTTTTTATGTATGAAAAAAAACGATACATATACTTTGAATAAACAAATTGGCCAGGTCCAATAATAACAAATAGTGGAAGAAAGTTGAGCAGCGATTAGCTGGTCGCCAGAACACGACATTTTGAATATAATGTGACCGTTAATAGGAATCAAATCCTGGATCTTCTGGCAATTCTAACATGCAGAAAATTTAATAGACAGATTAAGATACAGAATTCTGCTATGGCGATTTGATTCCTTTTTTTTGGGTACAACATGGGATAAAGATCAATATTTGCAATATAAAGTCAGCACGTGACTTGAACTCTTTGTGGTTTACAAACAAATATGAGTGTTATCAAATATCGTTGTACCTTTCCTGCATGTAGCATGATTCAGAACATAAAAGCAGGAAAATTTAGAAACAGTCGACTTTAAACTAAGGCTTAAATTAAAATATAAGCCTATTATTTTCCGACCATTGATTTATAATTGTATTGAAAGAATTTATTACTTATGATATTCCAAGTCAAGAACTTGACACTAAAAAGAAATGTAAACTTAATTATCCATCAATACATTACATTTAAATTATATTACGTCGAGATATACATTATGCATTTATGAAATTTTACATTTTACTCTATTATTAAAGAGCGACATGATGAACTGTAAAAAGTTGTTTAGATTGATTAGAAAATTGTGAGAAAGGAAATGATTAGAAAAAAAAAATAAATAATAATTTGTGAGAGAAAAAGTTGTGAAAAAATAGTATTATTTGGATTGATTAGAAAGTTATAAGAAAGAAAAAATAGTGAGAAAATAGTAAAATAATAATAATATTTTTTAATTAAAATTTTCAAATCATTTTTTTTCTAATTCAAATCACACAAACCAAACACATCATAAAGCAGTAATTCAATAATAAATCTAAAGAGGAGCGGGGGAATCCCTTTCATCACTCCTTTATTTAGTATTTACTAAGATTGAACCTGTGCTTTTCACGGACTTAATATTTTCTTTTACATAATTTTTATTTATTTTGTTTAATTTTTAAAATTTAATTTTGTAGCTTTTTCCAAGTTTAATTAGTTTAGCACCATTTAAATAATCTCGTGGACAATTTTAAATGTAAAAATAGAACTGCAAAATTTTTGTACATGGCAAGCAAGCATCTAGTACAGTTCTCCATTTATGTGCTCTCCATTACCTAGAGCACAACAATAATTTACTTCTTTTGTAACATTTAATGTCGTCCAGGTGCCATGTCAAAAAATCACAGAAATGGAAATGAAAAAGATATAATAAGGTTAACAATTTAGGCAAATTCAGAAAAATCTTTCATTATAACTAAAAACAGAGCACTCTTTGACTCCCCATTCATGGAACCTACGCCCATGAAATTGAATATTATAGGGAGTTCCAAGTTTTCTCCAAATCTACTTTGAGCAGCATTTGGTAATGTGTGATAGGCATAGATAACTTTTTAGAATCTTCCAATCCACCACCACCAACATAAAAGATTAAAAAAAAAATTGCAAGCTTAAGAGGAGAAAATGCTCAAATTACAGATGACTTTAGAGAATTTCAATCATTTTCAATTTGGAGAAGCCAGTTGTTCCTTCCGAATTTTAACAGCCTCTATAATGTTGTCGTGTATTTGACCAATAAGAAGAGAAACTGTAAATAATATTCTGACGTCAGCACTGCAACACTCTTGATTTATGACGTTCACATGAAAAATGCTGCATAAGAAAAAAAAATTCAAACTAAATACTCAAAATTTAACAAAGAACAGAAAAATACCTCTTGGACATAGAGATGAAAATTCTTTTAGCTCTCTTTTTCTTAAAAAAGTAAAATGCAATTAATTAAGAACAGAAAAAAGGGAAAAAAAAATAAAAGGGCAAAAAACGCGCCAAGAGAGCGTCCCAAAGGTGAGGGAAAAATAACGAAAAAGAAAGCGAGTATATGATTGATTGAATAATCGGCGTTGAATTCCTTACTCTGTCGCTTCACTGTGAAAAATAGGGAGACTTGGAGGACTGTTTTGAGAGATGGAGAAGTGTGAGAGACAGAAGCAATGATTTAAATACCATGAAGGGGCATGGAAATGCAAGACCGGTGATGCAATTATAGGACATTAGCAAAAATGGAAGCATTTGTTGCCCCATCCTCCGAAAAGACATGTTTGTGGCATTTTTAGCTAATTCTCAGGTTAAACATTTTCAGCTACCATATTTATCTCAAATTAAAAGTAAATATTCGACATTAATTCCATAATTATATCATTGCTATAGTAACTGAATCATAATAAAAAAACATTACTTATGACAATTAAATTTTTAACATTAAATTTTTTATTAAATTTTATCAGCAATTCATTAACTCAATTGTAATCTTATCAAAAATAAATGAGAAAGCAACAAACTAAGAATTTAAAATAAAAATTTTAATTTTTTCTAAATTTGTCACGTGACAACATAATTTAAAGAGAAATTTTTTCTGATCTTCTCCTTTATACTAATTAAATAAATATATGTATATTATATTATCAAAAATGTTACATGAACGGGAGAGGAAGCCACGGTCCAGACGTGAAGGAGAGAGAAAGGGAGAGAGAAGAGAGGGTGGGTCCCATTAATTTTTTTATTTTTTTAAAATGATTCATGTATATAAAAATGTAAGTTCAGTGCACAACAAATATAAGAACATAAAATCCTTAAAGTCGTTTGCAATAAGTTCAAACTCATGTCTAATGTACAGCATGTGTATAAAAATTAAAGTTGATATGCAATAGATACAAAATTAACGTGTAATATACTAAGGTATTAAAAAAAAGGGTCAAATAATCACGTTCCCCTTTTACAGCCATTTGGCTGCATCCTTGTAGCGAAACTTTTACATTATATCTAAATTATTGTTTTGTGTTCAAATCTTATATTTACTATGTATTTTTAAAAATTATTTCTATTCATTTTCTATTTCAATTATTTGTCCCTTTGAATTTTATTGATCAGTTGGCCTGAAAAATATGGTGGGTAAAGCATCACAGTTTTGTAATTTTTTTTGGTGAAAAATGGAAAAACAGTAGTGATATCTCATAATTTAGTTAGAAAATATTACAACTCTAGACATGAAATAATCAAAAAATTACGATATATCTCGTGTCAGACAACAAATTATACATTCAATCCCACCATTTAATTTTAATAGAATTTAAACCTTGACTAAAAGATTGGAAGCCCAAATCCCGTATCAATCTAACTACACAAATGGTGGTTCGTAGTTTTGTCTTTGACTTCTAATTACACCCAATTGGGCCACACTTCTTTTAGCGGTGAATACTGCACGACGGTTTGTATAACATCAAGGATTGTTCTCGCCCGGCCCAACAGTTAATGGCAGAAAGGTTGCTCGGGCTAGGCCGAAACAGGGATTAAGAATTTAGCACAGTGTTCATGTCGTTTAATATCCTAGCATTTTGACATTTACATATTACTAATTGCATACGAATTTGGGAATCATACTAATTAGTTAATATTAGGTGAGAAATAATCATAATCACCTTTGACTAACAAATGATCCTTTCTATGAGACCAGAAGTAGGAATTTTAACAATCATCCACAGGAACAAAATTCTTCCATGCCACAGTCCGCATCATGGTACGGTGATATAATAGTTGAATTCTTAATTCCAACATTTTGCGCGTGTCTGATGGGTCAGGAAAAGGTCCAATTTAGGCCCGAATCGTGTTGCACTTGTCTAATCTGCCAAAGTTTGATCTCCAACTTTCCTATCAAGAAAAGAAAAAAATGCAACACAGCAAAGACGAAGGCACCCACAAATGAGGTCAGGACCCAACTAGAACAGAATTCACCAGAAGCTGTAATTTGCTGGCATTTTTCATGCACCTCTCTGTACAACAACCTTGGCCATCAGCTCAAGCCTCCTTCCTTTACACAGAAAAAAGGATGTGTGATCCTAATACCTGATTAGCCATAGCACATTGTAATGGCTAGACGTTATGCGGAAAGAAAAGCATGGAGCTAGTCTTTCGCCTCATTTGCGTTTAGTGAGAAGACATCAGCAGGGGTGCTTGTGCATTCAACAAGGCCTTGATCCTTGCGTCTACCACTTGAAGAACCTACTGAATGATCTAGATACATCACGATTACTGTAATATCATCGTGGTAATGGCGTCTTGCACCTTTTTCGATTCTTTTTATGTCCTTGTAACTCATTTCTCTTTTCTTTGCAGCTTCCTGCAGGGCGGCTATTACTAATTGCTTTGCTATTCCCTGTAAAAAGAAAACATCGTTTCTAGTCTGCTTTCTAACAGCAAAAACAGGTGAAAAAAATATGACACTTGGGAAAATGTTGGCTGAAAGAGATCATAAGATGGGGGCCTTACTAGTCGCGGGCCTTTCAGAACTATTTGGACGACTGTTTCATCACTCAATTGCTCCCATAGGCCATCCGTTGCAAAGACTAAAAATAAGTCATCAGGTCCTAACTTTCGAGCTACGATAGAGGGTTCTGCCGACATCACTGGCCTTTTCAAAGGGATAGAGGATCCCAGTTGCCGGAAGAACTCTGGTTTCTTCAGATAGATGTCCCCAATTGATCTTGAAACCTGCAACAAGACATGTTGTAAAGTCCACACCTTAGACTATCATTGATTATTCAACATCCAGTGGTTAGAAGAAGGACAATTGTGAAGACAACTAAGTCTGCAAGCAAGTCACTGGTCTTTACAGCAGCATTCTGGTTTGGCATGTTTAATTGAATTTATCTACCATCGCGAGCTAGATTGGCTTGCTTGATGATTTCTTCAACCGATTAAGAAGACAAACACTGCAACGGCGGTTATATTCTAATGTCACGGTGTTAAGATCACAACATGGACCTCATAGTGCTTTTATAAGAAGCAGAAATTTACATTGAAATACAAGGGACAACGGAAAATATTCAGTGATGAGGATCTTCAATTCCATGATCAAATTTTGCAGGGCAGCTGAACTACTCTGTATAGAAAGTAATAACCCCAGAATTCATTCGCTATCTAAAACATACTCAAGTAATGAGAATCCAAAAATTCAGAAGTTCCTGACGAATTCGATCCTTAACAATATTAAGCAAGCACAAGCCAGAGCACCAAGTCTTTCATCACTACATTGCCTAGAAGTTTTGAAGTAAACTAATAAATAACCATGATTCAAGAACACTTTGATAAGTACTGATGGAAGAAAAATTATAGTAAAATTCAATACCTGAATTATGCCCTTTATTCGCCAGACACCATGAATATAAGCCACAACATGCGAATCATCAGGATGGAGAGCCACAACCTCTTTTCTCACTTCCTCGACGCCAACATTATGATCAGTGGATAACCGTTCAGCCACCACTCCACTATTCGTCTTGCTTTCATAAACTCTCCTGCCAAGCACTGCCCTGGAGTCCCCGAGATTTGCCACATACAAAACATCATTTGACAGTGCCCCAAGAAGACAACAAGATCCCACTGAGGTGATATGAGGTTGAGCTGTCCATGATCGGTTTACCAAACGCAAGAATTCTTCTTCTGTTGCATCAAAAGCCTTCTTTATTGCATCAGCTGATAGCCCACCTTGCTCTGTCCTGAATTCTAACAGAAACCACACAAAAAAAAGGCTTTAATTGAAACATCATTTTCTTTTCTTTTCTGGCACATCCCCATCGACGAGAAATACTGTGAAACCAAAGGAAAGAAAAAAGAAGGAAAAAAAAAAAAAATCACCCTGAACAAAACGGAATAGATGTTGACTGACAAACCGAGAAGCCTCCGGGCCACCATGGCCATCATAGATGCCAACAAACGTGGCAGACGGAGAAGTGAACACCTGCCCCTGGTCCTCCATGAAGGAGTTCGCCTGCACAGCTGCCATCGAATAGTCACCTGAAGCATGGGGCTTCAACCCCACATGCCACAAAAGCCTATCCCTGTCATCCCCAACTCCAAAACACCCCTTTAATGGCCTAGTGCACATATCCAACATCAAGAGGTTTATTTGCCTGCTGGTATAACCTTTGAATATATGTATAAACTGCTTGCTTGGATCCTATTCAGATTTATTTTTTCGGCTTTCGTGTTTTTTGAACAACTTTGGACTTTGAATTATTCAATGAACTAACCAAATATGGATTGTCAGGAAGTGTTAAGGAAAGGAAGTTAAATTGTGTGGAGTTGACGGGGACTGAGAAATACTTATCCACTGGTTTTTTGTCAGGTTCGAATCCAATTCCATGGCGTGTTTTTTGTAAAAGTTAAAAACATTTGCGCTTGTTTATATTTCTGGGAGGGAATGCTGACTACTGAGGCAGCGAAGCCAATCAGCCAACCGGAGCTTGACATAATAATTAAATAAATAATTAGCACTAAGAAATTTATCATTTAATTTAATCGAGACGCGGATTGAACACGTAGTATAGTAGGCTGAAGTGGGAAGACCATTAAGTACAAACACTCGTACGAATAAAAGTGGTTGGTGATTACTATGTTACCAGGAATAGTTTTTTCATTGATAAAAAAATTACATTTAAAATATGCTAGTTTTGGTTCATAATAAAAATTTATATCTTATATTTTGAAATCTACAAAAAAAAAAAAAATACTAATACTTGAATCCGATAACAATTAGTATATTCTTTTAAATATCTGTTAATAAAATTTTAAATAATTATAATTAAATCATTATAAATGTCATAAAGAGACTAAATTATCTTTAACTTGTTATAAGAAAAAATTCGCATAGGGGGTTGAATTTTTGGGGTTGGATTGCTTGTTTCATTGATTTTCTTCTTTTTTATCGTTGTCATGCCGCTAAAAATCTCAGATGAGGAGATGCATCTTTTTTTTTGTTGCAATTTGGTAATTTTTAAAGTTATCTTTTTTGAGACGTAACAAAATTTTTTCAAAGAAAGACATAGATGTGTGTTTTCACTATGATTGACTAAAGGTCTTCAGTCATAACATGTTTTTAAAGTGTGAATTATTACGAAACTCAAATTATAGTATGTTAAATGCAATTACTTTACTAAAAAATATTGCATTTGACAAGACATGAATTTCTACCTCATGTCGTGTGGTAAGATCTTGAACTGGGACACTTTCAAAAATAGGGGCCGGAAATAAGAATACCAATTTCTTATGAGATTAAAAAATAATATATAGTTATGTGCACGAGGAGACTTCATGATTCGGAAAAAAAGAAAAAAGTTCAATTCGAATTATACAAGTTCTTATTGATCAGATTATGTGACTGTTCAAAGTCAAGGTGGAAAATTTTTTTGATAACCTTGCCCATAAATTTTGGGTAGAGAAGTCATGCTTAGAAAATCCAATGATACAAATTAGACGCCAAGTCAGTCAATTAAAATGTCTTTTAAAAATGTCCCATTTCTTGCATGTCTTTTTCTTTTAATCTTTTTAGCAAATTCTGATGGACAAATGTTAATCATATAAATCATACCGCAAAATAATAGAAGGCATTTCGATACATGGATGCACTCATCCTTAACGTGTTATAGACATTGATCTACATTGCATTATAATAATTATTATAAGTATATTTCTAATTTTATTGTTACCTGTGATTAATTTTAAAAAATTTAAAAATATAAGATCAATAGTTATAATAATATAATGTCTGGATCTATATTAATTTCGCATTCATGTAATCATTTGGTAAAAGGAGATTTTGATCCTAATAAGTATGGGGTGGAAGAGTTTGGATTGCCCAAACGTTTATCAATGAAACACACCAAGCACACGGCGGGTCTTTTTTTTTTTTTAATTTTCTTAAATTTAAAATTTAAACCAACTGATTTGAGGAAAGAAAGACAGTTAAAGAAGTTAGGAGTTCGAATCCTTAATTTCTCCCTTATTGATATATTATAAATGTTATTTGACGTACAAACTTATTGTCACAACGGATCATTTTGATGTCTCGCATCTGGTTTTTTCAGTTTGTGCTCTTGCTTAAGATGAGACCGAGGTCTGCGATTCATCTGTTACTAAGAACCAAGCCAACATTATATATTGTTGTCTACGAAGTTACACAATCATTACTGGATCTTCCTTTTTGTTCCTAAGGTTAAAAAGAGATTTCTGTTGGATAACACTAATTAAATTTAAGTATTTGAATGATTTTGTCGAAGAATTCAGTAGCAAACAGGCGGATACATCCGACCTCGTTTTCCCATATTCACTAATTATTGTGGGCTGAAATCAAATATTTAGTACTTTTGACCTATATTCGTTTAGGAAATTACTTTATGACGTCTTTTGGCTATGACGTCTTTGACTAAGTTTTGAAACGTTTGATTTGGTCTCAATCTTTTGGTTTTTTTTTTTAATTAATTTTGACTAAAATTTGAACTTAAGATTTTTAATTTTCAGAATTATAATAGTTAGAATCTTAATAGTTGCGTTACATATGTTGTCAAAAGTTAACAATGTGATTTATTAATCGTCTAATTTTAATAGTCAAAGGATAGTATTTTTTTATACTGTTAGTTGAAACCATGGTAATTTGATTACATTTCGCTAAATGTAAATAGAAATAGAAATAGGGAGATCACTAGAATTTAGACTTTTTTAGTGAAACCCACTATGTTTAACTTGATTGGTTGCGAGAAATTTTTTTAAAGGAAATTAGAGATTAAATCTTACCTACTTCAAATACTCCGAAAATGTGAAATTTAATTCCGATGTACTAAAATAAAGATGATCAACCGAAAATTTTTACATCAAATAAAAATTCTAAAACTTGAGATAGTTTACCCTTGATAATATTTGTTATCAATTGACTGAAAAAGAAACTTTCTGAAAACTATCTAACATAAATTTATAAAGTAATTAGACATTGGCAAATTTACAAGTTCTTCAGTTCTTCTATCCATTTTTTGCCCTTGCTTGCAGCTGGCAGACCATGAGCCCCGGCTTGATCAACAAAGTACATTTGTGCCTGTTAATCAAGCAACGGCCACAGTGCATAAGATTTCTTTTTTTTATTTGTGAATAATTTGATTATTTTTCAAATCGGAAGGTTACTATTAAATTTTTGTATGCAATTGTATAACAAAATCTTTCAAATATTTTGGAAATGTTTAATCAGCTAACTTTTTTTTTTTCCAAACAGCAAAAAGAGACATGGGCCATCTTGGCTAGGCTCATGTGCCTAGGGCTCTTATCCCAGTCGCGGGTTGTGGTTGGCATGAAACACTACTATTGATGATATACCGTACTTCGGGCCGGCCTTGGTCAAACTCCGAGCCATCCGACCCATTTTTCTATATCTAATTTTTTAATAATATAATTATATTACTGTCATTTTATATATCTATTGCAATTTATAATTGTTTATATTAAATATGGTAATATTATATTCTTACATTTAACGCGATAATAGATTTCAATACACAACATTTGTAAAACAGAAACGATAAATGTCACATAACTGTGGATAGGTTGTCAACACATAATGATTTAAATCGTTAGATTATGAAAATTTTATTAAATTAAAAAAAAATTATTCAATATTGGTAGATAAATGACATATCTTTATGTGTATGTCACTAATTATTTCTATGTAATCAAGTCTTTTGTGAAATAATAATCTTCTGCCGCCTAAACAATAGGACTTAAAAAAAATTAAAAAAAAAAAATATTAAATAGTAATATTTAGATAGTAATAAAGTGATACAAATTTTTAATTGATAAAAATTTAAAAAGAAGGGATAGCTCTTACGATAAAATTGTTAAATATTATTAAATAAATTATATAACTATTTTATTATAATTTGATATTAAAGTATATAATAAAATATTTTAAATAATTAAAATTTATTTTTTTTTTAGTCTTATAAAACTAGAGTCTAGTTAGTTTGGGATGAGGGGATGGGCACCAAATCTGAAGTCAAACCCTGATATAATGATTACGGGAAGCATCTTCTAAATAGTGCAGCAAGTCCTGCAACCCCCTTAAAAATTCATTCGAAAGTGCAGGCCATCGCATATTATTATTTTTGACAAAGTAGAAAGCTATCGAGAAAGAGACGTAAAATTAAAACTACCGCAATTATTCGCCTTTTCTTTTTCCAAGCAACAGTGCGCATATCTTTTTCCTGCTGCTTTCTCTCTGGTATGTGCTCTTGTGGCGGTCAGAAATGGCTCTTCCGGCGCCCCACCTGCAACAAAATGTCAAACTTTCATCATGACAAACACCTCGTCCACCAACACCAGCTGCCCCTCTACATTTTTCATCATTTCCAGCCATCACGGGCTTCAATTCACAACCAATATATTTTTTTCGTCCCAAAAAAAGTGAAAAAGCCGGTAGTATTCCATAGTTTTATTTGAAAATTATTGTCTTCACACTATGTGATGGTTGGACCACACGCTGAGCTCATAAAGGCAAATTCCGTGATATTTGGTAAGAATAACCAGATAAATATGTTCACAATTGTCCATGTCTATATTATATGTTTAACACTATTAAAAATCTAGACAAAGAATGGAATTTAAGAATTAAACAATTCTTCTTACTTTTTTTTTTTTTTGTCTATTATGATGTCTATTTTGACCGTGAGCTACACAATAATAATAATTTTTCGTTCTCATAAATCTCACATCTTTTTTTTTTTCAGAATTTAAACTCAACATCTCTATAATAAAAATTTTAAATTCAAATTATTTAAGCGTTCCTTAAAAAAATTTTTTTTATTATTAGATCATAATGTTTCTGTCAATCAATTTATATATATATATATATATTGAACAACAATCAATATATATATCCCCATAGACTAATAGTAATTAAAATACATAGCATCTACAATTTCTCAGCTCCATGCTGGGGGAACCTCTCTACTTCAAGATACAATTACCTCAAACGCCTTTAAAAAGTGGCCTATTATACATGATAAAAAAAAAAAAAAACAAGCATGCGGAGGTCTAGTTTCAGGAGCCTTTATGTCTTCTGGCCCTTCTCATCATGATCAAGAATCAAAGATTGGCTCAGCCTTTGTTTATATTAAAGCCGCCTTAACCACTCAAACGTTCGGTGACGCGACGTTGTCTGATGCTTTTCCGCTGTTTGATTCTTTATCTTCAACCTCTCTTCTTCTGTGAACACTCTCCCACTTTTATCATTGTTAGCATCATTAACAATACATTTAATGATGATTGGCTTCAATGTGAATGGTTTTGCTGCGCTAACAACTGAGCAACTACACCCACCTATCAAAGCTCTCTGTTTCCTCTGTTTCTCCACCATTTTTCCTCTTCCTGCATTGCCATCGACGACTTGACTAAAATTTTGGAACCTTGAATTGCTGCTAGTACTAGTAGTGCTAGAGCTACTACTACTATTTCGACTGACAGAACTGCGAACCTTTAAATCTTGTAATTTGATCTCTGGTGTGCGGACAAGACCCCGTTTTAGAATGTCCCATGCAGATGATTTTCGGGTTCCATTACAGGAAGGATTTGCATTGGACGATCTGATCTGCGGCTTGGGACTTGGGTGGGAGAAAAACTGATCTGGGATTTTTGGCTTTGGGATTCTTCTTGCACTGGCAGCGACAGAGCTGGTGCTGGTATTGCTTGATGATTGGTGACGTCTGCTACTGCTGCTTCTACTGCTGAAACTTGACCAACCAATCGAAACGTGGTCCATGGACTCTGACCTTGACATGCTCCGGCTTGCTTTCAAGCTGTCGAGCCTGGAGAACTTGTTAAACCCGGTTTCTGATGAACTGACTGAGAGCCGAAGTGGGAGAATTTGGCCCTGGAAAAACATGTCATCAGCTGCACACATTTCTGTTTCGGTGGAGAAACGACCACCACCCCATGGTACAAAAACGAAATCATCTTCATTGTTGGAGGTTGCTCGAGATTCTTCTTTACTTGATCGTTTCTCTTCATTTATCAAATTGCCTGGTAAATCACACAGTGACAATGCTTCCTCCTCTTCTTCTTCTTCTTCCTCCTCCTCATGAACAGAATGAGAATGTTGCCACTTCTCAGCTGCCATTTTTAGAACCACTAACATTGTTGGAGACCTGTTGGGGTCGTCCTGTTAAGAAGCAAAGAATAAAGAATCTAGATTTATGGACAAAGAGGAAGACATTTAAATGTGAAGCAACATCAGTGATTTGAATATCTTTGCCTGAAAGCGAGAAAGTTGGGGCAGAGACATGTGCAGTGCAAAGACCGAAAGCTACTGCAGACAAGACAAACAAAGAAAAAAAAAAGTATTAACATTCGAGAAAATAAAAAACCAGAGAAGACATTGCTTGCCCTTTGCAGGCTATCCAGAAAAGTCTTTTTCTATGAGTTGGGACCAAACCAAATTTTTGCTAATGGGCCGGCCATCACATGAGCTCCCTATGAGCTCTCGTTTTCATTTTATATTATTGGTGCTCAAGAGGGGCTGTGGACAGTTACGTCATGCGCAAATTTGTTTACAATAACTTTATGTTCCTTAAATATGAGATGCCTTTCTGACAATTCGTGACTGAGTTGTAGAATACTACTTCTACTTAATTATTTTATTGGGAAAAAGTTTATGGCCAAATGATTTCTCCCAATTGTTTCCACACGAAATTTTTTTTGTGCAATCAGGAACGTATTTTGTGCAACCAAATCGATAAAAAGTAATTCAAAAAATATTATTATTTTTTCGTTGCACATTTTTCTTATGTGGTTGCACAAAAAATACTTGTGGTTGCACAAAAAAAATTCATGTGGACGTAGTAGGAAAAAGTTGTTTGGCCATGTAATGATCCCCTATTTTATTTATCAAAAGAAATATATGGGATGCCAAATTGCAGCTCGACGTTTATGTCAAATCATGCTTCTTTATGGGATTTGTTACTAAAAGAGATTAGTTTTTTGGCACAGTACTAGTAAAAGAGATTAGTGAAGGGATGATTATTGTGGTGGAATTAAGAAGAAAGGCATTGAATATTCTATCACGGAGACCTTGTGATTGAATGAGATTGAATGTGACCAGAGGGGCTGTCTGTCTTTAATTTGCTTTTTCACGTTGAGGGCGTTTACTTTTCTGTATTAGGAAATAGAGAAAGAAATGGTTCTAAAAAAACAAAGAAAGAAAGAAAGAAATGGTATAGGTAGATTTTAAAAAAAAAAGAGAGTCAAAACCGAGGGGGAGATTATTAACAAACAAAAAAAAAAAAGAAATGGTATGGGATGCATGAACGCAGAAGGAAGAACCGCGGGGGAGATTCAAATTTTCGAATAAGAGTCAAAACCGACGATATTGACAACGTTGATATTGATTTGTTTTGGTACAACGGAAATTGACAATACTAACATCCATAAATCCAACATTTTGTTATTTTCGTTCGTAAACATTATATTTTACCCATTTTATTTTAGTTGCAATAACAGTTTTCTATTTTTTTTTTAGAGAGAAAGGGCAGGTCGATGGAGACAGAAAAGTAGAAATTCAAATTCTAACGTTTTCTCTAATCTTTGGTCAAGTGACTATTCAGATAACAAATAAATCATGTCCTTAAAAATTACATCTTACGTACTTAAATTAGATAAATGGATTGATGTTTGCGCAATGCGACAAAAAACCCAGTATGATTATAATTTTGGAAAAAGAGCAGAGACAGTAAAATTTATGTTTCTTATGTCGGAGGGCCAGCTACGCTCTCTTCAATTCTGGAGAGGAACTTTTGTGTAAGCCAAGGAAGAAAATATCTCAATTTGGTCACCTCTGCCTCACAATCCAAGCACTTCCCAAATACAATCAGGCCCATTTGCCTCCCGTTTTCCTCTCTTTCTTCCTTTCTTTTTTTCTTGCCAAACAAAACATTAGGCAATTTCCGCATGATAATAAATCAAGGAAAACTCAAATAGTTGTGTTTATAAGCTGGTTTTTAAAAAAATTAATTTCTATTAAATAAGAATTAACTGTTATGTGTCTGTTACTAGTTATTATGACATTAACTGTTTATGACCGTTAGAATTTATTTTTGATATTGATATACTTTATATGTTATCAACACTCGACTAGTATAAATATGACTCTTCTTATATTCTTGGAAGAGAGCTTCTAACAACAATCTGAGGCATGTTACTGGATTAATCAAAAGACGTATTATTTCTGTTGCCTCACTCGTGAAGTTCATGCAAGTGGGAAGATCTGTCGTATTCTAGAAGGATAGCCGTCAGAACCCGATGCACTGCGACTATTTGTCTGCAGGAACGCAAATCCATCTTTAAAGATAGTACTTTTGTATACTTCATATATGATATTTTTTCTCTCAATTTATATTTGTCACAAAATTATATAATTTATTTTATATTCTATGTTTTCTACATAATTTATTGATTATAATTTTACAATTCTAATTCTTAATTTATTTAAATATTTTATGTTAATATATGTTATGGATTATTTTTCCTACGCGGTATGACAGGAGAAAACATTGGCACAAGCAGGTGAAATTTCATTCAATTTTTCATTCTGCACTAGACTTTGTACTATTTAACGGTTTTAGTGCAACTGCAAAAGAATCAAGGGTGTTTTGTTTTGTCTTTGATGATGCACGAGCATTTGGGTTGGTCTTAGGTTTAGCTCACATCTAATCCCAAAGAGAAGAATTGTGGTGGATGATATCGGATACAGTGGATGATACCGGATTGAGCTGAAAACCAACACTTGCAAGATGAAGTACAATTAAGGAAAGTCGAGGTTTGTTTATCTTCTCTATTACTTGAGTGAGTATATAGCTTGAGAGCGAGGATAGAGTGATAAGAACTGGAAGAAAAGAGTCTATCTTAAAGAGGAAAAGCTCTCTTATTTATAAGTGTAAATGTATTAAATTTGATGAGACTCATTGTTATAATGCAAAACTAAAGTAAAAGCCGAAGAGAGCATAAAAGATTAAAGTTGGCCCATATATGAACAGGTTTTGACTTTGAAATTTGGCTGGCCTAATAATCTTTATCAGTTTTAAACTATTTATAATTCTATTTTCCCAATCGGCCTTCACACAATACACATAATATATAGCACAAAATCGTTTGAATAATCACGTGGAAGGAAACTAATTTTCGTACAACTTAAAAAAATGTTTAAATTATTTTTATAGATCTTTCGTGTGTCTTGTATTTTTTGTGCCTTTCTTAATGTGTCAACACATTACTCATGGAAAACTTTTAAATGTTATAACACTATGTTGACAATGGAATCGGTTTCATGTCGGCCACAATAAGAAACAACTATAACAAGCCATTTGCTAATTGGATTGACTGGAGAAAATCTTAACCGTGAAGAAGTTAATCACCGATCTTTGGTTTAGCCCACTTTGATAATCTCGAAAAAGCTAATAGTCAAGAAAGGCTTACGCATATTTTGATATTTTCGTATGCAAAAGTAGACTTTGTATTACCCCTTTAAACCAAAAAAAAAAAAAAAAGAGAGACAAAGAAAGAAAGATAAAACAGTAAAAAAGTAGACTATGCAAAATAAGGCTTACAATTATGGCTAGTCTTTAATAATATATTAAATCGCTTTATGCTAATTTGAGTAAAAACTCGCACGATTTCAAAACCAAGAGATAGAAAAGTCCTGTTCCATTAATCATTACGCCCTTTTGGGTCCTCCCGACGGGGGAAAAAAAAAACAAAACAGAGAAAATATTGTGGCCCTCACTCATAAAAATCGTAATACATTTCCATGGAGAAAACAAAATAAATTGTTTGAACACAGAGACCTGATCGGATGAAGCCCACATTAAGTTTAAGGGCCTCTTGACAGGCTACTAACCCGTTGGCTCTTTACAACTCGATGGACTTCATAATCACCGTGGCCCTAGAAACATTTGTGTCTTGTGAGCCCAGCTAGGTTTGCAATCAAGCGGACACCTTTGTTTCGATAGCCTAGTCCATTGTTCAGCATATTCTAATGGAGGTAGTCGTCATACAACTACCCCCAACGAGGCCCATATGGGATTCTTTGTTATTATGCAGAGAAATATCGAAAATATATGCAGGGAAAGATAGATGAAATATTTAATGAAAGAGATAATCTTAATCTTAATAACTTACAGTAATTAATGAACGATTCTTTTGTGTAATTAGTAGGATAATTTATTTAGTGATTTGTGTAATTAAGGGTAATCTTGTCTTGAATAATAGCATTACTCGTTCGTAAGTTGTCTTAAAATTTGACTCTCTTTTGAAAGACTTTAAGTTTGCTTAATATTTACTTAATATTACATTAGAGGAAAAAAAAATAAGGCAAAAAAAATAAGGCGAACCTATTAAAATAAAAACAAGTTAATGTAATACCAATGTCTATTGCCCTTCATAATGTTAAATATAATAGTACCGAATAAAATGAATTAAGTGATACTTTTAGTTAATTAACTTCGATTTGAAATTAGAACTGAAGATGTCTTTAGTACTAATTAAGAAGACTAATTATAGCTAGCGGGATACAAATCTCAGCACAAAACTTTGGCAGCATATTCACCCTATACGTACGTATCAAAGCTGAATTAAACATCTATTATTATATATTAGGCGAACTCTTGAAATCTAACAGCACCAGCAGGATTAGCGTCCGCCACCGGAAGGAGTCGGTGCGTCCGTTCCGCCAGGGCCACCACTGGGCTCTGGTTGCTGATGACCTTCAGTTCCGTATCCCTTGCGCTTGTAGTCTTCCAGATCGTCGTAGTTCAGGTACGGACTCTCCTGAAATGGGAGACCCTCTGAGCTTCCCTTCTTGTTGGGATGTTCCTCTGGTTTTTTCTCCGTCCGTTGTTGCTTCTGCTGATCATCTTGCTCCATATCCAATTTCTTCACCCTCTCCGTCATGATTTTGACTGGTCAGTCAGTTTGTGCTTTGAAAAACATTCTCTTATAGCTTAATCTCTTCGTGGCGTTTCCTTTTTAGCTAGTTTCTTTGCCAGGCATATAAGGTACGTACGTGTTCATCTTATAGGTGACACTAATCTCTACGTGTCATGTACAAAACATGCATTAACTTTTTATTGGCATCATTTTCCGTGCCCATGCACCACTGAGGAATACAAAGTCCGAAACTTTGCCGGGGGGGGGGGGGGGGGTGGCATCATTTTCCGTGCCCATGCACCACTGAGGAATACAAAGTCCGAAACGTTGCCGGGGGGGGGGGGGTGTGGGTGATGTTTTGTGAAGTGGGTTCCACCATTTTTTTTTGTTTTTTTAATAATATTACATATAAAATTATTATTAATGTTTATGAGCAATAGTTTAAGGTATTTGTTAATTATATTTTTTTGAGTAAAATTAATTTATAATTTAATGTTATTTAAATATATTTTTAATTTTTTTTATTTAAATAGAACCTACTTATTGTGTGGTATAAAATTATAAATTAGTTAGACTGATTTAAAAAAAAAAAGTCAAAATGAAAATCTTATAGTTTAAAGTTTCAACTATTTTTTACTTTTATATACACCCTGAGAAGTCGATAAGAGTGTCAAGTGTAAAATTGTTAAAATATCGATCCGAATTATGGATTTTACGATCTTACAATTATATATGAAGTCAATGATTCAGATAGACAATCTTTTCACTATAAAATCATGGTAGATTCTCAAATCAAATCGTAAAATCAGTAGAATTTCGATTTGATCAAATCCTATGACTCTTATTTTCTTTATTATAGGTTTTTGAGATATAACTAATTTTATTTATGATAAAAAATAATACATATATATTTTTATTAAAATTTAAATACTGAATATTAGTAAACAAGTAATTAAATAAAAAAATCTGTAATTTAAAAAAAATTCTCTAACAGCTATATATAGATAAATGAAATTATAGAGAGATACAATTATTTTTCTCCTATAAAATAATAAAATTATTATAATTTTTCTTATTTATATTGAGTTAATATATATAAATTACTTAATTGTTAGTTATATATAATTAAAATTAATTAATTTTTTAGTTTTTATAAAATTTTATAATTTTACAATATTATCGTAGGATTCAATTTTAATATTTTAAATCGATTCTGGATCTCGAACTTGATATGGTGACTTTTTAAGCCTGTCATTAAATCTCAAGATTGGGGTAATCGTCAACGAAGCTATGGCTCAAACCTATCTAGGGTGTGCAATTCCTAGACAATGAGCTTTTCTTATGACTACGAACAGTGATTAGGGCCGTAAACGAGTTGATATATTTGTTAAAAGTTCGGTGGCTCAACTCGATAAAAGCTCGACTCGCGCTCGTTCATTTATTAAATGAGCGATACACGAGTCTAAAACTAAAATTCATTTATTAAACTAGTCGAGCCTGAATAATAGGAAGCTTGGTTCAGTACAAGCTCGTGAACAGGTTGATAAATGTATCATTAAAAGCTCGTTTAATATATATCATTATGAGTTCGTTTAATATATTAATAACACTTAATTATATCATTTAATTTTTAATATAAATAATAATGAAATTATGGTTGTTTTTTTATTTGTTTTCAAATGCTCTCAACCTCTCAAGCCTATCAAACTTGTTGCCCCGAAAGACTCAAGTCCAACTTTAGTATATTATTCCTCTATTATTTCTTTTTGTCTCTCTTTTTTTATTTGATTTTTTTAATTAAAATAAAATTACACATTTATTTTTTCTTTACAAAAAAATATAATTTTTTTGGATTAGAGAAAATTAAAATACAATTAGGTAAATTGATTGATAATGCATATATATATATATATATATATATATATATATATATATATAAAGCTTAGATAAAAAAAACCAACAAAATAAAAAACGAGACGAGCTCGAGTTTTGATAAAATGTAACGAGTCGAGTTCGAGCCTTCATTTTTAAAACTCGAATCGAGGTCGAGTCGAGTTCGAGGTTAAAAAATTTCTTAATGAGCCGAGCTCGAGCCTGGCCAAGTTTGGCTCGACTCGACTCATTTACACCCCTAACAGTGACCAAGACACGAGCAAGACCTATTATGACTTTTAGTCTCATTATTATATGTAAAACAATTAAAATTAATGTATAATGTATCTACCTAAAATTAATGTATAATAAATTAAAAATGAAAAATAATATAAAAAAAAGACTTTAAGGTTCCGGGTAACCGGAGTCCTGCAACTCTAAAAACTAAAAGGATAAACAGTAAGGATTTGGAAGTTTTTGTTTGAATTTTTACTCGATTAATGTGTCGAAATATAATAAAATTTTGTTTTTTTATCACATTGATACTTTGTAAAAAAAAACAAAATGAAGCAATAGAATTTTTTAATTTCACATTTTAGGAATATAACTAAAAATATAAAATTCATTACATTTTAATATGTAAATCAAATAAAAATAAAACAAAAATTTTTGATACATGTACTCACACCCATACTAAAAGGCCTTTACAAAAGGATGGACGATGGCCATTTCAAGACCGAAAAACAGGTCTGAATGACGAGTTCATAACGCTGGATCCCACCGTGGACGTCTCTTTGAAAACGATTGTCTGGTGGTTGATCAACTTATATCACTTACAATCACACTTATTAAAATCGGTTCAGACACTGATTCAGTCAGGCGATTGAATCAGTAAATCATTGGTTCAACTAATAGATCATTGGTTCAACTAATGAATCATTAATTTTTTAAAAAATGAATATATCAAATAATATATATAAATTTTTTGTACAATTTAGCACAATAACTACATTTTCACAAATTAAAAAGTAATTTATACTATTCAAAATTTCGATAAAAATTCTTTAAAAACTATTTTTTAAGGTCAATTGTAACATATTATTTGATATATGAATAATATTAAATTATTCTATACAGAAAAATAGATTATAAAAAATAAAAAATGATTAAATTGTATAAAAAAAATATTATGTAATACTGTTTAGTATTATGAAAATATTATTTTTATCATTTATACAGTAAAAAGTAAAAAAAAATAAATTTTAGTGTGTAAATATTATACAAATATTATTGTTCAAGTAATAAAAAATAAAAAAATTTATAATTTTTACTGTTTGAACACAGTTTATCATTAAAAAAATATTTTTTTATTGTTTATACAGTAAAAAGTGAAAAACAAAATTATAATTTTTTACTGTTTGATCATTATTTATCATTAAAAATGTTATTTTTACTATTTATACAGTAAAAAGTGAAAAAAATAATTTTTTATTATTCAAATGACCTGATTACTGTTCACGCGAACCGACCGGCCCAGTACCCGAGTCACCGGATCATCAGTCCGACTGACTGAGTTGAACCGAGTTTAATAACTATCCTTACAGTCACCCACTCCTAAAATATGTAAGCACGTAGCCTACGTCAAATTAATGGTGTCTAGGTAAATTAAGGGTCCGTTTGTTTGCTGACGAAAATGAAATTCTAGAATATCATTTACTGAAGACAATGAAATTCCGGAATTTTATTTTCAATTACGGTGTTTGGCTGTGGTGCTGAAAATATTATTCTGTATTTGGTGAAATTATGTAAAATGAAATATTTTATTATTATTTTATTAATTTTTTACTGTGCAAACAGTGAAAATATTATTATTTTCTTATTTTTCACTGTGTAAACAGTAAAAAATATTATTATTTTATTATTTTTTTACTGTGTAAACAGTGTCAGCACAGTGTCAAAACAGTACTCCCCACGTTTTCCAACGGAAAACGACTGTAAACTAATAATTTAAAAAAAAAAAAAAAATCTTGGTTGGCAGCCGCCAACCTTGAAGTCAAGGTTGGCAGCTGCCAACCTTTAATGCCACCAACCAATTGGTTGGTGGCAGCAGGTGGGGGAGGCCTATAAATTGCCTTCCCAAATTGAAGCAAATAGCAGCAGAGAAAAAAAGAAAGAAGCTAGCAGAAGAAAAAAAAAAAAAAAGAAAAAAAAAAGAGAGAGATAAAATAAAAAATCAAAATATTATAAATCCGGCTGGGATTAAACCTCATACGGCCCTCAGCAAAATCCAGGCAGCTCATCCGAGAACAAGTCTATTCGACCCTCGGTGAAATTAATCCAGATCGGCTCAGATCAAATCTATACGGTTCCTAAACGTAGTCAAAACATCCAAATCAGACACAGTTTCAGTCTATCCAGTTCAAGAAAAAGCGGTGAAAATTATTTCTGTCAAGATCAAGCTCGTGCAGCCCTTGACAGAGTCAAAAAAGGAACACTAATCGGAGGATCTACGGAGATCGACCCCACGTAAATTTTCTTTTACTTTACAATTTTTATTTGTAATTTATTTTTGTATTTTCGAGTTTAATTGTTTTAGGCTCGAAATTTACGCTTTACAAATTTTTGGCACGCTCGGTGGGACATCTTCACCTCCCATCTCTTGTTCCTTAAAAAAAAAAAAAAAAAAAGAGGTAAAAGGGGAGCCGAGAGTAAAAAAAAAAAGTAAAAAGAAAAAAAAAGTGAAAAAAAAGTAAAAAAAAAAAAAAGTAAAAAGTAAAAAGTAAAAAAGTAAAAAGTAAAAAAAAAAAAAATTTTACAAGTGTTCGGCACATCAAATGGCACCGAAAAGGAGTACAACTGCTGCCACAAAAAAGAAGGCAACGGCTCCATTGCCTGCATCAACTACCCTACCTGGGTACGCAGGTCCAGAAACCCGGGGACGGACACAATTTCTTGCCGTTCAAACCCGACAAAATGTCGAAATGGAGAATCCACAGCTTGCACAACAGGATCTCTCCCCTGACTCTCTTGCCGCATGGAGGAGTCGATCACCCACCCCGATCGAAATCGGGGGCAACACGACGAAGCCTGCTCAACAAAATCCGATCCACACAGAGCAATCAGAAGAGCTTTCTCCCCTAGTCTTTCGCGGAGCCTCATCTGTTGCCGTCATGATGACCAACACAACCAGCACAGAGGAAAGGATTTCAGAATTGGAGAACAAAATTTTACAGCTGATCAGAGTCGTGGAGGAAAAAGATCAACAGATCGCAGCTCTCAAAGGAAAAGCCCCGATCCAAGTTGATCCCGAAATTCGCGAGGAGCAACCATATCCACCCGGTTTCACTCCAGAAGCCACACCAGCCGACGTCTTCCCTGCAGAAAAGCGACCAGGTAGTTCTACACAGCTGCCACCCTCAAATTCTATAGCTTCGCTATCTGTTCAACAATTGCAGGAAATGATAGCCAATACGATCCGACTGCAACAAGCTACATCCTTCCAAGGATCGCAGATGTACGTCAAACCGTACACTAGACGGATCGAAAGTCTCAACATGCCCTTGGGCTACCAACCGCCCAAATTTCAACAATTCGACGGACGAGGCGATCCCAAACAGCACATCGCCCACTTCGTTGAAACCTGCAACAACGCAGGGACTTATGGAGATCTCTTGGTGAAGCAGTTTGTTCGTTCACTTAGGGAGACCGCTTTCACCTGGTTCATAAATCTTGAACCAGAATCGATCGACAGTTGGGAACAGCTACAATGAGAGTTCCTCAACAGATTTTTCAGCACTCGAAGGACGGTAAGTATGATGGAGCTTACCAGCACCAAACAAAGGAAAGGAGAGCCCGTTGTCGAATACATCAACAGATGGCGTGCCCTCAGCTTAGACTGCAAAGATCGCCTGACGGAGACTTCTGCCGTAGAGATGTGCATCCAGGGAATGCATTGGGAGCTGTTATACATCCTGCAGGGTGTCAAACCCCGAACTTTCGAAGAATTGGCGACCCGCGCACATGATATCGAGATAAGCATCCAGACTTCCGGAGGCACGGTTCCCATCCAGTTGGACCAGCAAGGGGGCAGAAGGGAGATTAAGAAACCCAACAGCTTCAGAAAAGGAAAGGAAGTGATGACTGTTGAAGCCGCACCAGTAAAAGTGGGCGCCAGAGCTAAGGTAAATCCTCCGACCCAAATAACTCAGCCAAAACAACAGGAAAGGCGGAAGGTGACATTGCGAGAGCTGGAGCAGAAGCAGTATCTATTCCCCGACTCAGACGTCCCCGACATTCTTGAACAACTCTTGGAGGCAAAGCTGATCGAACTCCCAGAGTGCAAACGGCCGAATGAAAAGGATCGAGTCAGTGATCCAAGATTCTGCAAATATCACCTGATAGTAAGTCATCCAACTGAGAAGTGTTTCGTCCTGAAGGAGCTAATCATGAAGCTCAAAAGCCAGAATAAAATCATTCTGGACCAGGAAGGCATAACCTCGGCAAACCAGACCACCATCACTTCAAAACCATCAGAAGAAGTGATACACCGTAAGGAGGAGCCGCTCGACAACAAAAAGTCGACAACGGAGAAGGTATATGAAGCTCTCCAAACCCTTCTCGCTAACCCTCAGCTGTTTATAGCTTTGCAATCAACAGAAGTGTGGCAAAATCAAGTCGGCAATACTCTTCAGACCTCAGCTGAACCTCTGCTATCAAGCAATTCCAGCTCGACGGAACATCAGGCGGACCAAAATCACGTCGGATGTTACTCTGCTATCTCATTTTCAGATGAGGATCTCCTGCTGGGATCCAAATCCCACAATCGGCCGCTATATGTATCAGGCTATGTGAAAGAACAGAAGGTTTGACGTATTCTGATCGACGATGGCTCAGCAGTCAATATTATCCCAAAATCCACCATAAAGGAGCTCGGCATCGGCATTGATGAATTATCAGACAGCCGCTTGATGATTCATGGCTTTAATCAAGGAGGATAGAAAGCAATTGGGATGATTCGCTTGGAGCTAACTATCGGTAATCTCACTTCTAGCACTTTATTTCACGTGATTGATGCACGTACCACGTATAAGATGTTGTTAGGACGACCGTGGATTCATGGAAATGGAGTTGTGCTCTCAAGCCTGCATCAGTGCTTTAAGTATTACAATGGTGGCGTTCAAAAGGTCAATGCTGATTTAAAGCCGTTCGATGATGCTGAATCACATTTGGCGGATGCAGTCTTCTACACTGACACAGACAATCCGGAGATCATTTCGTCAAAAGCTACTTGGACTGGGGGCATCCACAAAAAGGGAAAAGCTGTCGAAGAACCTGCCAATGCCCAACCCCAGGCCCCAACAAATGAAAAGCTGCCACAGCCTGCTGAACTCCGTCCGAAAGATGTTGCATCTTCAAGCTCCACTCCAGTCCTACGCTGTGTGCCAAAGTCACGACGCTCAGAAGGTCAACCCCCTTTCTCTTATTGTATTGATCTTAAACAGGAGCAAGGTCATAGCCAACCCAAAACAAAGGAGCTGCACAACCTGAAGGAGACTTACACTCTGCCGATACCAAAGATTGAGCCGGTTTTGTCTTCAAAACCATTAAAAGGCTTCGTCAAACCACATACGGGGGCAGTCGAAGGTGGCTCACTTCCAGAAAGAAGAACACATGAAGGATTTGATCCTAATGCATACAAGCTTTTGGCAAAGGCGGGCTATGACTTTTCAAACCCGAGCACAATGGGTACGCTGCCGTCCACACATGGCGCCGCTTCTCAAACATCACAGTCCCGACCTGGCTTGGGCTATCAGGAGAAGTCACCTGTGCGGATCACGCTAAAGAGTCGAAGCCGACCAGCTGATGCACGTGTCATCACCACCACCACCAAACAGGACAGGCTTATCCAGTCAAACAAAGAAGGTGAAGTCAGAGGTTCTGCATTTCATGTCACAATTAGCGAGGAGGCTGATTCCGACTCATCAGATGGTGAAGTGAATGAGGCTCCCCCGGAACTTGAAGACGGTGGCCAAGCAACTGTTGATGAACTCAAGGAGGTCAATCTTGGCTCTCCGGAAGATCCTCGACCTACATTTGTAAGTGCTTTACTTACTGTAGAAGAAGAGCAAGAATATATTCAGGTATTAAGTCAATACAGGGACGTGTTCGCATGGAGTTACAAAGAAATGCCTGGACTTGATCCGAAAATTGCGGTGCATCGTCTAGCAGTAAAGAAAAGTGTTCGTTCTGTCAAGCAGCCACAACGACGGTTCCGCCCGGAACTCATTCCACAAATCGAGGAGGAGGTGAACAAGCTGATCAATGCTGGCTTCATCCGAGAGGTCACCTACCCAACGTGGATTGCCAACATTGTCCCAGTAAGAAAGAAGAATGGACAGTTGAGGGTATGTGTTGATTTTCGAGATCTTAACAAGGCCTGCCCGAAAGATGACTTTCCATTGCCCATAACGGAGATCACAGTCGATGCAACAACCGGTCACGAAGCGTTGTCCTTCATGGATGGTTCTTCAGGCTATAACCAAATCAGAATGGCACCAGAAGACGAGGAGTTGACAGCATTCCGCACCCCAAAAGGTATATACTGCTACAAAGTTATGCCGTTTGGATTGAAAAATGCTGGCGCCACTTATCAACGTGCTATGCAAAAAAATTTTGATGACATGCTGCACAAGATTGTAGAATGTTATGTTGATGACTTAGTTGTAAAGACTAAGAAGCGCAAAGACCACCTCGAGGATCTCAAGACAGTGTTCGAAAGACTTCGGAGGCATCAGCTCAAAATGAACCCTCTCAAGTGCGCATTCGGTGTCACATCAGGAAAGTTTCTTGGGTTCGTGGTGCGCCATCGTGGAATCGAAGTTGATCAGTCAAAGGTTGAGGCAATTCAAAAGATGCCTGAACCTAAAAACCTGCACGAGCTGCGAAGTCTACAAGGAAAGCTAGCCTACATTCGCCGTTTCATCTCCAATTTAGCTGGGAGATGTCAACCTTTCCATCGGTTGATGAAGAAGGATGTCAACTTCGAGTGGGACGAAGCTTGCAGCAAAGCCTTTGAAAGCATAAAGAAGTATCTTTCCAATCCACCAGTCCTAGGTGCTCCAATTCAAGGAAAGTCGTTGATTCTCTACATTGCAGCACAGGAAAGATCTTTGGGAGCCTTGCTTGCACAGGAAAATGAGCAGGGAAAGGAAGTTGCTCTGTACTACTTGAGCAGAATACTAAATAGTCCGGAGCTGAGTTATTCGCCCATTGAAAAGACATGTCTAGCACTGTTCTTTGCCATTGACAAGCTGAGGCACTACATGCAGGCTCACACGGTACGTCTCATTGCCAGAGCTGATCCTGTCAAATATATCTTATCCAGACCAATCTTGTCAGGACGACTTGCCAAGTGGGCAGTAATCCTACAAAGCTACGACATTGTCTACGTGCCTCAAAAAGCAGTCAAAGGACAAGCTCTAGCAGACTTCCTTGCAGATCACCCTGTTCCGTCAGATTGGGAGTTCACAGACGATCTTCCAGATGAAGAGGTCTTTTACATTGAGACACTACCACCATGGACGATGTTCTTTGATGGTGCAGCAAGGCGTGATGGTGCTGGTGCCGGCATAGTGTTTGTCACCCCTCAACGACAAATACTACCATATGCTATCATTCTCGGTGAGTTATGTTCAAATAATGTTGCTGAATACCAGGCTTTGATCATTGGTCTTCAAATGGCTGTCGATATGAAGATTCCAACTATAGAAGTCCATGGAAATTCCCAGCTCGTCATCAACCAACTTACAGGATTGTATGACGTGAAGAAAGAGGACCTTGCGCCTTACCATCAACGTGCTCGACAGCTAATGGATGAATTTGAAAGCATCACCTTGGAGCATGTGCCTCGACGAGAAAACACTCAGGCAGACGCGTTAGCTAACCTGGCTACTTCTCTTGCAAAGTCAGAAATCCAGGCTACAGTTGTTGCTGTATGTCAGAAATGGATAGTGCCACAAAAGGATGATGAAGAAACTACAGCAGCCAACGCTGTATCTGTACGTCTAGCGGAGGACGAGGATTGGCGCCAACCAATCATTGACTACCTACAGCACGGGAAGCTGCCCGAAGATCGTCGTCATAAAACAGAAATTCAACGACGAGCTCCCCGGTTCATATATCTCAACAATGCTCTGTATCGAAGGTCTTTTGATGGAGTTCTACTTCGCTGCCTAGCCAATGAAGAGGCAAAACAGGCTCTCACTGAAGCACATTCTGGTGTTTGTGGCGGACATCAATCGGGGCCTAAGTTGCACTTCCAGCTCAGAAGGATGGGATACTACTGGCCAACCATGGTACGTGATTCAATTGAGTTTGCTAAAACTTGTCAAGCTTGTCAATTTCATGCGAATTACATACATCAACCACCGGAACCACTGCATCCAACTGTCTCAT
This sequence comes from Carallia pectinifolia, assembly GCA_037832335.1. Classification (NCBI taxonomy): domain Eukaryota; kingdom Viridiplantae; phylum Streptophyta; class Magnoliopsida; order Malpighiales; family Rhizophoraceae; genus Carallia; species Carallia pectinifolia. The sequence goes on from CM075449.1 coordinate 25,521,735, forward strand.
CCTGGCCCTTTGAAGCTTGGGGTCTCGACTTAGTGGGGCCCTTGCCAAAGTCATCCCTGGGTCACCTGTACATCCTCGCAGCAACCGACTACTTCTCAAAATGGGCTGAAGCCATTCCACTTAGAGAGGTAAAGAAGGAGCATGTTGCCAATTTCATCCGGACTCAGCTGATCTATCGCTATGGAGTCCCTCGATTCATCATCACAGATAATGGTAAGCAGTTCTACAACAGCTTGATTGACAAGCTCTGCGAGAAGTTCAAGTTCAAGCAGTATAAGTCATCCATGTACAATGCCCCGGCAAATGGCTTGGCCGAAGCATTCAACAAGACCTTATGCAACCTGTTGCGGAAGGTAGTCTCTAAATCCAAAAGAGATTGGCATGAAAGAATTCCCGAGGCATTATGGGCGTATCGTACAACTTACCGGACTCCAACACAGGCGACGCCATACTCACTTGTCTACGGTGTCGAAGCAATACTGCCATTGGAAACACAGATTCCATCCCTGCGCATGGCTGTTCTGGAAGGACTCACACAGGAAGAGAATGCTCGCCTACGTCTGGATGAGTTAGAAGCCCTCGATGAAAGGAGGCTCGAAGCACAACAGCAACTTGAGTGCTACCAAGCCCGGCTCACCAACACGTTCAACCGCAGGGTCCGCCTTCGATCTTTTCAAGTTGGAGATCTTGTTCTTGCAGTGCGACGGCCCATCAACATGAAGCATCGGCCTGGTGACAAGCTTACTTCCAAATGGGATGGGCCATACTTAGTGCAGGAGGCCTACACTCACAACGCTTACATGCTGTCAGACCAAGAAGGCGTCCGAATCGGCCCGATCAATGGTAAATTTTTGAAACAGTATTATGTGTAAATATGTTTTCAAAAAAAAAAAAATCAAAAAAAAAATCAAAAAATAGAAAAAAGAAAAAAAAAATCAAAAAAAAATCAAAAAAAAATCAAAAAAAAAAAGAAAGAAAGTTGCGAAGTCCCGATCGGAAAGACCAAGCGAAAATCCAAACCCAAACACTTGAGCCTAATTCAGAGTCCAAACCCAAACACTCAACCCAAATCCAAAAAGTCCAAATCCAAACCCAAACACTCAACCCAAATCCAAAAATCCAATTCCAAAACTCAAACACTCGACCCAAAACCAATCCAAAGCCCAAAACCCAAAAATTCCAAATCCCAAACACAGTCCAGAACCCAAGTTCAAAATCCAATCCAACTTCTGGCCCGCATGAGTATAAACTGTGAACGGCCCAAAAATATAAAAGCGACGGAGGGTTTGAGTCTGAAACTCAGCATCAGTCTCAACCGATCTTCACCACATACCAAGACCTTTACTCCTCTTCCACAAGAAAGATGGAACCAGTTGCAGAACCTCAAGACAAGGGAGAAGAAAGATCACCCCGCACAAGGTGGCAACCGACCATGGCACAATTGCAAATTTTGGAGGAAGTCTTCCACAACAATGGAGGTATTATTCCTAGTGCATCTCAAATTTACCAAATTGTCTCACGATTGCGCCCGCTCGGGGCAATCGAAGGAAAAAATGTGTTTTATTGGTTCCAGAATCGGAGAAGTAGGAAGAAACCAGCACTGAAAACTGCTACTTCCAAAGAACAGTCTGTCGTTCCGATGGTAAATCCCACTGGTACAGCTTCGCCCTCAAATGAAGCAAGTCCGAGTTCTTCCACTGCAATGATCTCTCCACGGTATGTTCATCAAAGTCGTAGCCCATGGGAGAATGCATGCTGGTCCTGGTGGTCTTACGGAGTCAGCCAAGGGTTCATCCCTCATAGATACTTAAGTCTAGGAGGAACTTTTCTAGCAGAAAGGAGTTATTCCGGCGAAACTTTGCCTCTCTTTCCAGAATATTCCGGCAGCATCAACCAGCCGGAAAGCGACGTCAACATCATCGGCCCACCAGACGAGGTCGAGCTTGACTTGGAGTTGCACCTCGGGCCTCCCTAGGACGGCCGACAAGATAAGGTGCAACGACTTTGGCAGCACACGGTAACGACTTCTGCAGCACACGGCAACGACTTCTGCAGCACACGGTAACGACTTTCGTGACACGCGTCAGCCGCTGCCTCTTTTGTCTCTTATGCAGGAAAGGGACGTGGATGTCCCTACTTGATTCTGCGTACCTTCTTTTTTGACTTTTCAAAAAAAAATACAAAAAAATAATAATAAAAATAAAAAACTTTTATTGTATGTATATATATATTGCATTCCCGAGTTGTAATACTCACCCCTCAGCTCTTCTTTCTCAAAAGAAAATGGCTAGTCTCTGCACTTGTCCCAGGAAGTTCTTTGATCAAGAAGTTGGAGGAGCACGAGCTAAGAAAAGAAGGAGTAGTCTTCCTCGAGGGATCCCTAACGCCATCGGTGTCATGGAGTTCCAACTACTCTCCTTAGTTCACATCTACTACAGAGGGATGAGACGCTGCAATTATCCTAATCTTCCTTTGGATGCGGCGATGTACGGGGAAGTTCCAACTACTCTCCTTACGTCGAAGCAGACTTAGGAATCATCACTACAGTCAGTCTCTCTGTGCGCAGGTCTTAAAGTTCCAAAGTGCTGGGCCTTCCTCTTGGGGAGGTTCAAGTTCTTTGCCTACCGGATCATCCTCACCAGAGCCCTGGAACTTTAAGAGATATAAAAAATCCTTTGCGGGCTATGGAAGCTCGAATGCACCTGGAGCCAAGGATTCAATTTCTATATTTGCTGGGCTGCTAACTTCTTCAAGATCATATCGGTTTCCTATTGCGATCCAACAACAGCAGACATGGTCAAAGATAGAAGACTCCAAGATTCAATGTTCATCAGGACTTTCCAAATTTCAAACTGGACTTCAAGATTCGGTTCGAATTATCTCTGTAAAAATCTTTCTTACCGACCCTTGAAGTGGGGGCATTTGTAAACTAATAATTAAAAAAAAAAAAAAAAAAATCTTGGTTGGCAGCCGCCAACCTTGAAGTCAAGGTTGGCAGCTGCCAACCTTTAATGCCACCAACCAATTGGTTGGTGGCAGCAGGTGGGGGAGGCCTATAAATGGCCTTCCCAAATTGAAGCAAATAGCAGCAGAGAAAAAAAGAAAGAAGCCAGCAGAAGAAAAAAAAAAAAAAAAAAAAGGAAGAAAGCGCAGAGGCAGCGAAGTGAAAAAAAAAAAAGAAAAAGAAAAAAAAAAGAGAGATAAAAAAAAAATCAAAATATTACAAATCCGGCTGGGATTAAACCTCATACGGCCCTCAGCAAAATCCAGGCAGCTCATCCGAGAACAAGTCTATTCGACCCTCGGTGAAATTAATCCAGATCGGCTCAGATCAAATCTCTACGGTTCCTAAACGTAGTCAAAACATCCAAATCAGACACAGTTTCAGTCTATCCAGTTCAAGAAAAAGCGGTGGAAATTATTTCTGTCAAGATCAAGCTCGTGCAGCCCTTGACAGAGTCAAAAAAGGAACACTAATCGGAGGATCTACGGAGATCGACCCCACGTAAATTTTCTTTTACTTTACAATTTTTATTTGTAATTTATTTTTATATTTTCGAGTTTAATTGTTTTAGACTCGAAATTTACGCTTTACAACGACGTCCACTCAATTCGAACGGATGTCGTTTTTCATAAATGCATGAAGTTTTCGTCCAATGGCCTAACATTTGATTTTCTAAAATCTTTTAAATTCCTGAACGGACGTCGTTTTTCATAAATGCATGCAGTTTTCGTCCAATGACCTAACATTTGATTTTCTAAAATCTTTTAAATTCCTGACCTCAAACACTGAAAAATGGTGAAAACTAAATTCGTAAATTGAATTTCCTTCAAACAAACACACCCAAAGTCACAATTGGACGTTAGCCTTAATTGTCACTCAGAAAGCATGTCGTCGTATGGGATATATTTGGAAAAAGAGACGTTGAACTGATATCAGCAATGAAGCTGACTGGCTGCCCCTCTCTTTGCGCCTGGGCTCCCGCGGGTTCCAAAATTAGTTGTCCCAGCTCCTGGAGGCATCATGGGAGTGGCTTAGCCATGTACCAAGACAATTTTTTATTACTTATTTGTAGTCTCTGGTTTCGGCCACCAATTATACCAACAAAAGAAATAACAATAATAAAAAGACCCACAAACAACTGATGATGGACTTGCAACATCAACGTCAGGCACGGGATTCCGCTGCGCCCACTGCGATAATTTGCTACATCAACATCGAAAACACTACGGGAACGGAATTCTGCCGTGCCCAGGATAAGGATAATGATGTCACCTGTATTTAAAAAAATAATTTTTATGAAAAATTAAAAATTTAAATTGCATTAAGTATCTTTACGGCAGTTTTCTCAACATATGCATTTTATACTTCCTTAACCATCTATTTTAGACTTTGAGAAAAATTGTTGAATTAATTATGAATTCAAGCTCTCCTAACACACAAGTCCATCTTATATCACTCCACATCTAGAAAGAACAAGGAAATTCTCTGGCATAGATGGTTGAAATTTGGAGGAATCCACAAGGCATGCAACACATACATGTCATCAAATACTGTACACTGGGAAGGAAAAACATTCGCCTCCTCTTTTATGGCTTTCATGTTTCCTCCCCCCAGATACAAACATCAAGAAGTACCACATCCAGCTTCTACCATCTGCCGGATGCACATTAATTTTTCTGAATTCAAAGACTAACAACAAGCAATTTTACTCCATTCATCGAGCAAGTGAAGATCAAACAACAAATTTTTTTTGGGGGCAATTTGAATATATATATATAAGAACCAAACTTTACCTAAGGTCCATTTTTCTCCCATTAAGTCCAACTAATAGCTATTGGACTCCCAACAGTGTGTTTCCCGTCGGACCATACTAAACGAGCGAAGCTGTTGGTATTGGTTGGCATTGAGCTTCCGGTGAAGGTAACCGTATAAGATTGCTTCTCATTTACCTTGCTGAAGGTTAATGTTGCGGGCTCCACCAGAATCTTAACTCCCGGGGATTGCGGTGAAATTGACGCCTTGTATGTCCCTGCTGGCCCCACATTGGTAAGTGTTCGGGTGTGCTTGATCACGCCGCCACCGTTTGATTGCGTGGTGTCGAAATTGACGGCGAAAGATGGGTAGTTCAGATCGGTCACACTGTATTTTTTGGTTGGATCGCATGTATAGTTCCTTCGAGCAAGGCTGGTGATTTGCGTTGGCGTGTAGTTTAATGCGCAGAGGAAGGCCAGGTAATCATCAGCCGTTAGATCATAAATGAGGCCCGGATTGAGGGCCGATGCTGGTTCCACGTGTCCCGCACCGTGATCGTACGGCGTGGAGTCTTTTCCGGTGGCAATGTCTTGCAACTTCTGGCCGTTCTTGCAAGTCACATAGGCTGTGGTCATTAACGCTGATCGGACCGCCGCAGGGCTCCATTCTGGATGCGCCGCCTTGAGAAGAGCCGCCAAGCCGCTGACATGCGGGCAAGACATGGAGGTTCCTGAGATGATGTTAAAATCGACGCGCCTGGAATCTGAGGCTAGCCCTGTAGGACCCACTGAACCGGACCATCCTGCCAAAATGTTGACACCTGGAGCAATCATATCCGGCTTGAGGACATCCGGGGTGATGGAATTCGGCCCTCTGGAGCTAAACGACGCCACCACCGGAGACGGTTGGATTCCCAACTTGGTGCCTTCGAAAAGGATTGTGGCGGTTGGGTTTCGTTCTGTTGACAAATAGCTCTTAATGGCGTCCCCAGTTTTCTGACCCACCGCCGTAGCAGGCAACAAGTGGGCGTCAGCTACCAATTCTTCACCATTGGCTGCGGTGTTGGCTAAAACCATACCCAAACCACCGGCCGCTTGCACAACAGCTCCCTTCTGGACTCTAGCGTTCACGCCACGATCGCACAGCACAAATTTCCCTGCAACTTGCTCCGGAATCAAAGTGCCCATCATGCATAAATTCCCGTTGGTAACATTACTAGCATTGGCGGCATACACAAAAGGCAAAAGCTTTCCTGGCAAATCGCTCCCTCTATATAGAGAAACGCCGGAGTAGTTTTGCCCGTTGCCCAGACTAACAAAAGCCGGGAAATCTCGATCCAGTGTGCCGGCCCCCACGGTCGTAATCCAGGGGGCTACATTAGACAGACTGTATGAGCTTGGGCCTGAATTGCCAGCCGAGCAGGAGACTACAATTCCTTTCTGCATAGCCGCAAAAGCTCCGATTGCCACGCTGTCTCTGTAATAATCAGTCATACTTCCACCAAGCGACAATGAAAGGACATTGACCCCATCGTCAATGGCCTTTTCGATTGCAGCCAATATATCGGAACTAAAGCAACCACCGATCCAGCACACCTTGTATGCGGCGAGCCTCGCGCGCGTAGCCATCCCACGTGCCCTCCCTGGGGCGTACCCAAAAAGACTGGCGCCTTCCACCACAGAGCCGCCTGCTGTGGACGCGGTGTGGGTGCCGTGGCCGTCGTCGTCTCGCGGGGATTTGGACTCCTTGGATTCATCGATAGGGCCTAATGTGGCCTCGTATCCCTTAGAAAAGAACCTCGCGCCAATCAGTTTGCGGTTACAATTTGCAGAGGTGAAATTGGTGCCGGATTCACACTGGCCTCTCCAGCTACTGGGCACCGGACCCATCCCAGTATCCACAAAGCTCTTGCTTTCCGGCCAAACTCCGGTGTCCAAGACACCGATTATGACGTCGCTAGCCGAGTCAGACTCGGGAAACAAATCGGCGCTCTTGTCGAGTCCCAAGAACTCAGGTGTCCGAGTCGTGTGCAACTCGTATCTCAACTCCGGCAACACGGACAGAATCCCAGGTTGGCTCTCGAGAAGCTCGGCCTCCTCGGCCGTCAACCGAGTGGAAAATCCGTGGATCACATTGTCGTAAGTGTACAGCATTTGGGCCGACTCAGACACCGATTTGAGAGACGAGTCGTACCAGTGAGTATGCTGCTCGAAGCCCGCCGGCATCTCGGCTTTGGACATGTGAACTATGTAAGTTTTCCTCTGTGTTTTGGTCTCCTTCTCCGGCTCGGCAGCCATGGACACGTGGCAAAGACCCAGAAGGAGAACAAAAATGAGAAGCTTAAATGCGCTCGTCTTCATTTTCGGTACGAGACCCTGATAGTGAGACACAGACGCAATGAATAGAAACACAAGCGTAAGCCTTGGGCAGGACATGGTTTAATGGCTAAACACAGAAGCTGCTCTGAGAGTCAAAATTAACAAGAGATTTGAGGAGAAACAGACGGTGGGTGGTTGTCTGTTCCTTGCATGATTGCGTTCAGACAAAAAGCAGAGTTTGTGTATGGGACTGTACAGCTTATTATGCTAGCTTTCGTCACGTGAGTTCAGTTTTTTGTGTCCATCCCCCTCCCCTCTCTCCCTACCCTCGAGATTTTCTCCCATATTTTCAGCGACACGGTTTTAATAATTTATTTAAAAATATTTAATAATTTTTTATTTTTAAAATTTAAATATTTTTTTTATAATATAATAATTTAAACTATTGAGTGTTTATTATATTTTTACTTATATGTATTTATAAAGTATTTTTGTTAATATTTTGTTTTCCTATCTGAAATTTATCATTTTTTTATTACTGCATATTAAAGAACAATGGCTGAAAAGCCCTCCAACCTCCATTATTATTTTTCAAGCCTAACAAGACCAAGAAAGAAAGCTATCGTCCACCCCTTTACAGCTTACGAGAACCATCCTCACCTCACCCGAGTGGGCCTCACAATGGTCCAAATTTTGTCTCTGACGAAAATGTAGTGTTCAAATGCTAGAATCAATGGCTCTCGTGATGATAAATTCTCTAATTGCAAATTGTTTTGGAACGATAATCAGATAAATAAGGGAGAAAATTGAAGAAAATATTGAATATTACGTGTTCTGGTTCACGGGTACTTGTTCTCTAGCCGTTATTTTCCGAACATACTTTTGTGATTGATACGTGGAAGTTTACACGCCAACCAACTCGCCTTTTTATTTTTTTATACGTTATAATTTTAATAATATCAATAATCAATCTTATCTTTGAAAATGAAATATTATTATCAGTATTATTGTTATTAAGAGATAATTATATATAAACTTTCTATTTTAAAATAAACAAAAATATGCTCTTTATTTTAGATGGTTACATCAATTTTTTTTTTTTGGCACAATGGAGTTTAGAGGATAATTGCATTATAAATCTAACAAGACTAAACTTGGAACCAACATGTTCCTAACAGAGTGTCCCACTACAAGCACATGGTAATTGATATAATTGCATACACATGGTAATCATATATATATATATATATATATATATATATATATGTCTATCAATGTGAAAACTGGCTGCAGTAGGTTGGAAAAAAAAAAACGATGTAAATGGTCCCAACCTGCTGCATATTCTGCATTATAGAATTCTTTCTGCAACATCCATTTTCCTGCCTCCCATACCTCCTACTTGTGCCTTGGATGACAAGGTTTTATCCAAATGCTTACATATGCATATGGGTATGCCAGACCCAGAAAAAAACTGCTTTAGACTACCACGGTTGTGATTATCTTTAATTCCAGGAAGTAAACATATTTCGTCAAGGAAAGGCATCATCATATTTAATTCGTGATTTCTTTTACGTCTACTTCTTTCGTGTTTGCCTCTTTCCTTCTTTTCTTGTTTGCCTATTTGCACCAAAAAAAAAAATATAGATATATATATATAATACGGCCACTCCTCTTTCAATTATTTACCCAATTAACAATCAAATTTTGGTGATTTTATTGGCAGAAATCCAAATCCATAAAACAGCATAATATCATCCGTGTTATCTTCAATGTGTAACCCATTACCTTACGGTCCGTCACTTGGCACACATTTTCCATTGAATCAAACAAATTGCCGCTATCTAAGCTAGAAATGTGAATACCAAGAACGAATCTTGAGGAGCCTGCCTTCAATTAGATTAATGCAATCAACCTGCATTATATTAAGACAGCCGTACAAAACGGAAGAATCTATCCATTAATTATATATATATATTTTTTGGCCCTCTGCCCTTTTCTTTGTCCTTTTTCGATGATTAGATAATCTTTGCTACAGTTTTTTATTTGAACTATTGTTGAGTATGCCCATTTGTATGGATAAATATGTATATTAATAAAATATTTGATTAAATCAATGTGAATATTACGGGTAAATTTATTGCGCTAATCGGGAATGTGTATTGCAATGGCATGTTATTAGGATTGTTAGTATAAATTGATAGATCTCTGGTTTTTTTATGATTGTTTATTTGTTTGGGATCTTGCTGTTTTTTGTATATAGTTCGTTGGGATGATGGACTAATTCTAGATACTTGCTAATGTGCTTAGATGTTGATTTTTCAAATATTAATGACATTGTTTTGCTTGCACACACAAAAAAAAAAAAAAAAAAAAAAAAAGAGTTTTGCAAGAAAGAGCATTGACATATTATACATTCATGAATAAGCACACTACACTGAGACTAACCGGAAGCCCTTCTCCGAAATTTAGGTGAGACGTGAAAGAAGACAAGATCGTGTGCAGGAACAAGAAATCATTTAATACTTGACGATGGTCAACAATGTTAGGAAGGAATTTAATGATAGTAAACATGTTACTTTTCGAAAAAAGAAATATTATGTAGTAAAATTTAAATGATAATAAAATAATAAAAATTATTAAATAATTAAAGTTAAAAAAATAAATTATTAAATATTATTATTTAAATTTTATAACTATTTTATTATTAATTAAATTTAAATTGAATCTCAAAACTATTACAAAAATGTGTCTAGCATGATGTTTCCTTTCTTTTCATGATTGATGCATCCATATTAACACTAGATAGTGAAAACTTATATGGGCGGAAAAAAATTGTTTGGAAAAATTTTTAAATTGTAATTATTTGAAAAGTTGTTGTAATTTGATTAATTTATTGTATAATAAAATAATAATAATAATTTTTTAATTATATTTATAATTCAGACAATTACATAATAAATATAATAAATTATAATTTAAAAAAATTTTTAATAAATTTTTTCTGACCAAATAACAGTTTCCGGCCGGATAAACTAGTTAGGAAGAAGGATCCGGCCATGGACTCCCGATTCCCAAAGCTCTTAAAAGCAGAGCTTAGCCCTAGTCATCCGCGTAATGAAAAAAATAATGTTATTAGAGAAACACGGAAATAACCACAAATTAAATAAGATTTTTTTTTTATTTTGCATGAAATAACATCAAAATCAGAATCAATAATGATAATTATAAATTTGTGAGTCAGTAGCTGTGTCTATTTTTTGGTGTCAACGGTTATTTATGACATTGGTTTTAAGCTTTTTGCATCTAACTTTGGCTCTTAACTTTTTGTCAGCTTTTATTTGGATTCTAGTTATCTTTGAGCTTCGCCTCATCGAGTTGCAATCGCAAGTGCAATGACAGGCTTTTCCAACGAGCATGCGTCGGCTAACCGGTGTTTCCATTATTTGCCAGATGTTTGGGAATTTTTTAAAGGAGGAAATGCTAGGGACCAACCAATTTCTTTTTTCCAATAAAAGCAAGTGTCAAGCGGTCGATATACAAATGCATTGCAAGGGCACATGTAGTAGAGTCCTTTCTGTCTTTAGCATTACTAGTAATTAATACTTAAATTTTTATTTTAAAAATTTTAAATTTTAATTTAGAATATTAAGTGTAAGATTTATGAAAAACATTGTATAACTTATGAGTATTTATTAATTTTACTTCATTTTTTAGTGAGTAAAACTAACTTATAATTTAATTTATGAGTATTTATTTATTTTATTTTTTTTTTAGTGAGTAAAATTAATTCATAATTTAACATTATTTAAATATTTTTTTTATTTTTTTTATTTAAGTGTACATCACTTATCATATGATATAAAATTATGAATAAATTATATTTATTTAAAAATAAAAATAAAAATAAAAATATCTTTAATTTATGGCATGAACTTTTTAATGGAAAAAAAAATAAATGTATATTCCTTCCTGCTTTGTCCGAGCACCAGCTTGTGGTCCTTTGCTTTGACCTCTCGACGCGCATTCCCATTTGCATTGATTGCGTGCTTGGCCTTAAGGTAGCACGAAGTTTAAAGGCCATGGGCCTGAATTATATAAAGGCTCATAGGATCAACTGCGGCAAGATATTTGTTTAAAAGTTCATCGAAAAAAATAAACCAATAAAATTAAATAAAAAGTTTGAACCATTCAAATGTTACACAGAGTGATCAAATGACTGCATCTCCGATCGATTCACAAATGTCAGAGAGAGTTGACTTGCTAACTTACATTGTCTGCAATATCTGAACATTCAGAATTTTTTATTTTACATGTTTAAAATACATTATTAAGTAGAAAAATATTAAGTATTCAGAAGATTTAATACATAAATAATATTTATATTATAATAAATATTATACTTTTGTGTGATTATAATAATAAAATATATAATAAAAAATATAATTATTTTTATTTTTTAAATACATATTTTTTTAATATAATTATATAAAAATACAGTATTTATTATAATATAATTATTATATGGTCACCAATTATATCAGGTAACGGTGCTTTATAAGTAATGGCTTTCGTTTTGATTTTGATGCTTTGCTGTTCCTATTTATCATTTCTGAGTCAGTTGTGTCTAGGTGGGTCCAAAGCTTCACGTTGTGCCACATGGTATGGTGGAAAAAACTTCGTTTGTCATCATGCAATAGGGTGGTCTTTAATCGTCAGTTTAGTTTGGTTGGAGAGAAATAGTCAAAATAGAGTTTTCCAAAAAAAAAAAAGTACAAAATTTAAAGAATTTTCTTTACTTTGAATAAAAGTGCATAGAAAATAAATTATTTTTTTTATTTATAGCTTATAAATAAACTTTTAGACCAATTTTATAAAAAGAAATAAAAAAGTCAACTTGTTATACATAGAATTATGAAATTACTCTTATCTTGAGTTTATCAATTCTTTTGCTTTAAACATAAAGTTGAGGGCAAAATTGTCCTTTAATATATGTATAAAATTTTTTTCCTTACACGTTTTTACTATATCAAAATAATTTTATTTTCTCACTTATTTCTAATTTATTCAAATAATTTTTTCTCACAACTTTCTTTTTGGTCATTTTTTTTTACCACTTTCTTCTAAATCCAAACATACTATAAATTTCTGCCAATGTAATTAGTAGAGTTAAATTTAAGTTCACGAATTTTGCTTGTATGATAAATGCAATGCTCTGCAACGAAACTTTATATCACTCTTACTTTTTTATTTTGTGAAAAAAAAAGTAATTTAAATGCAGTTTCCAAAAATTTATTTAATAGCAGTTTATTTTTTGAATAAAAAAAAACTTTATTGTGGAATATGTCGATTATCAGATTTTTGAGCCGAAAGCGAAATAATTTTCATGTGTATGACTTATTTAACTCAACTCACAAGAAAGGACTGGTTACCCGAATCTGAAATCAACGCTGCGCTAGCACAATGCAACTTGATAATCAAAGGAGGGAATTGCCTCTTGACACTGATACTGAGATTCAAATTTAAATTATTAATAAAAAAAATATGTTGAATTATTATTAAATTATCACTTTAAATAATATTTATTAGCATTTTTAGTAAACACAATTGCCAAACTATAAATATTGATTGACAAGTGTTAAACAATTCTTTATTATGCATGTACAAAAATTGCATAACAAAAGAAAATGTTTTACTATTTTCATTTTTTAATCGCAATAAATCATTATATTAATAAAATACGAATAAGTATACAGATCTGACGCAAAGGCGTCGCAAGAACCTGCACAAGGTAGGAATACAACACAACCACAATGACCCATTATTAATATAATCAAACTGATCATTCACTAATAGAACATAAAACCTGTTAAAACAAGATTCTCTGACGAGGGTACCTACCGACATGTAATTAAACCTATGTAAAACTAAAGTCTCATATAAATCTAATCTAGTCGGAACAAGTTATATACAACAGCACTTACCGCACTTCGGTAGACTTATGATGATGATCAGCCAAGTATGTCAGGCAACAATCTCCCACACTACTAGACTACATACAACATAAGATACAAACAGACAACTAACTGCCACACATCTCAAAAAAAACTATGGCCAAATTCATCCCAGCAATCAGCTACAACGTAAAGGAAGGAGGACGGCGACGGTAGACATGGCGGTAGTAGCAGACGCAACAGCGGGTGTGTAGAGGTAGTGGCAGACGGTAGAAGGGTCGAGATCTTGTGGTGGACCGGCCATAAGTGTTCAATTTGAGCCAGGATTTGGCGGAGGGGAAGGCCATTGGCGGCAGAAGCAACAGCGGTGGCGACAGACAGCAAAAGGGGCAAGATCATGTGGTGGACTAGCCATGGATGTCTGATATAAGCCCATATTTGGCATAGGGAAAGGCAGCCGCTGCCGCTGGCTGCGGCGAGCACATCAGCACCAGTGGCGACAATGGCAACAGAGCTGGTAGACAAGTCAGGATGATAGATCCGATAGCCAAACCTCCATGCATGTCTGTCATTAGACCATATCTGTAAATACAAAAAACCAAAACACCACAAAAAGGAAGGGAAGATGGAGCAAGGGGGGAAGAGTGAGAGTGAGATTGGGAGGGGAAGAATAGAAAGTGAGAAGAGAGGGAAGGGAAAGAGGAAGTGGGTGGCTAGCACCACTATCAGTCAAGTGCAACGGAGGCGTGCACAATAAAAGTTTTTTTTTTAATTATTTTTTAATAAGATTTTTATTTGGTACATTGGAATTAGAAAAAGTAATTACTTTTATAATTATAACGATTAGAAGCCCGTTTATGTAATTTGAAGATTGGCTTGGATCTTTCAGTTCATACCCGATTGCGTTGGGCCTGGCCCTCAGTCTATTTCATCTTCACGCACGCTAAGCGTGTTGTATTGCGCCATGGAACAACGTTTCACAACCACTTTTCGCAATTAGAAGATGGTCTAATGCATTTACCAAAAAAAAAAAAAACAGAAGATGGTCCAATGCTAAGTAAACCAAAAAAAAAAAAAAAAAGGGATGGTCCATTGCTAATATAATTATCGATTTCCTTTTTAGATCAGATAATTATCAAATTTCTTTTCTAGAACAAGGGTAAATCATTTTAATCATAATAGAAAAATAATGTAGAAAGCCATGTAAAAAATCACATATGGATACATTTCAATACATTGATGGCTTTTTCATAAGGATAAATAGTGGTTCAATATTTTAGAGTTTAGGCCAAAAATTTTGACCTATAAAGAATCTTAGATGACTCTGAATCTCATTCAAAAAATTAGGATCACACCCCAGATCTTTTATTTAACACGTCAAACATAACTTACTTTCCCCAATTGAACCTTTCCTCAGCAATGAGAGTCAACTAAACCTCTTATAAATACCACAAAATCATTGTTCTCGTGGCAATGATATCATTTCCATTAAATTCTTTATCCTCTATTCTTTTGCATGTGTTGATATAAACATCAGAGTAACATCAAATCTTACTCTAACAATTTATAACTTTTCCTTATTTTATAGGTTACGAACCAACCCGATGTCCATCAACTCTATATGATCAGCTAATTCTCTAGCACCTGGAAACAAGTTTGATCGCTTTCATATGCCATAACAGCTTGAAAGGAATAATCTAATGTGGATAATTAAAAATACTTTTCGATGAAAATGATTGTATATACAAAAAGTTTCACTACATAACTTTACATTAAGTAGAAAATAATTATCCAATGTAATCTTAGTAAAAATAAAATAATTGTACGAAATACTGTAATTCAATTTTAAATAGGAATAAATTGAAAATCAGTCCTAAATCTCTATTAACTATTCAATGTAATCTTGTTACCTTTTTACTTTTTTTGATTAAATCTTTATATTTTGGTATATGTAAATCTATTTTTAGACAAAATTAGTTAATTAATTTACAAGAGAAAGGTGTTTCACGAATCACGAGATGGAATATCTTTAAAAAAAAAAGTATCATTTTCTCTAAAAAATTGAACTCAAATAAAACAAAACATAAATATATATTAAAAAAATTGACTTAAAAGGAAGTTTGCAGTGTACAATATTTTCACTAAAATACAATAAAATCACAATAAAACGGTAACCGCTAAAATAGAATAAAGTAACAATAAAAATAACTTTTTCATTACCCAAGGTTCGCCCCGTCAAGTTGTCCATCCATTTTTTAACAGTGATAAGTATTGAGCAAGAATAATAATATAAATTATAAAAATTGTATTATAAAATATTTTAAAATTTATAATTATAAAGAATCATTAATTTTTTAGTTCAACAGTCTTAAAAAATGAATAATTATTTTATAATTATAAATTTTAAAATATTTCATAATATAATTGGTATGAGATATACCATTATTTTTAAAAGTACATTTTCACAATTTTTTTTTTTAAGGAACAAACACTTTTGACAATGGTAAGATGCTGGAGACCGCAGTAAAAATATAACAGAATGGAAAAAATTCCGTTAAAAACCGGTAAGATGTGGTATATTTTTAAGGAAATTAAGGTGATTTTTTTCTATCTCATCTCTTAATAGTACGTTTGAATTGTATAATTTTAGTGAGAAAAAAAAAGTGTGAAATGAAAGTTGTAAAAAAATGATAAATAAATAAAATTTATTTTTTAATTGTATAAAAAAATATAAGAAAAAAAATATTAGATAAAATTATAGAAATATTTTTATAAATAATTGGATAATATATTAAAATTATGAAATTATTCCTATAATTAATGCAATAGACTGAGGTTATTTCAGTCAATTTGCTTTCATGTGTTTTTTTTTTTTTTCAAATGGCTGTTGCTGCTGTTGCTGCTGCTTCTGACACGACGAAATCTTTCTTTTCCAATCATTTCTCATACTGCACCAAACAATGAAAAATACATCGAGTTTTTTGTTTTCTTTTTTATTCCTTTCTAACAAGCAGAGGTTACAGTTATCACCATTTCCATTTGGCCCGCTGCAAAAAGGAAACAAGAAACGAGAAACAAAAGAAAATGATTCTCTATTTTGTTTCTATACGGTCGAATCGTACCATTTACCAACCGAATCGCTATTACATCTTCTCGTACCCGAAACCGAGTCGGAGGATTCAGTGTTACAGTAGTACGAGCACTGACCCGACTCGGTCCGAGTTCCCGGCCGAGAACGCTTACGATATCTTAGGAGTTTCGGAGACCAGCTCGTTCGCCGAAATCAAAGCGTCGTTTCGGAAATTGGCCAAAGAAACTCATCCGGACCTCGCCGATTCGGACGACGACGACTCAACCGCCGCCGCTCAACGCTTCGTTCGAGTCCTTGCCGCTTACGAGGTACTTCTACTTTTCTTCATTTTACTGTTAATCTGTGTATCACAACCTGTATTTATCGATTTTTATTCCATTTAATTAAAATTTTTCCCTAAAAATGAAAAAAGGCACGAACTCGGGAAGTTTGTGCTGCTGTGCTTGAATGCTGATCGTGAATTTTAGCGGAACAAACCCGAAAATTGTTTCTCATTTGCCGAATTTGAATTTATCGCTATTTAATTTACAGTGAGAAGTGTAGTCATAGATTCATGAGAGTAAGTATGAGGTTGGGATTCAAACTCTCAACCTCTCTAACTGTCTCGTTCCCCCAACCAGTTGATCTAGATTTAAGAAAGTTAAAAAAAAAAAAAACATTCATAAGAGTGAGTCCTTAGCTACATTTCGTGCTATTGGCATAGATATATAGATAGGTGATGCATTTTTTTTTTTTAATTTAAAATTCAGATTCTTTCAGATTCAGAGAAGAGGGCACACTATGACAGGTATCTGTTGTCTCAGAGAGAGATTGTGCAGAGACATTCTAGACCGGGCCCTACGCATTACGTGTACAATTCCCGAATGGCAACGAGCAGGCAGATGGAAGTTGTGGAATGGTTAAGGTGGTATAGATTGGCTATTCATGATATATTGTCAGAGAAGAAAGTGGTGGTTGGAACGGGCTATTTTGATGTACTTGAAGCTGATTTTTATTCGGCTGTATGCGCAGCTTACTATGGCCCTGGAATTGAGTCCATGGATCTTCTTCCGGACTGCTTTGAGGCCGAGGAGAGGTCTGTTTATGATACTCCAGAAGTTCTGCACTTGGTTTCAGGACGTGATCTTTTTGGGATGGTCTGCTTGGCTAATAAGAATCCTGAATTGTCTTCTGCATCCACGCAAAAGTTGAATTCCTTTGCCTCTGTGGGCGTTGGCATTTTGCAGTCTATAGAGAATTCAGGCATCTTCAGGAATCGTAGTGTATCCGATAATGGTGGAATTATGATGCATGCAAGGAATGGTATACGTCAAATATCAGATGCATATAAAGATTTGGAATTACATGTGTGTGGAAGATTGGTTGCTGTGGCCAGTAGAACTCCTCCTAAAAGTGCATGTGATGGAGTCCAGCATGAAGATGGTCAAGATCATATCCATGTTTTTCTTAGTACAGATAATGATTCCATGCACCTTAGCAGAGGGTTTCCTGAGAATTCCTTTTCAGGTGGAGTAGTTGGATCAAGGATCCCACTTGGGACTATAAACGGGCTAGGAACTAGTCCAGAAGAGGGATCATGCTATGTCTATGACAGCAGTGGTAGAAAAACCCATACGATAATGAAACATAGAACATTGCTAGTATGTAACAGTCTTCTCCTTTTTGTATCTACTTTGACTCACTTCTGAAGATACAGATGGGCTTCAACTTTTATACTTCTTCTTGTTAATACACATTTTATGTTGTTGTCATTTTACCATTCAGTCATTCGTTATTCTAAGTATTTAATAATGGGTACTAGTAGATAGGAAAGAGAATACAAGAGTTGTCTGTAAATCCTGCAAGTCATTGTCAGCAATGAAATATTTTTATCTACTAACTTGGTTTTGTTTGTTTATGTAACTGGGCTTTCTTTCTTGATATCTTTTTCTTAAAATTTGCAGGTGAAACATTTGCACTGGTATGGGGTGGGAAATAAAGTTTCTGTTTGTGAGTGTAGATGCACCCGAGCAAAATTACCCCCAAGCAAGTAAGTAGCACCATTGCAGAATCGTTATACTTGCTAGCTGACTGCAGCTCAATGTTATGCCAAGCTGTTTCCAATGTGTTAAATTCAAAGTTGCTTTTCACCTTTCTATTTTTGGCATTGTTATATACTTCGATGGAAATTGTTTATTAATGGATAAAGTTGGTAATCTCACTTTTCTGTTACAATGGCTTTCATTGATCTTTGGATTGCAAAATAAATGAACGTTCTGTGTCTGCAATGTGATTCATTCTTCTAACAGCATGTTGTGGATTTACCATGTTGATTGTCTACTCTTTTCCTCTCTCCTGTTTGTTACTTTATCTATACTACTTGTATGGCGCTATTAAATTTTTTCATCTACAATGTGAGTGGTTGACCTTGTTGATTGACACAAAGCTTTATATTTTAGGTTCAAAATTTTCATCAGTACCATGTCAGTTGTCATATCTTGCTTCACTTGCTTGAACTTTTCTTTTTGTTATTGGATTCGTAAGTTGGCTATAACATAAGAAAACAATAAGCATGATTTTTGTTCTACAGATTACGAGATCTCTTGCACAAACCACATGAACTGCTCTTTCAGCTTTTTCATTCCCATGTTATCTGTTTTCTATGAATATTTGAAACAGGTTTTGGCTTTTTGAGCCTCGCTGCAGCATGCATGATATAGGAGGCTGGTATGTTGAAACATTCGGCAAAGATAAGAAAGGCCATACTGTTAGTTGTCAAAGACATTGGGATGGCTTTGATGGAACAGAACAAAATGAAAGGTAAGCCATTATTGTACTGGTTTAGGTTTTATTTGAGCTCTATCAATTTTTGTAGTTTCTTTCATTATTAACCTTCATATTTTGATCTTGGTTTTACTTTTGAACTTGCTGGTTTCATGAATGCATTTGTGTTTGCTGTGGGAAAATGTCATTAAGCAGAAATGTTAGGGACATCAAAAATTATTGTGGGAAATGATGACAGTATCACTTGCATGAAATTCGTAATATGAAGAGACTAAGACCTTTCGCTCTTCGAAAATTTTTTATTTGATGCTAGCAACTTAGTATGGGAGTTCTTCTCTCCCTCCCTTCCCTGAGCCCAGCAATGGAAAAATAAAACGACTTCCTGGGTACCACGTTCTCTGAATTATTTATCTGGTTTTGATACTGTACGGAGTTTTTTTCTTTATTAGACATTAGAGTATGGGCCTTGGGTTTGATTTTGCATTTTTGCTTGATTTGAGATGTGGAGTCTCATCATGCCCAATCTTTCCCAGACCTTAATTTGGTCAAGTAAAAATCCAAGTTTTCCTTTTTGTTCAGGATAATAATTCCTTTAGGTCGTATCTGCTTTTCTCAACCCTAAGAAAAACTAAATTTGTTGTTGGATAAAAGATGAAAAGCGCCAACACAAGTCAATTGTAACCAATAGTTATTAGAAAACATTTGCCTTTCTTCTACTTAGATACTTAAACCAGTTTAAATGCCTAAACTTGTTTATAAACCATTTGGATCCAGAGGGAATTTTTATAGCCATCCTTGATTTTATTTTTGCAGGAGACTCCATCCAGCAATGTACTTAATTGCTCTTGCATATAGAACTCTAGATCTTGAAGACACAAAAAGAAGGAAACAAAGTGTTAGAAATATTGTTGAAAGCCAACTGTTTAGAGCTATCCATTGGTGCAAGAAACTCATGTAGGAGTCCATCAGGGATCTTTTGGACAAAAATATCTGCGTCAACCCATCTCCCATGGCTTGGTTAGTTTTATAAGTATGTGCCTCTGCATGAAGGATGAGCTGTTTTCATGCTTCGGTATCAAATTGATCAATTACATTAGACACCGGTTCTTTGAAGATGACTTGAGAAATATTGGAAGGGTGAAATTTCGGTTCATCAAATATGTTTTGGAGGAGAGCCTGTTTAGTGTTCGATACTGTACCCTGCAAATGCTTCATGTCTCGCAGGCTCTACCGTTCAGTGTCTGAGGATGAAGGATAAGCTGTTAAGTCAACAATAATGACGATAAGCCAGCTAAGTTATTTTGCTAGCATTCCATATCTTGCAAATGTGGATAAATTTAGCGTTATATGGAGAAGTTGGTTGCTCTATGGACTAGTGTGCTGGATACTATGATATCTTGATACAGAGAAACATATATTTCTGCCAATTACTGTGTCAGATATTATCAAAGTTATTCTCAGGCATTTCATTAGGCATGAAATGGTGAGTAGACCCTTGAAGAAATAATTATACCTGTAAATGCTGTCCATTTTTTGCTACTTGGATTGCAGCTGGTTGCCTATGAAGGATAAGTATTGATAACGTCTTGAGAAACATTCAGTTGCATTATTGGTCTTTCTTTGCTGGCTTTATTTGTCTATAATGTATATACCTTGTGGAAAAAGACACTGCAGGCTTGAAAGCTTTGCTGTTATCTTGTTCATTAGTCGTTTCAATACACAGGCATGAGGTAACTGTGATATATAATACTCTTTGAAGTTGATGAACATACAGTTACATTTTTTAGTATCCAATTCATTCATTCTTCTTCTTCCTCTCTCTCTCTCTCTCTCTCTCTCTCTCTCTCTTTTTGGTTTTCCTTTTGTTTGCAATTACATATATATATATATATATATATATATAACAGGTAGATATTTGAACATGAAGCTTCATTGACATTGCAAATTTATCAAAATTGAAATTGAATGCCCTCCTGTTTCTCAAGTTAGTTTAGTAGGTCTTCCCATTTGCAGTACTGCCCGCCTGCTAATGCACGATAGTATCTATCTCTGCAGTATACAGGTCTTCCATCAGCAGCCTTTGCTGCTGCTGTTGCTAGATCATCGTCAGTCATTACCTCCACAGGCAATCTAAGCAATTCCTCCTTTCTGGCATATATACAAGTAACTGTAATGATATTCTACTAGGAGCACTTACAAAGCGGGAAGGAATATTTGAATTGGAGTTCATACCTTATGTTGTATTTTGTGTTGGTTGTTGAAGCTAACTCATTTGATGGGTTCTCTTTAGTGGCAAAGGCGTTGTGAAAAAAGTACTCCACTGGTGTGGCAAAGATAAACAATAACACTGCCGAAACGAGTAGCACCCCTGTCCCGACTAGTGTTTGTTTCATTAATTTAATGACAGGTTTAACCTACAGGCATGAAATTTCTGTATGAATCACTTCGTAGTAAAGGTGCTACAATTTGTGGATCATAAAATTAAAATGCCATAATGGAATGCAAATAACTAGCTGTTTGTGTTTCATTGATTTGTGTCATACAATTGATGCTCTGTTGTGTTTGCCCGTGCATGCATATCTGTGGGATGACGAGGGAGCATGTATCCTTCTGTGTGCGTGCTCTGCATGCATGCAAGTCAATTTGTCTGATCACATCATTGTGATCCATAGAACCACCCTATACTGAGTCTTTGTGCATCTGTTTTTTTTTGGGTTATATATTTATGCTTCTCACGTTTCTCGCTTTAATTCACTTGATCACATAACTCTTTTGTAGGTTCTTCATGTATGCAACATCAGTAATTTGGCAGATCATATGAATTCTTACCTTGTAGGAACCCAACAATCTATCACGAGCCAATACCTGCAAGGGGAAAAAGAAGAAAAATAAATTATGGGTTTCTGTTGCTGGTGTAGCATGTCGTGCCATGAATGTCTTTCTGAAACTGCAAAGCATAATACAGAGTGGTCCATAGTCTTCATTAATTGCTCCTTTTCCATGTGAATCCCACCCGTTTATCTCTTGGATTTCCAAATTAACAATCTACCTAAATACTCATGGAAATCCTACTAGAGTATTTGCTTATCTGTTGCAGTTGAGAGTTTACCCATTCTTTCCATATGGCTAGGTTAAAACAGTTTTGCTTTCTTATTGTGTTGATGTTTACTCTCTCAGTTTAAGAACTTGTCCAATGACCTTCTGCATTAGATTGCTCCGTTAAGGAAGAGCCGGCTGCCTGTAAGATTGGTCCAATTACGGTGAGATGGTAGCATTAGCTACACAGCCTATGCTTGGTTTCTTCTTTTGCGTTAACTAGTGCTACATATAGTGAATGCAGAATATTTTTATACTTTTATGCCATTTTAATTTAATAAAATTAGCTTGTGGTAATCTAATTGTAGTAATTTGCATGATATGAACTTACTAAATTCACTGCCTTCAAAGGGAACTGCATGCTTGAAATTTTGTATGTGCCTCAACTGTCGTCTGTTTTCACATGTTCTACTTCAATTTCAGTCATATCTTCTACACTCTTTACTTCAAGTTGTTTTATTCGTAACTGCTAGGGAGGGTTACATGTTTCTTTGACAGAGAGGATCTTTATTATTAGTATCTCTCAATGTAAAATCATGTGCCCTCATGGAAGGTGCTAACCTCAGGTGGTTTTACCCACATTTGTCCATCATACCATCCACTCTCTTCATAGGGTATCACAGCTGACAGAAGTCTATCACCAACATAACTCCAGCCCTGCAGCATTTGTTAGAAATAGTTCAGTAGTTTCAAAGGGAATGCCTAGGAGAAAACATCAATTTATGGCTAACAAATTAAGATGGCAAGTAACCAGGAAAAGAAACAGAATGGTAGTTTATCAGTTTGACAGGCTATTGATGTGGTTTTAGTCATTTCTGAGTATTCTCTATAAAGCCTTGTATTATGGATGCTTATGCGTAGATACTAGGAAAATGCATGGATAAGTGTGCTGCCATTAACTAAAGGTCATAGAATTAGGAGGATCTATTCGACTTTTGCTTTGGGTACTGTGTCAAAACCTCGAACTATTTGCCTTGGTATATTACTATGTCTGATGGTTACGGTTTTAGTCAGATTTTCAGAGTTGGAATTATACCATTGCAGAAAACTTACACCCCAATCATGACAAATCCTTGAACAGGTCTGACATGCTAATGCTATCAATATCATGCCTGTGCTGTTCAAGAGGTCAAGACGGCTCAAGGAATCTTCTAGTTTTTCCATTTCCTGATAGATTCAATATTTCTTGTTGTGTCTTACATGTTCATCAATTGTCTTTTTCGACTTGGCAAAGCGCATAGCATAAAGATCACGTCAAATACATGGGAACATATGGTTATGATAAAACGAGAAGAGAAGATAAAGAGACTGCTGATACCAGATAGATTCGTAAGACAACTAACGACACAAGGAACAGGGTTCCTGTTCCAGCGGCTAGCACAAATCTTAGAGCGTCCTGCGGAGTGTAACAAGAAATAGAGCTGTAATAACCATGTTGATCGAAATATTTCTGCAAAATGATACATGTTGTTATGCATGTAGTAACTGATGGTTCTTCTCCAGGCCTATAATGGAAAGAGTGGGGTTCCACTCTAGATTGGTTTCATGTTTCTCTGAATATTTATCTTGCAAAGAATCCTCGTTTTTAACTTACTGTTGAAGGATTAAAACTCGCAGCTGCAACTGGAATTCCAAGAACTGTGAATGTAACTAACCAGAGACCTCCAAGACGAAGAAAAAAAGGCCCTGCTCCCAGTTCGCCCCAAGAATACAAAGGTCCATCTTTCAGAGATGAGTACTCATTCACCTGTGAAGAAGTAAACAGAAGCACTCATTTACGAAGGCTACCAGAAAATTCAAGTATGAAACGGATAATGCAAGGTAATACAAATTTACTCGCATATAGCCACTGTCAGATTATGTTTTATGGTGACAAAGTAGACATATATATACATACCGGCCTTTGTTCAAATGGAACCTCAATTTCCAAGCCAGGGTCCCAGCTCTTGCCTGGAAAGCTGCTTGCACCCCCATTAGCCTCATCTTTCAAGGCCCTGACGGGAACCCTGGCAAATTGTTTCCGGGCTTTATTGCACTTAGCGATCCATGATCCACTGCTGCATCCTGGTATGATTTCCCTTGGTCTCCCTGGATTAGGAATCAGGGAGCAACAAACTTTTAACCTTAGCATTACTTCCGGGTCAAACTATAATTGTTTCGAGAAGGAGCCGGATTCCTGAACAAAAATTCTTTGTTCGATATCTTGGTGGAAAACAGAGGGGACCAATGATTTTGATCTTCCTTCTTGTAGATATGATAGCATTTCTTCTCGGGACCACAAGTTATTTACGTGGAGGAAAACAGTGGCAGTTTGTTTTAAGACCCTTTAGACAGGAACCTCTAATTCTGGAGCAAGGGATATTATTTTTTTTTTATTCGAGACTTGAGACTATCCAATATTTAATTTATTAAGTTGACTAATAAAATTTTAAAAAATAATAAAAATCTCTTAATAAATATTTAACATAATTATATTCTTAAAATTTAAATTTAACATCTTTAATTAATCGATATTAAATTCTTACTATCTAATTCAGCGGGCTGCTTATTGATTCAGCGGGCTGCTTATTGATTGGTAGAGGGATACTGATTATAATCAACAATTCTATACCATGGTGGCCCCATCACATCTTTGATGTGCATGGATGCCATCTGTCCACGTGCCTCCCTTTAGCGCCATTAAGCTTATGGGCCAGTTACACCAGTACGATTATCTAAAAGAAAAGACATGTTTAATGGCGGTAGACACATAAATTAATTTAATAAATATTTAGTAATTTATTTATTTTTAAATTTAATAAATATTTTATTTTTTATAAATTTAATTATTTAATAATTTAAATTATTTTATAATTATTTTAAAATTATTTAAGTAAAATTACTAAATTTTTTTTATCCAACATTTAGTTGTTTCATGCTTATATTTTTGTGGTTGGTTGGTGATGGAACGTGGGGGGTTGTTCCTAGCGGCAATGTTGCGTGAATTGCTCGTGCTTCCACGGGCGCGCACTGTCCATGTGCGGTCTTCTGCCGTGGTAAAGTGCCTTCTTGCTCGTGCCTCTGCCTCCTCATCTGACAAACTCACTTAACCAAAAGGACTTCAATTTGGTGCACACTAGTGCAGGCACTCGCACTTCCAAGATGTTGGATTGAATGATTGTGCCGCTGAAGAATGTTCGATAGACAAAGGTAAGTGGGTGTGGGACATACGAAAACACTTATTAGACTATTATAATCGTTAATAGTAATATTTTAGTTTTACAATTAAAGATTAAGGAGATAAACATGCAACCGATAACTATCGGGTAATGCTAGTTAGCCTTTATTTACCTTAAATATTTTGTGTTCGTGCTATAAAGCTCTTGAATTGTTTCAATCAGTTTAATTGTTTGGGTGCATATTCATAGGTATACTCGTGTTTTAATAATCAATTTACCGCCCAAATGTTCACTTTAGGTGTAGTCAATTTTTCGCCAAGTTTTGCTTTAGGCCAATTGAAACGCTATCTCAAAAAGCAGTGCATTGGACATATGATCATACATTAATTTTATAAATGAAATTGCAGACTAACACTAAACGCTTAATGATAATTAACTTTTTCAGGTTTCTAAAAAAAAAAAACTTATTCAAGGTATTATTATTTTTTTTGGGCGGGGGGTGGGATTTGCTTACATAGGGGTGTCCAACAATAAGAAAACATTAACAAATAATTAATCACTGGATGACATGGATTTGCTCACATGGGCTTGGGCTAGCGAGTTCAAATAACCTAAACACAAGTAAACAAGCCCAATTGCACACCCTTTTGTTGCCTTGATGGCAATGCATCCATGTTCTTGTTAAGGTCACGGGTTCGAAGAGCGGTAGCTCACATTCTACACCCCATATCAGATTAAACAGACCCAATCAATTAAGGCAATCTATTTAATTTGTGAAAACATTAGGAAAAAAAAAAAAAAAAATCAGTTTTAAGTCCTCAAGTCGGTGCACTCCCTTCACGAATTAGATCATTATTGGTCCTTCATTGACCGACATTACTTCATGGATGCTGTCCCGTAAACAGAGGATAGAAATGAGCGGCTATAAAAATGGATTAGAGATCAACAACTTCTATCTATCTAGATAATTTAATTCCTTGTAAGTCCAATCTGATCGTTAGTTTAATCGAATTATCGAACCCAACCAAAAAGGATGAAAAATAACAGAAAAATAAAACAAATAAATAAAAGATAATTGCCACTCCATATCGGTCCTTTTAATTTGGATTTTCTGAATTTAATTTGCCAACTCTAATTTAAATGCACTTGTACTCGGATTCCCCATAGGATAAAAGAAGTTTATTATCTGTTTGCTACTAAGATTAGGGTAAAAAAAAAAAAAAATACCTTTCTTTTTCTCTTTTTCTTTTTTCGGAACAAAATAATAGTTAATAATTACTTGTTAGCTGTTAACACTCCAAGCATCTTAATTAAATCCTACAAATATGTGGAGACTTCGACATAAAGAAATCTTAACATCTAATGGACGGTGTCACAACGTCTGTTTATGTAATTTAATTTTATTTTCAAACTTTTTTTGGTATGTTGACATCTAACTGATGGAAACAGGCAGAAGATAATCTAATATACTCGGAAAGGGAAAAAGTAGGGAGGGCCCGACATTTTTATCACCCGAAGATTACCTGAATTACAATAAAATTGTAAATTTTTGTAACAACATTTAAACTTTTGCAACAACAAAAATAGTACAATTTTATTTTAATTTTTTTTTATTGTAAAAAAAATCATCGTTATTGCACAAAATTAAAAGTTTGTTGCATTTCAGGCAATATCGGGCAAAAAGATCGGGTGATGTACCCATGCCCGGCTTGGAAATCAATTTTCTTTTCTTTTTTATCTCCAATTGAAAGAAACAAGTAAATGAAGAATTGCTCTAAACCTAAAATTATATGCTTTGAATACTAACTTGCAAGAACGAAGACTCGTGATGAAAATCATGTACAATCATGCACGTTCATTATTGGCAGGGGAATCTGAACATCTACTCCTACTCTTAAGGCTTCCACTCCTCAAAGCAATCTCCCTGATGACAGTAGCAAGCTGACATGGAGATGCCAATTGCATGAAGATGCTAATTGGCAGAGAATTGTGACACATCACCCTGAATGTGAAACAGATCTTAGTAACTCAGAGCTCCATTATGTAATATAGGTGAGAAAATGAATATGCAGACAAAAAAAGGGAGAATTTTCAAATGTTGATCAGGGTTGCTTCAAAAACAGTGCCTGCTATGCTTTGTTGCCATAAAACAGCAAAAAGACTAATGCAACATCTATTCACATATGCATACCTCCTTCAAGGTCTTCTGGGTCGCACCTAAATCTTCAGCATGTGATATTGCCAGTTTATCTAGATCACATTGCGGGTTTCGCAAAGCCGGATCCTGTTTACAACAGAAAGAAGAAGCATAAGAAGAAGATCAACATTGTATTCTTAATTAGTGAAATTGCTGGAAAAGCTAGAAGGACTATGAGTAAGTACTAACTCTACATTCTTCTCCCATCCATCCAGGAATGCTACTAGAAAGGATGCTTATATAAAGCTCCATAGCCACCTCCGGGCTCATGTCCCCAAGTTTTCGCCATGCATTCCTGCAAGAATGTGGTGACACACAATCAAGCTAATGTTGGGAGTAAATGAAAGGGCTATGCAGGCTTAAATTTGGTCAATTTGTGCTAGTACACTCTATTTGGACTCCATTCCGCTAAACATTTCTTGTTTCACTTTGTTAACTAAGTGTAATGCTTGAGAAGTCAGACATGGCCTAATACTATCTCATTCATATCTTCCATCTTCACAAAGTGGGTAACAATCCAAATTCCCAAATTTTCATTCCAAGAAACAACAAAAGAAAATGGCAAAAAAAAGGGATAAATGCTAACAAAATTGATGGATTTTCGTTTCTTTTCACTCTTTTTCCCATTTTTTTTGTTCATAAAATTACAGACTTCCCTCTGTCTCCACCTATCTATCAATTTTGACAAAATTGTTTCACATGTGTATCCCTTGCTTTCAGTCCTCAAAGAGTCAAATTTTATCCAAATACATGTGGATTTATTCATCAAAATCTTATGAGCTAACCAGATCTCTACGATCCCTGGGCATAGATTTGAGTTCAATGGACATCATTTTTTCTTTTTTCTGTTTTATTTTTTTTTCACATAGCATTTGATTATACCAAGCAGAAACGCATAAAATTTAAAAAAAAAAAAAAGGCTTAAACTAAAGTCGGGTGGTTAAAAATAATATTTACCATTTTGCGCGAGCAAAGAGGTTGAATGGCATGGGCTGAGGAACATTGCAAGGTCCATCAATAGCAATCTTGTGAAGTCCGTATAACTGCAAATTAAGATCCCTGCCAAGACTCGATATTTTATCAGCATTATCCTTAGACCCAACGAACACTGCAGCAGCACCAAAAACCCTCTCCAACTCAGTGCTCTCAACTCCTTCCCAATCATCCTCCTCCTCCTCATCAGCAATACCCACCTCGTCAATCCTCAAATCTCTCCCTAATTCTGCATAATTCACCACTTTCTGGTCAATCAAGTCGCCATCTTGCTGGCACCCACCACATCCACTATCATCCGTATCTTCTTCCTTGGTGGCATCATCAACAACACGTTCAACTTCTTCTTTTGCTTGTTGGGTCGGTGAGAATTCTTGAAGGGTCTTCTTCTGCGTTGATTCAATGACTTGATCAACAAGGACTGGTGCATTTTTTTTGGAGCGACGGTGTTGTTTTTTCTTGGTTTTTGTGGATGTCTCTGTTTTGGACTTACGGTCGTCACGTGTTGTTGTTGTTGTTGGCTTTCCTGTGGAATCTAATAGTCCAGCACCAGCAGCAAGCTTCTGTTTTGCTGGTGGAGAGACTAGAACGGCTTGAATTATTGAGAATATAACAGAAACGACAATGCTACAAATGAAAACGGCAAGGAATGGAACCATGGCGTTTTACAGAGAGAGAGAAAGAGAGATTATTATTGGTCTTCGGGAGAGATCGAGATCAAAAGGCAGAGTTTTTTTTAGTTAGAGTTAGTTTTTTTTTTTTTTTTTTGGGTTTTTTTGACGGTGCTTGCTTTGCTTGGTGTGTTTTGTTGTTGTGATGATAATGATCAAAAACGACTCTTCTGAGACTGTTGAAAGAAAGGGAGAGAGAGAGAGTTGGAATTGGAAAAGGGAATTGGGATTTTGGCAGAAACAGAGGAACGTATATTCGAAATTTTGGTGACGCAATGCCAACTGTTGAAAAGTGTCGGTCCCATTTCTTCCGCTTTTAAGGCGAGGAATTTGAAGGCTACTCTGACTCTCTCACAACAATTCACACCGCCCAACCGGGTCGGATCAGTCCGACAATTTGGGTTAGATTGTAAAAAAATAATTTATAACCACTAAAATTTCAATACATAATCAATAAATTTGAATTATTATTATTTTTTGTTAGTATAACATAGAAAAGAAAAATTAACCAAACATAAAATGTGCAAAGGCTAACTAGACCCTTAGCCTCAGCTAGTTCCTCTAGGCAAAGCAACCCCATCATGTCTCTCTAAATAAGCTCCGGCGATGCCCAAGGGGGCTCATAACAAAATACCAACTATTGACCAAATGATTGTCCAAGACGCGCTAAAAAATTTTGCGCAGTAGTTCTCCTCTCAAAGAGTATGCATCAATCGACAATCCCAAAGAAGCTGGAGATAGTACAGCATACAGTAAGGATAGGCTTATAAAAATCCAAGTCCTAGTTTGCCTGCAGCAGTTTCTGGAAGGTAGAAAAAGAATAAGATTCTACAATTACCTCGCGATATCCATTTTCCCAAGCCCAATGTAAGGCCCAAGCAATTGCTTTGAGCTCTGCAGCAATTGTCATGCTTATACCTCCAAAAGCCATAGAACCCAAAACACCAAACTCCTCCACCATCCCGCGCAATTCTTCCAAAGCTAGATCCATTGGGAGAGCCCTGCGCACTACCATCAACATTTATTTTCAAGAAAGGGGATGAAGGTGGCTGTCAGCAAATCAGAGTCCATGAGCTGAAGGGCTAAAAGATGAATTCTGTAGTCCTTTTTCCTTCCTGTAGTAGCATGAGATCTCAACAGCCTTATGTCGGATCTCAAGTACTACGGAAGCTGATGACTAGTTATAGTCCTCAAAAATAGTTTTATTCCCCCGATTCCAAAACTGCCACAACGTTACTATAAACATGGACTGAAAGGAGCATCCCCAAATTGCAAGCCATTGGTCGTTACATGATCCCTCCCTAATTCGACACTATAGATCATTCGCAGGCCTAAAAATCCATCCAATGCCGTCAAAAATAGCCTGCCAAACTCAAGATGCAAAGACACACCCAACCAAAACATCCTCAAGTGATTCCTCATCGAAATAACACCTCTCACATATCTCAAAGTTTGTCAAGTGCCTAATGAACCGTTGTTTATTAGTAAGAAGACATGCACGCCCCACAAGCCATATAAAAAAGCATAAATATTGTGTCATTGGAAGCTTCCATATCCAACTCCACTGACTCGAAGCACTCTCCTCCAATTCAAGTTGCATGATATAAGCCCAGCCAATAGAGAATCTTCCACTATTAGCTCCCCATAGCTTGCAGTCTCGCAACTAAGCTTAGTAGAGATAAATATCCCTGCAGGTCCTGTTTCACTTCTACCAAAATTTTATTCTCAAGCAATTGCCAATTCCAGTATAGGCTGGCAGAAAAATAATCTTTAATACAAAAATTCAATTTATGAGGGGAAAGTTGCATCTGAGTCAACTCAATCAAAGGCTTATCCACTAACCACTCATCAAGCCAAAATCGGATACTGCGCCCATCTTCTAAACTCCATTTGAGCCTTTAATAAGAAGATCTCTACCTTAGAATTGTTAACTACATAGGCGACGCCCTACTCTTCTTTGGGATAGTTAGGAAATTGTCATTTTCAAAATATTTTTGCTTCATGATTTGCACCTATAGTTTATCAGAGCCATAAAAAATTTCCCAGCTAAGCTTGGCCAACAATGCCAAATTCATATCTCTTACTTTTCGTAGGCCACGTCCCCCCACTACTTTTAGCCCCAGCAAGTAGACTTATTTCTCTATTTTCCTTAGAACTGCCCTATAGGAGATTCCAGCTCCAACGGTCAACAGTATCACAAATTGAAGTAGGAAAGACCATTGTTTGCATGACATACGTAGGCATAGATTGCAAAACTGATTGAACTAGTGTGGTACAACCAGCAAGTAAGAGAGATGAGGCCTTTTAACTGCCATGCTTTAGACTAAGCTTTTTGCACCAGTTCATAGAAATGAGAAGATTGGTATTGACCATGAAACAATGGCTTGCCCAAATATTTTTCCAGATTTTGAACCAGCTAGAAGCCCAAGCAGCCGTTAATATGAGACACAAGAGAGTGAAGAACATGAGGGGAAATAAAGAGTTTAGATTTCTCCTTTCTTACCTATTGACCAGATATACACAAAAACAATCAAGAACCTTGCAAATAACAGAAGCCATACTCCTCGTTGCAGCACCGAATAATAAGAGATCATCCGCAAAAAATAAATGCAAGACAGAAGGTCTATGTCTAGACATTCTCAAAAGGTGCTACTTTCTTCCCTCAACATTCTGTATAATCAAATACAAAAGTCACTTCATACACAACGTGAACAAATAAGGTGATATTAGATCATTTTGCGCAAACCACAGGTCGGCTTAAAACTCATGGTTTTCTCACAATTCCACAACACTATCATGTTCGAAGATGCTACACAATCCATGATAATTGAGACCAGCAGAGGCGGTAGAGGTAGTGAGAGAAGAGTTTTATGAAGAAAGCCCCAATTTACCTTGTCATAAGCTTTTTTCAAGTCAATTTTCAAGGCCATAAATCATGACTTTCCTTTATTATTCTAACGGAGCCATGTGATAGCCTCTTGTGCCACCAATATATTATCATGCGTCGACTTGCCTGGAACAAAGCTTGCCTGAGCAGGGCCAATAAGCACATCTAATAAAGGTAGAAAACATGCCACTATAACTTTAGTAATAAGTTTATATACCATATTACATAAAGAGATAGGGCAAAATTGATTAATGGTCTCAGGTGAATTGACTTTAGGAATTGGAGGCAACAACATCTCATTGATATCATTTGACAGAAGCTGACCTCTAAAAAAGCAAGACTGTACCAATTGAATAAGTGAATCACTTACCACATGTCAATAATACTAAAAAAAAATGGCCTGAAAGCCATTGGGTCCTGGTGATTTATATGGACCCATAGCTTTTAAAGCCCAAAAGATTTCTATGGACGGTGGCAATTTAGCCAAACCAATTAACATGGTCGGCGGTACTGAAGGCCAAGGCCAATTTGATGAATCAGTCTTCGTAGCATGGCCATAAGTGAATAAACCCTAAAACAACTCCATCGCCATATCTTTTAGAGCAGCTGAATCATCAATCCAAACACCAATATAAAGTTTTAATCTGAGGATTTTATTTTGCCTCCTCAGTTGAATTGTGTAGGAGTGCGAAAATTTGGTGTTCTTTTCTCCAAGTAATAGTTTTTTCCAATGTGATTTTTGAAACCAATACACTTCTTCTTGGTCAAGGATTTGATTATACTGCTGTAATAACTTTGCTTTTTGTAGTCTCGCTCTGAGGGAATCATGCACTGAAATTTTCTGTTGATATCCTTCTAATCGTCTTAGTAGATTACGCTTTCGACGAAATAAGTTTCCAATGACATCATGGTTTCAAGAAGATAAAAACCCACTAAGTTGTGTCAAGTTCTCCATGGTAGAAATAGATGGATTCCTTCAAGTTGACAGTAGTAAATGTTCGAAATCTAGGTGCTTCGACCACATCACTTTAAAACAAAATGGTCATTTAGCTCATGGTCAATGTTCACACGAGGTAAGCGGGCATGTGGCAAAAGAAATTGCCATGCCTCTGTAATAAAAGCTCTGTCAATTCTCTCTCTAATGATTGTGGAGTCACGACTGCAATTCCACCGGGTCTATTTTGAGCCAATAAATCCCAAGTCCATCAATTTACACTCTACATGCTTTTTGAACACTCGACACCGTCGTGCCATTTTCATATACCGTCCACATTTTTCTAATAGGTCTCACATATCATTAAGATCACCAATTAAAGCTCAAGGCAATGTATCTGCATCTGCAATGTTTTTCAGTCTCCACCACATAAAATCCCAAAGTAGATCATTAGGATGAGCATATATACATAAAAGTAACTAGGCAGACCTACCATTCTCCATAACAACAGCATGAATAGCTTGATGATAAGAAAATAAAATTTTCAGTTCAATCCTATATTCGTCTAAAAAATGCCACCAGAAATCAATAGAATCAACCTGACATATTCCATCAAAAGATAAAGTAGCAATCACATCCGCAGCACGCGAAAGCTTTATTTTGGGCTCAAGAATTGCCGTTACACAAGGATTATACTGAGCAAGAAAGTCATGCAAAGTACAGGGAATGCGCTTCTTTCCTGCACCCCTCACATTCCAAACAAATAGATTCATTGTCTGTTTGGAACAAAAGATGATTCCCTAATCTCTAATTTTGCATTTTGCACTGGAGAAGAACCAATGTCTTCACCTGACAGGCCAACTTCACTGTTCTTATTGACCTCTTGCCTAATACCATCAGTATGAGCGAAGGGACATGGATGCAGCCAATTAGCTTTAATACGTTTCCTGTTTTCACGCTTAGAGATCCATCCTGAAGGCCCAATATCATTAGGTTGTCTAGGGTGGTTTGCCAAGTAGGAAAGGGTTTAGGGTTTAGGGTTTAGAGTTTAGGGTTTTTGTGATAGTTTTTCAAAGGCCTTAGCAAACAAGGATGTTAAGTTGGGTACATTTGGGGGTGGGTCTATTTGTTGGGCTTGTGGAAGTGGGTCAGGGTGTGAGTCAAAAATCGATTGAATGGGGTTCTGTATATGGCGTAAGGTAGGGTACACATCATGAATTAGTACTTCAAAGCTCGCGACATCAACATAAGTATAATCTTGGGAAGAAATTTCACTTATTGTAAAATTTGTGCTCTTCAAAGGCGGCTTGAAATTTGGATCTCTAGGTGGCTTAATTTTCGCTTGCTGATTTGGCTTAGTAATGCAAACAGATTTGCTAGGATTCACTCCACTAAATTGTTTGTTAAACCCCATGGGTTTCTGCCTGGTAAGCCTTCTAATATTAATTTCAATATCCCGATTTTCTTGCTCTTCATCTGCTTCATTATCAATTTCCAGAACAGCAGTGCGATCCACAGTTATTCAAATTTGAAGAGGATCTACTTGCCTTATCCGGAACTTTCTCGCCTTTACCTCTTTGTCCTGTTCATCTGCCTCACTTAGTAGCATCCATGGCCGAAAGCTTTTCACCCACGGGTCCCCCCCACCAAGCTGCAATTGCACCTGATCACAATCGACACTTAACCATAACATGATTCGCTAACTTTGGACATGTCTCTTTAACATGGTTAGGCTCTCCACACTCATATTATATCTGTGGAAGGCCCTCGTACTCAATGGTGAGGAACACATCTTCAATCCAGAATTTTGACAACAGTAGTTTGGAAAGATCTATCTCCACACAGAGGCGAGCAAACTTAATCGAGATGTAGCCATTGTAGACACGTCTACTTTAACCATTCTTCCAATCAAATTTCCAATGGTCTACAAAATTTCCTTATTGTAGTACTCCACAGGAATCTCTAGAAATTATTTCTATACAACAATTGAGTTAATTGATGCTAAGGATGGACAAAATTTTGGTATCCATTTCTTGACAATAAGGTAGTGTCTTAAGATAATCCAAGGACCCCCATAGAGAGCTGTAGCTATATTCTCAGCATAGGAAAATTGGACCATGAAATACTCATTTTCTAGGTCAACTATCATTAGCTCACCCTTTGGCTTCCATAGTACCTTGAGTCTATTGCACAGATGATTATAGCCAATGGACCTTCCCCACAATTTCACAATTAGCGTTTGTCTCCAAAGGTTATGAATAGCACTTCGTTGGCCTTTGGAAAGATTAAGCCAAGGATTGCCTTTTACACATTCCACTTGGATATCAATAGTGGAAGCAACAATCTCACAATCAAGCTAATTTTCTAGCCTAGCATTACCTAACACCTTGTCTTTAAAGGTCGGTGTAGAGCCTTCAGGAATCTTACTAAGGCCATCTTGTTCCATTGTAACCTCACACATCTCCTCAGCTACTTTTTTCTTTCTGAAACTGTGATCCAGGAGGTCCTCCTCCTCTGTCGTGATATAGCCACACATGTTTTCCAACACCGAAGTGGGGTTGGGGTAGGGAAAGGGGAAAGGGATTTCAGACGAGAGAGAAAACCTTAATATTCTTCTTTCTACTGCTATAAAGTTGAATTATTTACCAATCAACTTAATTTCGTGTCAATGTTTTTTGGGCGGTCCCCAAGCTCACACTGTAAGGACAAGCTGATTGCCTCAGGAGTTACTCTTCCTTTGCTATGCTTGCCTATATTAAGCTACGAGCAGTTTTGTTTGGCATCATAAATGTTTGGGGCTCGTAATTGTAACCTAGGGTTTGAAACCTGACTACAACTAATGACAAAAAGGCATCCGCCAAAAGAAGAAAAAGATTTTAAAAAAAGTCAGTAATAAATTTATCAAATATATTAAAAATTCCCATCTTACAAAT
This sequence comes from Carallia pectinifolia, assembly GCA_037832335.1. Taxonomy (NCBI): domain Eukaryota; kingdom Viridiplantae; phylum Streptophyta; class Magnoliopsida; order Malpighiales; family Rhizophoraceae; genus Carallia; species Carallia pectinifolia. Next base: position 25,557,483 of record CM075449.1, read on the forward strand.
TCTCAAATATAGTAAAACATTTTCGTCATAACCCTTACATCTTATAAATTTTCACAACAAGGTTAAATAGACATTCTTCATAAATTTATTTATTTTTTTCCACTAGAAAGCAAGAAAGTAGTTGCAAGAAAAGATTTTAATGTTGTGCGAATGAGCAATCACATTAAGTATACTCATCGACTGTCAAATCAAGTCGTTGTACTGTATGGTTAGTTGATTAAACATGTGTGTTTGTCTATGAACTCATTAGTACAAATTTTTTCTAGATCAGATAAGATGAAACATAAATGCGAGTTTTTTTGATGCAAATGAGATATGAATCTTAAAAAGAAATACAATTAGTTGGACATGAGTCTCCTCAGACCCAAGCATGATGGAATCCAAAAGAAATAGGCATCTATGGACTAATTTGGTGGTTTTTTTTTAGTTTAGAAATAATAAGTGATTAAATATTAGTTGTTAGTGGAGAAATGAGTATTAAACTAGTCCTTTGACTCGTGAAAGAAGTATTTTACACTCCATCTCACTTAATGTGGGATACTACAGAAGCGGTGGGATTTGATCTCACTTTGGTACTCTTTAATATGCAGTAATTTTATAAACAAATGAGCAAGAAGCCATAAGTTCAATTAAACAAGGCGTAGAAGGATCTCAACCACCAAGTCACCAAGCTAGTGGGAGAGAGAAAACTGGGATGCCAAAATTGGCCATGAAAGTTTTCTGGTGCACGGTCCATTCATCAGTGGCATCGAGATGCCAACTCATTAGGAATTTGTTTTGCACTCACGCATTAATTCTTGCGACAAAAGTGCAACCCACGAAAGCAGGCCAAAATGCAATTGAATTATTGTCCTCTCTACGTTTTATTTGGCAACTACCTGTTTCTTAATTATGCGTCAGTAGACAAGTTCTGAAATTGTTTATCCGTTGAAGTGCTTTTATTATCTGATGATCTATTTTTTGCACTTGATCCGATGCAAGGTTAATACTGATTAAACGTGCCTATTGTAACATTTTGGTTGGTCACTTCAATAAGCCTTAATGCTAACTTCCTCTCTCTCTCTCTCCCTCTCCTTTTTTTAAATAAAAATAGTTAATAATTAATTGGTTAAATTGTAGCATAAGTGAGAAAAATAGATTTAAAAATGTTGCAAGAGGTGTATAGTACCTAAATGGGAAAAACTCCAAATCTCACCTAAGTGAGAGAATTGAAGTTGACAAAGGTCGAACTCCTGTCACTCCTTAATTCTAAAGGACCAGTATTCTTGGACTTGTGGGAGGGGTGGCCTTAACGATAACCTGAAACTCAAAGAGTTAATTAGGTGGAAGGACGTGAAGTAAAACTTTGAGAAGTACTGAGTTCAAATCCCACAACCTTATTCCTAATATTTTACCCGATGCAAATGGATTACATGGTTTGCTTTGTAGCTTGAGGACTAAAGATCAAAGACGTCCTATACCCACGATTATTAACCTTAACCAAAAGACTTAAATGTATATTAAAGAAAGTCTTATGTTCAAATCCAAACTTCCTTATAAACACACAAAATGTGAGTTCAGTTTGTCAAGCAATTATTGGTTACATTCTTTCGCAGACACACACGTTAAATTCTTGATCTCTACGTTACTACAGAATGGTTGTGCTGGTCTCTTCTACAATTTTTTATTCTAGTTGGTGTGCTGATGATTGGTAGATTGTCTTTGTTTTTTTTTTGTTTTTTGTTTTTTGTTTTTTTTTTTTTTGAGTACATCGGGACGATTGGTAGATTGTAATGTCATAGAAGTCACTTTCCAGGTCTTAAAAGTCTCCGAAAACAAAATTGACTGCAAGACAAATCCATCAAAACATCCATGGAAACCTGTCCATTTGGGTATTGGATGACTTACATTATTTGTCTCCTATTGATAAGAGCTAATTAAGCTTGACAAGAATAGATAATGGCTTCCTATAAGTTGATGCATCATCCAATGCTATTTTCTCCTCCCTCTTTAATAGAATGATCCAATGCTATTTCTATTTCTTAAATTTTGCTTTTGTCAATGTTTGAAGAAAGATGTATTTCTTACATTATAATTCTCATGCCACATTCAGCTAACTACAGGTCTCCGTATTTATCTTCAATAAAGCCACCTCCAGATCACTCAAGCACTAATCAAGATGCCTAGTATTACATGCTTGGCATTAATCAATGCATGTTAAAGCAGTCGGCAGTCGTCATATTCATGGGTGATTCTTAGTACTGCAATTCTCAACATTTTTTTCCCCCATTAAAAAGCCTATCTTATACCTATTTTCATAAACTATGTACTATTCACAGAAATATAACTCAAGACTTTTAAAATAAAAATTTAAATTCTCAATCATAATGGTATCTTTGAAATATCTTGCTCAAAAAAAAAAAAAGGTATCGTTGAAACACATACATTCTCAACATTTTTTTGGTTGATTTGACTGTGCTTTCCCAAGTCCAAGCCCACGCTCCAAATCTTTTGGGGTGGGTCCAATTCTGGACCCAATTTTAGTGATTTTTGTTCAGTTTCTGAGTTCAGCTTCCACGTCAACCGAAGTTCTTTATGGGCCATTGTGAGTGTGACACGATCCCACGATCCAAGTCATTTAAACAATTTTTATATTTAGGACCACAAAAAAAAAAAAATAAATAATTTTTATATTGCCGATCATGTAGTGGGCCCAAAAAAAAATCAAGGAGATACAAATAATTTTTACGCTACTTTGAACAAAAAAAGATAAAATTTACCCTACATATTATATTATACGCTACATACAAAATATTATATTAAAAAATATGAATATACAAATATTCTGATTATGCAGTACGGAAAATTTTTTTAGTTTTATAAGACTTACTTTAAAGTAACTATCAAGTGATATAAATATCAGATAACTCAATTCATAAATAAAAAGAAGGAGACAAATTGCATTTTTCGGCATTTGGAGTAGATAGGCAAGAGTTTAGGAAGGAGAATAAGAGAGGGATCTTAGGTTCCAATTTTATCTCTCAATTAAAAATCACTTTTTCTAATCCTCTCAACTATTACTAAGTACTAAACAAATAAAGTTATTTTGAATAACCTTCAATAATTTATGATGCGAATACTAGAATACCAGAAGACAAATTCGAGCATGACTCCAGCTCATGGTCTAAATAAACCCATCGAGGTTGCCCGAAAGGCTACTGGTTCTTGCAGCCAAGGCATTGGCAAGGTTTGCTCGTAAGATTAGAGACTGGTGCCTCTCTCATAGTGTTAAGTGAGATTAGAGTACCCTGCACTTTCTATAGTGTCTTTGGACTCGCTTCTCTTCTCCTCCACTAACACTTAACAGATTAACAACTAACTATTTCATATATTAAAAAAAAAAAATCCAAAAAGGTAGCTCTCCTCGTAGCAGACTCCAAATTAAGGTTTTGTTGAAAATCCAGAACCATAAATAATAAGAAGGGTTTTGTTTGGGAAGGTGTTTCTGAAATCGATTTGATCCAATATGGCATGTCTTCTTAAAGACTAGTACTCAGGTTGGCTACCTTTCTAATTTCTATCTCAACTAATTTCGAAAGACGATGTATCCATATTCATCAGCGCTTGTCAACAAAGCTGTGTGTGTCCCCTACTAAAGTCCCGTGAATTGCCGAATTAAAGGTAGGATTTATGCATGTTGATTCCGGAAATAAGCTTCAACGGGTTATGATAGGCTGCACCAGAACATTTAAAATACACAAAGTCATTGAATACTTTGTAAAGTGAACGCATCAACTAGCAACGATAACAATATGCGAAAAAAAAGCAGGTATGCTCAATACTAATTTAACCCTTGTCATTGTATACAAGCAAAGAGGGTTGTCCGACAAAAGGCCACAGGCCATTGGCACAACATGTCAAGCTTGCATATCAAGAAATTTAACCACAAACAGTCGTACATTTTTTAATATTCAAGTCATGGCAGCGTGCTACCATCAAGTTCCTTCTTAAAGATCCAACAGCAAAGTCCACACACAGTTCTTAATTGTTTAAAGCTAAGGTAATAAAACAGACTCTTGCACAGATACAGTCCTCACTTGTAATGGCCTCTGGTCTCCTGGCGGGTTCTCAGGTGAACAGCAGCACAGCATGCTACTGTGTCCGCATTCTGCTGCTTTCTGCAGCCCTCACTTGGGAGAAATATGGATGTGCCTATGATCACAATGCCAAATATGACACAATTGTTAGGTATACAAAGAATGCAAGCTTTTGTTATCGATCAAATATCAGAAAGAAACACAACCAGTGAGCGCCAACCTACTGGGGAAAAAAAAAAGCTTGTGCCACACATACAAACACGGAGCCAACACTCATGGTGACAGTAAAGAACTAATCATGAACAACAAGCACCCTAAAGGTGACAGTAAAGAACTCAAGGAGGAAAATTTTTTTAAATGACACGAGTCTGCCAACATGACTTGGAACCAACTTTTGAATCTATGTAAGCCAAAAACCCACCACAGTGAATATTTTATGAAACTATGTGTATATTGTTGGTTTCATTGGCAGGGTAAACAGCCATGTGGTAACCCACGTCTATTTAAAATTATCTCCTCAACCAATCCCAAACCTGCTATGCATATGTGCAGAGATATGCAGTAACTAAATGAGACCAAATAGATTACCATTGCTTCTCTTGCAGTTAATCTGTCTTGATGATCATACCGGAGGAGCTTATCAAGAAAATCTATGGCCTGTGAATCAGAAGATACCTCAAAAGGATCAAAATCAATTCGTTGCATTCAGTGCCATATACAGCAATAAGCTACAGAATATTTTTGCAGATCTAGCAGATAAACATAGATATAAACCTCTGGGGAAACAAGATGCTGATTATCTGGATTAATGAATTTGGACCATGGCTTCCGACTGTGCCTGTGCGACAAATGAACAAATTGGATCATGTTCGAGGGAAGAAATATATTTAGATGTCTTATGGTGCACACCCTCAACATGATTTAAAATGGAATAAGTGAAAAGAATAAAATGTTGCACAGACATTCTAAATCTTGTGCCATTCCACAGTTAACCTCATCACTGCTATTGTTCAGTCATAAAGAATTGCAGCACAACAGATGGAAAGATGAAAAATGTAGCATAGCAATTCTAAATGTTGTGGCATTCAACAGTAATTATCACCACTGGTATTATTCAACCATGAAGAACGATTATGCAATGGAGAAGAAAATCATGTTTATTAATTAATAAACCTTCCAACAAGTGCATCGAGTTGAGGGTCAAGCTCCAGATGATACTTGTTCAAGTATGCATTCAGCTCATCCGTTCCAAGTACCTGAAATCACCTCAAAATCAGAAAAATTGTCACGCTATACTTTTGAACATTCAAGATTGCACAAGTTTTTACCTTTGCAATTTTGACAAGCTGATCATGGTTGTCATGACCATAAAAGAAAGGTTCCTTCCTAAATATCTGCATCAAGGATTGGTGACAACCAGCAAGTCATACATAATTGATGCATTTGATGAAATATTTAAAAAGGTGTATGAAGTCTTCAAGTAATTCTCACCATCCCAGCAAACATGCAACCAAGGCTCCACATGTCCAGAGAATAGTCATAATCTTGTAAGTCCACCAAAAGTTCTGGCCCCTTAAAATATCTGAGAAGTAAGAGAGAAACTCGAGTATTACAGGACATGAGCCCATAACTTTGCAAGCATAGCAACATCAATGATGAAATTGAAATTCCATTTATAGGTGAACCTCAAAATTCTGCTTTACTTTTTAAGTTTCAGAAATCAAAATTGCAGAATGTGTATATACTATGCTCTTTGAAATCCAGAAAAGCAACTCAAAGCTAGTCATATCACTGTAAACTTACACTCCTTGACTTTTTTCCCAAGGTAGGTTTACAAGAATATTAGTTTTTCTGAGACTTCAACAATCACTTATGAGACAATGCTATTTTAGCATTAAAAGTCCACATAAAAGTAATTTAATATGAATGCAAACTATCTATAATGTGTTCAAATTATCACCTTGATGCCACTCGAACATTATACTCTTTGCCAGGATGATAAAATTCAGCAAGTCCCCAATCAATCAAGCGAAGCTTTCGTAGCTCATGATCTATCATAACATTGTGAGGCTTGACATCTCTATGCATTATTCCTTGTGAATGGCAGTAATCAAGTGCCTGCATTACAGTGATCTCTCGATTTGTCAAGAAAAGTCAAGCACATATATATGTCTATGAAAGACAGACAATCACAACAGAAATGCTTCACAGGGAAGAAAAAGCATGGAGACATATTAAAGGATGCTAACTAAGCTAAATCAATAAGAAAAAAAATACATATACCCTAATGCAATTGAATTTGGGATTAAAAGTTGGTTGTTGTTATTGTTGCTGTTGACTTAGCTAAATCAAGAAAACAAAAATGATAATATAATGTCATTAATAGTGATAAATGGTGGAAGTATGAGTATGGTACCTTATGCCATACAAGAAACAATAAATGCAGTTGTTTTAATGTGATTTATGTGAATCAACACTCCATCACTTGCTACATGACTCAGAAAATAAAATACTCTTATCAAAGCACAAAAATTAGACATACATGAATGTGAGATAAAATATGAACAAAAACCTTCAAATCATAACTGAGAGAGTTTTAAGTTTGGATTTATTCTAAGGAAGACGGAATGTCGAGCATAAATTACCTTGAGAAGCTCATATATGTAGTAGCGTATGTCATAATCAGTCAATGTGGGGTACAGTACTTTGAAGTCCGTACTGTTCACATATTCAAATATCAGGCTAGGAGTTTTTGAATGCTGATCTCTGACAACATCGAGAAGCTTGACAATATTTGGGCCACCACAAAGATTCTGAAGTATTTTTATTTCCCTCTTAATCTGCATAAAGATCAACAGTAATCATCATTATTCCCAAGCAATATTATACCATGATTTACAGCAAAACAGATAATTGAAATACAGAAGTAACCGGAAGGAACCCATGTAAATTATAATAAAATGCAAAAACAATTACCTTCTTTTTCTTTACGGGTTTGAGGATCTTGATTATGCACCGTTCATTGCTATTGACGTTAATGCCTTCGAAAACCTCACTATATTTTCCCCTCCCAACTTTCCGAACAACCTCATAATCATCTTGATCACTGTAAAAGAACTAAACAAGTTAAATGCAGAATAACAAGACCACAAAATCAGACAAATGCGGAAATCAACGAATCCCACAGCTATCATATGAACTAGGTATGACTCCAAACATAGTATAGATGAGATGTGTAGCCAATGATTTAATTGTAACTTAAAATCATGCATAGGAATAAATGGCAGAAAAGGATACAGCAGTCCAAAATTCTTAGGCTATTTGATTTTGATGATTTCAATCTGGGCATCAATTAATCATCCATACTGGAGTCGTATGCTCTAAAAGTCTCGAGTTCGAGTCACAGTCGGAGCCAAAAAAAAAAAAAAAAAAACATAGCTATGTAATTTCTCAATCACAATCAAAAATGAAGAAGAAAAACAAGTAAAAAAAGATTTTTTTTATTTAAAAAAGGAACTAGAATTGTATTGGACGAGAAATTAGGGTTTGGAAAATACCCCCATTGAACAGTGAGGGACTCGTAATCCCAGTACTCCTTGGGGCGAAGAACGTTCACGTCGGCGTAGACGCGAGCCTTCGACATGGATCGCCGCCGATCTGAACCGGAACCCGGGATCTGGGCGACGAGACCACCGCGGCTCCTCCTGGAGATGATATTATGGTGATCGAGTCCGTCGCCCAATGGGACGATGATGTCGAGGAGGCTCGTGGTAGCGTTGGCTATTGGATTAGAAGGTGGGGCGATGGTGCGTAGGTTAGGCTCGTGCGCAATGGGCGCACGCGAGGCTAGGAGGGCGTACACTAGTAGGAACCGAAGTGCTGTGCTAAGTAATGCATCTGTTTTCATGTGCCACTAATGACAAACCGCGAGACACTGTTGTTAAAATTTGTATCTAACAAGTAAAAAGAAGAAGATAAATGGAGATACACGTGTGAGAATGTAATGAGTATATACTAATTTGTATACGTAAATTATAGAAATTTAATTAAATTTTAAAAAATAATAAATAAATAAATTATTAAATTAATTATATATATTTTACGTGTCTAACTAAATATAGTGACTTTCTAAGTAAAAGCGCATAAATTATTTGCTTTGTCATGTTCTTCTTGCTTAACTAGTGGGACCACCTAGGGCGATTAATGGTCGGTGATTTGGTCTGCATTTAAGTTTCCACCTTAGAAAAGAAGAATTTGTTTAGACACAGTTACATTAGTTTTTCATAGGTTAGTAAATTTATAATTTATTAATAGTATTGTTAGGTATGAGGTAATTTATTTAAATTACATGACTTTCAATGTCAACTCCCGAATTTGATGAATAATACACTTATAATATACTTTTTTTTTATTCATAAAATAATTTAGTTGGGACACTTACATTATAATCTCTTAATTATGTGTTTTAATTTTATTAACTTTGTTTAATTTTTCTAACCTTTTAACTTTCTTTCTTTTTTTAGTTTATAAGAAAATCTATTGACCATTTAGAGAATAAGAAAAAAAGTTAAGTGGAATTTGATCTCTTACTTACTGATTGAGGGGACATCCCTTAACCAGTTGAATAAATGCTCAACATCTTTTAACTTTCTTTCTAACCCTACAAAAAAAAAAAAGCAACTTGTGTATTATCTTAGAGTTAATGTTTAAAAAATTATAAACTCTTCAATTTGTTTTGTAAATTTATTATGAATTTTTATTTTTTAAAATATATTATGAACTCTTCAATTAATTTTAAATTTATCATGTTATCATTTTATTGGAAGAGATTTTATATGGAGATTTAAGGTTTGAATGCTAAAACTAGATATAAAATCTATTATTATGAAATAATGATACGATAGATTTAGAAGTAAGAGTTCATAATATATTAAAAAAATAAAAATTTATAATAGATTAAAAAAAACTGAAAAGTTGAAATTTTTTTTTTAATTAACCCATTATTGTATGTTGTTTTTTTCTTGAGTGGGGTTCAACAAATAAAAACTGGAAACCGGGTGAGCCGGTGACATGGCAAGAAATGAATGGCCAATAAAATACATAATTCTAATTAAATTCACGTCATAAATTAGACGTTTATTCACACATCGTAGACTTGTAATATTTCAAATGTTAAATATTTTAATCGTTCGATTGAGAATCACTTTTTTTTTTTTTGCAAAATCATAAGTGGTATGTGCCTGATAAAATGCGTCAAATTAGCAATAGATGTAATAAATCTCTTCTAGTAATTGCCTCTTTAATTAAAGAATCATTAATAGCACCTAAAGTAATAATTTAATTGATATTAATAATTCTCTTTTAATATTAATTCAAATTTAAATCTTTACTCTATTTTCTGCTTCTTTTTATTAAAAAGAGATTTAATAAAATATCTGTTAAATAATCTGTAAAGATTAATATATTTAATATTTGTTTAACACCATCCTTTATATTGTTTGTCCGCTTCCTCACTTCTCCATCCTCACAAAAGACGTATTTATTGAGGTGCAGTTAAATAAGTTGTACAGAGACTAATAAATTTAAGATTAATTAATATTATAATTAAATATAAAAAAATATTTATTTAAATACAACAGTACTCAATTAATTAATTTTAATTATAAAATTAGTTAAAAGAAAATAATAACAGGAGATTTTTGCTCTCAAATAAAAATTACGATTAATATATTTATTATTTATCTTTTTTTTATATTTAAAAACAAATAAATAAAGGAATCGCTAATAGATGGGCCATCTAAAATCGGTAACAAAGCAGGCCTGCGGGGATAATATGAGAACCTGGTAAATATCTTTCCCAAAAGGCAATGATACAAAACCACATCATTCGTTTTTCCTCGCTGGTTCGCCATTTCTCCTTATCCAATCCATCTCCAAAACCCTCCTGGCAAGCCAACACCCAAAACCCAAAAACCCTCCTCCTTCAATGAACACCCAATTTCCCACACAATTCCAACACAGCACTCATCAACGCTGTCCATCGTCAACCCATTTGTCCACTTAACATAGAATTACATCTAAAACATTTTCCAAGTCCCCAAGCCTCATGGAACTTTCCTCTTCTTTTGCTCACCTTCCAAAATTGCCTGACATCTCCTTCTCATCTTCCTTCTCTCCATTTCCCCTCCCCCTCAAACCCCACAAAATTCCTCAAAATTTCCGGGTTTTGGCGGTAGCAATAGATTCTCAAGAACTCCCACCGAACAGCCCTCAGAGGCTCCTCAAAGAGCTGCAAGAGCGCAAGAAAATCACCTCCCCAAAGAGAAAAATACCCCCAAAAAAGTTCATACTCAGGCCCCCACTTGACGACAAGAGACTTGTCGAGAGATTCCTCAACAGCCCCCAATTATCGCTAAAAAAGTTCCCTTTGTTGAGCTCTTGCTTGCCGTCGGCCCGCCTGAACAATGCCGACCAGACTTGGATTGACGAGTACTTGCTGGAGGCCAAGCAAGCTCTTGGGTATCCTCTAGAGCCGTCTGATCGGCTGGGAGACGATAATCCCGCCAAGCACTTTGATACGCTGTTGTATTTGGCGTTTCAGCATCCGAGCTGCGAGAGGTCGAAGGCCAGGCACGTCAGGTATGGCCAATCCAGGCTCTGCTTTCTGGGGCAGTACGTCCTGGAATTGGCTTTCTGTGAATTTTTCTTGCAGAGGTACCCGAGGGAATCCCCCGGGCCGATCAGGGAGAGAGTGTATGCGTTGATTGGGAAGAGGTATTTGCCTAAGTGGATTAAGGCTGCCAGTCTGCAAAACCTGATTTTCCCTTATGATGATATGGACAAGCTGGTTAGAAAGGACCGCGAACCTCCCGTAAAGTGAGTTTTTTTATTTCCTTATGTAGCTTGAATTTGGGTTCTTTATGCAGCTAATATGTTAGGCAATAAGGAAAACTTCTTTGTAATAACATGTAGTTGCTACGGACAGGTTAGTGTTCTGGGCATTGTTTGGTGCAATATATTTGTGTTATGGTATGCCCGAGGTGTATCGCGTTCTGTTTGAAGTATTTGGTATGGATCCAGAAGCCGAGGATTGCCAGCCAAAATTAAGAAGACAGCTTGAAGATGTTGATTATGTTTCTGTTGAATTTGAAGGCAAACCACTTAGTTGGCAAGATGTTGTTGCTTATAAGGCAAGCTCTGTCTACATTCCTGCTACTTATATTTTCATTTCCAAAATTTAAAATGAACATGGAAAAGTAGAATATATGTATGGTGAAAATATTTGGTTTTGATCACAAAGGTCCAAACTGGAATGAGAGTTGGACCTGAAGGAGTTTTCTAATTATCTACTTAATTCTATTAAACACATCCTGTTCAAAGAGTGATCATGTAGTCATGCACTATGGCTGTCTTTAACATTGCTGGTATTTTGCTGTTATAAAAATAATTCAGTCTTCTACGAATGCTTGGCACACCAATATGGAAACCATAAGAGTTAGACTGGACGCCATTGTAGTTTCAATCCTGTTCAGACAAAAATAAACATTTGGGCACACAGAGCGAGCACAGCAACTTTTAAGTTGAAATTGAATACGAGGTCATGCATGATTTTGTGTGCTGTTAAAATAGTGAATGTAGTCTACATTTGCCAGTAAAAAAGAGTTTTGAAGAGAGTTTGTATTTTTTTTTTTCTCATTTTTCCCTTGAGAATGAGAAAGAAGTTAATCAATGACCCATTCATTGCAGCCTCCAGAAGATGCTCTCTTTGCTCACCCAAGGCTTTTCAGGGCTTGTGTACCACCTGGCATGCATCGGTTCCGAGGAAATTTATGGGATTATGATAGCAGACCTCAGGTTATGCGAACACTAGGATATCCCTTAGCAGTAACAGACAGAATTCCAGATATTACTGAAGCCAGGAATATCGAACTGGGACTTGGGTTACAGGTATCTTCTTTTTCTATTCTTCATAGCCTACATGTTTATGTAGAGACATGTATTTGTATATATAAACTTGTAAAGACGTGCAGGTCTATATACTCCTTAATTTCCATGTTTATGCATCAAAACTTGAAGTGATTGTTCCTTAAAGCAGTAGCCCTGTAGTTTTATACGCACTATTTGCTGCAAAGAATTAGGAAGACTCTGTAATGCAAGTTTGTTTGCATACTGTGCCAGTAGTACGACAAAGATGTGGATTGTAGTGATTCATGTCACTAGATAGGCAACTTGACTGTAGTGTTCCGATAAGCCATAATTGAACATTCAAAATCAAACTTTTAGGGTTGTCAAAGTTACCTTTTGGTGAAAAATATGCGGGCAAGTCTGTTTTGCTTACTGTACTAGTTGCACAATGAAGATGTGAAACATTTTGATTTATAGCACTTGATAGTTATCTTGATTGTGCTGTTCCAATAAAATTGAAAATCAAAATCAAACTTTTATGTTAGTCGAAGTTAACTCCTGCCGAAATTTTTTATCCATGAAATTGAGACAATTTAATTATCAAATTCTCCATCTGCAGAGGTGCTTTTCTGTTGTTTTGGGAAATTCATCTGGCTATTTGTTTCCTGATGTGTTGTGTTGTTTGTCATTTGATTACAGCTTTGTTTCCTGCATCCATCAAAATACAAGTTTGAACATCCTCGATTTTGTTACGAGCGACTGGAATATGTAGGCCAAAAGATCCAGGTACTTTCCGCTTTGCATTAATGCAATTCTGTTTCTGCTTTTTGTGGAATCAATTGCTTTAGGTGTTCAATTTAAAAGCAAAGTTCAAATCTGAACTGAGAATCAGAATTTGATGAATAGATGAAAAATGCCCATGCTGACAAAACCAACGTGGATGATGTCGTTTTTTCCATTTCCTTTAGGATATTGTAATGGCCGAGAGATTACTGATGAAGCATCTAGATGCTCCTGGTAAGTGGCTTCAAGAGAGGCATCGCCGTCTTGTTATGAACAAGTGCTGTGGGAAGTACTTGAGGGAGAAACGTCTCCATGAATTCATCGTCTATAACGAGGAGGTTCAAGATGCATTCGAGCACAACAGAAGAATGAGAAACCCGGCCAATACTTCTGTTCAACAAGCCATTCACGGGCTTTCATATGCCGTTTATGGGAAGCCAGATGTTAGGCGACTCATGTTTGAGGTTTTTGATTTTGAGCAAAGCCAACCAAAACCTGTATGAAGATTTCGCAGAAATATATGGCATTTCCATTTACGTAAAGATCTTTGAAACCAACACATTGAATTTGATCATACATGCACTTAGCAAGATTGTTGTCATTCTATTTCTTGCATGATTCTCTATTCCAATTTTTCCTCTTCTCCAACAAGGCTTATGTAACTTCATAATTTTGCAGCTTACACTCCGATATTTTGGTAGAACAAACCGAATAGAAAGCGATGTAATAAATTACGATGTCATTTTTTTTCTTGTATTTATTGAGAATTGTTTTTACAAAATTCAATAGATTATATGGCATATTACATCCTTGCATTTTACAGAACATATTCTGATTTTATTCTTGGAAGCTTTTATGGTCTCCGTGTTGAGAAATTTATGGAAATCGAGGTTTGACTACGAATAGATACTGCTTTCAATGTAATTGATGAGTTGAGGGATTAATAGAGACAGGGGTTTTTTGATGATCATACCACTCAATTCGAACAAAACATTTTAATCCAAATCAAAGTTACCAAACAGTTGGAAAATGGTCGAATGCGAATGATTCTTTGAGAAAATCGTGATTTGGGGTTTAGACAGAAAATTTAAATTGATTTTCACGTGTGATTGAACCTGAATCCGGGAAGGTAGAAGGTGGGCCGACAAACAAAGATTTGGGGGGAGAAAGATGAGGCAAGACAAAAAGAAAAAAAAACTTGGAGCATTGGGGCAGGACTCGATATTAGTATTCTGATGCTCAAGCTGGTAATGTATAAATAAGATGATAGAATGCGAAATGTATAAAAAATGAGAATTATTTTGAGAATATATGTAAGAGATTTGATAGATTCTAATTAGTCAAAAGAGAATCCCAAGAAAGAGGTGTACTGCATAGAAGGCTTAAGGTGTCCTATCAGACACCTAACAAGTCAAAGGAGACGTATCTCTGCAAAGTTGAGTCCACAACCCTACTAGTAAGATCTGGGATGCTCTTAGGAAGGATATTGGGCATTGTTCGGATTTTGGACTTGGGCCTCCAAAAATATTAGATTAATATTACCTTTATCAACGTGATTTATCATTTTAAACAAAAAATAAATGATATTTGATAATCTTATATCCTTGTTAGTTAACTATACTCATTGCAATTTTTAGTAGTACATGCAATTTTTTAATTTTATTTCTCTTTTTTTTTTCCTTTTGTTTAATTATTATTGTAATTTTTTAAATGTTTTCACGCTGAATGTGATTTAGGATCAAACCACCCAAAATTATTAAAACAGATCAACTCAAACCATATTTAATCATATTGGTACAATTAATTTTTATTCTCTCGTTGGTTAATTGTAAAATTAGTCAAATCGCCACGGGTAGCCCTGTTCGAATGAGTGATAAAGTTAACCAAATGACCAGCTTACACGGCAGACATAACAATTTCTATGATTGTATCCACAATCCAACAGCTGTGAATGTGTTTACATGCAGAATGGCATAGTGCAACATTATTCAATAGTTTCTTTTGTCTTTCGTTGAGTGGTAAAATCTTTACCCCATGGTTGAAAATCTCGGTAACTGTTGAGATCAAGAACAACTACAACTTAGGTAGTCGGTGCCAGTACCACCATACTTGAGAACGACTGTTGTCTTGCAAATACATTAACGAACGACGTACCGTTTTGGGAATCTAAATAGGATCATGTGCTTCACACGTTTAATTGAGTCAAGTCATTGTTGATGCGAGACCAACGGCGTCGTTTATTTGAAATTGGAGAACTTCCTGAGCAACGCGCCGTTCAGGCTTGTGCTAGGCTGTGCTCTGTAAATCCCACGGGTCTTCGTGTTGACAATGTATGCAGGACATCGATTGCTAAAATTTGAAGAATGTGACTTTTTTTTTTTTTTCCTAATAATTAGTTTTCATACTCAAGACCTTTCAACGTAAAAACGATTTCAATATTAATTGAATTATAACTTATTGATAAGAATTTAACTCTAATGTGAACATTCTCGCCAACCAACTTCAATGGCAGAAGTAGACTGCTATAAGCTTAACGGCATGTGTGGGCGGGGGGTATTACTCCCCACCTGCACAATTTTACCATTGTTCACTTCTTTTGTGTTATCACAACAGGACCATAGCATAGTGACATCAAACCTCTTCCGAATTTACAGGTCAAATTTAGCAGTCAATTTTCTTTAGTGTTCCCCAGCATTGTGCATACTTCTTCTGTTCACACGTTTTACCATCGCCAGTGACTGGAACTTCAAATTATTTCAATGGAGCCCAGTGAAGTTGAATACATAGTTGCTGTGATTAGACAGGTCCCAGAAAACGACAATTTTGTTCGTGTAAGGTACTGGGTATTGTCACCAACATAGACTCCAAAAGGTCTATGATTCTTTCCGATGTACCAGTCTACCAATAGAAAAAAGGGGTCTCTTGAGGCATCATGGAACCCAACTCAGCAGGAATTTTTAATAATAGATGTGTAGTGAAGGGGAAGACAAGAAAATCATTGCTCCCGTTGTGGGGCTTATAATATTTTTTTATTTTTTTTAACAAGTTCCCGGTAAATTATTTAATGAAAAATAAGTGAAACACGTAATTAATTTAATAATATTTTATAATTTATTTATTTTTTATTTATTTAAATTTAATATATTTTTTATAATTTAATAATTTAAATTATTGTGTATTTATGATATTTTTACTTATACATATCTCTAATTTGTTTAATAAAAAAATATCATAAATATATTAGTCAATGTTATTTTTGCTTACCGAATGTAAATCATATGAAAGACGATTGTGGGATTCATATATAATTTTCTCGAGTAGTTTGGAGCTTTATCTAGCATAGAGATAAACTTAAAAGGCACTTTGATTGGGATCGCATACTTTATGCCACAAGCTGACGGCAGCCATGCACTACCAGTGTCCACATTCTCCAAAGCACCTTATAAAATGAGATGTAGCTGGTTAGTACTATAAAAATTGTGGCTCGGTAATAATGAAATCATCTATAAGGATGAAAGGTGAAATAAAAATTAATTGGCATATCCTTTCCAGGTTGTTTATTGTTGTGCATGGCCAAAAACTAATCCTTCTTTTGTTGACCACCTCGCCTCATGAGAAGTGTTCCTGCATTATAGCACTTTTGACTGGCCATAAATTTGTTCGTGAAATCTAATCATTTTGAGTTCTCAAGTTCGTCCAAAAAATATGTATATATATTTGAGTTCTCAAGTTGGTTTTCCTCCCCTCTCACTCTCTCTCACTTTTTCTTTTGTCGTTTTTAAGATTTTTTGGCAACTTAAAATGTCTATTGAATTTGGTGGATAAAAACTAGTAAACTTAAATGTAAAAGGATAAGGAATCGGCAGATTCCGTGGTGGAAATTAGTGCAAAATTCACGGACGTTTCTCTATGGATACGTTGATTCATGGAAGTCTACGTAGTTGATGGAGAATTGCTTGATTGTGACTACTTGAAAAAGAGAACAGATCATGTTTGAAGATTGAAGGCGAAATGGCATTCTCAAGTCCCTAAACGTAGCAAAAATGTCATTTAAATCCCCTATAGTTTGAATGCCTTCAAATTGGGTCCATGTGCAATCTTGCAGCAACCAAGTGTCAGTAGGGATGTATTTTGATCAAATTGAAAAATAGATATTGCTTCTCTACTTTCAACTTCGAGTAGTCAGATCACTCTGAATTCAAGTCAATTTGAGTCGGATTACTTTCAAATCAAATTATCTTCATATCATTTTTAGTTGAGCCATTTTCGATTTGGGTCAGATTTGGATTGACTTGCAGATTGATCACATTGTCATTTTTTACGACCTAGCGTTTTTATAAAAGATTTTGAAAATTTAAAAAATTCAAAAAAAATTGTAAAAAATGCTTAAAATAAAACAAAAATATAAAATCAAAAAATAAAATATGAAAATCTGAAAATATTTTGAAATGAATCTATATTAAGATTTATAGTAAAAATCATAAAATCTACATTTTTCTAACATAAAATTTATAATTAAAATGTTATAATAATTTATTTTACTTTTTTTTTCTCTTGAGAAAGAAAAAAAGTGGAATCACCGGTCGAGTCAAACTTGATCCTAAATTTTCAAATTTTTTCAAATTGAGATCATTTTTTGATTGGATTTGGATTGCATTTTCTGGTGCGGATTTAGGTTGATCCGTCTTATGGGGTCAAAATTTTGCACCGGTACTTTCAAGTAATAAAGTAGTATCATGACAACAACATTTATTAAGCTAATTGGTCATTTTGTTCATTGAGCATTATATGAGATAGACATATAGATGTTGATGACATAAGAGAAAATATAATATGATGCTTTTTTGTGGTGGGGGGGGGGGGTTGTTCTAAATTCTGTTTTCTGAGAGCAATTTGTGTGACTTCCCAAATAACAATTTCGAATTACATTGATGGTTGCCTTGACATTTAATTAATTCGTTTGTTTGCTGTAAAATAACTTACATTTATAAAATATTTGTAGAGAAAAATATTTACAGTAAAAATAATGATTTTCTTTTGTCACTTACTTATAACACAATTTGTGTTTTCCCTGAAAATAACTTCAGCTCTGCAAAAGGAGAAGTTATTTTACCTTAAAATCTGAAAATTTACTCCAAATTTTGCCTATATAAAATATTTTTCGTGAAACAAACGTCAGAAAACCTATAAAATTTTTTCCTATAAAATATTTTATAAGAAACAAATACACCCTAAATACGACAACGAGGTCTAAAACACTGGATCCTTAAATCGTGCAACTGTCTACTAACCACAAAGGATAGTAGAAACAATTAAACAAAGTTAGTAGAATTAATTATTTCAGTGTACGGTTCAAATACTGCTTCTTACAAACAATTAAAAAAAAAAAAAAAAAACTCATGCCACTGGCTCTTTTTTGTTAGATCTTTAACAAAACCTTGCAGCCGACATTGAAGGGAAGTGCAGTATATTTTTTTTTATTTATAGAAGAAATAATAGTCCATTATTAAGAGGAGAACAAATGAAGAAAATGATTGAAATTCGAATCTTAAACTTTTTAATTGAAGTTACACACATTTAACAACTTTAACTAAAATAGATGCTTAAAATGCGGTATAATAGCATACAGCCAATTAGCCAAAATCTTAAAGGAGAGGGGCTACTTGGTTGCATAATTGGCCATAGCTTGGCCAGTAACATTAATGAGTTGAGCAACTAGAGGCAGTTAGAGGCGAAATCAAATATGTGGATTGAGCATCAAATGATTATCTCCTGTCCCAATGATCAATCAACGTTAGAAAGCGAGCCATGATACTGCTTGGTGTGAAGGGGCGCTCTGGCGGGGTAGGCAATCCTGCTTCATTTAATTTGGGGAACATCATTTATTTTCAATGAGGTACAGTATCTTGGCTGAAATTTCCACTTCAACAAACTCTCAAATTCACAATACCAAGTAAGTAGATGAATAAAACAGCTTCCTAAAGCCTTTAATTAGTCTAAAGCATCTGCTTCCATTGTGCAAGCATTGCAATGGCATTGGTAGGAACAGGGCTTTCACTGTTATATAACTTTCGATGTCCAGGTAGCATGTGGCCATTGCCCACTTTCATTTTCAAGAAAACGTTCCATCTTCCATAGAAAACGACGCAAACAACATAAACCAAGTGCCCCACAAGATAAGAAAAAGGAGCCAAATGAAAACACTGGCACATGATTGGTGCCAATGTGCAGTTTTGCCTTGAATGGAGCTTTGCTGGCTTATATCAGAGAAAATTATTTTCCGGTTTCATACCATCTAGATTTTCCATTTCTTCAAGCAATCAGAAAGGAAAATTGCAAACGGGAAGTCTTTTTGAGATGTAAGCCATGACAGAAGCGAGTGATGTGGAGGATTTCTCATCTAGAGAGCAGAGAAGACATGGCATATATATACGGAGAAAGTTAAAAAATTCTCTTCTACTTTCTAACCTTAGTCAGTTTCAAATGTTAAGTTTTTGCTACTATAAGAAAAGAAATGACCTATTAAAAAAAA
Source organism: Carallia pectinifolia (assembly GCA_037832335.1). Taxonomy (NCBI): domain Eukaryota; kingdom Viridiplantae; phylum Streptophyta; class Magnoliopsida; order Malpighiales; family Rhizophoraceae; genus Carallia; species Carallia pectinifolia. The sequence goes on from CM075449.1 coordinate 25,576,779, forward strand.
TGCGTTCAACCTTTTTCTTTTATATTTTAACAAAAAACAACTAGTTAGAAGATCTACTCAAAATTTATTTAGAATGATATAAATAAGACAACATTTTAAATCTCATATGAATAACAAAATTAGACTCAAAACAATGTCAGCATAATAATATCCTGATTGAATTCTTAGTAAATTTTTGGGTCATATAATACCACTCTTTTCTTAATCCAAATTTTAAGCTTTCCCAATTACATGGTTTTCCATCCACCCATCCATCCTTTCTTTCATCTAATCAATCAAATATTTTTTTAGTGTAATACCAAGAAGCATATACGTAAGCAAAAAAGTTTGATGCTTTGTTTTGTTTTGTACAAAAACGGGATGGATACTTTTGTGGATGGGAATAAAACCCAGGTGGAATTTCTGCCTTAAGCTGCAAATGAACAAGCTGCATCTCATCCTTTCTACCCAACTTCATTAGTCTCACACCACATGCGATAATCTATATATCCTGACTTGCATTGGCCCTTCTTCCTGCAGATAATTCCCAAAATGCCAGAAGCTTTTCTGTGCTATATATGGCCCCATGAAAATTATGTATGCAAGTTGCAAAAGAACAGGCTTGGTGGGGGAAATCCAGAAATCCACCAATACGTGCTTATCATTCGTAAGGCTGGAAATGGATTGTACAATCATAGTGAAACTGCTGAACAGGTTGGCTCTTATTCTCAATATTGCTTAATATAGTTTCTCATTGAAACAATTGAAACAAGGTATAAAGAAACAAAAAAGTACAGGAGGTATATAGTAATGCATGTTCACCACAGGCTTGTAGGGCATCTGCATCTAAATTTCTCTCTGCTTTGGCTCATCAGACAGTCCCTGATGGAGACTTGACCATGATTAAGATCCTATTATATCTGCCATGGTGGTACTTGAACAAAAGGAAACTGCACCTGCAAATAATACTCCTAACATGTCCTCCAAAAAGAAGGAGCTTTTGTGCACTGCCATGAAGAGAACCAGTGAATGGTTTGTTTCCCATCTCTCTCTCTCTTTTTTAATCTGTTTTCTTACATGGTGGTCAAGGAGAGCTTCAGGACATTATTTGTGTGTATTGTCTACTTAATGTTGAACGTATTGTCTTGAATTTTTCCAGGATTTTCTCCCAGGAAATCCCCAGTGATGTTACGGTTCATGTTGAAGGAGTTTCCTTTTCATTGCATAAGGTATGATTCAGTTTGGCTCCTTTTCTAGTCTAAACTATCAGTAATAACTCAAAGCAGTAGCATGATAAGCCAATTTACCAGTTGAAGCCTGAAAGTGTGCTTTGATATCCATGGTGAAGCACTGGCCACTACACATACTGAATTGGAACCCGAATCTAGTAGTTGTGATCATAATTCTTCAAATTTGCTGTCTTCTAAGTTCATCTTCTGCTTCCAATGCAGTTTCCATTAGTCTCCAAGTGTGGTTATATAAGGAAACTGGTATCAGAATCTAGCGATGCTGATCTTTCCGAGATTCAAATCCCTGATATCCCTGGTGGGGCAGAAGCATTTGAACTTGCAGCCAAGTTCTGTTATGGAATCAATTTTGAAATAAGCACAGACAACATCGCTAAGCTTCGGTGTGTGGCAGAGTTTCTGGAAATGACTGAGGATTATGCAGTTGGAAACTTAGTGACGAGAACTGAAGCCTATCTAAACGAAGTGGCACTTAAGAGCCTTGCTGGGTCGGTTTCGGTCTTACATCTATCAGAAAATCTCTTCCCAATGGCAGAGAAAGTAAAATTAGTGAGCAGATGCATAGATGCAATAGCATTTATAGCCTCCAAGGAAAGCCAATTTTCTGTATCAGGCAGGTCTGGCAGTGGCACAGACGGAGTGTCTCAATCAAAGCCCATTGTTGATTGGTGGGCTGAAGATCTAACTGTTCTGCGAATCGATATGTTTCAAAGGGTTTTGCTTGCAATGATGTCAAGGGGGTTTAAACAGTACGATCTTGGCCCCATACTCATGCTTTACGCACAGAAATCTCTACGAGGTTTGGTAAGATCCTAACCTGAAACCTTGATAAGTTAATAATGTGCTTGATGGTTCACATCTGAAACTTTCTTTCTAGTGCAGGAAACATTTGGAAAGGGGAGGAAAAAAATTGAACCACAACAAGAGCACGAAAGGAGGGTTGTCTTAGAGACAATAGTTAGTCTTCTGCCAAGGGAGAGGAATGCAATGTCAGTTAGCTTCCTTTCAATGTTGCTTCGAGCTGCAATCTATCTCCAGACAACAGTTGCTTGCCGACTTGACTTGGAGAAGAGGATGGCCTTACAATTAGGACAGGCTGTCTTGGACGATCTCTTGATCCCTTCGTATTCGCTAACTGGAGACACATTGTTTGATGTAGACACAGTTCACAGGATCATGATGAATTATCTAGAATGTGAAGTGGAGGGTTACCGATTGGGCTCCCCTGCAAATGATGGCTATGTTTCTCCTCCACAAAGTGATATGGAGCGTGTCGGCAGGCTAATGGAGAACTACCTGGCTGAAATAGCCTCCGATCGCAACTTATCGGTGTCAAGATTTATTGGTCTTGCTGAGATTATTCCAGAGCAATCAAGGGTAACAGAAGATGGGATGTATAGAGCCATAGATATATATCTCAAGGTACTAACTTGCTCTTCCGTAGTTCTCTATATTCATCACCTGGAATACTCTTCATTGATAAGTTTCTCAGCAGACAACCAATACAAACAATCCAATCACAGAAATTTCTATAGATGCAAGACAACTACTTGTTCTCAAAATCCCAATTTTTTGGACTGCTAAAATTCATATGCCAAAAAAAGTTGTCCTAATGCACGAGGCTCTCACACTGTACAGTTCCGCAACTCTACTAAAACAATAGATATTATGAAAATTTGATGATGGAATGTGAAACAAAATGTGTTTATGGCACATTCTTGTCACTTCATAGATTTCCTTAGCATATGTTCGTTTGTTTTTTGGATCCATTTATCTTTCATTATTTGATAGGCTCACCCTGCATTAAGTGACATGGAGAGGAAAAAGGTCTGCAGTGTAATGGACTGCCAGAAGCTGTCGCGGGAGGCCTGTGCTCATGCAGCTCAGAACGACCGGCTACCAGTTCAAACTGTGGTGCAAGTTCTTTACTACGAGCAGCAACGCCTTCGGGACACCATGAATTGCGGTCTCCCAGGTGGAGATTCCCCTGCACTTCCTCCAAAAGTGAACGTATTTTCGAATGATATTGTTTCTGATGAGCTCTCCAGCTTAAGGAGAGAGAACCAAGACCTGAAACTAGAGCTTGTGAAGATGAAAATGAAGTTGAAGGAAATCGAAACGTCTACAATAAGAGGAGTTACTGGCAGCCCAATGTCACCTGCTGATAAACCTCCTTTGCCTCGAAAATCATTCATCAACTCGGTGTCGAAAAAGCTTGGACGAATTAATCCTTTTGTACGTGCTGATGGAGTGGCACCCCTTGCCAAGACCAAGACAAAACCCAACAAAAATAGGCGGCATTCCATTTCCTGATGCACGGAATTATTTCTAAGCTCTATAAGGCAGGCTTCAGAATTCTAGCATCTTGCCTGTTTCGGCTCTGTCTCTTCACCTCTGCCTCCTTTTTATAGTGTGATATTACTGTAAATAAGTGTGTCATTTCTATATTTAATGTAACATAGATATGATTCAAAGGTTGATGATTTGCAGAACTTCTATGCTTCAAAATGAACATGCCCGAATCTGTGAGTTGTTGTCTTCTTCTTTATTTTTTTTATTTATTTATTTTGATTGAACGCTGAAACTAGAATGTTACTGTAGTCGAATTTGTCACGAGGAGAAAGGGAAAACTTTATCAAAATCTTGCCAATAACTTGGCATTGAGATGTTTCCAGTAGGCAAAAGGTATACACTGCACAATTACAGCTGTTTATTCTGATACTATTATTAATTGCCGTAAAATTACACACACACTAGTCAAATTGATGTAAGTCAGGCATGAGTTTCCACGTTATACTATCATAACTGTTTGTTACACTTATTTTTTTGGTACATGATTACAATTATCGATGAACCCAAAAATGTGCACCTACAGTTATAGTAGCTAACGTGAACTCAAGTTTGAAACGCATCAACTAGGCGGCATCCACACCAGGAAGCATTACTAATTCATGGGCTTCTTAGGAAAATAGCGCAAGATTTGTGGAAAAGGCATTTTTGTTAATCATATGTTTGCTTGACTGAATAGTCCCTGCAAAGACAATTGTATTGATGAGCGTCTTTATTAAAGAGAACTCTAGTGAAAGTCAGCTTTCTATTTAGAGCTTGCGGATGGTCAGAGTTCAAAACTATAGAAGAAGCTGTCCCAAAGTAAAAACACACTATTTGCTTCATGTAATGCAGTAACTGGTGCTTTAGAACTTATTGGATTTATAGTATGGAAAGCTTTTGGAAAAGTGAGAATAGTTCAAGGGACAGGCTTATAATAATGCATGTTGATGTCTGACCACGGTTGTCGCGTAACATGAAAGTAAAAGTGAAGCTTTATAGAATTGATTCCCTTGTAAAACTCCAGAACCCAAAAAGCATACAAAGAAAAGAAAGTCCACAAATTGTGTGGTTCAAGTGGTAGAGGCCTGTTACTGTCAAGACACAAGTCTTGGGTTTGAACTTCCCCAAAACCTTCTTTGGAGTTAAATCTATACTCACGAAATTTGCTTCTCCGATAAGCTCAATACTCCCTCAATGTGAGCATCACTTCTACTTTCTATTTGTTACCAAAAAAGAAAGGGATGCTTTAAAATCCTCATGTAAGAGATCTGTGCTCCTGTTGTATAAGGAGCGTAGGTGACAGGGCTAAATTACAAGCAGAAAAGACCTTTGCCAATTATATTTGTTAAGGCTTGTTTCACTATAAAGGGAACCACCTAAAGGGCCCTCTTGCTTGCTTTGATCCATAAAAGCAACTTGTTAATGATTCTTGGCACATGTGGAATACGCATGTTCATATGATGCTCTGCTTTCTCCTCCATGCTCTCCAAGCTTGGCTTTTATGTGTCAGATTCTAAGTTTCAAGGTTGACCACCCACTTCATAGGTACGAGATCAAGTAACAGTATAATAAACCACGAACTTTACTTCTTTTCTAAAACTTATAGGCTTAGAATATGAATCAGGGGTCCCATTTTATTGATTGCTTGAACTTTCCTCTCAGTGTCAATTGGGAGATTTTGCTCGCCTTTAAGATTCAAACCTGCAACTCCAGCACTTCTTCTCCCCTAGATAGCAAAAGAAAGTTTGAGCAAATTTGCAAAGATTCCGGCAGAATCTCTTTGCCCTCATTGACTTGATTCCTTTCCTCATATTTCAAATGTACTTTTCAAGTAACAAGTCTCGGTTTGTGGATGTAATACTGATAACAAAGGGAAAATCTGCATAAACCGAGACAATCTCATTGTGAACAACCTTAAACTCACTGTAAAGGAGGATAACTTGATACATTATGGTAAATTGAACGATCGCCCCTTCACTTTAATGTTCTTGATCAAGAATTATTTTAGTTTAGTTCTCCTAATTAATGTCAAAGCTATCAAGTCAACGATGGATTACAATGTGGTAGCCTTTTGTCTTGGCCTGAAGGGGAGAATATTCCTAGTAGAAATATATATTACATAAATACAGGTGATTAAGTCAGACGATTCTGTCTGGTTGTTGAAGCTGAGGGATTAACCAATATGATGTGAACATCAAGTCAATTGTAGAATGCAACAGGTTTTGCAAACAAGAATAACAAGTCATCTTTACACAAGACACCCACTTAGCTAGAAATTAAGCAGGAAAAATCCATATGACAAACAATATTTGATGGAATCAGTCTAAAATAATGCCTTCCGACCATATGCTGTTGATAAGAAGATATTATTTTCATTTCAAGTCAAGTTCATACTCAGAACTTGGAAAATCCAAGGAGGCTGTTTTATTCTCTCCTGTCTCGGCTGTCCTTCAACTTCAGTGTCATTTTTACTTGCAGCCTGGCAGTCCAAGGCCATGTCAGGATTAACCTGGACTACAAGCCCCCGGTTACAAAATCCTTGTCTCGGAGAACACGATGTCGTTTGCTGGGTTCCTTGCTTTGCCCTGTTAAAGTGACTAGATCCAGTGGAAGATGAAGAGAAGCTTCGTCCTGAATCTGAAGTCCGAGGTGTCTCAGGCTTCTTTCTCCGGTGATTATAGCTTGTAGGACCGAGAGTTAGCTGGATCTCACTCTCATCTATAAAGTCCAGTACTCCATCATAGTCACCATTTGATTCTACAAAATTTTCTTCCGCAGGCCTCTCCAAGTCAAATTTCAAGGCTGATTTCTGTTGCCTGTCATGACAATGATAGCTATCTTTGAAAATCCTGGCGTTCCATAATTCCCGACGCCTTGAACTCGGCCTATAATTGCCTTCAATTTTTCTCATCAGGATTTTTTGAATTCGGTATAGACGATGAAGTTCGTATACCTGTAACATTATAGTCAAAAACTCAACCCAAAATGGACAAAAAGATGAGACAAATGGTTGAAAAAAACACATGAATATGCGCGGAGAAAAAAAAAAAAAACCTGCTCTTTGAACGTTTCTTCGTGCCTTAACATGGCCAATCTCATGTATTCCTTATCATAGGGCTTGAGGACTTTCTCCATTAAGACTGTGTTAGCTTCTATGTTGGACTCGGACAGTTTTACAGACATTGCATCCTTCTATTTCAAAAACTGGCACACCCAGAAACAAAACTGGTGCAGGAACCAAACATCCACCGTGGTAATTATTGTCTCCCCACCACCTCTCTTGTAGTGGCAGCTGTGAAATCAAAATTCGAAAACTTTAATGACAGCCAGAACCCCTGAGACCATGAAAATAATTGCTCAGCTTCCAAGGTGTGAAAAAGAGAGAGTGGACGAGAGAGCATTCAATATCAAACAGTATAAAATATGTACGCATGATGTACAACACCACTCTAACTATTTGTCTGTTTCTTCCTTTGTTTTTATTCCATTCAGCCACCCCGGGCCACAGATTTAATTTCCGTGGACAAAATATCTTCCAACGTGATAAATTGTGTTTATCAATCATACTATATATCTCACTATTTTTGTTATCATTTCGCATCATTTCAGCTCCCTGCAGTTTGCCTTTGTTGTATTTTACCACTTTGTTATTTCAATTTACATTATAAGATCGTTTATGCGTTCTAATTTTAACAATTAGGACATTCTCTCAAAATTCATTATGATTTTTTTTTTTGGGGAAACTTGCTGGAATTTATAATTTCTAAATTTTTTCTCGGATTTAATTTTTCTAACTCTAAAAAAATTTAAAAATTGAATTTTAAAAAATTCTAAATGAAGAAAAAAAAAATCATTATGATTAAAAAAAATCTCATAATATCTAGATTTTGTAAAATTTTTCAAGATTAGAAGGTGCTCAAAAATTAATAAAATCATGAAAGAATGTCTTAGTTGCCAAAATTAAAAACTATAAAAGGTCTTACAATGTAAACTTAAACAAAGGAATTAAAACGCAAAAGAGATAAACAACAGGAGTTTAAATGCTGTTAGTGTTAACCCAAAAATCAAATGCCAATGTGTGTATCCGTGAATATGTGCATTTTTCGCGTGCATGTTTGAACGAAAAGTAAATAAACAAATAAAATAAAATAAAATAAAAACCATCACGAATCATGATCTCTAGTGGATCTTGACCGGGAAGATTAAATGAATGCAAACGATCGTGATACCTGGGAAACAATTGAATTCCAGCAACTTTCTAAAATCAAACGTCAAATATCTCTTTTTCCAAATTTTCCAAATTTCCAACCATAGAAAGATTGATCAACTTCTGACCTGTAACAGCTTCAAGAACTGAGAAGATCACAACTTTTTGTCCTGAAGATGGAGAAGAAGGAAAGCAGATCAATTAATTACTACGTACCCTCAAGGCCAACAAAGGTCTTTAATTAGCCTTCACATTCTTCTTCAGTAAAAACTGCAAAATGTATAGAATAAATTAGAGCTCAAGAAGAGTCTAACATTCTCTATCTCCCTCTTTCTCTGTATCAGACACAGAAACCCAAGTGTTATTGCATCTGGGGTTTGAGGCATGCCAAACAAATCTCAGTGTCTTAGCCAATCTCCTTCAAGTTTTGTGAGACAGGTCCAGCAATGCAGGTATATAATATTAGATGCAAATATAATATTGATCAAATCCATATATATATATATATATATATATATATATGGCAAGAATCAGAAGAGACTCACATTTTTCTAGGCAATAATGAAAAGGAACAGCTTAGCCTTGCTAAGGTCGAAGCACATGCAACCAAGAATTCTATATTCCCAATAACAGTTGTCTTGAGTTATCCATACATACACAGTATTTGGCGATAAGGAATGTTAAATATGGAGTCTCAGGGCCTGCCCCCACGAACAGATCTCGAGCGTACGCTATGTTGATTAAATGGTCCAAAAATGAAAAGACCGGCCACAGGATCGGAAATCCAAATAGTTTCAGAAACTTGAATTGTTATTTTGCAGGATGATTGTGATAAGATCTGAGATACTTTATGTGTACAATGTGAGTTTAAGATGGGGATATGAATTGATGGACTTTTATCACCCAACAAAACGATTGTGGCCGTCAATTGGCCATGTGAGTGGGATGGGATAGGAAATTGCGTCCAAACTTAAATTATTTGTAGAAAAAAAAAAAAGAGAACTGGGAGATTTCTTTAGAAAATTTTAAAAGGATATAAGTCGTTTAATGATTAAATTTAAAAATAAAATAAAAAAATAAACTATTTGATACTATTTGATAAAACTGTATTATTATTTTAGTGTTATTTGGTTCTCTCGGTATGAATCTATCTAACTAGAATCTTTAGACAGGTACACGTTAAATGTACTTACGTGATCCTATGCACTGCTCAAATATGTCTATGGCAATAATGTATCGAATAACTATAGACATGCTCTCCTTTTGTTTTGGGCAAGAACGAGCTGGAACTAATTGTCAATGTCGCCTTTGGTTGTGTAAAAAGGGATCTGATCATCACAAATAATTAAGCAAAATACTTTTTAAAGATGACGTTCAACAAACCATTTAATCTAAAAACTCAAACAATAGGCGAGGCTTAATAATAAATTACATGTTAAATTTTAACATATATATTCAATTTCAGGCGCACAATTAATGTTATTATGTCAATATATTAAAAAATTAAATTATGAAATAGAACATAAGAACTAATCACAAATTAAACATTAACACTCACAAAAATATGGAGTAAAAGATTTACAAGATCCATGTATGTTATCACTATTACCGAAAGTTGTAACTTAATAGTGATTCAGTGTACTTCGCTCCGCATCAATTCAAATTTGAGTTCATCCGCTATCTTCTGTCTCAAATAAAAAGAAATTTATACTTAAAGTGCAATGTTGGGTTCTATATTGTTATTTATGTAGTCAGACGTGAAAAGGTTCACTCAAATTTAGTAGTATTCTTATGATAAATTTTTTTTATAAAGGTGATTGAATAAAAATACCAACAAATATTTCTAATCTTAATTTATAAGTGACGAGCAGAATACGTGGGTGCTTCTACTTCTCGAGATAGATGATTACATTCACATGGACTGTAGGCCTTAGTTGTGACTTGTGCGAAAACAAGGACTGTAGGCCTTATGTGTAAAATTGCATATTTCTCTCTCACCCTGAATGTCAAGAATAAAAAATAATGGATCTCTGGAATTTAGAAAGAATGAAGAGAGAGTGAAGACTGAGAGAATGACTTGAAAGCACGCGTTGCCGGTTAGGGAAGGTGCAGCCGTATGGTTGTGGGACCATTGGGGTCGCTCTGAAAAGGCTGTGCCATAAGGGGGTTGCCTGTAGCTGCTTGTGAGTGGTACTTGGCCCCACAATTAATTAGTGAGAAAATAAAAATTAAAAAAACAAAAATCTTAAATTGATATGAATTGTTTAAAATTTAAATTTTAAAAAATAAATAAATAAATAATTATTATTTAATAGATTGTATATTTTTTTGTATTTTTAAATTAAATTACAGAGCTAAAGATAACGAGAAGAAGGTCATCCATTTGAATTCAGTCTGAGGGGGGAAATCGAGGGAATTGTCAATAAATCTGTTTGGCTGCCACAAGTCCACAGTACAAAGGACGGGACACAGCATTTTTCACTTTTTTTTTGTGTTTAGCATTTCAAAACGGAATTCAATGTCGTCTGGAGGAATCCTTTCGCTGCCTTTGTCGGTGTACTCGAGTCTACCATGTCTTCTTGAGCATGTTATCACATAAAAATTTGGTTCCTTTATAATATCTACTCGAAAAAAAAGTTATCAAAAGATTTTTTAGAAATATAATTTATTGAATTCATTATATAACCATCTAAATCTATTATGTAATAAAAGATAATAATTTTTTTCTCTTATTTAATTGTATTTATAATTAAAATAATTATACAATAAATTCAATAAATTATATTTCAAAACTTTTTTCAATCACTTTTTCCTAACATATAAGAGAACCCATCTGCTTATAGAAATTAGATATCACTTTTTTACGGTAATGTGTGTAATCGTTGAAGAGGGTACGTGTGCAATTGACCCACTTTTCATATCTCATTTTATTTGGTTTGATCATAAATTTTCATAAGAATTCTATTAGATAGATGCAATCAATTTAACTTGCACCCTTCTTAGTAAGTGTTGGGTGGCCAAATTGACAAAAAGATTGTAGTGTGACGTTGAATTTTAGATTCGATAATTATCACGATTTTTAGTGATAAAGTCACACTCGACCCTATTCGTACTTGAATAGTTAGTCTACTCTTATGTGAGTGGTTGAATGAGATATTGATAAATAGAAGCTATTTCGACTTAAATTCACATATTCGATAACTAATATACCTGCGATAAATCATTTTAATTGTTAAAATAAAAAATTTATGTTTTGTAAATGCGAACTTCCATTCATTTATCTAAACATTTACATTTTAAAGTCTCCAATGCAACTTTATTATTCTTTTTTTTTTTTTTTTGCGAAGGTAATACTTTCCTTTGGTTTCTTTCTCTTCGACAAATTACTAGGTGTATTTCTCCAAATTCGAGTGCGTTTGGTCAATCAAAAAGTGTAGGAGTAGCAAGCTTTAAGATTACAATACAAGTGAAACCTTGTCCTTTGTCACAAATGTAGTGTGTGTAAGTTGCATTTGGCTTAATAATAAGATCTATAAAAACATAAGTAAAACTCAGTAGCGTTGCTAAAAAAAAAAACAAAAAAAAAGCAAAACTCAGTAGCGTATATATATATGAGACCTAATAGGTGAAGCATTTCGTTAATTTGAAGACGAATCATAGACCAATCTCAAGAAGTACAAGTAAAAGCAAGCAGACAAATGAAATCGAAGCTTTATTATTTGAAAAAACATAAAAAATCAAAGCAACACTTAATTTTAATTTAATTGAAAATCATATAGCGAAGATAGCTATTAAACTAACACATATGCTCTTGATTGATCTTTCACTTTTTTTTTTTTTTTTTAAAAAGAAGACTAAAAAAACAGGCACTCCTCTTGCATGATTCAGGTGCGTCCTTACAAAAAATGATGGACCACGAAAAAAGCATGGACCATTACAAAACTCTAGCCATGACCCCATTAGCATCCTCTTCAATTCAAAAACAATGTGAACATTTCCTCGAGGAAAAAATGTAAATGCATAGAGGACACGAAATCAACGTATTATAATTAATTAATTATTTTTATACAATTAGATAATTAATATATATATTAAAATTAATGAAAGATACATTAATTTTTATTATAAATGTTAAGTATCTATTTATAAAATTATTAATCAATTATAATACATAAATTTTGAATTCTGCCTCCATACAACGAGACTCTTTGGTTAAAAAAACATAAAGAAGCCAATGCGAACACAGGACATCACGACCGTGAGACGACTGCATCGCAAAGAATCGTACCTTACCATCAGTAACGCCATCCTGCACAATGGTCCGGGACACTTGGGCCCGCCCCTTGTAAGGGTAACGTGGACTCAAATATCAAGCTACTTTTTGAATAGAATAAATCGGAAAATCAGTCCATTGAATTTTGTAGATGTAATTTTATTTTTTTATTATTTTATTTGAGTACTAAATTTTTATATTTTATTTTATATAAATTTATTTTTAGACGAAATTAATAAATTTGTTAAAAAAATTATTTGGCTGGATGGAATATCTTCTAAAGATTTTGAATTCTATCAAAAAAAACAAAAGACTCAATCGAAACAAAATAAAAAGGTATAGGAATGAAGCAAAAAATAAAAAAGTAGTAAAATTACATTTGAAAAATTAATAAAAATTTTAGACTCACTAATGACTTATAATTTTTTTAATTGACTTTTAGGGGCGAGATATTGTTATTGGGGAATCCCTTTTCTCCACCCACTACCTGTTTTTTTTTTTTTTTTTTTGACATACACTACCTCATGTTATGTTAACCTTAGCCACATTATGTTATGTCTACCATAGCAACATATTTATCTTTAGAAAATATACGATAAATAGAAAATTGATAAAAATAGTCAGATATAATTAATAAAATAATACATATACTATTATAATAATAATAAAGTGAATTAATGAAAAAAATAATATTAGTAGTATTATTTCATTATTTTCTTTCTTTATTTTTTCAATGTCATTATTTTTATCAGAACTTCACTACATAATTATAATTTAATAATATTAAAATAATTATACAATTTATCTAATAATATTTAATAATATATATTAATTTTTTTAAAAATTTTAATTAACAAACGACTTATTTCACATTCATTTCAAGTATTTTTCTTTTTATTATGGTGCTCTTTTCTTGTGCACCTTCAACAGACTTGACATAAAATGTTTTCCTCATGAGAAAAGTTTTAGATCCGAAAAAACTGCCCCAATGATTTGTCTGTACAAATTACAAAAACATAATCATTTATTAATTTAATACTATCATATTAATTTTTTTGAAATTTTTTTAAATAATTTAGTGTAACAGCGTTTATTTATTTTAAATTTTTTTTTATTTTAACGTATATTATATAAGATTTATATTTTAAATTTCAAAATAATATACATTTAATTTTGAATTTTAATTTTATATTCTTTAATTTTATATTTTTTTGACATAATCATACTAAAAAAATAAATAATTATATTTTTATATTTATATCGAGAGAATTTTCCCAGGCACACCTTCCACCACACAATTCCCCTTTCCTCGTTTGGGAGTGAAACTTTTAGATTCTATTGTGGGGCCGTTACGATGGGGCGGATAGATGAGGATTACTGAACCGATGTCAGAAACCTTTAATGGGGAATGCGTGTTTCAGTTTGATTTGGTTATGGCGTATACATGGTCCAAGCGTATGTGACCCAATGCTTTCTCTAGATTCGACCTGGAGAAAGTTCCTCAATCCCCAGCACAAATGGATTTAGCAACACCACCACCGGTGAGAAAAAGCTTTTAAAATTGTTGTGTCTGCCTCATGACATGTTCATACAAAACAGTTGGGCGGATGGGGACTTTTGACATGTTATTGTACGGATAAGGTGATGACATACAGCTATAAAAAAAATGATCATGCATTGTCACATTAGTGGTTATAATTACTCCATTCGTATCATAAAATTGTAATTTCAAAGTCTCGTCAAATTATTTAGTGGGTCTAAAATACTACACGGTAGTAAGGGAAACTGTTGATCATTGTTAAGTATTAGGTATTGTAGAGTTTATTTTTTTATGAAATTAATATGAAAACTCACAATATTATATGATGTGATCAGTGTAATTCTTCTTGTTAGGAAAAAAATATAATATTTTTGAAACTATATTCTAATAAAAAATTTAAAATACTTCTTAAATTATATAAATACAATGTACATTTTAAAAAAAAAAATGTAAAATCTGTTGAACATAACATGATACAGCTGGCGGATCTATAAATACATCCAAAAGGAATAATAATAATAATAATAATCAAACAAAGTAGCTCAATGTATCAACAACGTATCAAATTAACATGTCCTCGTAATAGAATTCATCATACTGTAGATGCGAAAATCCTCTTCTTAATTGATGCGACACGTTTTCTAGTAGGGTATGCGTGTATGATACAAGGTAACCTTATGAATCGAACTGAATACTAAATTGAAAAATTAAAAAATTTAATATTCAAGCGGTTTAACCGTTGTTAAACTAGTAAAATCGGTATTTAATATTAAATGTATAAAAATTTAATATAAAATGTGATAATATATAAAATATAATTAGTAAACATATTATAACACTATATTTAAGAGATTCAACCGCATGTAGTTTATAATTTAATATATAATAATATTAAACACTTAATTATAAAGTATATTACAATCATATGTTTTTATTTTAAAGTATCTTTTGTGTGCAAGGAGAAAAAAATTTTATTTTAAGAAAATGCTTAGAATTAAAATAAATTATTTTCCTTTTTTTAAGTCAAAAAGTTATTTATTTTTCTTAACATAATTTTTGAAAAAAAAAAGATATACATATACATACATACATACATACATACATTAAGAGCTATTGGTAGAGTAGTGATTGGTAATTTGTTTGGTCAATTTTGAAGTTTAAGGTTCGAGCTTCCAAGCTTCTATTTCTTTTCAGATTTTTGAGTAATTAATAGGATGTGTCACCTCATAAACCAACTAATTAAATCGGAGGAATCATGATCGGTTCATCAGTGTTTGATTGAATTGGTCCGATTTATTGGTTTTTGGTTGGTTTTCAAGCAATCCGATTTCTAATCATAAACCGAACCGAGTCATAGACCACTTCTTTGTTCTTTTAATTGAACTAATTAGTTCGATTCGGTTTTAATAACATTAGTATAACATAGCAAGTTTTGACTGTGACTTTCTTTTTTCACTTGTTAACTCAATTAGTTAAGAGAGCTTACTTGAAATATTAGAGAAGTGTACCCAAACGGGAGTTTAATGTTGTGTTTGTTTTCACGTTAGAATACAAAAAAAAAGGTAAATAATTTCTTTCTCACGTTTGGGAATATGAAAAGAAAAATTGTACAACACCAGCTTTCAAGCTATCAAATCATGCAAACAAAGTGAAAAAAAAAAAATTGGTCAGTTAAGTGAAATCAAATTTTTTTTCTAAACAAAATAAATTACCTAAATACCCTAGTAATTTTACATATAATTATTTTTCCATCACTTTTTCATACAATTCAAATATATTAATTCACTTTCTAATCATTTTTTTTCCCGCATAATCATAATTTGTCTAAATAACAGCTTCATTCACTTTTATTTCTCATAACTTTTTTATTAAATTTTTTTTTTATCACTTTATTTTTCATTAAATTCTTACAATTCAAACAGAGCATAATTCCCCACTTAGAGTGATGGGAGGCACAGCCCCACCACTTGAACTGGGCACCCACCACAATTTTGACCTTGCGTCTGGCTAAGTGAATCCAGCGTAAAAGGCCAAAATTATTGGGCCTCGTTTTATCTCACATTTCTTTTTTCTTTTTTTTTTTTTATGTCAAATATTTCACATCTTGTTGTAATGGAAATCTTAATAAAAAACCACAAATCTTAATGAAAACGTCAGTAATTCTCACTGGCATTTGTTTTTGAGTCAGACTATGCAGATATGATTAATGAGTTACGCACAAGACACTCAATTAATTTAACAATTTATTTATCTATTTTTAATTTAATATAATTTTTACGATTTAACAATTAAGATCATTATATGTCTATTATGCACTCACTTATGCGTTGACATCTATATTTTTCCTTTGTCTTTTTTTTTAGAAAAAAATAAAAAAAAATCTTTATGGACGTAATAATAAAATATTTTTCCATAGGGAAAAGTAAGTGGAAGTTCGGGTAAAAATATATTAAATTACCTAAATTGTTTTTGATAAGTTTAAGTGACCTCTAGTTGAGCAATAAATATAACTTTGAAAATTTAACCTTTCCCATAACTTCAAGGGGTAATAACAATCTTCATTGATTTAAAAATTTTTATCCTTTCGGGGACATTTAGTTGCTAAAACTTAAAATTTACATTTTGAAAGTCTTGAATTTTAATTTTAGAAGGGATATATAGGGTTTACAAAGATAAATAGAATTATTTCATTGCATAGTTCACGGTCTAATCAACTTCTTAATAAATAAAAAAATTACTCTTTTTTATATTTCTAGTAATACTCTATTTTATGAAATTGGATATTTTAACATTTGAATAATTGTTTCAATCGAACTTTTAACAACTGTTTTGGTTAAAGACTTCTAATGCAAGCCATACAAGGATAACTAAAAGGGTTGAAAAAATTAAATTACGCATAAGATAAAACTTATTTTTATTTCTTTGGTAGGTAAGGTAAAACTTCTACATTTAGTCATTTAGATGAACATCTATTGGGGACGAATTCGGAAGGGAACAAGGGGCGCTTGCATTGGGGAAGGAATATTGCTCTTATTTATTCGATAGTTTTGTCAGTGAATTTTGAACGTATCACCCTTGACTTTGTGTTTGGATCTATCACACAAACTTTATTCTTACCAAGCCCAGTAATTATTGGTAGGCATAATCCGATGGGCCGAGGTTTACACAATGGTCAGCGGGCCGAGGAAGCCGACCTTAGCAGAATGTAATCAAAGTTATTGGGCACAAAATTGTTGATCAGATTTAAGATATCTCGTGCTCGAGGGATTACACTTCCCCTTGGCTGCAGGACAGATGTCCTGTTGCGTTATTTTAGGCATATGAGCACCCGGCGTGGCTCGGTTAGACAGGTTTAGGATTCGAATTCTAAATTTGAATAGTCACTTATCATTAATTTTTATCATTAGACTACTAATTCTTTTGAACAAAAAGAAAAAAATGTTTATCGCATATTAAATGCAAGTAAACCTTCATTATACTATTATTATTATTGACTATTTATGTTACATTCTCATCGTTATGGAAATCGTGTTTTAAAAGATCAAAATTGTGGAACTATTGATTAAAAAAATTGTAATTTGTAGACTTGGGCCTAAACTTAAAATCATCTATCTTGTTTCTGATCTTTGTTGTATACCAAGACGTAGTTCGGTAGTTATGACTTATGAGATCTCATGCGAATATCTTTTACTACATTAGATACAGCGCAATAATTTCAAGTTAAATTCGTTTAGGATTTGACCTAGTGAAGCACGTAAGAAGAGAACCAAAGATTTGTCACTCAACCACTAATCGTTGTAATTTAGTGATAAGTGTCGAACGTTACCAAATCAAAAGTCTTGAGTTCGAAAGCTGTCAGAACGTTTAGTCGGTTAAATATATTCCTCCCCTTTGTAAAACTGGGTTATACTGTAACCATCCAGAAAATTCAAAAGTTACCTTAGTAGCATGGGCAATATTACTTAATAGGATTGTGGGGCACCACTCCTATCTTCCCATTTTTTTAACCAAAAAAAAAAAAGATTTGTCACCCATATCTAGTTCCATTGCAATCTAATATCATAGACGGATTTAAAAGAAATAAACTATGCTAGAGAGATGCCAAAAATGCTTCCATCGCGTTATTTAATTTTTCCCCAAAGACATTGGAATTTCAATAAAGAGATACGACTTGGCAATATAATGCACATACTAAGTTATTTTCAGATCCAGTTAGACACAGATTACAATTCTGCAACTATGAGGTTCGCGAGGAATCACCTCCAAACAGACTAAATCTATGAATTTTTTTTTTTTAAACTAGGTCAACAGCAATAGTTTTATTAAAAGTAAAAGGAGCAACATGCAATCTATAACGGTACAAAACACTCTTAAAAGTGCAGGTTACATAAAAGCATCGTATCCAAGCTACAAAATCAGAACTTCTGTTAACAGCCTACTTCGCTAAAGTATCCACCAATAAACTTTGCTGTGTTTTTTTTTTTTAACAATTAAAAAAAAGTATATTGTTGAGATATTGGTTATTATATCTGTAAGTTGAGATTGACTGTCACTCATTGATGTCCTCATTTGACAAGTGTATTTTCACATAACTAACAATATCTGCCGAATAAAAAATCTAATACCGTACTTAGACTAGATCTTCAAGCCCAACGACCGAGAACTCTCAATTATATTACAACTCTGGGGAAGAGTGTTGCATAAAATTTGAACCGGTATCGATTATTTAAAATGCAAACCAAATCACCATATGAGGTGGTCTAGTCTATTAATATATACAAAACACAATAAAACTGTATCTCTTAGCTTCCGTGAACTTCAGTCCTCGTTTCGAAACATAATCACGTCACAAAACACGCAAATCCGTCTAAGATTTGTCTAGCGGTCGAGCACGCCAACATGTGCGACGGTCTAAGAGACAAGAAATATATATTGTGAGGGGCAAAGTTAAGACCCAATGAACGTTATGAGTTTGGTCGGTGAATAGCAATAGCTATCAATTTTAAATGTAAATTAATCAATTAAGCTAATTAACATAGAGCAAGTCAATGACTTTCCTTGATTAATCAAATGAGTTTCCTAAAAGAAATTGGTTGTGTAAATTACACTATAATGCCTGGACTAAAAAAGAAATACGCTATGAAGTTGTCAAGATAGTTCATCAATTTCCTCATACTGCATGTCCACTCTCGTTTCTTGCCAACTGCTTTAGACAATTTCATATTCATATTCTAAATGGAAGCTAGGCGTCATTACGCATACATCCATGTATTTTATGCGATTATATAATTGAACCGACCTAGCTTGATTGATTGACCGTGCAACTTTAATCAAACAATTTTCTGGTTACAAGAGAAGCGGGAAGACTAGGAAATAAGTAAAGAGTCACTTAAGTTTGAATATAAGATTAAGAGATTATAATAGAGTATCTCAATCGATTATATTAAAAATATGAGATTTCAATCAAACATTTTTGATTGTTGGGAATGTTTGTTAATGATTCTATCTCTACTAAATTCTTTCCATCTTCTTCCAACAAATTGTTTGCCTCTTGAATCTATATGAAATACATAATAATCTGAACAGGCCCGTCCTCCATATAATCAACAGATATCAGTTCATTGGACTGAACTGTTGATTTTAAAATATTGTATAATGTATATTTACAATTCATAAAGTTTTTAACATACAATTTTTTAGATACATAAATATACAAACTATGTTTAATGGTAACTTTAATGTATTGTGATAAGGCAATGGACGAATTACATTTACATTTATTAGAAACGTTTTAATTTACCATGCACGATGACATAATTGGAAAACTATCATTATAATTATAAATCAATATTTTTGTGCCAGAAACATTGTTCATATGATAATATTTAAAGGTAAAAAAGTAGAGGCATTATTCAAGCACTATAGGCACTTTTTGTTTGAGGATCTTGAAGGAATACTCACACTCTCGTAGGAAAGGGAATTGATGAAGAATGAGCAGAAGTCCGAACTTTTACTTGCTGTGATAAGGCATACACGTCATTCTCATTATGACAAGTCCCACGCATTTTTATGCTAAACATTCTGCATATCAGATTTTGGTGAATGATTTGATTTTATTTACAAGTCCCATAATTATGTTGAGTGGATGAACTTCGGATAGGAATTACTTTTTGTGTGAAGAAAATGAGAAAGTAGGCACTTCTTGAAGATAACGGTAATAGCAATTTCTAGACCAATTCAAACCTCTGTTTTCTATGGTAGCCTCACTTTGTGGTTCTGCATTTAATTAAAGGGTCCCTACATCTAACTAAACTATGGATTGACAAATGTGTCGAACCATGATGTGGATTGTCTACTATAATCCGAGGACTGGGAATTTTGGGCACTGTTTTCCTAACGTCAACTTTAATACTTTTCAACAACATTAAACCGAAACATTGATTACAACTAAATTTTACTATGATTTTGCCAGTCTCATAAACCAATCAGCTTCATTCACCCTCTTGTCTTTATTAGAAATAGAAACGACCCCTTTTAACCCAAAAAAAAAAAAAAAAAAAACAAAAAGAGAGAAACTACCATGTTTTCCTTATAATCAAAGTATGCTAGCCAGCCACATGTCTAACATGGTCCACTTGCCTAGGATCCGTTTAAATCCCCATCTAATGCACGTATTAGCCGTTAATGAAGGGGAAGAATTCTTTAATTATTCAAGATTTTCCCACCCTATTCTCACGTCAGACATTTTTGTATTCACATACTTGGCTCGCGGAAAATATAATGATCAGACATCCTCCACGTGTGAGATTCTGCCCAGTTAAAAACATCCACAAGAGGAGAGCTTAACATGAATATGAAAGTAATAAAGTTAAAATAAAAAGACTTGTTTAATAGTTAACCAAAAAAAAAAAAAAAAGAAGTTTGATAAGATTCTTAGTCTCCGTTAAAGACTTAAAATTTTCTTTCCACCATAACTTCTGAAAATTTCAAAGCTGACTTAATTAGAGTTTAAATAGTTTTGCTTATGTTGGAGATGATATGAAGCACTTTGTTAAGAGCATATTAGTAATTTGTTTCAAATTAAAAAATCTTATCTTTTTTTAAAATTGCCGATAGTTTATTTCTAATTTGAAATTTGATATCTTATAAAAAGATAGATGTATATGTAACTAAGTTAATCACTTAATTTTTTTTTTTAAATCACTAGCTAGGTCCAGGTTCTAAAATTTTATAAATTAAAGATCCAGCGGAATGGCCGGATGTCATTGATCATATTGTTCACAAAATGACAAAAAATATAATCCAAAAATCAGACTGCTTAGTAAAATTGAAGAAACAAACAAACATAAGAGTCACTGACAAGTGACAATGTGTGTTTCCTCATTTTACTATAGCCCTGTCCGTCTGTTCTCTTGTCTTTTTAATGTATTGTGTATTGCAGTACCTTGTATCCAAAAGCACTACAGAAATAATTCAAAGACAGGACTCTTTATCATGTCTTCAATCATTTTATATTGCATCGTACATAAAATTTCTACAACAACTTGGCAACTCTGAAAAAATAGAGACCCCATATCCAAATGCCTTTTATTAATTTCTTAAACTATAACAAAGAAATAAGGAACCTTCTGCTATAATGCTGTTTGGTTTAACTTTAGGGCATTGGACTTTGTTGTGCAATTATTAGCAACATATGTAGAAATTTTTGGCTACTTTGTTTTTGATGTTATTATTGAGGTCGATTCGGTGTTGATATGACTTATAAGAGTAGCTAATTGAATCTTATTTTGCAATCATGTTTAAAAAATAATTTATATAAACTAATATATCCTTGACAAAAAAATTTGTCTACCATTATATTATTCTTTTGCTTCTTACTTACACTATGTTTATGTACCTATTTTTCGCTCATGGGGAAATAATAATATAAGCATGAATTTTTTCGACAGCTTTTAAATAAAATTTTTTAGTCCAAATATTCATCAATAGTATCACATAAGCTCAGTATTATATTTCTTTTTCACTACATCGTGAACATTAATAATTTATTTTGTAAAAATTTTTAAAACTAAGAAATATCTTTTCTACAATATTCATTCTGCAATTCAAAATTATAAAATATTAGAATAATGTTGTGAATATGATATATTTTATCCAAATTAAGTATTTATATCAGTGATATCTTCAATCAACAGTAATACCAAATAGAAAATTAACTAAAATTTTTATTATTTTTCCAGCCATGAACAATCAAGAATATCAAACAGTAACATGAATCATCAGTAACAAAAATTAACATAATTAAATAAACATCATTATTTTTTCACTAATATCAAATAATAACATGACATCCAAGTAAATCAAATAGCTAGCATCCCTAGTATATGTAAAACTTACATTATTCATTCAAAACGGAAGAACAAACTTTCTGGTACCGGTGGGCATGTGTCAAAGAAGGCATGCTCAAGAATCGTATGCAATTAGAACTCTAGATTTAAGATGACTAGATTTGAGTACAAACTCAACCAAATAAGAATGTGACACCTAAGACCTAACACGGGTGGACTCGTTCACTATTATCCTGTAATAATATTTTAGAAAAATCAACAGTCATTAAGAAAAAAAAAAATCAGCAATGAGCATTACGTTTGTTAGTAGACAATGGCCATCATTTCAAATTCATGCATGTTCCTAATGACATTTCCTTTTTAATTTTCTCGCATTCAATCACTTGGAGCATCGCTGCCAGTAGTGTCCCTCTGCTAGTCAACTATAATTTTCTCCAAGTAATGTTCTTAACGACCTTTTCTTTTCTTTGTAACGGCTCTTTTTTCTCAAAGGAAAAAAATTTGGGTGCCTTATATTTTATACTTAGTGGATGAAAGAGGTGACAAGCCATTTTTGTTAAATAATAACAAAAAAAAAAAACCTTATGTAACGACTATAAATATTAGCGTAAGAAGAAAATTTTAATTTTAAAAAAACATAACAAGAAATCTTTTATACTCTAACTAAATCTCACAAATATGTGTGACACAAAATCATGACAGCCATTTGGGTTAGCCCAAGTGATTCAATACTATCATATAATCCGCAATAAAATCTTAGAAATGAAACATAGCCAGCAAAGCTTAGCTAGCATGACTGTGGAAACAATTTTCAGTCATCAAAGCCCACAGGAAAGCAAGACTTAAAGTGCATGTTACACCTAAATTCAAGGTGGGGGTGTCTCAATTTAGCCGTACCTAGAACTTTCTTCGTCTGTCTCATTTTCTTGGACCACGTTTTTACGGTTTTCCAAAAGGATAGTTCAAACTTCTAACTCATAAAGCCCCTCTTTCATTTCCGAGAGGAGTAATTACCACGTACCAATGAAACGAAAAGGCGGCCACTTTACATTGTTGCCAAATAATCACCAATCTCCTTTTCAAACTTGGCCTTATGCCAAACTTAATCATAACATTATTTTGCATTAAAAAAGTATATAGGCTTTTATTGGCTGTCCTAAAGATGCTAAGTTAGCTAAGTGGCATTATAAAAAGGTCACGCTCATTGCATATTAAACTCAAGCCTTCCAATCCTGATCCACCTTGTATGTATGTATAATTTCTTTGTGTCTCTTCTGCAGAACAAACTAGCTAGTTCAATTTCAATCTTTTAATGATTTTGATGAAGATGGGTCGGCTCAATTTTTCCCTTTTGCCTCTTGTTCTGAGTTTTTGCCTGTTCCCTGACATCATATCAGCACAGCTTAGACAAAACTACTATGCTAACATTTGCCCAAATGTGGAAAGCATAGTCAGAGCTGCGGTCCAAACGAAATTTCAGCAAACTTTTGTCACGGTTCCTGGAACCATCCGTCTGTTTTTCCACGATTGTATGGTCGAGGTAATATATATATATATATTTCCGATCAGATCAGCAACAACCCATTGTTGGTCCAAATTAAAAGTTTCGTCTGGATTTGCAATGATGTGGAGTCTGCTCTTGTCTTTTATGTTGACAGGGCTGCGATGCTTCTGTTATAGTAGTGTCAAATTCAACCAACACGGCGGAGAAAGACCACCCTGACAATTTGTCATTAGCCGGAGACGGTTTCGACACCGTCATCAAAGCCAAAGCAGCGGTTGATGCAATTCCCAGTTGCAGGAAAAAGGTGTCTTGCGCTGATATTCTTGCCATGGCAACAAGGGACGCTATTGCTCTGGTCAGTATTAGCTATTCACATAGAAAAAATCTAAAAATATTCTGTTTTTGCCGGGTCAGGTTCAAAGTTTATGATTGAAATTATCGCTGTGGAATGGCCACATCTAGCCAGTCAGGACACAAGCGCGGCCTGCCTGCCTATTATTATTATTATTATTTTCCAAAGTTTAATTTATTTTCATTGATGGGATTCGTGCAGTCTGGTGGACCTTCATATGCTCTCGAATTGGGAAGATTGGATGGACTCGTCTCAAAGGCTTCTAATGTTGACGGCAAGCTACCTCAGCCAACTTTCAATTTGAATCAGCTCAATTCCCTGTTTGCTGCTAATGGGCTCAACCAAATGGACATGATTGCTCTCTCAGGTAACGTTAAGTAACATCTTGTTTGTAACCAAAAAAAAAAAAAAAGAGCACAAAGAAACAAAAGAAGAGAAGATATCTTTGCACATCTATAGTGCACGTGGTCCAATTGTAAACATGAAGTTACCCTTCATAGTGGATCCTTAAATCTGGGACACCCTAGAGCCCATTTGACGGGTCAACTTCGTTTTCTCCAAACTCTAATACGATTAGGAAAAATCTCGGTGGCCAAACATACATGATGTTATATGCTACATTGATATTTTATATGTGGTATAAAACGTCTTGTGTGTTGTATAAAAACTCTTTGTAGCCACATGGTTGGGTCCAAATATGATTAATCTAGTCTAGATAAATTAGTATTAGTTGATTATCGCGGATAATTAACATTTGTGGTGCTGCTAAGCATCATGATGCTGCATATGTCATAAACATTTATTATTGGAATATTAAGAAGTCTATTAGTTAATGAGCTATACAATTAACTTTTTCGATCTTCATAAACACTACATTTTCTTCTTAAAATTAAAACTAAACCTCAAAATTCAGGTAAATTTTTAATTATTGGAATATCTTGTGAATCACAGTGGTCGTTGAATATTGATAAATCGCATAACGTCATTTTCCTTGCAGCGGCACACACCGTTGGATTCTCCCATTGCAGCAGGTTTGCCAACAGAGTATACAACTTCAGCACTCAAAATCCAGTGGACCCTACGCTAAACAAAGCCTATGCAACCCAGCTGCAACAAATGTGCCCAGTAAATGTGGACCCCAGGATTGCCATTAACATGGATCCGATCACACCCAATACCTTTGACAACGTGTACTACAAGAATCTGAAGCAAGGCATGGGCCTCTTCACCTCGGACCAGGTCCTCTACACAGACCTAAGGTCCAGACCCTTTGTTGATATATGGGCCAGTGACTCATCAGCCTTTCAACGAGCCTTTGTTTCTGCCATCACGAAGCTCGGCCGGGTCGGAGTTAAGACAGGAAGCAACGGCAACGGCAACATCCGTGAAGACTGCGCCGTCATGAACTGAAAGAAATCTGCGAGAAGTTGAGGCAAAACTGCAACTTCCATATCTTGGTCACGCAAAAATATTCATTTGTTTGTAAATTAGGCTTGTTGATTGTTACAATAATTAATCTCCTCCTGTGTGAGATGTAATTTTAGTAACCATATGGCAAGAGCAATAAAGAATTTGTTCAATAGATGATTCAACACCAATAAGCGTTGGCTTAATTAGTATTATTCGAGTGGTACACCAAACTGAATGTCTCAAGTTCGACTTCTAATTAAAGCTAATTAACCAATGAACATGATAAACGATGTCACAATGTAGAATGAATCTTTCAAACTCTGGTCCTTTAATGAGGAATTTTTTTTTTGGTTTGAACCTTGGTATTCAAAAATTGTATTAGATCCTGATTAATCCAAAATCGAGTTGGTAAAGATCACAAAGAACAAAACTCTTCTAGCACATATTTTTTTTATATACAAGACTCAAATTTAAAATTTTACTTAAGAAATTAAATTTTCTACCACTCAGATCAACACATCGTTACTTTTTTAAAGAAGAATGTTGCAATTAACTTGAGTAAAGAATTAGAGCAAGTTTCCACGAGCTAAATGTATACGTAGGCCAGATCATGTCTTGCTGGCAACTTATTTGCGTATGGAGATTGATTTGATTATTTTTAAACTATCGTGAAACAAGAAGAGAAAACAGATAAATATTTGTTAAATACACACATGGTTTATCATGTTGTCCAGCTAGTCCTTGATTAGATTTCCATTTTTTTATTCTACAATCGTACAGTTTCACATGCAGCAATGATAAGATTAATTATTTTTGTCTCCCACCGCACGTTTGTTGATTTGGGTTGTGAAAATATTCTCTTTTACTAGTGCGTATTACCGACGACGCTCCTTCGACTCACACAAATGAGAGAAGTTATGGTACTTGAAAATAGCATATTCACAGTAAGAGCAGCTGATCTTGGTACCATAAGCATTTGATAGGACCTACAATACACGTGGCTTTTTTTTAATACAAAAATTAAGAAAGTATTAGTGATACTTTATAGTGTTGTCAGAGAATATTAAGATTTATATTTAATAAGTATAAAGCAAACAAATAGTTACGGCATTCCTTACATCATACAGCAAATTATAGATTTAATTCTAATATCCTATCACTTGTCTATAATTAGATTTGAATCTGTGAATTTTTGCGAAGAACTAAATCCCTTAACCTAATTGTACCGTACAAACAGTGGTCTAGAAGTTCCACTTCTACACAAGTTCCAGGTTCAGAAAGGCTGGAATTTCTTGGCTGATTGGCTCGTGGACCACAAAGTTTCAGCCACCAATTTAGAAATTTCATAATTGGAAAAGCTCCCTTGTGTCGTCATCAATCATTGTTCTTCATTAATCATTCGTTATTAAACTATAGTTGAATTTCTGATCACATGGGAACGAAAATGCGGGCTATGGACCAGCAACGTATTGGTTTCACGATTGTGGGTTGATCTTGGGTAGGCTCTACCTGCCAATGAGCATAAATTGAATCTAAGAACTGACACTTGGCAGAAAGAAAGGAAATCTAAAACTATAAACAAATTTTTGAAGTAATCATTTATTCGGTTATTATTTTAATTTTACTTTATATTTTTTAATTAAATAACTAACAGACCGCTCAATCTTAAAGATTATGATACCATATCAAATTATTTAAATAAAAAATTTAAATAGTGAGGTGAAAATTAAAAAATTAATTACATATTAAATTCCAACATTAAATTCTAACACGTTGCAGCAATCAAAGTGATAACGTTCGAAGTGTATTAATATCTGATATGACCGTAACTTTGACTGTATCGAAACATGTTATGTGCGCGTCACTTTCATTCGCCTGCTTCAAAGCGACGTCCGGAAGATCAAGTCGACCAGTCACCATCGCACATCGTTGTCCCTGAGTTGTTGCCCACTCGGACAATTATTTTGAGTGTAGACAAAGACAATTATCAGACACAATATTCACATTGATCTTTCTTATGTGTAGTTTGATCCGGATGCTTCTTTCTGCACAATCGAAGGAATTTTCATAGAGGCTCCTGATTATGTTTTGTACATTTCAGGTATGATTAAAAACAAACAAGCAACAAACTCCCGATTGGTTAATTATGACTGGCAAGCTTCATCTTCCTCGAAACACTGATTTGAATAAATATTGCATTTTATACCCACTTGAATTCACTGTTCCTTTTTTGTTTATCATGATGCCCATTGGGCCACAATGGGTAACTTTTCCAATTGCTACAAATCTCACCATTTCTCGAGCACTAAGGTGTCCTCAGAGACTTTAATCAATTTTTTTTTTTTTGTCATTAAGAGACCCATAGAGTCATAAGATGCGGGTAACTCCCTCATTTTCATAAATCTCACACTTTCTTTTTCCGAAAATTATAATCTAAAACTTATAAAATTAGAAGTCTAAACTCTAATAAAGGGTATCTCTCCTAAAGGACAATCAACTACTCCTTTTTTTTGTTTTTTTGGTCAGCAGCCTAATAATTGGACAGCTCATAGTTGAACATTGGGGGATGGGGGGAATGAGGACACTTCCCCCCCACTACACGGGCAAGGCCTGCACTCTCAATCAGGCCCAAACAAGCTGATTGAGCCCAACAAGTTTATCAAACCGTCTAGGAAATCCCTTATGAACATGCGTTGCAAACGTATCAGGTTCCGACAAGACAACCTAAGTAAAATTCATGTAAAAACTGCTCATCTCAAACGTATCATTTGGAAGGATCTAAAAGGATTAACACGCTTACGTAGAATAAAACACACCTGACACCCATCTCCCTCTGCATACTTTGCGATACTCCGGAGTCTGCACGGTCCAGCAGATACCACTCCAGTCCAGCTCTCTAGCTGGCATACCATCACCAACTTGGGCCAATAGTTTCATATTGTCGGTTCCCAATAATATCGAATTGCTCCTTAAATGATGTCTGAGTCAAACAGGGCATTTGAGGTCAGCACCTGTGGCAAAGAGACCATGGAATCTGCAATCACAGGCTGACAAGTATGTTTCTTTCACAAAATCTCCTGCAAAGGATCTTCGAGAATGAATGACTCCTGAAGCGCATTACACTGTTTCTGTAATACTGAAGTTGATAAGCCAAAACAAGGGCAAGAAAGAAAAAAGAAAAGAAGAAGGGCGTAGAGGGGATAAAAGCGTATAAATCTGGGCATGCTTCCATCACATTATCCCTCATTGCTGACAATTAACTACGACGCTAGTACCTGGAACCTGAAGAAACCTCAAACATTTGCATCTGTTCGTTCTTTGCAGAAGCACATGATGAAAACATAGTTGCAATGTCGATGACAAGAAAGTACAACCTGAATTTATATCGCTCAATCCATTTCTCAAGTAATTTGCACACACTTACTACATTTCTTATGGACTCATTGCAAATATAAACCATGTATAAGTGCTAAAATAGAAAATCAACGTCAATTTTAAGCTCAGCAGCTCCACAATTTTATCAATTAACCAATTCACATGCTAGCTTTGGTCTCCAATCCTGCATTTTCCAATAGAAAATAAGAAAGGAGAAATGTAAGGGTACCTCACCAGTCATCTTTCCTCTTAAGAACACAGCATTGTACCTCCGGAGTGATAAAATCTCCTTCTTCCTTTGCAGCACTGGATGAAAGATGTGCAACTGAGAAGCTCACGGAAGAAAGTAAGCTCCCCAGAGTTTGATTTCAAATTGAATCTCCTCAAAGTAAGCTCAATCTCCTTAAATAGATTTTTTGTTCCTTTCCCTGTAGAAGCACAAGGAACAAAAAATTTGTATCCAAGTTTACCCCAACCAAAGAGTTAACCACCAAATTTGTAAGAGATAATCAAGTTCTTCAAATCTCCTTTTATCATTATTTTTACTTATGCCTCATCTCCTTAATCATACTGCACATCCATTAAGCTAATGGCAAGGTATAGCTGCTCTGTGGGAAGATGCGAAGGTGGTGAGGCCCAAATCCATCATGTGCACCCCATACAGAACCTAAAACAGGGAAAGAATGCTTCCTGCAAGATCCTAATAGTCCCAAAAGAAGGGAAAAAAAAATTTATGCACATTTAGCAGCAGATTAAGCTAACATAAACTGCATCATGGAGGGTCCAGATCTAGCCTGATAGTATATGCAGATGTCATCACTCACTCCTGGACCTTGCATAAAATTCTCATACACGATTAATAAATGCAATTGTGCAATATTGGAGATAGAAGGGGAGAAGGTAGGGGGAGAGTCCAAATAGAAAATGCTGAGCATTACAGCTACTAGGGTTCGGTGTATCCAGAAATAGTAACGTAAGCTTTATTAACAAAGTCAATAAATTGAACAGACAAACAATTGCATTAGTTGATGAAGGCAACTTTCCCATCATTACATGTGTTAATATTGTGAGGTCATCTTCCAGAACTAATCAGTTCAAAGGCCTATATACAGTCTAAACAACTTGATACAAAATCCACAGCTTTCACAACTTATGCACTTCAACAATTGTATAGTTTGGGTCAATATTATTGTTAGAATGGATCCTATAATGTATTCTTACTATCACTTCAAACCTGAACACTCTATCCCAGTAAAGCAGCAATCCACTTGTACTCCTGTTCATTCTTGTGATGGATGCAGGCAAATCTTCTCAAGTTGTATTGGCCACTCTTCTCCAAGAATTGAGGGGTCTAGCTCCATAGCAACACGAAAATCTAAAATGGATACAGCAGAGGGCACACTGGTTTTCTTCACATTTGTCAAAGACCACATCCCATTCAAACCAGGTGTAGCACAATTTTGTTTTTGAGCTAAGCATTTCTGTCCAGACCTTGAACCAGCCAGATCCAGGCAAGGCTTTATTAATCTCTTCAGGTATATATCAAGGCTGCTATTTAGCAAACTAGCAAAATCTAGTGACACCTTCATCCCTTGCATCGCTAAATTGTGTTCCAATCTCTTCCTTAAAGAACATGTATCAGGCAACTGACCACTAATATGGCATGTCTCAGTATGATAAAGAGATGCCAGGCTATTGCATAGCAGTTTTCTTGCCCCCTTTGAGTTTACAGGGATTCCAAGGGGAGCTCTAACAGGGCTCCTACTATGACTGCTAGGAGTTCCAGCAGCCTGATCAACCTCTTCTCCGTCTTCATCTGAGCCTAGAGGTCTGCTGCCCAAAGAAAGCAACTCCACAGCACTCTGTTGCTCTTGATTCTTAGGGACTAAATCTTTAAATGCAATGTCATGGCTCTTTCCATGTGGACGAAGAGGGCTTGGACGGTCCTTAAGCTTGCGATCACAGAGATTTGGAGTCCTCCCCTTATGAGGAGATTGAGGAAAATCTCTAAACAGAGTCTGAAGACTGCTTCTTCTATGCTCGCCAGGCACTTTCAAACTCAAATGATCATCTACTTTACTGCCTTTAGAAGGGGGTGCCTTAGAGATACAAGCATTTCTTATGATTGATCTGAGAAAATGATTATGGAGACGAACATTTTCTCTTCCTATTGCGTCAATGCAGAGTCTGTCAAACTCCAATTTGCTAATCTTAAGACACAAAAATTTCGTTAGGAGGCCAAAGTACTTCTCTGCTTTTAAACGCCCAAGCTTCCTTTCAATCTGAGATTTTAGCTCTAATGTGTCTATCCGAGAACAATGCCGAGCCACTGGCATTTTAGTTTCCAAGTTCATCACTATCATCGAAAAAAACAATAGAGAAAAATGTCCAGTTATAATCAATTAAAACAAGAACACTACCTGATATTCACATTTAAAAGCCCCAACGAAGTCAATGATAACAGCAAGAATAATAAGCAAAATCACATTAGCCACAAACCCATATTCAAATTAGCATCAAAATGCAATCTTTAAGTTCATTTGACCTATTAATTTTTTAATTAAATCAGCTTGATAAGTAATCAAAGTTCAACCGTGAGTTAGAAAATCTACAAAATTTGCAGAACCCAACTTCGATTTCCGAGAGAAAACTGCAAAACTCAACCAAAAATCACATTTTCCAAACTTGCAAAAGAAAATTCAAGCTCCTCAAGTCAACCCTTCAATTTTCGAATCAGAAAAGAAAAACAAGAAAATAAAAATGCCCCCCAACTCCGCCCCCCGGGCCACCTCCCAACCCAATGAAGCAATTCAGAAATGAAGCAGAAAACAGAACAATAACCAACCTGAACTCAAGAGCTACACAAATTCAATTATCCCTTGAACTTCACAGTACAATACTTGGATCCCGAGCTACCAATTTCGAGAAGAAAAACCCAAAACAAAAAAATTCAGAGAGTGAAATTAGGGCTAATAAGTAAGCAAAGGCGACCTTTTTTTTTTTTTTTTTTTGTAACAAGGAGACTTGTTCTTGGAAGCTTCTAATTGTTTTAGTCGTTTCGGTCAATGGGGCACGTGCGTTTTGACAAGTGAGTTGCTGAAACAAAAAAGTCCCTCACTTGTGCTATGTTTAAATTGAGAAAAAGTGAGTAGAAAAAAAAAAAAAAATATTATTATAAAAAAAGTAATAATTAGATATGTGTGAGAAAGAAAATAAATAATAATTTGTAAGTAAAAAGATAAAAAATAATTATTTAAATAAATAAAAAAATACTTTTTTCTTATTTTTTTTTTTTATTCGAAGAATTGCCAAACAGAGTAACTCATAGATACATGATGGTCAACGCCCACCAAAAATCACAGTACGTAGCTTAGCGGCCAAAATTTCTGCTGCTGGAAAGCGAGAGAAATGGGGTCATAAAATGGTTAAAGGATCATCATGACTCATGGATGTGTCCCTGAGAGCCTGGAATGGACTTCAGACGTGGCTGATGTTTGATGGGCTTGGTCGTTTTGTTTGGTTAGGTAGCCCTAACTCGTTTTGGTTTCTGTTTTGAACATAACTGACCAAAAAACATGATTTGATGATGCTAAAAATGAATATAATTGCAAATATGAATATATAAATACATAATAATAACCGATAGTTGTTATTTTTTTATGTCTTTTTATATATAATAATCAATAATTATAATTACATAAAATAAGTCAGTGTTTAAATTATATTTATTTTTTGATTCTCTGTAATAAAATTTTAAATGAAATTAAAATTTTTTAATGGTTTTTAGAGAAAGTGAACCATAGTGGCTAAAACAACATATATGGGTGGAATTCACAATAGTTAGTAACATTTACACAAAATGATGTTTTATTTAGTGTATAAAGTTTAAAATCAGGGATAACAAGAATTTAGCCTGCTCATTATTTCTTTGTCCGTTCGTAATCCACCTTGCCATTTGTTTTCTTACCAATATTTATTGCCTGCAATTATATCAGTTTCCATCGTTTGAGGAAATATTGATTTGCGCTTTTTTTTTTTTTTCTTCTCTCTTTTTTGTTTCTGGTAACAAGTGAGGAAAGAAAAAATAAATAGCAAAAAACTAATGCAAAATAAAATTCTAATTTATTGTCTCTAGACAAGGTAACATCCATCATATCACAAAACAATAATTTGTTCAAACCTGACGGCTGCTCATTCACACCATTAGCTTCTCTCTAATAATATTCCTAAGATTAGTATAAAGTCAACACAACAATATTCTTCCTATAGAGCATGTTGTAAACTGTACTTCCAAAGATATAGTAAATAATACGAACAATCTGCTAAAATAGGTCGATGAAGATCATACTCTAATGTCGCTTTAGTTAGCTTATATATATATATATATATATATATATATATAATCAGATTCCACCATTACTTTCCAATATCCCCCCCCCCCCCCAAGCCAACCAAAGTGCCCAAGAAATTGCGAAAAGCTCCTCAACAACGGCCAAATATATGCCACAAAAGCCATAAAATCCAAAACATTATATACCCCCGTCATCCCGCGTCACCCCAACAATGCTAGATACACCCGGAGAAATCATCCATATTTGATTCAATAAAGAAGCAGGAAGAGGTTGCCAAGAGATAAGGCTATAGTCCACCATTGAAACATCCCGCACTGATGCCGTGCCATGCTCTCTTCTGAGCAGATAAATCTTGCTAAAGTTATAAAGTTGATCATCTAATGCGGTACTTTATTATAGGCAAAGAAAATTATATTTGAAGCTTTGTGATGCAGAACATGGAATTTTCTCACATGAAGATTTTATCTTGTTTTGGGTCTTATATATTATTTTTTATTCACTTAAGAATTTTTTTTATACCATTTTGATAGATTTTATATAGATCCTTTAACCATTTATATTTTTACTCAATTTTTTTTTAGTTTATTAGAAAGCCTATTAAACCGTAAATTACATAATAAAAGTAATATTTATCGTTCTCATAATTTCACACCCTTTTTGTAAAATTAAAATTTAAGATTTTTAAAATAAAAAATCTTAAATTTTAAATATTAAGTGTTTTGTAAGAGACAATACTATTAATACTATCAATCACGATTTAAGTCCTCTCGGACCCCAAAAAAAAAAAAGAAAGAAAGTAACCATAGCAGCTTCTGACAAGTACAAATCATACAAAGCACAATTTTAAGCTGCAAATATAGTTTTTTTGTTTCTTTGTTTGTTTTTTTCTCACTATTTGAAGTGGTAGACTAGTTAGTGATTTAGCATATCTCTTTTAATTTGGGTTCAAGTCTCAGCATTTATAAGAGTGGCCAAGTCCACTTCTTAGGTTTTTTGGGCTTGCCGCGCTTTGGTTCAAAAGTCACTAATACCATTGTCGAATAAGGAGATTCGCTCTGGATCAACAGTATTTGAGTTATAAGTTTTTTTTTATAGGAATTGGTCGAACAAAAATAGCAACTATAACTTTAACCTTAGCCACAAGTATAGTAATTAATATACTTATAACACACCTTATTTTTAATAATAAAAAAAAGAAGTAGGCGGATTTTTGTATTAGGGAGTCACTAAGAATCAAACTTGCAGGCCTCTATATTCTAACTGAGCGTCTCTAGCATTTTTATAACAAGTGTGAAACTCGCAGTGAAAATATTTTAATTAACCTTTCAACGGAAGACGAAAATTTTAACCCAATACTTCATTCCAGCAAACAATGCCACAATGGTGTCATTGTGGTCATTAAGAATTGTAAGACAGAACTTGTAATTTACAATTACATTTCCATGGAAAGAAACAGTCAAATTGAAGAAGACATGAAAGATAAATGAAATGCAGACACAAACATTTTTCTTTCTTTCATCAACATTAATATAATTAATTTCATTCATGCTCAAAATTTCCAAAGATGAATCGAACACCAATTAACTAAACTTAAAAGGGATAATGAAATTATAAAATTGGTCCCAGAAAAGTAAAAGCTTTAAACTTTTTAAGCAGGCATCCAAGCAGTAGCAAACACAACATTATGTCCTTTCCAAGTAAGTACAATACCATCTTCTTCTTTCTTTAATCCCCAACCAGCCGCATGCTCATCAAGCATGGATTTAACTTCAGAAACCGCATCTTCACTGAAAGGAATGCCCCGGAAGCCCGCATTCCTCATGCGCTGCACCCACCGGTTCTTGGGCTCAGCCCTCTCCACCCTCTGGAGACCCTCATGTGCTATCACATTCTCAATCTTCCAGCATATGTCGGCTTCGAACCACTGCCTTTGCTTACTTCCTCTTGGAAGAAAAGTGTCCACTGTATCATAAGGTATCCAGAGATAATTGAAAGCTGACCTTAATCTACACACCAAATTGTTTGGTGTCAAGTCTGCATCTTCATCTACTAACAAGATCATTGTGGGGTCTAAACTCCTAAGCGATTTGAGGAACATCATTCGGAGAGACGACATAGATAAAGAAGAACAAGAAGGAGAAGACTCGAAAGAGTAAGGATTTGAGCTTGGATTAGGAATCCCGGAAAGGGTTTCGTCAGGAATGTAGTGAAGCAACATGTGGCAGTTTATGATGAGTGCTTCGCCACTTTCTGCATATACCAAATGTTGCACTCGCAGCTGCTCGATCACGGAACTGAATCCATCTTTAAAGCTTGAAGGAATGACTCTGAATTCCATCATCATGTTGCGAGACCGAGCGAAATGGATCAATTTGGAGCCCAAATCTTCGTATGAAAGATCAAGCATAGGTGGTGTTTCTTCAGTGGGACAAGCAACCGTAAGCTTTAACAATGGGGGCACCTCGAACCGATTGGCGATAGCATCAATAAGAGTAGGCATTTGCATGCATCGTGTCAAGCTTAAATCGACGATATGAATCGATGAATAGCCATCTATGGATTCTAATATTGCGGCATTGGCTGCAGTGAAGCCGAAACGATGCCACGGGGTCAAATCAACAAAGCTAGCAAGCTCAATGGTGGAGAATTTGTGCGTGTTTATGGCAAGGCTGCTGCAGTGAGCGTTTGCCATGGCTGCGAGCTGCTTGCAAGTTCCACTCATGGCGGCTCGTGCAATAAGAGCTCTGAGGAAGGCGCAGGTCAGGCGCTGATTTGAGTCGCCGTCTGGGGGTGCAATGTTGTTGAGGACCCACAGGATTTGCTGGGCTAAAGTGGCATCGTTGCTTTCTATAGCGTTTGCACAGTGGACAAGAAGCTGCTCCATGCAGTTTGCATCCCCAAAACTACTGCCTAGGGCCTTTGATGTGGGCAATCCAGGCCATGGACGGCTCCTTTGATGATGAGTCTGGTTCTTGTTCATCATGGTGGGGTTTGAAAATGAAGTGATTTGGTGCAAAGGTGGTGGTGGGGTTTCAGTGAATTGCATCATGGAGGAGGAAAAAAAAAAGGAAACAAAAGTATAGAGATTTTGCTCACAAAAGAGATCAGACAGAGAGCACAGCAGGGAGCAAAAAGGAAAGAGAGAAATTTTGCAATCAGAAATGTAATGAGATGGAAAGAGACCAGACTAGTAGTGGTACCTTAAGGCATTGGGAAGCGATCCAATAAGCAGCGGGACAGTGTGGGAGAATTCTGCTGCAACTGAATCAAATAAAAATAGACATTTCAGCTTTATCTGGGGATTTGTTGGAAGGAAGAAAAGGGACCGATCAGGAGTAGTAAAAACTCTCGGCCCAACTTAGTTTCAAGTCAAAATTGGGCAAAAAAAAAACGACCCTTCTTAGCTGCAAGATCAGCCTTTTTTCAGTTTGTCAAGATTGAGGGGTTGCAAATAGCCCTTTTCATGGCTACACCTCTATTTGTTCCGCCTTTTTCCTCAGGTAGCGAGAGAGAGAGAGAGAGAGAGAGAGAGAGACAGAGAGGCGTCATATAAAGGGGAGAAGGAGAGGGGCAGACCCCAGTTAGGTCGGATTTTGGTGGCATGTGAGCTAGCCGGCCAGTTTGTCTTTATGTGGGGTTGTGATTTTGTCACTTCGTGAGTGGTGTGGGGTTAGTAGGCAGTTCAGCCTTGGCTCACTCTTGCTCAAGGCTCACGGGCCACCGATTATATAATACTATCATGAACATATCATTTTTGGGCTGTTTTTATTTTATTTTATTTTTTTTTTTTTGCTTCCCGTATATATTTTCCTAACTATGTGTCAACTGTGATTGTTTTTTGGTTTTTCATGTGTTTCTTTGTTTTTAAGCCTTTCTATACGAAGTTTTCTGTCATCTTGGTGTGGTTTAATACAGGGACAAGTATGAACACTGATAGGTTGGAATAAAACGTGGGTCCCTTAATATTTATGACCGATGGGCTGCCAAATTCTGTACACACATGCATAAATTGATAAGACCAAAAACGGTCTTTGTCTAAGCCAACACCAATTGCTCATCTTTCATAGCTTAATTTCTTTATCTTTGTCTTCTCTAATCGATTCATTCAAATCCAAAAGCCTAGAAAATTTTAAGACAATAATCCCCATCACTGCCCCTCGTTCCATTCCTATTCAACGTCGATGTGAGTTTCTAATGCGACACAATTTAAAAACAATAATATTAGGAAAATGGGGGTGAGAGACAGGAAAAGAGGAGAAGATCACGAGACAGTTTAAGTCTCACGCAAATTTCGTGTCTTTTTTTTTTCTTTCTTAAAAAAATTATAATGTTCATATAATTAAAATTAATGTACAATAACGATAACAAAAATGTTTATACCGTTATTAAACAAATTATGTTTTACTTTTACAATAATTATTTGTGTGCATATGCTATGCTTTTCTAATAAAAAAATAAGAAAAAGATGTAAGGTTCTATGCAGGATTCTTGCCTACTACGTTAGTGGGTGCCCCTCTTCTGTCTTTTTTCTGTGATCCTGTAGCAGATCTTAAAAAAAAATACAATTAGAATTCGTTAGAATCATATCCCAACTAAATGTAGTATACATTCTGCCCTTAAATGTCATTTCCAATTTTCTTGGTCAATTACAAGGCTCATTATCTAACAAATTATTTCTCCCCTCTCTCTCTGTACCACCCTCTCATCTCATGCATGGTAAGAAGATCTTATCTAGGAGCTGGAGCAGGACCAGTTCGATCGAGATATCCACCAGAAAAAGTAAATATATGGCATGAAAGAGAGAATTATAATCGGTAAAATCCATGTGAATGGTTGTCCCCCAGGAACGGGTCCATATGTGTGTGTTTTATATTCCTTAGGTGGGAGAAAATTTGCTGCACCACCACACGTGATGTGTGTACGCTTTTTCTTGTTCCCTAACCAAATACCGCTTCCTTTCCCACCTCTCCATGCTGCCCCACCTCAGATAGATCAGTCAATTACACCACCACCAAGTAAAGGGATCTCAGTTTGGGTCCATTTTCTCCTTTGTTCTTAGTGTGCTAGCTTAGTTTCTACTTTCTTATCTTCAATATTAATCTCCTCTTGTCAATCACATATATAATTTAATAACAATTTTACTGAATGTTTTGACGAAAGTTCGAACTCATAGTTTATGGCATGATGAGAAGTGGCCTCTTTGTTATTAGAATATAATGATTGTTGGTACTTTCTAGTAATTATCCATATACCTTCTTTTGTTATTGTTTTTCTATACTTGAAATTATTCATTTTGGCATCTTGGTCTTCATCAATCCAACTGTATGCTGAATTACATTTGCATCATGTGATTTCAACAGCTGTCCTAGGACCACATGCAATCTTTAATCTAATTAAAGCATAACATATAAATCACAACATTACGCTGAAAAATTTCGAATGAAGGTCTTAATAATTAAGAAATTATTAAACGTTAAAAGTAACTGATCCAAAAGGAAATTACGAACATAACCATGGATAGGACAGAAAAGAATGTAGTGGACCCAAAAAAAAAACTACTTTCCGTTTTTTGAGAGCCAAAAAAAAATCTATTTTCAAATTATGACTCACAATTCAATGCCTCATCTTAGTGACTGAAAAAATGTATGCTGGAAAGAGTGTCGGAAGCCATAGTTTCCAAGTTAACAGATTTTCACTATAGAAAACAGAGACACTGCCAGAGAAAGCTGATCTACATTTTTTTTTTCCCTGCATTTTTATGCAGTCAGCATTGAATTTTTAATTATAATTTCCAGAGGGGTACTTCGAAATGCATGCAACTAAAGAAGCTAAAGAGTATAATGAAGAATCCGAGGAGCGTACGTATAAACAGTAACATATAAGTCAAGGAAGTGTAGTTTTTTTTTATATCACATTGAGAATTTTGAGGAGGGATTCCTAAGCTTTGTGATACAAGGACTAGGTGACACCAAAATGCTAAAGAAAATCGGTTTCAAGAATGTCATTTGGAATTTTTCTGAAAGGGAATTCTCTGGCATCTATGCTCTCCGGCTTTCATTGCTGAGGACAACATAAAAAACAAAAGCAGCAAGGCATAAAAGTAAGGAATGTAACCATGTGTTTAGGATACCTATATAGCATACTGTAAGATTTGTTTTCTTCCAAATTCATGCATTATATATAAGCTAACTTGCATATACTTGTTTTTTTTTTTGGCACAAGATATCTCCATATGTTTTACATGTGAGATTAATCTCCACTCGCAATACTGAAATTACAGTTAGTCTAAGAGAATTTAATCGTGCAAGGATTCGAATGTAAAAACCTGTTTTACTATGAATTGCTCTCGAACGAAAATAAAAGCACTTAACTATTTTAAGCTGACGGAATGTGATGCGTATATTTTAACATAAGGAAGCCAAAGATATACGGCTGGCTTGAAAAGTCGTGCTACAGAAAGTAGAGTGCCTTTTTCATGCACAAACAGTACCCCACCATATTATACATCCCTTATTAGATGACTATGCAGGAGTTTTAAGACTAAAATTTCTCCAAATCACACTTTATTTGTTAGAATTTAGGAAAAAAAAAAGAAAAAAAACCCGTGTTCTTCAATAATTGAGTACCAAAATATAACCCCAAAAAAAGAATTTAGTACCAAAATAATTTCGAAGACAATAACTATAGTACGAGAAAGCAAAATTTTTAACCACTAAAAGTGTGGTCTTGTGCTAGCGTTTTGAACTCTTTGTCCCAACTCCAAGATTCAAATTCTGATCATATCTTTTACTTCTCTTTTTTGTAGGGAAACTTTTGTTCCATATATTGATATTTTTCTTGTATTCTTTAGCTTTGAACCTGCCAAACTATTGAAAATGTTCATAGTTCTACATAAAGTTTTTGTTTTCTTATGAGTGAACTTTTAAGAGAAATAAGGATTTGAACTCTCCTAATCTCTCCCAAGAAAACCCCTCTCCGAAATCTTCTGCAGAGTTTAGGGTCTACATTTTGGTAGTTCATTTTGGTTTTGGCCTAGCTCCCTGGGTTTTTTTTTTTCCATCCGGTGCCAATAATTTCATTAAAGAATGAAAAAGTTAAGCTCGTTGAGTAGGCTGCAAAAGAGTCGAGTCAAGCCGAGCCGAGCCGAGTCTGGTCAGGCTCAAGTGTCGGCTTGCTTATTAAACGAGACTAAAAATGAGATTCGTTATCAGTATTGTTTACGATGGAGCCGAATTCGAACCGAACTCACTGTTATCGAGTCGAGTTTTCGAGTTTTTAACGAATTGTATCATTTAATTTTATAATGCCAATAAAACAATTAAAATTAAAAAAATTTATTATTATACATAAAATGAAAGAATAAAAACGAAAGGATAAAAACTATTTATTTAAATAAAATGAAATAATTAAAAATAAATGTTCAATTTTAATGTACAAATGTAAATATATGTAATATATAATTTTGACAATGGGCTTGATAAAATAATTAAAAATAAAAAATATTTGATTTTAATATTTAGTTAAACAAATGAGCTCAACTCAAATTCTTATCAAACTAAGTTACCGAATTGTTAACGAATATATTGATTTGCTTGCAGTTCTAATTACATATAAGTCTTGTCCAAATAAGTATATAAAATAAAAGATAACTATTTATACTAAAAGTTAAATGATGCAATTAATTGTTATTAATACATTAAATGAGTTTATAACGATACATATTAAACGAGTTATTAATAATATATTTGTCGAGTTCTAAATGAATTTTAAACGAACTATTTACGAGTCTAAACCGAGTCAAATCTATACCTGTTTAAGATCGACTCGTTTATTAAACAATTTTTACTTTTAAACTCGTGTATCACTCGTTTAGTTAAATGAACGAGTCCAAATCAAACTCTTATCGAGCCGAGCTATCGAACTTTTAATGAACGTATCGGCTCGTTTGCAACCCTAGTTAGTAGATGTGCACTTGCCTAATTAGGAATTCTTCTTAATTAATAAAATGAGTAGCTTTTTAAATTGTATGAGGGTTTGTATTCTATTGGATAAGAAAATAAATTTACTTGTTTTTTCTAGTTTTCTTTTAAAGTCACCTAAAATCTTCTCCCAAAGAAAAAAAAAAAAACACATACGTTTAACTAATCGTTTGTTAAACAAAGAAAATTTTCTTTGTCCGTAAACAAAGTCGCTATAAATTTCTCAGAAATCACTTCGTGATTTTGGAAATCAAGACAAAGTCTCTCTCATTCTCTAGCTTCCATTTATTTCTTTGAATTTATTTGAAAAAAAAAAATATTACACAATCTGTTTTAACCAGAAAAAAAAAATTCCACTTAAATCATGGGTTGTCGTCTAGTTCCTCTCATACGTTGATTAATTACTTTGCTGTCTAAAGATCGATCTCACATATACTGACCGAAAGATTCTACTTTTTCTTACAAGGGAAACCATGCCAAAGGACAATTGAATCAACTGCAAACAAGAGCTTGAAATTATCTAATGCATGTAACATGGGGTAGCCGGCAAAATGGACGATGGAAAGTAATCATTATAGAGAACAGAGCGATGTGTACCAGTTCATCTATCTATCTCTCTCTCTCTCTCTCTTCCCCCCCCCCCCCCCCCCCCCCCCAACAAACTAAGGCTGCTTGAGTTGCAGCTATATAATTAAGTTAAGTCCTGTTTAATAACGATTTTATTTTTATTTTTTTGTTTATTTTTTACAAAAAAATAGAAAAATATGTTTAGTATTAATTTTACTTTCTGTTTTTTATTGAAAAATTAAAAGTGTTTTTTTTTAAAAAAATAAAAACTAACTTTCTCATTTTATTTTTCATTTTTTTTTATACTTTCTCTCACAACTTTTTCTCTTTCTATCCAACATCTTTATCATATCTCTCTTTACTTATCCTCTCTCTATCCCTCTATATTTTTTTTCTCTCTACTCATTCTCTCTACCCTCTCTCCTTTTTCTATCTCCACTATTCTCTCTCTATCCTCTCTCTCTCTCTCTCTTTTCTGTCTCTACTCATTCTTTCTCTACCCTCTCTGTCCTTTTTCTCTTTCTACCATTCTCTCTACTGATTCTCCCTCAATCCATTCTCTCTCTCTCCTTTTTCTCCCTCAACCACTCTCTATACTCATTCTCTCTCTACCCTCTCTCTCTCTCTCATTTTTCTCTCTCTACCATTTTCTCTCACGTTTCTTGCTCTACCATTTTCTCTACTCATTCTCTCTCTGCCCTCTCTCTCTTTTTTCTCTCTACCATTCTCTATCTACCCACATTCTCTTTCTTTTTTCTTGCTATACCATTCTCTCTCTACCCTCTCTCTCTCCTTTTTCTCTCTATACTATTTTCTCTACTCATTCTCTCTTTACTCTCTCTCTCTCTCTCTTTTCTCTCTCTATCATTCTCTTTACTTATTCTCTCTCTACCATTCTCTCTACACATTCTCTCTCTATCCTCTCTCTCTAATTTTTCTCACTCTACTATTCTGTTTACTTATTCTTTTTCTATCTTTTCTCTTTCTACTATTCTCTCTACTCTTTCTCTTTCTACTCTCTTTCTCTCTCTACCATTCTCTCTACTCATTCTCTCTCTACCCTCTTTCTCTCTCCCATTTTTCTCTCTATATTCATACTCTTTTTACCATTTCTCTCACTATCCTTATTCTATCTACTTTTTTATTCTTACAGAAAAAAATAAAAATTGGCAGTAACAAATACAAAAATTCAGCAAATAGCAAAAACAGAAAAATAAAAAATAAAAAACAGAAACAAAAAATTGACAGTGTCTCCAAACGGGCCCTTAGTTTTTCAATTATTTTCATAAATTTGGTACTAAGATGCACAGAAACAAAAATAAGATATAGACACAATACAATATAGATATAAGAATACAGAAATTTTAAAAAAATTAAGATACAGATACTATATAGATACGGTTATAAAATATATTAAATATTATATATATATATATATATATATATGTATATGTAATTTGAATATTTTTAATAAATTTTAAATTTTTTCTACATATAATTCATAATAGTAATTATTATAGTATTTTATGATATAATTTATATTTTGTTCACAATTAAAAAAAATATTATATGTGTGTGTACGTGCGTGCGTGTATACATATATATATATATATATAAGCAAATAATATGTGTACGTATAACATACTAATTAAAATATTAAATATATATAAAAGTGTCTTACACGTGTATTATAGGTGTTCGACACGTGAATTAGAAGTGTCCGACATATATGTCTGAATTTTTTTTTTTGTTGGACACGTTTTGGAGTGTCCGACACGTATTTAAAAGTGTCGAACAAATGTCGTATCAGACACATGTATCCGATACGGACACTCATCATTTTAAAAGTGTCCGTGTATCCTAAATGTGGTATCATTCCTTTTTTTTTTTTTTCCTTTCAACTAAGAAACCAATTAATTTGCAAGTACATAATTAAATTAGCTTTCCTTATTTTCATAAATCTCATATTTTTTTTTTTTTTATTAAGAGTTCAATTGAACTACAACTACAAAATTTAATTGCTTATCTTTATTTTCATAAATTTCGTATCACATTCTAAAATCAAAACTCGAGACCTCAAAAGTAATGAATTAGCTACTAAGGAATTTACTGGTCAATCTGAAGTAGCTGGCATGTCTCCACTGTGACATTGGAGATATCTTGGTTGCTCGTTGTGTGTCCAAGGACAATCAAAGGCCAACTTGGCAGGCCTATCGAATGGTCATGTTCAATTGAAAAGAGGTGCAAGCGTCCTCTCCCAAACGAACTCTTAACTCTCAATTGTCTAGTTTTCGCATTAATTCTGCAAAACGGAATCTCATGTAATCCATTAATATTTTTTTTTTGGTCAAATGTAATCCATTAGCTCAATCCTCACATTAGGATCTCACAAAACCCTAATAAGTAATAACCCAATCATCCACAACCTTATGATATAGGCGCGATATGGTTACCACATTATGCACAAGTGAGAGGCTAGGAGATGCTCACATTAAATGTGGAGCTGACGTGAAGTCGGTGAGGGTCATGCAGCCTACAAGAGGAAGTGCATTTTCAACCCATAACATAAAAATTTCTAACTTGTATCCAATTCCTGGCCAATGGATTGACTTGTTTCATTTTATTCTTTGTGTTCTTGCGGTAAATTAAACTGGGACAGCTACCTTCTATGGGCCTAGCAAAATCCTCAACTAGGCCCTTGATTTGCCTAGGAAGACAGATTTTTTTAGGGAATAAATTTTAATTTTCAACCTTTTTTGTTAACCTCAATTACAAAAAATTTGAAATTCCTCGTTGACGTATTGGACGCATATTACGGGATAAACAAAACAAATAATTTAGAATAATACTAAATATTTTGAAAATCGTGTTATAAAACATATTGATGTGTATCATTATAGAAAAAATCATTAACTTTTTTTTTTTAATTTAACAATGTTAAAAAATTTAACGATTTTTATATAATTATATATTTTAAGATATTTTATAATACAATTTTTAAAATATTTAGCATTACTCATAATTTTATATAATTTAACAAAATTTCAATTAAATCTTAAACATTCTGATCATTTTATTTAAATTCTGAACATTTATATATTTATTTCAGTTACGTCCTATATATATTTGACGGAATAAAATTTGATTGTTAAATGTAACAATTAATTATATTAAAAAATTCTAAAAATACAAAAAAACATATAAAAAATAAATAAAAAAATAATTTAAAATATTATAATATTTGTAAAATACACCTCACGTACGTATTACTCAAAACCC
The DNA here is from genome assembly GCA_037832335.1 of Carallia pectinifolia. Lineage (NCBI taxonomy): Eukaryota > Viridiplantae > Streptophyta > Magnoliopsida > Malpighiales > Rhizophoraceae > Carallia > Carallia pectinifolia. The sequence continues at coordinate 25,621,522 of CM075449.1, forward strand.
AGTTCCTTCGCAGTCCCAAACCAATCTTTCTTCTCCCTCTCGGTTTCCCCTGTCTCACCCTCGGTAAATTGCATCGCCACCACACCACCCATTTTCGTTCAAGTAATTTTGATTCTCCCCAAAGCATGTGGGTCAGCTATATGTGCTGCTTTTTATGCCAAAGTTTTGATCTTTGCCGTTTTGTTGTATAAGGATCTACTGCAGGGTGTCCCTGCGAGGCCGTAAAGTTCAGTTCAAAGAGCCATCTCCTTGGATTCCACGGAATTCGGGGAAGGTTCGGAGAGATATGACACCGTTGAGCAACTGCTTAAGAACAATAACGACGACGTTTCAAAGTTGATGAAAATGAAGAGACAGACAAAGTCGAGTGCTGTCGTGGACGGCAGAGGATTGCAGTGGTTCGCGGTGTGGCGGAGAGGCGATGGCCTGAGGTGGGGCAGGCGATGGCCTGGGCACTGTAGGAGGGTAGATCGGCTCACAGTGGTTCCGGAAAAACGATTCTCGAATCGGTGCCCGTGACTGCAGCCAACGAAGGAGACGGGTGCAGCGGCTATGGCTGCCGCCGGTGAGGAGGCTGAACTGAACACAGTCTCTTTTTTTTTGCGGCATTTTCTTGAAGGTTTTTCTTTTTTTTTTTTTTTGACGTCAGGTTTTCTTATGTTTGAGATCGAAGGAATTGTAAGTTTTTATGAAAATACGGACTTTGAAATGTATTTTACATGTATTATGATATTTTAAGTTATTTTATTTATTTTTGTATATATTTTTCTTATGTTTCATAAATTTTTTAATATACTCAATTACTATTTCTAACAGTCGAACTCTGTTTTAGTTCAATACGAGACTCAATTAAAATGTATATATTAATATTTAAAATTTAAATAAAATAATCTTAATATTTGAGTCTTAATTAAAATTTTACTAAACATATAAGATTAATTGTTTACTTATTCCTGTATATTATTGCCACGTCGAACATTACCTATTTGAAATTAATTTAAAAAAATTGTTAAGTTACCTTTTACCATGTCGAGCACATGTCTGAGACGTTTGTAATAATTAATAAGGTGTGCATTCAGAGTCGGAGGATTTTATCTTGAAATTATTTAAAAAATAATAATTTATTAATTTTTTACAATCATGTCAATAAAAAGAATAACAAAAAAAAGAATATGTATTATCATTTCATTTTTTTTGTTACTCTATATATATATATATATATATATATAATTATAATTAAAAAATTAATAATTACTTATTTTTTTAATACATATCAGGAATAATTTAGCAGAAACAATTTTTCCGCCTCCAAAACTTTATCTATAATTAATGTAGCTATCATTTTTTCTCTATTTGTGCTGGAAAGACTTTCTCATGTTTGGGAAATTCTTAGACTCCTATTCTTTTTACTTTTAACGATGAAGACTTTCGGTTAAGATTCCATTAACTTCACTGATAGGGCAAAACGACGTGATTTTGATTGTTTTATTCCTTTTTTTCACCCAGCCAAAATTACAACACCCATTTTAATCTCATTTTTCACATCATAGCTTAAATCCCAGACTTAATACTTCAGTTTTTCCTCTTTTAGAATTGAAATCCCCACATACCTTCGAACTCCTAAGCTTAAGATTGTCCGATTTGTTACCTCCCTTGTTTCCCTAAAACCTTGAAGCCAACTTTGAGGGAAACCACAAAGGGTTTTTTTTTTTTTAACCTTTTTTTTTTTTAAAACGGTAAGTGTAGGTCTGATTAGATTACAATGAGACTAAAATAATTTGTTTCGTCAAATAGTTAAATTAAAAAATATAAAAAATAAATTGTCAAATATTATCAAATAAATTAAATATTTTTCTTAAAAAGTGCAAATGCGAGTTTTTTTTTTTTTTTTTAAGAGTAAAGTGAACGCGAACCTCGTTAACACGGGCTACCATCAAATGGGCTGTCACACAAAAGGAGTACATAGTAGGACGAAAAGAGGTGCTGTAGAGAAATAGAGAGAGTAGCAAGCAATAGACCAATGGTGTCACTCGCAGGTCCGGCGACGAAGCTGACGCTGATCACCCCAAAATAGCGATTGGCGATGGAAAGGCCTGAAAAGTCCGTTGCGCCCTTTGTGTTTTGTGCAGACATGTTCACGTTACAGAAAACATTCTCTAACGTCAGCATGCCCAGGGCTTGAGCTCATATATATAAATATATATCTTTGCTGCATATTCATCATTTATTATTATTTACATTGATGATATCTTGGTATTTTTTTATTCCATTTCTAAACATTTTAAACATTTAAAAATATTCTTTTTTATCACTAAGAAGAATGACCTTATCATTTTCAAACCTTAAATGTCTCTTTTCCAGACAAATATTCGTTTCCTTGGTCATCATATCTGTCAAGGAACAATCACTCCAATCTAGCGATCCTTATCTTTTGTTGATAAGTTTCCAGATAAAATCCTTGATAAAACTCAATTACAAAGATTCATTGGAAGTCTTAATTATGTTCTAAACTTCTTGGATTTTGGTCTAAAGGGGTTTTAAAGGCTTTAATGGCGGCAGCCATTAGTTTAGGAGGGCCTTGCGCCTTTTTAGGCGAGGGGCTTTCAACGATTTCATCTGAAACTTGAGTTTTACCTTTATTTTGGGTTCTAGATTTGGATTTTTTAGGAGGCATTGTGATGGGGGCCTGTTTTGGAGAAATTCTCTAGTTAGAAAATCAGGACAAAGAATTGTTTTCTCCCTTAATATATTCAATATCAAAATCAAATATACTAAGTATAGCCTGCCATCTAGCAAAGATATATTCAATATCAAAATCAAATATACTAAGTATAGTCCTGCCATCTAGTAAAGATTTGTTTAGAAGCAACATTTTTAACATCTTTTTCTAAAATTTCCTTTGTAGACTTACAATCAATACGAAGTAAAAACTTTTGATTGAGTAAATCAGCTTGAAATTTAGAAATACATTTTACAATACTCAAAATTTCTTTTTGTATAGTAAAATAATTGGTTTGAGCACCTTTACAGTGTCTAGAAGTATACTGAATAATATATTCTTGTCCATTAGAAAGCTGCTGCCGCCATTAAAGCCCTTAAAACCCCTTTGGACCAAAATCCAAGAGTTGTTAAAACCATTAAAAAATCTTGGGTTGATATTGCTCAAGAAGAAGAGGCTAAAATGTAGGAAGCAAAGCTTTTCAAGTCTAAAGAGCTAGCAGTTCAAGAATGAGCTGTCAAATTAGCTCAAAACCCAGAAATACTCTAAGCCCTCCAAAATCTTGACAAAAAACCACAGCCAGTGGAAGTAAAACCCTCAGGTATGATTTCTAAACCCAATTTAAAACAAAAGGAGATTGTCTCATCTAAACTGTTTTGGCGCCAATTGGGAATTTAAACCCTAGGATTTTCGGAAACCTGTAGCCTATTATATGACCCTTCTTTCTGAAACAGATCACCCCTCAGTAAAATGGAAATTCCAATACCAAAAGAAGGTAGATGGCCAATGGAAAACCTTTACGGATACCACATTTGACCAAAACAAAGACTATTCGTATTTCACTTGCCAAATCATGGACCTTCTCCATCCTAAACAGTATGGCTCTCTATTTCTTTTGGAAGGCATACAACTTGACCCTAATAATCCCGATTCAACCATCTATTTTTCATAAATTTCCATATTTTGAATGACCAAGTGATATTTTAAAAAAACCTGATAATTCATTCTTTAAAACTATAAATCCTATTTCTAGACAAAAAACACTTCCAGTATGGGAAGTTGAGGGAAAACAGATTCAGTCTGAACACCCTCCTCCACGAAAATGTTCTTTTAAACAAGGTGAAGTTTCAATAGAAGCATCACCATATAAAATCCTCACAAACTCTGAAGATAAGAATCTAAAGAGTTTAATTGAACAAAACAATTTTTCAAATGTTAATTTGCATACTATTGGTAATCAGTTAACCAGAATTGAAAAGCATATTTCAAAACCTGGATTTTCAACTGATTTATCAACAGTTTCAATAAACAAAAATCTGTTTTTAAACCTTTTGAAGTTTCATCTTCCAGTAAACAACAATTTCAAAATGATAAAACCAGTTTTTTAGATTCTATTAAACAACAACTTCAGTCTTTAGGATCAGCAGAATCCTCTAGTTCTAAGGTTGTCTTAGACACGCCTGTTAGACTTGGTCTTCCAACCACATCTTCTAAAACTATCCAAGCCTTGGATGAATTAGAAACATCATCTGTTTTTACATCAGAAATAGATGCTCCCCAGGTCAATAAACTTATTTGGACCTCATGCACAGTTTTATGTCTAGGGCTCCTGATCTTGACAATGAGTCTAAACAGTTAAACACTCAGACTAAGTATAGAGTCAATTCCATTTATGAATGGAACATAGATGGAATGACAGAATATAGCATTCTGGGCATTTTACACCAGATGACTATGGCAGCTAATGCCTATCGTTCTCAAAACACCTCTGTTTCTGATCGTGCTATAGCTGAAATCCTTATTGCAGGATTTACATGACAGCTTAAAGGATGGTGAGATTACCATCTTACAGAAACAGAAATGATTAGAAATTTTGAATTCAGTAAAACTTGATGATCAGGAATCACCAATTCTTGATACATTAGGAAATCCTATTTCAGATTCAGTATCCACACTGATTCTAACTATCTCCTTACATTTTGTAGGAGATCCTTCTCATTTGAAAGACAAAAACGCTGAACTTCTATCTAATCTTAGATATAAGAAGTTGAGTGATTTCCAGTATTATAAAAACACCTTTCTTACCAGGTTAATGCTTAGAGAAGATTTCAACCAGTCTTTCTGGAAGGAAAAATTCTTAGCAGGTTTTCCGACTCTTCTAGGCGAAAAGATTCGTAATAAACTTCGAGAAACCATAGGGAATCTCATTCCTTATTCTAAACTCACTTATGGTGAATTAATAAGTTCAACCCAAAAGGAAGGACTTAAGATTTGTCAAGATATTAAACTCTAGAAACATTTGAAATGGGAAATGGCTCGAACTAAACAGGAACTTGGTAGTTTCTGTAAACAGTTTGAATACAATCCTGTTCCAAATGATTCTAAAAAGAAATCCTCTGTTAAAACTTTTTCAAAAAACAAACGGGTTTCTAAAAAACATTTTCCCTCCAAAGATGTTTTTTATAAACTTTATTTGAAAAAGAAACGTTTTCCTAAACAAAAGAATTTTAAAACTCATTTTCTCGCTCCTTCTACTTCTAAAACAGTTGTCTGTTTTAAATGTCATAAACCGGGTCATATGGCTCGTTTTTGTAAACTCAATAAACGGTTAAATGAGATTGATCTTACTGATGACTTTCGTCAAAGGATTCAATCTTTTTACTTGAACTTTCTGAATCAGAAGATAGTTCATCCAGTCACAATCCTGAGATTGATGAACTTGCAGACACTAGTAGTAAGACTAGTTCTGATTCTGATCATGATAAACATGTTAATGTTCTTACAAAGACCAAGAATTTATTCTACAGGTCATTAAGAGCATTGACAATCCAGAAATTCAGAAGCAGTATTTACTACAGCTTCAACAATCTCTAGAATCTCCTCCAGCTACAACAACTACTGCTTTAAACTCACAGTCAAACCCTTATGATTTGACTACTATTTTAAACAAATATCGTAAACTTGAAGTAGTCTATCATAAACAACATCCTTATTATTTTTAACATGGATCCAAATTTCTGTAGATCCACTTCTTTCTCAAACTCTTCTGCCTCAGATTCCTCTGAGATCCGTAGAGTAGTAAATCGTGAAGAAATGACTTATGAAAATTTTAAAAACATTGATAATTGGGAAATACCCCGTGTAAAACCTATATATATATATATATATATATATATATATATATATGACCCAACAATAAAATTATTGTAGTTTTTTTATTAAAAAAAATATATTATTAGTATATAGATCATCGTACTTATAATCAAAATTAGGAGTCGCATATTGTTGTCCTCTTGCAATTTTATTCATAAGAAACACTTATCACTCGAGTACTATTGAATCTGAGTAAACATCTCTCAAACCCAGCTGCGGTATTAATGAATTTGGAATTCACAGTGTGCAATACACAACATTCCTGACAATTTAAAGACACTTTTATGAGAATTCGAATTTGAATTAATGAACAAAAAAAACATATCAAATTATCACTAAACTATTATCTCAAATAATAAATTATCCTAAATCTAAGTATAAGATCCACAAACTCATATGTGCTGAACAGACTGGCCAACTTTTTGTTTTCTGCTGATCATAAGTTTTTATGGGTTGGCCTGTCGCTCAACTCTTTTCTAGATGCAGTCAATGATATGTTATTATAATAATTATTAAATACACACTTAAGGTTTTCAATATGTACCAAAAAAAACACATTTATTAAAGTTTTCAATTTTCATCGTTAACTATAAAGGATGTTGACTGTTGAAATTTGTTTTAGGAATGTAAAAGTTTAATTTGTTTGGTTTTTTTGACATTAGATTATGGCGTTAGACTCGATAAAAAGCTTGACGTTAGATACACATTTTATCAAAACGTTTTTCCTTGTATTATATGCTCATTGCAATATTTATTCTTCCTGACATGAGATTCTCTAATACTCTCTCTCAAGTGCAATTGAGATTAAATTTCTTAAGTTCAGTTGTCACTTGTTCAAATATTGGCCATTCCAAGCTTGTTTTCTTCTTTTAGAATTTAGATTCTTTTCATTTATCCAAGTGCAATTTCTTTGTTACTTTTTCGTTGGTAGATTGTTCACCTAGGTCTTAAGGTTTAGTATCCTTGTTTTATTCAAATTCAGCCTCTTTGCTATTTATTTATTGGTGGGTTGTTCACTTAGACTTTCAGTCATCCACTTGAGCCTTCTAAAAACTTCGTGGCATGTTAGGGCGCATGCGAGCTTTGATACCATGTTGAAATTTATTTTAGGGTTCCATTTACTTAATTTGCTTGAGTTTTTTGACATTAAACTGAAGTGTTGAGCTCAGTAACCGACTTGATGTTAAATCTCCTTTTTACTAATATGACTTAAGCCATTTTGATTTAGTTTATCCTTGTATTGTATGCCATTGTAACTATCTTCTTCTTTTTGACATGGGATTCTCCAACATTAACTGCTCCTAATATTTCAATTCAAAGTAATTTTTCAGTTTCTAAAATATATAGATTATATCTCTCACCAAAGTTTAAAGAGAATCTCTCTTCGACAACGTAAAATGATTAGAGATAAAAATTTTATCTATACCTATTGCAGATTATTTATATCCACCTTAAATGGTACATGGTTAAGTGTCGTTGACCGGGAAACGGGATTCTCATCATGTTCCCCCTATTTTTTAGTATGTATGGGAATGTTCATTTTAAGCCTATCCCCCGTGTTTGTTTTTGATTTTAATCAACATTAAATAAAACATACGATTACTCTCTCTGTGCTTGGCGTGTGATTGACAATTGAAACTTTGTAATTTTGTGACTTGCAGTCTCTCTTGTGAACCTTCAAAACTGGTATTAATCAAATATGTGGCATGCGATTTATTAAGGCAACCCCATTTACCATTTAGGCTATGAGGCTGAGATATTTGCACTGACAAGTGCACATGAGTCTAATTGCTTCAACTTAAGAACTGCATATCTACTAACGGGAGATGCAAAAACAACAGGTAACACAAAGCCGAATAAGAGTGGGAGGGTATAAGTTGTGTCTATGCTTCAAAAATCGGGACATGTATAAATTAAGTTTTAAACTTTTCATTTTTTTACATTTAAATCCTAAACCTTTTTAACATTTGATTTGAGTTCTAAACCTTTCGATTTCTTACCACATCAATCCTCTTGTTTACAAAAAGTGGTCAATCTGTTACTAAATGAGTTTAATTTAATGCAAATTATTAAAAAAAAGGTCAAATACAGGAACTAAATATTTTTTTCATTAACAAAATTTACATATTAAATTTTTTTTAATCAATAAATATACGAATTAAATAAGTTGTATGCATATTATTTGATAGAAAAAATATTCAATTCATGTATTTAACATTTTTTAAAATAATTTTTTGTAAGATCAAAATCATTTTTTAATAGATTGGTCACTTTTCGTTAATAGAGAGATTGATTTGGTAGAAAAATTAATAATTTTAGGACTTAAATGAAATTTTAAAAAAGTTTACAACTCTAATATAAAAAAACTTAAAAGTTTAGAATTTAAATTATATAAATCACTTTAAAATTCTATGTCCGTGCTGCAAATACATACAGAGGGCCTAATTACACAGTAAACTTGAATTGCGATTTTTTTCTTCCTATTGGGCTTTTTTATTCTATGTTAAACAGTGATAAGACGGGGACGAGGACGGGAATATCTGTTCTCAACGGATATAAGAATAAAGATTAAAATTTTATATATGTTGAGAAAAGAAATAAAATTAATAAATAGGTACAGAGAATAAAAAGTCATCTTTATCCCCGACACTTTCCATCATCACTCCTAAAAATGACCCTGTGCAATTACAATTTGTCCTTACCAATAAAAAAATCTCCATCCAAATTAGCAGTCAATTTTCCCAAGCTGTCCAATCCGCTAAAGACAGAGAAGGACGGAGTAATCAAGAACTCTCTGGAGCTAGCATTGGCTCTCGATTTCTCAAAAAAAAAAAAAAGCAATGGCTTTCAGCCTCCAATGCTTCAGGCAGTTACAAGGAAACCCCTCAATTTTCAACCTCCCTTCTGTGCGGCCCCTTAATATAGAGGAGGAGGTTGTCTTGGGACCAGCCCTTTTTTAGCAGGCATGAATTGGGAATTAGAGGATTTTGTTTCAAAATATTTTTTTTAATAATTAATTTAAAAATAATTAATTATTAATTTTTGCAAACACATCGATTAAAAGAGTTTGAATAAAAAATAAAATATATATTATTTTTTTATTTTTTAAAAATAAAGTTTATATATAATTATAAAAAATTAATAATTAATTATTTTTTCAATACATATTGAGATTACTTAATACAAATAATTTCTCTAACTCTCAAACTCTATCGTAGCTATTAGTGGGACTTGTTCTCTCCCCGTCGTTTTTTTTTTGAACCACTTCTCTCCCCGTTTGGGGGTGCGTTCTTTTTTATTCCAAAATATGTCCATAATGCGTCTCAACTTCGTGCCAAAAGATTTAGGGCGTGTTTAATTTTATTGTTATTACTTATTAATTGTTGTTAGTTATTGTTGTTGTTGATAATAAATCAAAGGAATAATGTTTGATTAAATTACACTAGCTATTGTTGATTAAAACAATAAATTGATAATTTTAGACATTTTATTTCTATTTTATTATAATAGATAATCTTTCAATCTCTACTTAATCCAAATTAGTTAATATGTGACTTAAAAATCAACTACAATTTATTTATGAATTTCACAAATATTATTTTTACTATCTAAATTAGTGTTTCTATAATAATATTATTATTTTTATTGTGTAAGTTAATTTTTATACAATAAAAAAATAAAAAAGTTGGTTATTATTTATAGATAGAATAATATTATTTTATCGTTTATTTTGTTATTTACAAAAAAAAAGTTTAAAAATAATATTTTAAACAAAATGTCCCTTGTTGTAGCAAAAGGCATACTTACAAAAACAAAACAAATGTGGAACGTTGCGGCAACAGGTATTCTATTGCAACGTTGCAACAAAGGGGATGCAAAGTATACTGTATTTATGTATTTGGTTGTTGCAAAAGGTTAATTTAGTAAATTTGTTGTTCATCAGTAGCTGATATATCAAAAAAAAGTAACTTAGGACTTATTTTTTGGATCAATTACTTTTTAAAATCGTTATCATCAATCAGCTACTGATTTTTAACTGAATAGAACACCTAAACTCCTTACTTTTTCAAAAAGCAAAAGCAACAGCAATTTTAAAAACAAAACCAAAGACTCCCTTATCCTCAAGAGGAGTGAGAACATCTGGTTAAATCGCTACTAAACAGTAGTTACTTTTTTTTTTGTCAGAAATAAAACCGTCGTTCTCTTATGGATTCTGATTTCTAAATATGTTGGGCCTTTGTTTTTGTTCTTTTAAGATAAAAACTATTCTATGTAAAAAAAAAGAAGATAAAAACTATTCATTATAAAAACAACAGAAACATAACCTTGAATTTAATTACTATCCATTACATCAGTTACATTACGAATAAAGTGTAGTTACCCTAAATTTTTACTAACAAAAAATTTCAAAATCAAATTAGGTGGTCTCCTCCTTCTTGTCTATTATTATCTGCTTAAATTTGGTCACTTTTCTTAGTTAGAATATTTATAAGTTATATTTCCAAGTCAACAGAAATGTCATTCTCTTAGCTTATTCCCAGTCGGTAATATGAATTGTACAACTACACATTTTTCAGTCGTAAACCTCTATTTTAGATATCCAACCACCTTATAAACGAGGCTCCTCTGGGTATTTTCATCCTAAATTTTTAACATATTTGAGCCAGTCACGTAGCATAGTCAATATCGATATCTTTGTCTGCTACTGGAAGGAGGCTTTGGGACCACTGGAAAAACTTCGCTTCCATTTGTCATCCATAAATTATGCAGCTCAACCTTCAGCCCTTGAAGGGAGGCCATTCTCAATGTAGTCAACAGAAAATTACTCTGCTCTCTAAATTTCCATTTCATCCATGGCTCCTTCAACCCCAAAGATTAGTAGTTCCAATAGACTTGAAAAACAAGGCCGTGGGAGCGAAAACTACCTCTGCACAATAGATGGCATCCTCAAATACCCCAAACTTGGAGGACTGACTTGTTGAAGAAACTTTCGTTCTTATTTGAGCTCTCAAAAGAGACCGGTTCGCGAAAGAATCGTGTGGCGTGGTGAAAGGGTTTCCGACCCCACTAGCAATGGCAGTTAATAGAAAGAGGAGATAACAAAGGTGGACAAAGCTTTAATTATAGTTTGCGAGATACTTGACTATACAAACCAGCAGATTGATCTCCCGTGGCCGAGCAATAAATTTATCCTATAGTCTCTTAGGGACAATAGTGTCAAAAACTCAAATTTTTATGGGTTCAAATGTTGAGAAGAAAGTGATAAAATTTATGACTGAGAAAAATTACTTTATTATATAATTTATGGTCTAAAGAATTTTTTAATAGATAAAAAAAATCAAAAATAAAAAATAAATTTATCATAGATTTAAGTACAAGATCCACACATATGTGGTGAACTTAATACATGGTCAGTATATTGAGTAGAGTATCATCTAACAATTTAAATTTATAAGTAAAATGGTTTTATATGGCGGTGGCACCGGATTCCGCTTGTTTTCGCTAGCTCAGACCGACCAGTATGACGGCATTAATCAGTAGTGCAATATTTCCATTTGTTGTTAACGATTACGTCGAAGGTACATACAGTTGTGAGCAAAATCTTCCAAGTCGGCACTCAGTTAAATTCCGACGACAAGAGTTTCCACCAAGAAGTAAAACTATAATTCCTGAATGTGTGGTCAACTTTTTCTTGTCTACCAATCATAATGGAATTCCATGGCTTGTGACTCAACTTTTCGTTTTAAATGAACATGTCTTGCTTCAACTTATATTGTATTAATACTAATTATAACTGAGATTTGTGTTAACCACTTCTAATATTTCATTAATATTGCACTTGGCTGTGAGGGAAGTCCACTTGAGTTCAACAGTAATCGAGTAGCAAATTTTTCTTATGAGAGCAATTGAATGAGGATGATAACAAATAATTTTAATTTCGGTTCATAAGTGCGATGAACTATGGCGATACACTTTTTTTTTTTTGTTAAAAAAAGCTATTCTAATATTTCAATTCAATTGCTTCTAATATTTTAATTGAGCGAAAGTAACTTATTATTATTATTATCATTATTTTGAACACTATTATTATTACCAGTTGTAGAGGGAAGAGAAATTTTTTGTTTTTTTATAAATGAACTCAAATCTTAAATTTGGTGGTTACTATTTTTAAGGTATAAATACATATTTCACTCACAACGTTTGATCTTTTTGAAAATATCGCCCACAACCTTTTTTTTTTTTTTGTTAGAATACATCATTTACGTTTTTGCCGTTTAACTTTTTTACTTTTTTTCGTTAGTCAACTGTTAAGTCTGATACGTAACAGTTTAGTCAGCGTCACATCATCCAAGTTAGACTTCACATCAACAAAGGGTGATGACATGGCACAAAAAATTTTTTCATTTAATTTTTTAAAAATTTTCATTTTAAAATTTCTTTTTCTCTCCAAAAATTTGAATATGAGTAACTTTGAATATATGTATATATTTTTTAATTTTTTTATGTGTAACTTTGAATATGAGAATGCTGCTGGGAATATGTTCACAAAGAAAAAAAAGTATGCTTATGGGAAACATTCTAATTGGAGTAAGTTTTTCTAGCTTTTATTTTTTTTGTTTTTTTGAGTTAAATTATGAGATGGGCAATTGCATTTTGAACCTGTTTAATGAATGGGAAGATCAGCGTATTAGTACTGCATAATAGCTTCAATTCCACATACTAATTGGTGAATTATAAATTGACAGAATATCACCTTTCCAATCAGATGCAAAAATGAGACGTCTTTCATCATCTAAACATTAAAAGGACCCTCAAATGTATCTGACTTTCATATCACCAAAAACTACAACACCAAAATACTGATTTTAGTTTCAGCAACATCAACTAAATGATTCCCAAATTCTGTCAAATATTCGAGCAGCATTGGCAACCTCATTCACTTGCTACGTGGGCAAGTGCACTTCACTGAGTAGGAAGATGCTTGCTTAAGTCCCCTGCCACAAAATTAGCTCCCTGAGATGCAATCTCCTGTGTTCTGTTCAAACTCAAAGCATATAAACTATTTCCTTCATTTGTATTACATCTTGAAAATCTTCTCCTCTTTTGCTGTGCCTTCTGTAAATAAAAATAGTTGAGATAAGGCAACATAGTTCAATAAAATAACATGTGCAATACCATCAATTAGAAGAGGGACAATAAAACCCAGCAAATAAGGCTACAGACCTGTTGAAGCTGTTTGGTTGAGAAGCTTGGTTGGCCCATCCATTCAAGTCCACTTGGTTGAAAAGCAAGCTCATAATTAGCCGGATCCACGTCATCTACCTTTCGTTTGTTGGCAGTACTCAGGGCATCACATGACTTTACCCAAAATCAGATTTTCAAATATGTAACTCACATTTATTAAATATAAGTAAATGAATTCAAATAGCTCAAAACACACACATTGTACATGGGCAGCCCTATTTCAGTATTCCTGTACACTGCTGCTCCTCCAACTTCTTATGCAAGGCAATGATCTTGTCAGCTTTCTTAGGTTTGTTATTTCTTTTTTCTTTCAGTGGCTTCTTTCCTTTACCAGCTGGCTTTGCCCTTGAAGTCCCTGTTGCTGTATTCACTTTGTTCAAACTCTCCACAATATTGTTGCAAGCTCCCTGTGCATTCACACTTTCATGTGCATTTACACATCCCTGTGCATCAACACTTGCGTGGGCCTGATTTGTAGTAGCATTAATCACCCCAACGTTGACATCTTAGTTTGTAGTAGCTTCATTTCCTACATTAGCAGCCTGCATCAACAAGATAGCTCTACAGGTCAGGAAAAAGATCAATTAAAATAAATGTATAATATAAAAATTTTGTTATTGTCAAGGTAAATATACCTGCTTGCATGTCTTGGCATTGTGTCCTGATTGCTTACATTTTCTACATTTTTGTTATTGTCCTCGTCTAAAGAGCTTCAATGTTCATGGATCGTTTTTTGAACCTTTTTAGGTTCATCCTTATCTTTTCGCCTAGCTTTTTTCGGTCTTCCAGGCATGACACGGACTTTAGGTGGCAGAAGTCTCTCTGATTCTGTTCTTGGCCAAAAAATTTTTCCTCACACAGCTGCAATGACTCACCATAAGCTTTCAAAAATTTTTCTTTCAAATACATTGGTGATATCTGTGACTCCAAACTCAGATTGGCATTATATATGGCACAAATAGCATGTCGGCATGGGATTCCTGACAAATCCCATGCCCTGCAAGTGCATTTATGAGATCTGAGCAAAACAGTATGCTTCTCCTGTCCTTCCACCACCTCATAGCCATCTTCCCCATTCCAAACCATTGAACATTCAAGTGCAAGCTTCTTTCTCTCCTCAATAATTTCAAGAATTTGTGGTCCATAATCATAGTGCCACTTTATTGCACTATCCCTTTGTTGCACAAACCTGCACATTACCATTATCCTGATCTGCTCAAGCATGGTGATAATTGGTCTATCTCGTGCTTCTAAAATCCATCCATTGAAGGTTTCACACATGTTGTTGTCAACTGTATCACTGTAATTCCTAGGAGTAATATACGCTCTACAAAAAGTTTCTAGTGGGTTATTATTAATCAGGCTTTTGACACACCCTGGCACAAGATCTTCTAGCTTCTTCATCTGGACCTCCAAATCCTGAACATATGTTGATTTGGCAAACCTCCAAAACTGATACCTCAGATTGAATCCTTTCCATCTCTTCTGCCAATTCATAAATACATGATGGGCACACATTCTGTGGTCAACATTTGGCACCACTTGTAACAACCTCTACCAAATTTGCATAAGTCAAAAAAAATGTCAAAAATTCTAAATATATAATCTGAAATCTACTGAACATGTTAATTCAAAAATTTGGAGGCAATTACGGCAGTTGCACTAAAACAACATTCAATTTTCTTTCCAACAAGTGGCAAAAAAAACTAGTCAAATAAAAAATATAAGAACTATTAGCTGAGGTCCCAAAAATTAAAGATAAGAAATAATGTGCAAACATACAATTTTGTATACCTTTTGCTTGTCAGAAATTATGGTGTATCCACTCCCATCATCAAGCTCCAAATCTGACTTAAGCAGTTGCAGGAACCACTTCCAAGATTCTTTGCATTCCGCTTCAACAACCGCCCAAGCTATGGGAAACATTTGGTTGTTTGCATCCTTCCCCCTACTGCACTGAGTATCTCACCTTTACAAATTCCTTTTAACAAACAACCATCAACCCCAATCACTTTCCTGCAACCTGAAATCCAGCCCTTTTTACATGCATTAAAGCAAATGTAGATTCTCCCAAATACTGCTGGATCACCTACATTTCTAGGTTCCACATCAATCTCGCAGGTTGTTCCAGGATTACTTTCTATCAACTCTGCTTTGTAATCATACAATCGTGCATATTGCTCAGGGTATGACCCATCCTTTTCCTTTAGAGCCTTCTTTCTCATAACTCTGCACATGCACAAACTCACACGAGTTTTGTACTCTTTTTCGCACATTTCCTTCAAGTCCTTCAACTTCATGTCGGGCTTCTCCAAAATTCTGATCCTTAAGTATTTTGATAAGCACCTGGATATAATCATTGTACTCTTGTAAGTCTTAGTACAACGATGTTCAGGGATGTATGTTCTTATGACAAACAACTGAGAAGCCTTGTCCATGGTGGCAGATAGCTTCCAGGGGCACTCATTGGCACATCTTAGTGAAAGCCTCTTCTTGTCATTCTTGTTTTGGCGGATTTCAAACCCTGTCTCTAATGCATACTTAGACACTCCTTCACTGAATTCCTCTTCATTTTCAAAAATCATTCCAACCTCCCAAGTAGGCACCTTACATCGAGAGTTGTATCTTTTTCTCCTACTCTTTTGCCTACGCTTTTCCCTATCATTGTCAGCATCATCTAAACTATCTTCAGAGCTCCCAGGGTCATCTGTATCTATGTAATCACTCTCAACATGTGGCACATTTTGATCATTTGCATTATGGTTAGTTTCTTCTTTTGAGGTATCACTTTCTCCTGCCCCCTCATCACTGCTATCTTCTGGTGCATCATTTCTGTTTAAGAAAGCATATTTAACTTTTTCCCTAGCTTCTTTCAACTCCTTATCACCATGGTCTGAGATAAAATCTGAAGAATCAACATATGCAGCCTCTTCTTCATCAGCATTTTCACTATTGGCAACATCTTCATCTACCAATGTTTGTTTCCCAATCTCACAGTGCACATTGTCCATATTGGAAGGTGGCTCAATATGATCAGCATTCCCATGTTGTGGAACACCACCAACCATCCCAAGTTCTTCTACTCTTCCATGCTCACTGTAGAGGTTATCAACATTTTCAGCATTGGCATCAGAATTTTCAGCTTCATAATTATTAAATTCTTGAACAATTTTGGGTGCAGGCAAACTAGGATTGTCCACAAGAATTGGTGTGGCTATCTCATGCTCTAAATATAGGTCTATGATCCTATGCTTGGCAAGCAATTCAGTCATGTACATGACACTAGCATTCCTTTTCATTAAGACCAATGAATCCCTAAAGGATTGTGACCTTCCAGGTATCCTGAAATAGATTCTCTATACATTCTGATAACCTATTAGTTCTTCATCAATTTCTCTGACTTCAATGTCTGACAGTTTATCAATATCCACATTGTCAACAATTTCTGCTTTTCCCCCCCACATATCTAAATCTTGGATGTTCAACAAACTGACCACCATGAAATATCTTGAGACTAACATAGTCATCCATAGTAACTTGTTGGAACAAGGCAAAACAAAAGCAAAAAAAAAACAGAGAGAGAGAGAAATCAAATAAGTACAAGGGTATAAACATTGAGGTTATTCATAGATAAATAGAATGACAATATATTGTTCAAGTCATTTATCATCTTATTTATTTCCTTGACATGGTTTATTTTGTTATGTTATTTTGTGGCCAACCACAAAATATGAATAGCACACCTAAGAGTCTAAAAGATACTAGGCATGAATCATGCCTAGTCTATATGCCAAAAAACTGAGTTTTATTTACTTGGTTTTGATAAATTTTAAGGTTTCCTAAAATAGTGGCAAGATTTGAAGATATGTACAGAAATAAGGAGTTCTTTGTGCCCAAAAAAAAAAAAACAAAAGGAGTTCTGCAGTTAAAATTAACAAAAGGTAGACACATTGCAGCTTCCTAGTATTGTTGTTAGATGCCAGACAAAATTTCCAACGGCCACAGTGAGATCAAACGTTAAGTATAACAAAAAAATGCAAAATTAATTTTATCATTTGGATAATTCTTCAATAATTAAGACAATTATTTTGTCTGTTAGTGCACTAATTTGATCACCATTTGTCTCCTCACTTGTAGACAAAGACAACACCACCACAAATTTTTAAATCTCCATGACCACAACCAAAAAAATATAAAAAAAAAAAAACTCATACCTTTGATGTCAGCAAGACCACCAGAGTCAGCAATAAAAGCTACCCAATGGTCCCAATGGCTTCCTTTTGTTGCGGATAAGAGCTACAGAAACTAGTGGGTCACACTCCTTTTGCCAAATTGGACAAGAATGAGGCTTAAAGAGAGAAGAAAAACTGATATTGGACAATAATGGAGGCTTATTGGTACAAGAGAACAAGCTAACAATCATGCAATTGGATTGGGTCGGGGAAAAGGAACAACCATGGTCGTGAAAAAGAAAACCCAACAAGCCGCAAGAACAAAAGACGGGCGTAGAAGGAAGGAAAGAGTCGAGGGTTTGGATTTGATTTTTTTTTTTTTAAGATATAAAAATTTATTTAAATCTTTTTTAACTTCTTAAAAATATAAATTTTAAAAAAATTAAATGAAAAAAATGTGATGTGCCACGTCATCATCCTTTGTTAACGTAGTGTCTAACTTAAATGATATGACGTTAATTAAATCGTCATGTATCAAATTTAACAGTTAATTAACAGAAAAAAATAAAAAAAAATTTAACGATAAAAATGTAGAGATTGTATTCTAATAAAAAAAAAATTGTGGTCGAAATTCCGAAAAGACCAAACGTTATTATATGAAATATGCGTTTATGCCTATTTTAAAGTATAAGCTACGCCAAGCGGTTTAACTTTGAAGTTTCTAAAATATCTATCAGTATCTCTCACCGAGATTTTAAAGTGAATTTCTCTTAGACAACGTGCTATGACCCCCCTCCAGTTACAATTGTTGCGTAATGATAAACCTCAAAAAAAAATCTCCGTCAAAATCAGCAGTGAATTTTTTCAAGTGGTTCCAATCCACTAAAGACAGAAAAGAAGGGAGAAATTAGGAACTCTGGCTGTCAAGCTTCGAAACTGACAACGAAGGTTGCAGTCTTAGCACTGCTAGTGCTTCAGGCAGTTAAAAGGGAACCCCTCAGTTGCACAAACCGAGCTCTCATTCCCTTTTTCAGTCAAAGTTGTTAAGTTTTCCATAACCATGGCTCAGCTTGGTGCCAGACTTGTCTCTCCCATAGACGTGAAGAAGAAGCCATGGGAACAGAGACTTCCTCTTCACAACCGGTGGCACCCAGAGATACCGCCAGTTGCAGAGGTCACCGTTGGTGAGCTTTTCAGGGTTGAGATGATGGACTGCGTTGGAGGTCAAATCACTCGAGACTACACTGTTGATGATATCAAACATGCTGATTTATCAACTGTGAGTTCCAGTTCTTTCTTTCTTTTATGTTGTTTCTTTTTTTCTTATTTGTGTGTGTGTCTATTTCTGCCTCTATTTTCGACGTCTCTCCTGCTCTGTACAAAGTATATCTAAGGCTGCTTGGATGCTAAATAAATCCTAAGACGGGTAGGAGATGCGCCCCTTAAGGAAAAATCTTGGTGGACGAGATTTGATGGACCGAAAAAAAGTAAAAAAATTTTTTTTTTTTTTTTGTGTAATTAATTATTTTTTTTTATAATAAAATTTTAATTTATTACAATAAAATTTTAAAACAAATTTTATTTATTTTTTTTGCGTCTTTTCCGTACACGTAATAATGCTCTCCCTTAATATAGAGGAGAGTTGTCTCGGGGACTGAGTCCTTTTTTCTTTAAGGGAGACTTGTTCTCTCTCCGTCTGGGCTGCATTTTTAGTTGCGTTTCCCTATTTTTTTTCGATTTCAAAATACGTCCACAATGGGTCTTAACTCTCTGTTAAAAAGATTTATGCTCGAGAAGAGTGAGTACATCTAGTTAAATCGCTCTTAAATAACAGTAATTTTTTTTTAAGAATAAAATAATTGTTTTTATGAATTTTAATTTCTAAATATATTGGGCTTTGCTATTCATTATAACACCAACAAAAACTTAATCTTAAATTTAATTATTATCTACTACATTAGTTATATTACAAATTAAGTGTAGTGTGAGATCTAGAATAAATTCTTACTCACAAAAAATTTCAAAGTCAAATTTGTTGGAAATGAAAAAGTCCCACATCCGATGGACATAAAAAGACTGAATGAAATATAAGTTTAAGGGTAAATTGTTTAGAGTGCGTTAAGTTATTTTAATAAGATAATAAATTTATTTAATAAAATTAAATGCATTTTAATAAATTTGGGTTACTATTCTCCTACCCACTAAGACACGCGTTATAAAAATAACATGATATTAGAGTCTGAGCCCATTTGAGTGAGTTTGACAATGTTTGAAAAGATTTTGGATGGGTATTTGATACAATAGCTCTAGATTAGACCTGTGTTTGAGACAGTGATTTTAATTAAAATTCATGATAATTGAACAAGTGACAACCAAATGCCAAAAATCTTAATTGCACTTGAGTGGGAGTGTTGGAAATGAAAAAGTCTCACATCGAGCATAAAAAGAATGAATGAAATATATGTTTAAAGGTAAATTAATTAATATAACTTAAGTTACTTTAATAAATCAACGAACCCTAAATGAAATTAAATGCATTTTAATGAATACATTCTTCTACCCATTAAGACCCATGCTATAACAAAAACATGATATCATAATCCGAGTTCGTTTGTGCGGGTTTAATAACCTATAAAAAGATCTTTAGTGAGTATTTGAAACAAAATATATAGATAAGACCTGTATTTAACCATTTGGGTAGGTTTAATAACCTGTAAAAAAATCTTGAGTGGGTATTTGAGATAGTGTTTCTAGATAAGACCCATGTTTGAGATGACAATCTCAGTTAAAGCCTATAATAATTAGGTAAGTCACAACTAGCTACCAAAGATTCTAGTTGCACTTGAGAGAGAATGTCAGAAATGAGAAAGTCCCACACTAAATGGGCATAAAAAGAATGAATGAAATATAAATTTAAGAGTAAGTTAGTTAAAGTGACTTAAATTATTTTAATAAAACAACAAACCCATTAAATGTAATTAAATATATTTTAATGAATTTGACTCAACATTATCCTACTTGTTGACACCCAAGCTATAAAAACAACAAAATTAGGTGATCTTCTCCTTCTTTTCTATTATTATCTACTTATATTTGGTAATTCCTCTTAGTCAGAATATTTGTAAGTCATCTTTCCAGGACAACAGAAGTGTCATTCTCTTAGCTTATCCCCCGTTAGTAATGTGAATTTTACAACTACAGAATTTTTCAGTCGTAAACCTCTACTTTAGATATCCAACCACCCTTGTCTTATAAACGAGGTTCCTCTCTATGGTTCCATCCTAAAATTTTTAACATATTTGAGTCAGTCATGTAGCATAGTCAATATCGATAACTTTGTCCGCTACTGGAAAAAGGCTTTGGGACCATTGGAAAACCTCCGCTTTCATTTGTCATCCATAAATTATGCAGCTCAACCTGCAGCCCTTCTCAATATAGTCCACAAAAAATTACCCTGCTCTCTACATTTCCAATTCATCCATGGATCCTTCAACCCCAAAATTAGTTAGTTCCAATAAACTTGGAAAAGAAGCCATGGGAGCGAAAACTACCTCTGCACATAGATGGCATCCTCAAATACCCCAATCTTAGAAGACTGACTTGTTGAAGAAGCTTTCATTCCTTTTTTGAGCTCTGTGATTAAGAAAGGCAGGGAAAGCTATAACCTTTTTTTTTTTTTTTTTGCGAGATATTTAACTCTATACAAATAAGCAGATTGATCTCAAGTGACCCCCCTCCCCCACCGCGCAATAAAATTATCGTAGATCTAAGTACAAGATTCAAACATATGTGGTGAACTTAATATATGGTCATTATATTGAGTATCATCTAACAATTTAAATTTGTAAGTCAATTAGTGTATATGACGGTGGCACGGAGTCCACTTGTTTCCGCTAACCAGTAAGACGTCATTAATCAGTACGGTTGTGAGCGAAATCATCCTAGTCGGCACTCATCAGTTAAATTCCGAGGATAAGATAAGAGTTTCCACCAACAAAGTAAAGCTATAATTCCTAAATGTGTGGCCAACTTTTTGTTATCTCATATCTGCCAATCACAATGGCGGGCCTGTGACTCGACTTCTCATTTTAAATGTAGGTGTTAATAGTAATTATACTTGCGATTTATGTTAACCGCTTATAATATTGCAATTCAACGAATGTAACTGATTGTTATTGTTATTATTGTTATTATTATTCTTATTATCATCATCGTCTAATTGAAGAGGAAATTGAATTTTTTTTTTTTTTTTTATAAATGAACTCAATCTCAAATTTAATTGCTATGTAATACATCAGTAACATCAAGACCTAAGTGTAGTGTGACATCTAATTAGGCTAAATCTTGACTAACCAAAATTTACAAAATAAAATTTGGTGATCTTCTCTTTTTAATTTCTTATTATCTACTTACATTTGATCAAAAACCACCTCTGCACAATGGGTGGCATCCAGAAATAACCCCAGTTGCAGAGGTTAAAGTTGGTGACTTCTTTAGGATAGAGATGGTAGACTGGACTGGAGGTAGTGTTAAAGACGATAATTCTGCTTTTGATGTAAAAGCATAGACCTCTCAACTGTAAGTATTGATGTTACTTAAGTTAGAGGTCCCTAATTCTAGATTATAATTGCATGATCTACCCCCTTCTAATCCCAGTTGATTGTGTGATCTATATTACAGTAACATGATTTAGTTGTCCTTATTGAAAACAAGATCAACAGGGCATTCGTGACTAATTATGGGTCTTGTGAAAACTGGCCAAAAGGGCCATTATCTTAGTGGACCAATCAGAGTTGTAGACAGGGATGGGATTCCGGCCAAGCCAGGAGATCTTCTTGTCGTTGAGATCTGCAACTTGGGTCCACTACCTGGTGATGAATGGGGCTTTACAGCTTCCCTTGACAGAGATAACGGTGGTGGTTTTTTAACCGACCATTTTCCCTGTGCAACAAAAGCTATTTGGTATTTTGAGGGAATATATGCCTACTCACCCCACATACCAGGTAAGCAAATTGCGTTTGCTCCAACCAGCACTTCTTGACACAGTTCACACAGGCAACATAATCATGCCAATCAATTCATCACAGAGTAGTCTATGCAGTAATATATATGTTATGCTAATCAAAGACATCTTCATAAATTACCAGGGGTAAGATTTCCAGGATTGACTCACCCTGGAGTAGTAGGAACTGCACCATCCATGGAACTCTTGAACATATGGAACGAAAGGGAAAGAGAAGTTGAAGAAAATGGGCTGAAATCTCTGACACTTTGTGAGGTTTTGCATTCTAGACCATTGGCAAATCTACCTTCACCAAAGGGCTGCTATCTTGGAAAGGTGTAGCATTAAACTATTTGAGTATCAATGCTTTAAAAATTAGAAATGGAATCATTAGGGCAAAGAAGGACACTGACTTGACTGCAGTTAAGAAATTTCAAAAATTTTAGACACTGAACATCTTATCATGCTGATAGTATCAGTTTACCATGCCAACATTCCCAAAACAAGTTCGTATACTAATGATCTTCTGGCCACGATATAGTAACTCCTCTAATATCTAAAAGTGTCGTGTAGATACAAAAGGGCACTCCTGAGTGGGAAAGGATTGCTAGGGAGGCAGCAAGAACAGTTCCAGGAAGAGAAAATGGAGGAAATTGCGACATCAAAAATCTCAGTAGAGGTTCTAAAATATACCTTCCAGTATTTGTGGATGGAGCAAATCTTAGTACAGGTGACATGCACTTTTCACAGGGTGATGGCGAAATTTCATTCTGCGGAGCAATCGAGATGAGTGGCTTCCTAGAGCTCAAGTACATCTCCTTTTTCCTACTTGCATGTTCTAGCCTTCTAGGTCTACGTTCCAATCCCTGCACAGAATAAACATTTAGTACTACTTGAAAGATGGTAAACTTACCTACAACAACATTGTAAGTGAACGATGGGCCAGTGCGTAAGGTCACTAATTTTGGCTTTGATCAAGCAACTATTATGGTTTGAATGTTCATGGTTGGAGAGGGGAGTAGAAAACTTGATCATGTAAAGCATGTGAGATATAAACATGAAAGGAGGACGCTTAAAAAGTACTCATTGTGCCACCTTCAGGAAAAAAATTTGACTGCCTATCACACTTACCATTCTTTCCTTTTATTTATTTTCTTATCTAACTTTTATCCAGGTCTCCATTTCATTACCATTCTGCAATGAAAAGGGATTCTCCTGTTTTGCTCACATTCTGTTCTATTTTGTTGGGCGGTCCTGATTGTGTCTAGGACAAAACTTAAGCATGTCGTCCAATTTGCCTAGTCCAACGTTTGTCTTAAACACCAAATATATAAGCGTGACTTGAAAGTGTTAGAATTTCCACTTTGCTGTCAAATCTTAATTAGTCTTTAGATTTCAACCAAGAAATAAGTGTTTTAAAATTTCTAAGCAAAAAGATGTTAGTGGGAGCAGATAGAGGCTGCTGTCCTCTGTTTTAGATTTCGTAGTTAGGAAAGTTTGCTTCCATAAGCTTGTTTACTTGTAAGTTTGGTTGTAAGTGTAGTCAACATCTTGTAATCATTTTAACTTGTCTTTATGCTTATAAATACTCCTATATAATGGAGTATTTAGATCAATGAAAGTAAGTCATGTTCAACTTCAGCATGTTTATTGATATTTTCCTTTATCACAAATGGTTCATTACTCTCTTTCTCTCTCTCTTTTTGCTGCATTTTCTATTTCTGCAACTTAGCAGCAATTTTGCTGCATTTGCAGCTCTAATAACCATCATCTTCTTCGCTCAAAAAACCAACAGAAAGTTCAGCTTTCATCAAAAACATCTCTCAGCACATATGTTTGCATCTTGAGTTGCACTTGCACTTTCGCATCCCATGCTTTATTTTTCTGTCTTGTGTACAAGCGATGTCTAAATCTCTCATTCATTCAATATATGTTCACAAACTTAATTCAAGTAATAATAAATGTTAGAATGCCATCAGGTGCGACATAATAAGGGGAGGAATGAAAGAGTACCTTACACCAATGGGGCCCACACCTCTTCATGTGAATCCAATCTTTGAGATAGGGCCAGTCGAGCCAAGATTCTCAGAGTGGTTGGTCTTCGAGGGCATCAGTGTAGATGAAGGAGGAAGGCAGCACTATCTTGATGCCAGTGTTGCTTACAAGCGTGCAGCACTAAATGCCATTGACTATCTTTCTAAATTTGGCTACTCCAAAGAGCAGGTTTGAATTATGCTCCAGCATCAGATAAGCTGTTTCATCAAGAATTTGCAAGTGCACAAGCACATTCCAACTGAGGGATACACTAGAAATTCAATGGGTAAATGACTTGGAAAAAATATTTTGGTGACTTTCAGATGTATCTTCTGCTGTCATGCTGCCCGTGCGAAGGAAGAATCTCTGGAATAGTTGATTCTCCCAATGCAGTCGCAACCTTGGCCATTCCAACAGCTATCTTTGACCAGGTAGCTAACTCATCCTATTTCAACCACCAATTTACCACCAAATGCAAACCCAAAAGCATAGCTTCAGATCAAATAAGATTCAACTAGTAAGCTTAAATGATCCTTAGCAAAAGATTCCCACTACGGAAACAGAAGCTACACTATCAGTGAAGTCTGGAGAAGTATTGAAAGAAGGGGGCAAAAAGCTCTCTCTCTCTCTCTCTCTCTCTCCCTCTCTCTCACACACACACACACACACGCACTCTTAAAGACACACAAGTACCCCCGATAAAAGAATGTGATTTCATGACATGATGCTGGATGGGTGCAGGATATTCGTCCAAAAACCAACAAGGTGCCTGTCGGACCCCGACTACTGAGGAAACCAGATGTCTTAAAATGTAGTTATGATGGAAGTTTGCCAATCACAAAGAACCCTGCCAACTTGGCATAGCTTAATCGCTACAAGAAACGAGCTTCTTAGAAATAATAGGTGGGAGGTGTTGATCAAAACATGATGCAACAGCAAAAGAACAATATCAAACAGACCAAGTGTGCCAAATAAATAAAACAAATGGGGTCGTTTTGTCTTATAGTACAGGATTATGTATGCCTAGCAACTTACATGTGTGGTGGTTGCATGTCCATCAAGTATGTGATGGTTGTTATTTTGTCTGATATGCATAGTGGTTAGCATTATAAGTTTGTTACCTACGTAACATGTAAAGTTTTTAAAGTTAAGTTATGATTTTGTCTTCATGCATGCGCATTGAAATAATTTAGCCAGGTAGCTCAAATAATTTAAATTAATTTGCATACATATGTTAGCTTATATAATATATGCTATAGCCTTTGTATTGTAGTGAGAAAAAGGTCCAATAAGTTATATGAATTAAAATTTTCTCGTTGTTTCTTGTCTTTAGTTCATTTTCTTACTCCATACAACGAATCATTTCTACTACAAAAATAATTTTTTTTCTTATCAACCATTTATACATCTTCTAAATTATTATATCAACAATAGTATCAAAACTTTATCAAGTATTAAGGGACCTATTTGCAACAACCAAAAATCAACTATACATCAACATTTGTAGCCATGACAAGATCAAACACAACTGGAGCACCAACAAGTACTAACAATTCCACAGTAGTCTCTATTAGCACCAGATCAATTTATGCGCCATCAAGCATTTTATTTTCAGCACCACAATTATTCACAGGCCAAAACTATGATTTTTAGGCAATAAAAATGGAAGCATTCTTGTGAGTCTATGAACTGTGGGGCATTATTGAGTTAGGATATGAGCTGTCAGAAGCTGGAACTGAACTTAGTGTGAAGAAGAAAATTGCCAACAATAAAAAGACAACGAAAAATATCCGAACTCTCAATCTAATTCATATCTTAGTAATAGAAAATTTTTTTCCCAAAATTGTAACAGCCATGACAGCTAAACATGCCTAGATCAAGGTTCAAACTCAGTACAGAGGTGCTGACAAAGCCAGAGAAGTCCGTCTGCAATCTTTAAGTATAGCATTTGAAAATTTGAGAATGGAAGAGTCAAAGACAATTTAAGAATATTCCAGTAGAGCTGAAGGTGTTGTAAATCAATTGGAGCTGAATAGAGAAGAAATAGAAGAAAAGTAGGTAGTTTAAAATTTAAAATGAGCTCAGTAAAAAATGTTTGACTACATAATAGCACCAATAGAATAATCAAAAGATTTGTCACAATTTTTTTTTTTACAGATTTGATTTAGAAGCACACGAAGACAGGATACTCTAAAGAAATGAAGGAGTAGTTGAAAGAGCATTTCAAGCCAAGTTTAAGCAGTAAAAAGCCTCAAGATACAAAAATTCACCAGGTGATAGCAAGCCATCCAATGCTGTTGAATCAGTCAAAAGAGGAATATTTCCTCTTTGTGGGATCTGCAGCAAAACCAACTACATGGAAAAAGACTATTGGCCAAAGAACAAGCTTCAATACAATTATTGTAAGAAGATTGGTCATTTGGAGAAAGATTGTAGAAGCGAAGTCAGACAACAACAAGGGAGACAATTTCAGCCAAGACAAATGCAACCTCCAAAACCATACCAGCTACTGTACCAAGCAAGGCCTCACCAATAAAATCAACAAGTAAACTTTGTTGAAACTACACAAGAAGATCATTTTTTTTCTTAACAAGTCATATTGATGATCGTGACAACAATGATACTTGGCTCATGACAATGGATACTCAAATCATAGTCTGAAAATATAGACATATTTACAAAGATAGACGAAGGCTTTATAGGATCCATTATGATGAGAAATGGAGCTCGTGTAGACGTAGTAGGTAAAAGCACTGTGGCTATTCAAACCACATAAGGTATAAAATTCATTTCTGATTTGTTGTTGATGTCTAGTGTGAAGCAAAACCTGCTTAGTGTAGCTCAAACAATGCAGCGTGGATATTTTGTGTATTTTGTGAATGATACATGCGCGATTAATGATCCTAACGATGTTGAGATAGTTGTTGTACCAATGATCAACAAAAACTTTCAACTGAAGTGTAGAAAGTCTACCAAAGCAAGTTATAGTATGCAAGTTGATAAGACAGAGCTGTGGCATAAAAGATTCAGTTACTATAATGTGGAATCTCTAAAGTACTTGCAATCTCAAATTTTGGTGAAAGACTTGTTACTAGTACAGGCCATTTCTAGTGTTGTCAATCGTCCCATATGGGAAAACCACACAAAAAGCCCTTCTATACATCGATGCAATCCAAAAAAGCAAAGAGAAGCTAGAGCTAGTTCACCAGAAAACATTTGAGGTCTAATGAGCACACCTTCTTTAAACTAGAATCTTTATTTTGTGTTTTTTATTGATGATTATACTAGAATGATTTGGGTGTATTTTCTTAGGCACAAATCTGACTTGTTTTCTGTTTCAAATATTTTAAAACTCTAACAAAAAATCGAAGTGGCAGAGAATCAAAGTTCTCAGATCTGACAAAATAACTAAGTATACATCAACTCAGTTTGATCGATTCCTTGCAGATGAAGGTGTAGAGCACCAGTTGACAACTGACTATACTCCACAACAAAATGATGTTAGTGAAAGAAAAAACAGAACGGTCATGGAAATAGTGAGGTGCCTGCCAGCTGAAAAGAAGCTACCAAAGAAGTTTTGGGCGGACGCAGTAAACACTACTGTGTACTTGCTCAACAAATTGCCTACCAGAGCTGTAGAGAAAAGAACTCCCATCGAAGCTTGGAGTGATTATACGCCTTCCATCAAACACCTGAGAGTCTTTGGCTTAGTGTGTTATGTTCATATTCCAGATGCAAAAAGGAGCAAGTTCGAAGACAAAAAAAAAAAAAATTAAAGGCATTTTCTTGAGCGATAGCACTCAATCCAACGGATATATAGTGTTTGGCCTTGAATCAGAGAAAATTGTCATCAGTAGAGATGTCAAAGTTGAAGAAGATGCTGTTTGAAACTACAAGAAATCCAGTGTTGACCAAAACATAGCTACGAGCATCATTCCTCCACATCAATTCAAAGCCAACCACGAAAAAATAGCACTGCAGATCAATAGAATGACTTGGAGCTGATAGACTCACCATCAACTCCGTGTTCACTAGTTTTATGCTCAAGGAACTCACCTCAAGTTCCTTCTGTAAAGTCATCGCCAAAATCACCTGTTCAAAAACCAGGAGACTTTTAGAAATTTATGAACAATGCAACTTCATAGCATTTGAGACTCACAACTATCAAGAGGTTAGTCAATATGATGAATGGTAAGTTGCCATGCAGGAGGAGCTTTAGATGATAGAGAAAAACCAAACTTGAGAACTCATACATAGATCTGATGACAAAAAAGTTTTTGGCATAAAATGGATCTTGCTCAAAGAGTATGCTCAAGAAGCAGGAGTTGACTACACGGAGACGTTCGCTCTGGTAGTCGAACCTGACACAATAAGATTTTTGTTTGGTTTTGCGGCACAACAAGCATGGATCGTACATCAATTGGATGTTATGTCAGCATTCCTCAATGAAATTTTAGAAGAAGAAGTGTTCGTAGAGCAACTAAAAGGATTTACGGTCAAAAGAAAAAAAGACCACATTTGCAAATTGAAAAAAGTGTTTTATGGTCTCAAACAAACATCAAGAGCTTGGTATAATAGAATTGATTTATATTTCAACGAATCAAGCTTCAGGAGGAGCCCTAATGAACCCACTCTATGTGTGAAAAAACCGACTTCAACTGACATGCTAATTATTTTATTATATGTAGATGATTTACTTGTCACAGGAAATAATACAAGCTCAATCCAGCGGTTCAAAGAAAAAATACAGAAAGAGTTCGAAATGACAGACTTGGGACTCATGCACTACTTTTTAAGAATGGAAATTTAATAAAATCAGACTGGGATTTTCATTTTTTTAACAAAAGTATATAGCTGACATATTGAAGAAATTTCAAATGTAGAAATATAAGTCTACAACAACACCATTGCCAGCCAATCTAAAACTATCAAAGTCTGTTGGAGAGTAGATGACTAGTCCAAAAAGCTATAGGAGTCTAGTTGGCAGTTTATCGCATCTTACTGCAATGAGACCTGATTTAATGTTCACAGCAAGTATGTTATCCATATTCATGCAATCACCAACCAATATACATAAGGGTGTAGCTAAATGGGTATTGAGTACACCAATGACACTCAAATTTATGGAATCAAATATGAACTAGGCAATGATATAGAATTGTATGGTTATTCAAACTTAGATTTAACATATAGTATCGATGATTCTAAAAGGATATTTGGATGCTGCTTACTCTATGGTTCAAAAGTAATTACGTGGAACTCAAAAAAGTAGGAGATAGTTGCACAATTCACAACTGAAGCTGAATATATTTCAGCTTGTACAATAGCAAATCAAGCTATATGACTTAGAAAAATCATGATGGATTTACAGCAATCAGTCAATGGACCAACAGTAATTTATTATGACAATAATCGGGTATAGCAATAGCTAAAAATGCAGTTGACCATGAAAGGACGAAACACATAAAACCATAAAAACTTTTTTCCTGCAATCTCAGGTTCTACTTTTTCCTGGGTATTATAGTTTGTTCAAAGGCATGAAAAAGCTCTTTTATCATCAGTTTAAGGAAAACTTTTGTTTTCCAACAATGTTGCATCCTTTTGGAGCACATGGAGACCTTCCATTGTGAGTTCAAGGAGGAAAAAAATAATACTCAGCCTTTAAGACCTCTATGGCTTGAGGAGAAAAAATATAGAAGTCAAAAGCAATTGAAAATTGGTTATATGACTAGAGAAGTTAAAGACTTTAGAGGAGCCAAAAACATTTGCAAAATTGGTGTCAAAACCAAAAAAATTTGAAAGCTCTATGGGAGCTATAAAAATTTGAAGAATGGTTCTCAAAAACTAGCAATTTGAAGGCTCTAAAAGAGCCAAACTCCTTTGAAGATTGGTTTCCAAAAACCAGAAAATTTGAAAGCTCTAAATGTGTCAATCATCATTGAAAACTGTTTCCAAACCAAAAATTTTGAAGCATGCAAAATCACTGCACCAAGAAGGAGTGTTGAAGCACGTTGGTGCCATTTTGCATTCCAAGTATTGCATATGGCTATTTTTGTTGTTGTTTCCTTCAAAGCTTCCATGTAAGTTATGGTAGTTGGAAGAATCTACTAGGGCAGATCAGGTTAAGTGATAAATCACTTTAATTTGAATGTAACAACTCTCTAGAGCTTATGTTAAATTAGTTTTTGACTAATACTTGTTCACATCTTGTAATCATGCTTGTCAAATCAAGCTTGTTAATAACAGTTAGAAATTTTAAAAAGCTGTCAGAAGTTAATAGCTACTTTTTTGAATTTATATTTGATTTTTGAATATAAGAACACCTTTATATAAAGAGGTTTTGTGATCAATAAAAGTTGAGAGAGAAAGATTCAGTTTGAACCTCAAATTAGCCTTTCCCTTGTTGGAATTTCTCTCCAGCAAGCTTTTTTTCTCTACTATAAACTCTAAACCAAAAAATTTGTCTCTGCTGCAATTTCCAGCAAGCATTGAAGCCATTTTTTGCAACTTTTATCTTAAGCTTCCACTAGCAAGCTTCCATATAAAACCAACACAAAGATGGCTTTCGCCCTTTGGAAAGAGAAAGTAATAGAGCATTGTGAATTGGCTAATACATTTGTCTTGCCAAATTTACCTAAATCTTCAAGGACAAAACTTTTTCAATTTCTTTAGAAAATTTTGCGTAGGCTGCTGAAGCATTCCACCACTTAATAATATATAGAGAGTGTTCGATGATGGGGGAGTGATGGATATCGCACACCGAAAGCCCAGAGCCAAAGGTCCAACTCCTTACTTAGGACCAGAACAAATTCTACTTATTAAAACGATGAAGAAAAAGAAACATCGAAAACTGCAGACGAAGCGTTCCTTATAAGATACTCTCTAGCTTCCATTTATTTATTTGAACTTATTTGAAATTCGATGCTAATATTAATGGTATTGTTGATCTTCAAATGTACACTGTATTAAATATTGGTCTAGCTAGTTAGGCATTTGGGCATATGATCTAAATACTAAATATTTGATAGGATAAATATTCAATGCTAACTCATGAGCTTTAAATAAGGAGAAAAAAAAAACAATGATACCACTTGTTTTAACTAGAAAAGTAAGTGAACCATTAACTAAATCCTCACATTAGGATCACAGGAAGATCACATAACCCTAATAACCCAATCATCCACAGCCTTATGATCTGGACGACGATGTTCACTTTTTTTTTGGTCAAATAAATGGGAGAGTAAGGATGGCATTTCTACGGTTCTGTCAAGGAGTATTGAACCTCCTCTTAGTAGTACAAATAGTCCAGATGGTTACGGTATAGCCCTCACCATGTCTAGGTTTTCCTACACTAATGAATCCTTATCTTAAGATCATCCCTGGCTGCACTCAAACGCAATATCTCTCACCCAAAACTAAGCTTCTTAGCCAGGGCAATGTTCATAAATGTGGAGCTTACACTGAAGTTAAGTGAGGCCTTTTTTTTTTAACATAGAAAATAAATTCCATTACTGAGAAATATCCTAACACAACAAAGCATTCAGAGCTGCTGGCAGGTTGCACACCCGATCCTGAGGACAGTTCCTTTTTCCTGAACTGTTTGGCCACCCAGTCAGCACTTTTATTAGCACTTCTAGAAATATGTGCTACAGTGCAAAGTGGAGCAAAACATAGCATATGCTTAATGTCACTAACAATGGGGGCAATGTCTAGGGGCTATTTTTCCTGCGTCGACAGTAGGGAAGAGTGCACAATTTGGGAATCAGTCTCAATTATGCATGGAGGAAAACCCAAAAACTCTATTAACTGAAGGGCCAACAGTACAGCCATTGCTCCACAGTGAGAGCTGATGCCACATTTGTAGCTTGAAACCTTCCCTCTAAGAGATCCCCCCTATAATTTCTGCACAAGACCGCCAAACCTGCCCGCCTGCTATAAGGATCGAATGATGGGTCACAGTTAGCTTTTAGGAAACCTTGCTGAGGAGGCACTCATCTCGCTACTTCCAACGGTTTTTGAGTCAGCTCTCTTCTACTTTGTATAGGAGTATGCTGGGGGATTGAAAATTCTGCAATCGCCTCTTCAAATCTGGCCATGGTCTTCATTGGACAAGGCATTGATTGTTCAAACACAAACTCACATCTTGTTTTCCAAATAAGCGAGCAAAGGACTGCCACCTTGGGGATTGTTTCAGCATACCCTATTTCCTGGAAAAATATACATAGATCATGCCACCAAGTGGAGAAGGAAGGGAACCCCTCTATGCATGGACTATATCCAAGCACACTCCCCAGCCATGTAGAGGCAGCATAAGTACAAACAAATAACATATATTCCAGGGTTTCTTCTTTCGTACCCACATAGCAAACATCCTCCACAGTCCACCACTTTCTTTTTTCAGAGATTACTCTGTAACGGGAGTATGTCATGCAGGGCTCTCCACATGAAATTGCGAACCTTTGGGAGACATTTCAAATGCCATATAGCTCTCCAAAATTTTGGGGTGACCATCCTAGAGGAGCCAGGATCCACAATTTCCCGCTTAATAATGTTGAGGAAGCTATACCCCGACTTTACTGAGTACTTGCCTCTCTAGTTGAAATGCTAGACAAGTGAGTCCAAATTGGGCCATAGACTAAGGGGGATATTGCCAATTGCCTCCACTTTACGGCAAGAGAAAAGAGATGTCAACTTAGCAAGGTTCCATGAACCTTTATTTTCCACAACAAGGTCTTTAACAGTCAGGCAATCCAAGGCAGCAGGTCTATCCGTGCTGACCCTGAAATCTGGGAGTTCAGGGACCCCTAGCTCATCCCAGATGAGAATATTTAGGCCATCCCCTACAAACCATCTAACTCCTTTTTTTTAATAATTCTCTTCCCTACATTAGATCCTAATAGCCGCAGGAAGCTTGCGTTGGATGTTCAGTAGTGATGAATGTTGCTCTTGGAAAATACCTGTGTGCCCAAATCCTCGAAGGTTCTATAAGCAGCCTCCAGCCTTGCTTTGCTAGGAGAGTAACATTGAAAGAGGCTAAGTCTCTGAACCCCATCCCCCCCATATTGATAGGCTGAGTTAGTTTGTCCTAGCTTACCCATGGTATGCGCCATTCGGACTCCCTCTGACCCCACCAGAACTAAGAAATCATCGAGTTCAGTTTGTCACACACTGCTTTTGGAAACTTTATCACCGACATAGCATAGACTGGAACTGCTGTAGCCAGCTCTGATAAGAATCCTGCCAGCTTTGGACAGTAGCCTTGATTTCCAAGACTTTAGCTTCCTTTGGACCCTGTCAATAACGAACTGCAAGGCTCTCGTCTTGGACCTCGCCAAACTGATTGGAAGTCCAAAATATTGTTCCTTCTCCTTCAGTAGTATGGTCCCCAGAATTCTTTGAATCTCCTCTCTTGTCGACTGTGGGATTTTTTTGCTGAACTCCACTCCAGACTTAGCTAGGTTCACTGATTGACTGGAGAACTGGCAACAGGATTTGAGGATTTCCATGAGCTTTGTGGCTTCCTTTGGGTCAGCTCGAGCTAGCAAAAGTTTGTCATATGCAAATAGCACATGGGATAAGATAGGGCATCGCGGGGAGAGACTAAATCCTCGTAGTGAGCCATTAAGGACAGCAGATTGAAGCAAGTGAGCCATGACATCCGACACACATAAATACAAATAGGGAGAGAAAGGATCTCCTTGTCTAAGTCCCCTCTTGAGCTAGCAAGATGTTATCCTTGATAGCTCTTCCAGGTACAAAGGCACTTTGCATGGGGGATATAATTCGGTGAGGCTGATGAAGGCCACAAAAGGAAAGTGCATTTACAACCCACAACATAAAAATTTCTAACCTGTATCCAGTTCCTGCCTGATGGGCTGCCTTGCTTCATTTTATGCGTTGTATTCATGCAGTAAATGAAAACGGGAGAAGGACAGCGACCTTCTATGGGCCCAGTAAAATTCCCAACTAGCTAGGCCCTTGATTTGCCTAGGAAGACAGATTTTTTAGGGAATAAATTTTCATTTTCAACTTTTTTCGTTAAGCTAAATTACAAAAAATTTGAAGTGTGTCATTGACACATTGGAGGCATATTATTGCCATGTCGAACATACCGATTTGAAATTATTTTAAAAAGATTTTTAGTATACTTTTTACTATGTTGATCACATGTCGAGATGTTCATATTAATTAGTATATACCTATTGTTTTTCTGTGTTTGTGTTAGAGAGACTTTCTCATGTTTGGGAAATTCCAAGACCCCTATTCTTTTTACTTTGGACACTTATGATTGTCGGTCAAGATTCCATTAACTTCACTGAGATGCCAAAACGACGTGATTTTGATTGTTTTATTCCTCTTTTTACCCAGCCAAAATCACCACACCCATTTTAATCTCATTTTTCACATCATGGCTTAAATCCCAAACTTAATCCTTCAGTTTTCTCTCCTATCAGAATTGAAATTCCACATACCTTCGAACTCCTAAGCTTAAGATTGTCCGATTTTAACCCTGTTTTGTTTCCCTAAACCTGGAAGCCTACCTCGGGGGAAACCACATTTCAAACCCCTTTTTTGAAAAAAAAAAAAATTGGTATGTGTAAGTTAAATGAGATTAAAATGAGACTAGAGTAATTTGTATCATTAAATAATTGAATTAAAAAATAAAATAAAATAAATTATTAAATATTATTAAATAAATTATATATTTATTTTAAAAAGTACGAATGCAAACTTAGCTACCACCAAATAAGAGTATGGTAGGACAAAAAGAGGTCCTGTAGCGAAATAGTGAGAGTAGCAAGCAATAGACCAATGGCTTGAAATGTCCAGCAACGATGTCGCTCGCAGGTCCGGCAACGAAGCTGATGTCCATCGCCTGAAAACTCCTTCGTGCCCTTTCCTTTTTGTGCAGAGACGTTCACGCGATGGAAAACATTCTCTAACGGCAACATGTCCAAGGCTTCAGGAGTTAATTTTATTATTATTATTATTATTATTATTATTAT
The DNA here is from genome assembly GCA_037832335.1 of Carallia pectinifolia. Taxonomy (NCBI): domain Eukaryota; kingdom Viridiplantae; phylum Streptophyta; class Magnoliopsida; order Malpighiales; family Rhizophoraceae; genus Carallia; species Carallia pectinifolia. The sequence goes on from CM075449.1 coordinate 25,656,853, forward strand.
GGGAGCTAATACATACACCGAGCTTTTAGCTCCAGTACGTACACCAAGTATTAAAAAATTAATTTTTTATTTTTTAAAAAAATTAAAATTTAGATTTAAATAAATATTATTCTAAAATATAAAATATTGACATTACATGAAATTCTTTAAAAAAAATTTTTTTTTTTGAAAATTTTTTTTTTCTAATACATTATAAAAAATAATTATTATATTTATATATGTACGAATGTATATATATGAAATATTTTCATATTATACACACATATATATATTATCTTATATATGTTGTCTTATTTCCGTATTATATATATATATATTGTCTTATTCAAATTTTTTTTTATCCGTCTTTGCAGATAACCTAACAATAAAATTATTGTAGATCTAAGTATAAAATCCACACACACATGTGCTGTACTAAAGATGGCACGGGGGTCTCCTTTTCTGCGCAAATTCAGACCGACCATCAAGATGGCATTTTCAGTATGATATTTCTATTTTCAGTAAGATGGCAAAATCGTCCAAGTCGGGGGTCTCCTTTAGATCTGGGATCTTTGTTTATCCACGTGCAACTCTTTATTATCTTTTTATTGGTAGATTGTTCATTTAAATTTTCATTCTTCCACTCAAACCCTTCGTAATCTTATTGACTTGTTAGGGTACAGGTAAGCTTAGATATTATGTTAAAATTTATTTTAGAGTTCCATGAACCATGTTTGGATATTTTTCAAAAGAAAATAAAATGAAAAGAAAAAAATTTTCCTTTTTTTATTATTTTTTATCAATCCAAATAATTATTTTTTACTTTTTTTCTTACAAATTATTATTTTTTTTTTTCACGACTTTCTAATATTTACTTTATATCAATCATAATATCATTATTACTGTATTATTTTTTATTTATTTTCTTTTTCATTCACTTTTTATATAATTTCTCACTATCCAATCAGCTAATTAATTTGCTTAGATTTTTTGACATTGAGCTGAAGTATTGAACTTGAAGATATACTTGATTTTGAATCTATTTGTTCGCTAAAATAACCTGAGCCATTTTAATTTAGTTTCTCCTTATACTGTATACCCATTGTAACTCTCTTCTTCTTCCTTCCTGACTTGGGATTCTCCAACATTTACTGCTTCTGATATTTCAATTCGAAGAAGGTAACTTTTCAGTTTCTAAAATATGTAGGAGGTGTTTGTTTAGGGAAAAAAAAAATGTGAGAATAGGAATTAACTACCCATTTCTTATTCTTATTGTTTGTTTAATAAAAAGCTAATTTTCATTCCTTTAAAATATGGAATGAAATTTTTCACATTAAAGAAATCTTGATTCTCATAATCAATACATTAATGATTCTCATTTCCCTCTTAATTACCTCTAACTACCTCACATTCTCATTCTTTCTCATGTCTTGTTTAAAATTAAAAAAAAAAAATTACTTCCCCCCGTTGGTCTCTCCTTTATTTGTATTATTTTCTTTTCTACTTTCCTATAAAAAATTTATTATTGAAATTGACTGTAGATAATTTTTTTTATTTTAATATTATATTTTTTTCTCTTTTTAATGATAATAATAATAATAATAATAATAATAATAAATAATTTTATGATACAATAAGACTAAATATTTCTAAACTTATGATAATAATTAAATTATAAACTATAATAATTTTTTATAGTTATAATTTTCATTAATTTATTGATAATCAATTATTTTATTATTTATACAACACTATTTCTATTATAAAATTTATTTTTATTATTTTTATTATTATTATTATGAGTTTTTATCATAAATTTTAATTTTATTTTTATGATAATTTAATATTTTTAATTTGACATTACATTATAATATTTTTTTATATTTCATAATTTTTCAATTTAATATTTATAATTTTAATTTTAATAATATTTATTTTATTTTTAGCGTGATATAAATATTATCGTAGATTTAATATTAATTCTGATTCCAAAATAAATTAAATATTTATAGAGGATTTTGATTCTGATTTCAGAGTAAACCAAATATGTTCTAAAATGAGTGATTCCGTTTTCGATTCTGCTCGATTCCAGATTCCTATTCCGATTCTAATTCCAGATTATAAACCAAACAGCCCCGTAGGGTATATCTTTCACTCAAGTTCAAAAAGAATCTCTTAAACCATACAAAGCGGTAATTTAATAAAAATTTGGTATATCTCTCCCCTCATTGGTCTGAGTTCGACTTCTTACAGTATCACCACAATACGCTAGTAAAATTGTACTCGCATGCTGCATGAGTTTACAAGTCATTAATATCATGACCAAATGTATGAGAGGCTTGCTGAACTCAACAGTACTTTAATGATAGGTTTATCTTACGGAGACGGTTGAATGAGACATTAAAAAACGGAGTTATTCCAAACTTGAGTCACAAATATTATGACCCGACAAATCTGTGAATATCTTTTTTGTGTGGAAAAAAAAATTACAATCTTAGACAATGTGATATGACCCCGTTAATAAAAGAAAAATGTAACTTGTCCCCATCCAATTACAATCTTTCCATACCAATAAACCTTAAAAAAAAAACATGTCCATTCAAATTAGCAGCCAATTTTCCCAAGTGGTCCAATTGGCAAAAGACAGACAAGGACGGAGTAATCAAGAACTCTATGGAGCTGGCAATTGCTTTCAAGCTTCCAATGCTTCAGGCAGTTACAAGGAAACTCCTCAATTACAAATAAAAGCTCTTCATCCCTTTTCAATCAAGATCTCTAGTTTTCCAAAGCCATGGCTCAGCTTGGTGCCAGACTTGTGTTTCCTATAGACGTGAAGAAGAAGACATGGGAACAGAGACTTCCTCTTCACAACCGGTGGCACCCAGAGATACCGCCAGTTGCAGAGGTCACCGTTGGTGAGCTTTTCAGGGTTGAGATGATGGACTGCGTTGGAGGTCAAATCACTCGAGACTACACTGCTGATGATATCAAACATGCCGATTCATCTACTGTGAGATCCAGTTCTTTCTTTCTTTTTTTTTTGGTTTCTTATTTGTGTGTGTGTCTATTTCTGCCTCTATGTTCGACGTCTCTTCTGCTCTGTACAAAGTATATCTACGGCTGCTTGGATGCTAAACAAGTCTATGCGTCCCCCTTAATAGAGAGGAGACTTGTCTCGGGGACCAACCCTTTTTTTAATAGTGGGACTTTGTTCCCTCCCCTCTGGGGCTGCAGTTTCCAGTTGCGCCCCCCCATTTTTTTCGATCACAAAATACGTCCATAATGGGTCTCAACTTTGTGCCAAAAGATTTATACTCAAGAGGAGTGAGAACATCTAGTTAAATCGTTACTAAACAGTAGTCAACTTTTAAAATAATAATAATAATAAAACAGTTGTTCTTATGGATTCTGATGTCTAAATATGTTGGGCCTTTGATTTTTTTTTTTTTCTTTTAAGATAAAAACTCCTATGTATTCATTATAATAACAACATAAACTTAACCTTAAATTTGATTACTATCTACCACATCAGTTACATTACACATTAAGTGTAGTGTGAGATCTAGTTAGACTAAATTTTTACTAACAAAAAATTTAAAAATCAATTTAGATGGTCTTCTCTTCTTGTCTCTTATTATCCACTTAGATTCGGTCACTCCCCTTGGTTAGAATATTTGTAAGTCATATTTCAAAGTCATCATTCTCTTCGGTAATGTGATTTTTTTTATTTTTTTCATTCACGGCAATGTGAATTTTACAACTACACAAATTTTCAGTCGTAAACCTCTACTTTAGATATCCAGTTGTCTTATAAACGAGGTTTCTCTCTGTATTTCCATCCTAAATTGTTAACATATTTGAACCAGTCAATGTAGCATAGTCAATATCGATAACTTTGTCCGCTACTGGAAGGAGGCTTTGGGACCATTGGAAAAACTCGCCTCCCATTTGTCATCCATAAATTATGCAGTTCAACCTGCAGCCCTTAAGGGAGGCCATTCTCAATATTTTCAACAAAAAATTACCCTGCTCTCCACATTTCCAATCCATCCACGGCTCCTTCAACCCCGAGATTAGCAGTTCCAATAAGACATGAAAAAGAAGCCATGGGAGCAAAAACGATCTCTGCACAATAGGTGGCATCTTGAAACACCCTAAGCTTCGAAGAGTCAATTGTTGAAGAAGCTTTCATTCTTGTTTGAGCTCCCTAAGAGAACGTTTCAAGAAAGGATCGTGTGGCGCGGTGAAAGGATTTCCGACCCCCTTAGCAATGGGAGCAAATAGAAAGAGGAGATAAGAAAGGTGGACAAAGCTTTAATTATTTTTTGCGACATATTTAACCATACAAATTAGTAGATTGATCTCCCGTGGCCCCGCAATAAAATTATCGTAGATCTCAAGTACAAGATCCACACATATGTGGTGTACTTAATATATGGTGAGTATATTGAGTATCATGTAACAACAAATGGTTTATATGACGGTGGCACCGGAGTCCACTTGTTTACGCTAACTCAGACCGACCAGTAAGATGGGATTAATCAGTAGTAGAATATTTCCATTTGTTGGTAACGATTGGGTCGGAGATACGTACAGTTAAATTCCGACAATAAGAAAAGAGTTTCCACCAACAAGGTAAGCTATAATTCCTGAATGTGGGAACCAACATTTTGTTATCTGCCAGTTGTTATCTGCCAATCATAAGCTTTAATGGACTGGCCTGTGACTCAACTTTTCTCTTTTTGTAACTGCGATTTATGTTAACCGAATGTAACTTATTATTATTATTATTATTATTATTATTATTATCATTATTATCATTATTGTCTAGCTGAAGAGGAAAAGACACATTTTTTTTTTTAATAAATGAACACAAATCTTAAATTTGGTGGTTACTATAAGCTACACCAATCTAATGGTTAACTTTTTAGTTTCTAAAATATCTGGAGTATCTCTCACCCAGATTTTAGAGAGAATTTCTCTTAGACAAGGTAGTATGACCCCCTCCAATTACAATTGTTCCGTACTGACAAGCCTCAAAAAAAAAAACCTCCGTCTAAAGTGGCAGTCAATTTTTTCAAGCAGTCCAATCCGCTGAAGACAGAAAAGAACGAAGAGATTAAGAACTCTGGCTCTCAAGCTTCCAACCGAAAACGAAGGTTGCAGTCTTAGTACTGCTAGCTAGTGCTACAGGCAGTTAAAAGCAAACCCATCACTTACAATCCAAGCTCTCCTCCGCTTTTCAGTCAAAGTTCTTAAGTTTTCCATAGCCATGGCTCAGCTTGGTGCCAGACTTGTGTTTCCTATAGACGTGAAGAAGAAGCCATGGGAACAGAGACTTCCTCTTCACAACCGGTGGCACCCAGAGATACCGCCGGTTGCAGAGGTCACCGTTGGTGAGCTTTTCAGGGTTGAGATGATGGACTTCAGCGGAGGCCTTATTACTCAAGAATACACTATTGCTGATATCAAACATGCCGATCCATCTATTGTGAGTTCTAGCTCAAATTTTTCTTTTTGACGCTCTATGCCTCTATTTTTCGTGCGTCTCAGCTGCCCAGAGGCTACACCTACAGCTGCTTCCCCCAAAATATTTTCTGATAAACAAAGACAGTTGTTCTTAACTTCCTATGGATTCTGATTTCTTTCTTTTACATGTTAGGCCTTTGCCTTTATATTCAGTATGATGATAATAAAATTCAGTCTCAAATTTAATTACTATCTAATACATCAGTATCTAATACATCAGTAACATCATGACCTAAGTGTAGTGTGAGGTCTACTTAGGCTAAATCTTTACTAAGCAAAATTTATAAAATCAAATTTCGTGGTCTTCTCTTTTTAATTTCTTATTATCTACTTAGATTTGATCACTTCGAATATTTATAAGTCATATTTCCAATTCCGACATTTATCAATCTCTTAGCTTATTCCCAATGGGCAACGCGAATTTTACAGCTACACAAATTCTCAGTCGTAAACCTTTTTATAAATCCAACCAGTCGTCTTGTAAATAAGGACCCCTCTATTTTCTATCCTAAATGTTTTAGATTTTTCTATTTTGTTACCCTATTTGAGCCAATAATGTAGCGTAGTTAATCTCGACATCGATATCTTTGTCCCCTACTGGAAGGAGGCTGTGGGACCATTGTAAAGACTTCGCTCCCAATTTGTCAACCACAAATTATGCAGCTCAACCTGCAGCCCTTAACGGAGGCCATTCCCAATATAGTCAACAAAAAATCACCCAGCTCTCTACATTTCCAATTCATCCATGGCTCCTTCAAGCCCTAGATTAGTAGTTCCAATAGACTTGAAAAAGAAGCCATGGGAACAAAAACCACCTCTGCACAACAGGTGGCATCCTGAAATACCCCCAGTTGCAGAGGTTAAAGTTGGTGATTTCTTTAGGATAGAGATGGTAGACTGGACTGGAGGTAGTATTAAAGACGATAATTCTGCTTTTGATGTAAAAAGCATAGACCTCTCAACTGTAAGTACTGATAACACTTAAGTTAGTAGTCGCTACCTCTAGCTTATAGTTGCATGATCTACCCCCTTCTAATTTCCAGTTGATTGTGTGATCAAGATTACAGTTACATGATTCAGTTGACCTTACTGAAAACAAGAACAACAAGGCTTTTGTGACTAATTATGGGTCTTGTGAAAACTGGCCAAAGGTCCATTATCTTAGTGGGCCAATCAGAGTTGTAGACAAGGATGGGATTCCGGCCAAGCCAGGAGATCTTCTTGTCGTTGAGATCTGCAACTTGGGTCCACTACCTGGTGACGAATGGGGCTTTACAGCTTCCTTCGACAGAGAGAACGGTGGTGGTTTTTTAACCGACCATTTTCCCTGTGCAACAAAAGCTATTTGGTATTTTGAGGGAATATATGCCTACTCACCCCACATACCAGGTAAGCAAATTGCATTTGCTCCAACTAGCACTTCTTGACACAGTTCACACAGGCAACATAATCATGCCAATCAATTCATCACATAGTAGTCTATGTAGTACTCTATATGTTATGCTAATCAAAGACATCTGTGTAAATTATCAGGGGTAAGATTTCCAGGATTAACTCACCCTGGAATAGTAGGAACTGCACCATCCATGGAACTCTTGAACATATGGAACGAAAGGGAAAGAGAAGTTGAAGAAAATGGCCTCAAATCTCTGAAACTTTGTGAGGTTTTGCATTCTAGACCATTGGCAAATCTACCTTCAACAAAGGGCTGCCATCTTGGAAAGGTGTAGCATTAAATTATTTGAGTATCAATGCCTTAAAAATTAGAAATGGAATCGTTAGGGCACAGAAGGACACTGACTTGACTGCAGTCAAGAAAATTTCAAAAATTTTAGACACTGAACATTTTATCATGCCAACAGTGTATATTTACTATGCCAACATTCCTAGAACAAATTCGTGTACTAATGACCTTCTGGCCACGATATAGTAACTTCTCTAATATCTAAAAGTGTCATGTAGATCCAAAAGGACACTCCTGAGTGGGAAAGGATTGCTAGGGAAGCAGCAAGAACAATTCCAGGAAGAGAAAATGGAGGAAATTGCGACATCAAAAATCTCAGTAGAGGCTCTAAAATATACCTTCCAGTATTTGTGGATGGAGCAAATCTTAGTACAGGTGACATGCACTTTTCACAGGGTGATGGTGAAATTGCATTCTGCGGAGCAATTGAGATGAGTGGCTTCCTAGAGCTCAAGTACATCTCCTTTTTCCTACTTGCATGTTCTAGCCTTCTAGGTCTACATTCCAATCCCTGCACAGAATAAACATTTAGTACTACTTGAAAGATGATAAACTTACCTACAACAACATTGTAAGTGAACGATGGGCCAGTGCATAAAGTCACTAATTTTGGCTTTGATCGAGAAATTATTATGGTTTGAATGTTCATGGTTGGAGAGGGGAATAGATAACTTAATCATGTAAAGCGTGTCAGATATAAACATGAAAGGAGGACGCTTAAAAAAATACTCATTGTGCCACCTTCAGGAAAAAAAAATTAACTGCCTATCATACTTACCATTCTTACCTTTTATTTATTTTCTTATCTAACTTTTATCCAGGTCTCCATTTCTCTACAATTCTGCAATGAAAAGGGATTCTACTGTTTTTCTCACATTCTGTTTTATTTTGTTGGACGGTCCTGATTGTTTCTAGGACAAAACTTAAGCATGTCATCCGATTTGCCTAGTCCAATGTTTGTCTTAAACACCAAATATATAAGCGTGACTTGAAAGTTCAGCTTTCATCATAAACATCTCTCAGCACATATGTTTGCATCTTGAGTTGCACTTGCACGTTCACATCCCACGCTTTATTTTTCTGTCTTGTGTACAAGCGATGTCTAAATATCTCATTCATTCAATATATGCTCACAAACTGAATTCAAGTAATAATAAATGTTAGAATGTCATCAGGTGCGACATAATAAGGGGAGGAATGAAAGAGTACCTTACACCAATGGGGCCCACTCCTCTTCATGTGAATCCAATCTTTGAGATAGGCCCAGTCGAGCCAAGATTCTCAGAGTGGTTGGTCTTTGAGGGCATCAGTGTAGATGAAGGAGGAAGGCAACACTATCTTGATGCCAGTGTTGCTTACAAGCGTGCAGCACTAAATGCCATTGACTATCTTTCTAAATTCGGCTACTCCAAAGAGCAGGTTTGAATTATGCTCCAGCATCAGATAAGCTGTTTCTCCAAGAATTTGCACGTGCATAAGCACATTCCAACTGTGAGATACACAATAAATTCAATGGGTAAATGACTTGGAAACAATATTTTGGTGACTTTCAGATGTATCTTCTGCTGTCATGCTGCCCATGCGAAGGAAGAATCTCTGGAATAGTTGATTCTCCCAATGCTGTCGCAACCTTGGCCATTCCAACAGCTATCTTTGACCAGGTAGTTAACTCATCCTATTTCAACCACCAATTTACCACCAAATGCAAACCCAAAAGCATAGTTGCAGATCAAATAAGATTCAACTAGTGAGCTTAAATGATCCTTAGCAAAAGATTCCTACTAAGGAAACAGAGGCTACACTATCAGTGAAGTCTGGAGGAGTATCGAAAGATCAGGGCAAAAAGCTCTCTCTCTCTCTCTCTCTCTCTCACTCACACACACACTTAAAGACACACAAGTACCCCCAATAAAAGAATAGGATTTAATGACATGATGTTGGATGGGTGCAGGATATTCGTCCAAAAACCAACAAGGTGCCTGTCGGACCCCAACTACTGAGGAAACCAGATGTTTTAAAATGTAGTTATGATGGAAGTCTGCCAATCACAAAGAACCCTGCCAACTTGGCATAGCTTGATAGCCACAAGAAAAGGAGCTTCTTAGGAACAGTAGATGGGAAGGTTACACCTTCTTTGGCTACGGAACCAACAATGCTTTTGTTCTGCCACTAAAAGTATGTATGGATTAAATTGTTGCTCTAGTATACAAAAAAACAAATTGGTGTTTTCATTGCGTGAAAGTTACCTTAAAGACTTAAGAGTGAAACTAGTACTTCACTCACAACCTAATACTATTGATGTATACAGACATCAACTTAATTCAAATTATCTAAAGGAAAATGCATCTATATGAATGACGTGCAGGGAAATTAGCACTAAAAACTTGTCACTGAATTCAAAACAAAACTGCTTTTGTGGTGGCACGTCAGTGCAATGTTAAGTAATAAGTTACTTTTAAAAGTATTTCCAGGTTAGTCTCTCATAGAAAACAAGGGATACAGGAGTAGCAAGTTTGTGTGCTCGAAATAATCATTTTGGGACCACTATGTAATAGCATAGTTATCAAAAGGTCAAAACACGCAAAGCCATTGAGGAGTCAACTATGCTGACTAAAAGACTTCACATGGATGATAAGAAGTAATAAAACATAAAGCAGAGTTGAAACCCATCTCAGTTCTAATGATATATATTTCGACAAAAGCATGGGAAACATTAATCAGTGTTCACATGTTTGGCAATGCGAAAATGCCCAAAGAAATCAAAACTACAAACATTCTTCCTCCGTCAGACTCTCCTTGGTTCAAAGTTCAAATAAGAACCAAGCAAATTAACAACTAAATTCTCTAAAAATAGCTTTTGCCCTTCAGAAAGAGAAAGCAATAGAGCGTTGTGAATTGGCTGACACATTTGTCCCGCCAAATTTACCTATATCTTAAAGAAGAAAACTTTTTAAATCTCCCTGGAAAAATTTTTTGTAGGCTGCTGAAGCATTCCAACACTTAATAATATATAGAGAGTGTTCGATGATGAGGGAGTGATGGATATTGCACACCAAAAGCCCAGAGCCAAAGGTCCAACTCCTTACTGAGCACCTGAACAAATTCTACTTATTAGAACGATGAAGAAAAAGAAACATGGAAAACTGCAGACGAATTGACTCCTTTCAAAAGAATAACATATATTCAAGAAAACAAAAAATATATATTTAAGGAAAAAAAAAGTTAACTAATAGGAAAACACAGTTAAGGGCAGTTAAGAGATCAATGAGATCTTCCATTTTCTAGGAATTGAATTAAGTATGGCCAATGACCATGATCATCTAACAATCCACGATAAGAAGCACCGCACATCAAAGACTCATGGATTCGAGAATTGTATCTCTCATCCCCTGCACTTAATCCCACTAGATTAAGTTACCGAGTAATGGCATAGACTCATATGAACCACATCAGAATCTAGCGCTCAATCAATGTACTGCATGAGGTTCCACATCCGACAACAACTTTTAACGGATCCATAAGCATTTGGATGCTGAATTGGAATCATTAGACACACAAAATTAGCCCATCCCTAACATGAAAAAAATCAATTTAGCCACCAATTTCAGCAAACTTTGTGGCATGGTACCAACAGGCCAAGGTTCATTAGTCCACGGTAATACAGTCTGTTGGAAACCCAGAAACCTCTGATCCAAAGAATTCATGAAGCAGCACAATTCTGGACACTCATACAGCGACAGATTAGCAGAACATTCAGAACGCCCATTATTAGTAAAAGACATTTGTTTCTTCATTCAAATAGCTGTAAGCAAATGTCCTTTGTGTTTACTGATATAAGAACATTGTGATAACTTAGCCAAAGTGTATACTATGAGATTTTTTACTTATGAAAAATTTAAACTAAACAAGGACAGGTTAGGTCCATATTTGTTTCTAGAATACGTTGGCCTAGAATACGTTGGCCAAGAGATAACATCCTACCGTACAGCATAATGTCCAATATTTGCAGGAAAAATGTTATTCAAGTCTGTGGAGCTAAACAAACTGGAAATTGATTTGAACAGAGGAATACAGATTAGAAGGATGCAAAAGTATAAAGCAGACAATTTGACTATACCCGCATTCCTGATTTTGCACGGATCAGGTCCCTCATTTTCTCCACAGCATATATAGAACAGGCTCGCAATTCTATCTCCTCCTCGCTGCCTGAAGCTATTTCAATATTAGACCCAATCATTTTGGCAAGGTCTGAATTATATTTCAGAATGCCAAGCTGCTGAAGCATTGCTGGAACTATATAGTCTGCAAATATAGTTAGAGAACTAATGTCACAAAACTCGCCATATCCTTGCCCCTTGAATGCCCCATGTAGATCTGCTGCAAATATTTGAGCTCTTTTATAGAAGAATACTTGGTGGCCTTTGTAAACTGAGTGGTCGCGAAAGCCTAAGAAAATCAAATTATGCACAATCAATATTTGAATCTCCTTGCAAAACAGCCCCCATATGTTCTGCAATTTTAAGTCAAAATAAACTTCATCATTAAGAAAAAATTAAAAATCAAAACTAGTATCTATATACCAGGAAAATGACTGGTAATTGTGGCAACAAGCTTTGCAGCTGATTTTTCACAGGACTCCACAAGGTTGGATGCTTTACCTCCAAAACTTCTTTCCAGTTCAAAACCAATCTGATAATGAAAATAATGAAAATCAGTGATAACAAGTCGTTTACTAGGCTACAAGGAGAAGTAAATCCAGAAAGATGGACTCAAAAATTAAGGATTCGATAGTTATCAATACAGGAAATCAAAAGATAAAATCTCATCAAAAGCCAACCTCATGCAGAAGACGAATACGTTCATCCTCCAAAGGAAGTGGTCTGGGCCATTTTAACAAATCACGTAATTGAGAACCTGCAGACAAGTATTGATCTCATTACCATGTGATAGACAAGTCTATGTCATGCAACGGTATGCAAAATTGTCCAGTACAAGTGCAACTATTGTTACACATGGAAAGTTGAGAAACTCTAGCTGTTTTACAACTTCTAATGCCAAACGCAGAAAGGCTCCACTAGCCCTCCTTAGCTTGTTGGTTTGGCCTGACAAGACCCTTAGGTTAAGGGTTTGAGAGCCGGCAAGAGAGTTGCAAGAGAGAAGAAGCCATGACCCTAACAACGGCAAAGGTATAGGCTAAACATCTTCTCACCTCTTTTAGCCTACCTACTCAAGTATCGAATTCTACTTCCTTTGATGATTTGGACATGATACCTTATGGTTCTTTGATAATTCACTATATGCTGGTACTCGCGGGTGTCACTCTGTTAATGTAGCTATTTGGCCTTGAATTGATACATGAGACCAGAACCTTAAAAAAAAAAAAAAACACACACACACACACACGCACACGGAAAATACCTGTGAGCTTTTGCAGGCGATCAGCATCAAACACAGATTTATCATCTTGTAACGCTGCCCTTAAGCCTGACGCCAGATTATCGTAACTCAAATCCTCATCTACGAAAAGATAGTGAACGAAAATTAAGACAAGCTCTAAAACAGGGGATCTGAGGGATAAATATTAGCACATACATTATATAGTCTGTGTTAAAAAGCCAAAAGACAGAATGTTCGCGCACAGACATCCAGTTTTGACAATATTACAATAGGTGTTAACTTAAAATTGACAAAAATTTGTATTAACCTACAGATGGTGATTAATTAGATAGGGAAAAAAAACAGAATGTATAAGTTGAAATTCGCCCAATGTTAGTACTTTCAAATTATTTTTTTTTTTTGTTAATTTGACTCTGACTAGGACTCAAACTCAGGAGCTTCAGGCCCGAAGACAGCTGCGAAGCCAACTGAGCTATAGCTCATTACTTTTCAGTTTAAAGGATTAGCCTAAATTGAACTCAAAATCTGGAAGCCTTGAAAGTAATTTATACAGAAAGTTAACGTATCTTCATCTCTCAATCATGGCGTTTAACTTTTTTTTTTGGTTTTTTGTTGGAAGGGACGGCGGAGCGGAGGCGTACCAGGCCAAAAGCAGAAATTCAGAGCATCCAAAACGAGCAGGTACTGGACGGTGAGCGGCCCGCCGTCGAAGTAATGAATGCCTTCGAAATCCCACTCTACTTTCGGAATCTCGTTGCCCAAGCCCTCCACGACCTTCTCCAGCCCTGCGTAAATACAATACAAAACTCATTCCCAAAAAACAAAAAAAAAATTCCTCGAAAAATCGTATGCCTTGACAAACGAAACCGAAAATTAGAAAAAAAAAACAAAAGAAAAAGAAAAATGGCGGACATTGACCTGCGGAGTCAACGGAGACGTGAGAGGAGCGGCTAGCCACCCAGGCAGCGCTGGCCCTGACCTCGTCCGTGGCCGTTTTTCTGTTTTGCGTTGCCATGACGATAAACCCTAGTTTGTTAGCTATTGTGTATATATATATATATATCTAACAAATCTGATAAAGGATTTTTTTTTGCCTAATGTGGATATTGTTTCCTGATTCGAAGTTTTCCCGCTTTGTAGGGCTCGTTTGCTTGTTTTGCTATTTTCTTGAATCTTGAAAAATAAAATTGAAAAATGGTCGGCCCTGTTTGGTCCGCCATCATTCGTTGAATTTGAAGAGTCTTTAGGCCACGAAATTGTGACCGTTGCCCGGCTTACTCGTTTCATTTTTTTTAGCCACAAAAGATGGGTTTAGCACATGACACGTGATAAAATGTGATATACGATTGTTAACGGATATTTCGAGGTTTGTTTGAAATGGATTTTTTTTTTTTTGTTTATTTTTTATAAAAAAGTAGAAAATATGTTTGGTATTAATTTTATTTTTTATTTTTTGTTAAAAAATTAAAAGTGTTTGTCATAAATAAATAAATAAATTGGGAAAATAATATAAACTAATTTCTGATTTTGTTTTTCACTTTTTTTATATACTTTCTCTCACAATATTTTCTCTCTCTATCCACCATCTTTATCATATCTCTCTTTACTCATCCTCTTTCTATCCCTCTATATTTTTTCTCTCACTACTATTTCTCTCTCTACTCATTCTCTCTCTACCCTCTCTCCCTTTTTTATTTCTACCATTCTCTCCATACCCTCTCTTTCTATTATCTCTCTACCCATTCTCTCTCTACCTTCTCTCTCCTTTTTCTATCTCTACCATTCTCTCTCCACCCTCTCTCCCCTTTTTCTATCTCTATTATTCTCTCTCTCTCTTTTCTCTCTCTACTCATTCTTTCTCTACCATCTTTATCATTTTTCTCTTTCTACCATTCTCTCTACTAATTCTCCCGCTACCCACTCTCTCTCTCTCCTTTTCTCCCTTAACCATTCTCTCTACTCATTCTCGCTATACACGCTATCTCTCTTATTTTTCTCTCTCTATCTTTCTCTCTCTATCTTTCTCTCTCTATCATTCTCTCTTTTTTCTTACTCTATCATTCTCTCTACTCGTTCTCTCTCTGCCCTCTCTCTCTCTCTCTTTTTTCTCTCTACCATTCTCTGTCAACTTATATTCTCTCTCCTTTCTGTCTACCCACATTCTCTCTCATTTTTCTCGCTCTACTATTATCTCTCTACCCTCTCTTTCTCTTTTTTATCTCTCTATTCATTCTCTCTCTACCCAGACTCTCTCTCTTTTTTCTTATTTTACCATTCTCTCTACTCATTCTCTCTCTACTCTCTCTCTCTCATTTTTCTCTCTCTATAATTCTTTTTACTCGTTCTTTCTCTATCCTCTCTCTCTTTTTTCTCTTTGTCATTTTCTCTACTCATTCTCTCTCTACCCTTTCTCGCTCTCTCATTTTTCTCTCTCTACTATTCTGTTTACTCATCCTTTCTCAACTATTTCTCTTTCTGTCATTCTCTCTACTCATTCTCTTTCTTATTGCTTTCTCTCTCCTTTTTCTCTCTCTACTCATTCTCTCTCTACCTTCTCTCTCTCTCTATCCCATTCTTCTCTCTATATTTATACTCTTTTTACCATTTCTCTCACTATCCCTTTTCTATCTATTTTTTTATTCTTATAGAAAAAAAATTGACAGTAATAAATACAAAAATTCAATAAACAGTGAAAATAAAAAACAAAAAATAAAAAATAGAAATAAAAAACTGACAGTTTCTCTAAACGGATCCTTAGCACTTACAGCACTATGCCTAAAAATTAAGTCCAATTTGAGAATACTTATCGAATACTGTTACGTGAACGGGAAGAAAGGGAAGCGAAAACGACAGAAAAATTTATTTTACAATCAGTTAACTTATTTATTTAACAAAATGATTAATTTCTGCAATGAAAAAATAGACAAAAAAATCTTTCAAATTTTAATACAATAAATCAGAATTTTGTTACATAAATAAAACAACTATTTATACAAAAAAAAAATTTCCATTTTTTCCCGTCCACCAAAATTTTCCCAACTCTACTTCTTTTAACCGTTTCAGAAGTGGTAATTTTGTCAGCACACCCACTTGCTATAAATATTCTCGAATGACTGTATACGAGTATATATTTATAGGTATTTATTAATTTTATTTTTTTAATAGATAAAATTAATTTATAATTTAATATTATTTTTAATTTTTTATTTAAGTGAACTCCACTTATTATATGGTATAACCTTACGAATAACTTACATTTATTTAAAAAAATTAAAATAAAAATCTCTATATTTATAACCCATTAATTGTACTGTTCATTATTCTTTCGTAGTTCTGACTTAAGTATGGAATTGCCAACAATGCTCGGCACCCTCAAGCCCCTCCCGACTTTCTTACTCCAGAGCCTCCATTGAAGCTAGCTAGGCCCACAATTCTTGAGATCAGCCTGAATTTTCTACCTTAAAATTGATGTGATCATAGGATCAAAATAAAAATTTATGTGATCGACATAGAAATCAGATTAATAATTTAAAGAATAAAATATAAAAAATAATTATAGAATAATCATAAAAATAAGTTAGTTTCTAAAAAATAATTAAAAATTTATTTTTTAAAATTAAATTTTAAATATTTAGTACTAACCTAAATTTATTTAATATCACCTTAACTATTAAGTTAATTTTTCTTTTTCAAATTATTTTTCCGCTAAAATAGACTTCATGCAGTTTATAGTTACTTATATACTCATTTTTTAAAGTCATATGTCCATTTTAAGTATTTTGTTGTGATTAACAAATAGGTCAATAATAATAAACGGGTTCACAGCCTTATGGTTACTCAGCATGTCTTTTTCTATTATGATTCAGATTCAAGTTTTGGCACTGAAATCTACCCACCTCAATTAATTGAGATTATGCAAAAGCACAATTATTGGTTAAAAACTCCTTAACACTATAATTAATACTATAATTAGAAGTGAAATCGGTCCATTAAATCTAATGGTACTCAGGTAGTAGACCTATTCATTGAAAGTGATTCAAAGAAATTCAAATAAATGAGAATTAGTTTAATTTTAACTCACAAATTTGATAACCTTCATATTTGCGATAAATTTTTTTTACTATTCAAATAATAATAATAATAATAAAGTTTTATTATTAAATTTAATAACATTTTGTTACATAAACTCTTTTTTTTTTTTTTACTTCACATGAGAAAACGATTTCATACTGCAAAATATTTTTTTGAACACCCAAATAATTAAAAAACATAAATATATAAAAGAAACAAAAAGGAAAGCAATTAATATTTAAGGAAAGCGAAAAAAAAAAGAAAAAAGGAAAATAAAGTCATGGAGAAAGCAAGAAATCGGTTCCGATTCCAGCTAAGTCAGATAGAGACTTTTTTGGCTTGCGCCTTTACGAATTGATGGCCATAAGGCCTTGGCTACGGCCATTCGTAGATCCTAACATCTACCAGCGCCACCACCGGCGCCACCACAAGAGCCTCCGCTCTCTCTTCCTTCCCTGCTTGTCAAAGTCGCTCCTCTCCCCTCCCTCCTCTCTCTTCTTCCCTCTCCGTCGCCGATCACTTTCCTCCGCCGATTGGCCTCGAGCATCGCCGCTCTCCTCAACGAAAAGCAACGTCAGCATCAACATCGCCATCACCACCAAAACCACCACCAACAGCAACAGCGGCAGCAACAACAGCAGCCGCAACAACGCCACCACCGATTGAGATCCTTGGCGCCAACGGCCAGCACGCTGGCGCAGAAGATCGGAAAATCGATTCGGCGCCCCGGTGCGCCTTCCAAAGCTACGGTTTATCCCGACATTAATGTTGTCCGTCCTAAGGAGTATTGGACTACGAGTCCCTTACCGTCCAATGGGGGTAATTGTCTTTTCAGTTCGTTTGTTTTAACAGCGATTTTGTCTTGGTTCGCATTTCCTTTTGTTTGGCCGCTGAGAAAACGAAGGAAATCCAACGTCAGTTGGGCACTCTTCTTTTTCTTTTTTCTTTTTTTTTTTAAAAGATGGCCTTTGTTCTTGATGATATTAGTTCACCTGCTGCAATGCTTCCGAGCTGCCACTCTGTTAGTTTGGAAACTTATTTTGCATGATGGATGCAAGGTATCTTCAATTGTCCTGCCAGGCTGCTTGGCGTGCTCGGAATAGTAATCTGAAAGTTCTCTTATAGTTTAATGGCAACCAATTGGAGCTTTAGGAATCGGTTTGGCATTGTTCAACCTGAACTTGATCCAATTTGTATACATGGATTTATTTTGGTGGCCTTCTATACATAATGAATTAATTGAGTATGTTTTTTTTTTTACGTTCCATTAAGCAAAAATGCTGAAATGGATTCTGGTTGGTTATGTGGGAAGTTCCTTAGTTGGGAAAGTTGTCTCTTTTTGTTGTTCCTTGTATGAATTACAGGCAAGTTGACGTAGTTTTATGAGTTTGATTGGAATATCAGTCGTTTGACTATTTTCCAGGGAGCAAGACGATTATGAGGTGGTAAGAAAGGTTGGTAGGGGGAAATACAGTGAGGTTTTTGAGGGTGTTCACTGCTCGAATAACGAGAAATGCATTATTAAGATCCTTAAACCTGTGAAGAAGAAGAAGGTGAGTCTTGTTCTCCTGCGGTTGGGCCTTTGTACATTTTATCACTTTGTTGCCTTTCTATGCTTATTGATTAGGGGCAGCAAGAAAATCCTTGCTCAGATTTTTTCTTTTGAAAATTTTCAATTTTAGGGCACAGAAACTGATGGCTTATCGGTGTTTGCCTTTGATGGCCAGGTTTTATTTTATTGTTTTTGTCTGTAGTTTGGCATCTTACATGGCTTCCTTCAGAAGAGGATGAACCTAGATGTAATGGTGTGTGATTGTAATGTCATGTGTTTGAGGCATGCAAATAGTCTCTTTGCAAATACAAAGAGGGCTGCATATGACAGATGACAGACCCTCCACCAACCATTGCAAAGCAAAGAGCCTTGTGTACTAAGAACCCCTTGTAATCAATCAGAAGATAGCCGATTGTAGGCACATCCTCCCTCAAAATGGAGGCTATGATTTAAATATAAGCAAACTTGAAGCCGTGGATGCCGGTGTCTAATGCCATTTGAATAGATAATAAATTTTTTTTTTTTCTGATTTGTCTTGTGCTGACGGAATTTATGGAATTAGATTTAGCAAACTTTTATTTTTTCTATTAAATGCAGATCAAAAGGGAAATTAAAATATTACAGAATCTCTGTGGAGGGCCAAATATTGTGAAGCTGCTTGATATTGTTAGAGATCAGCAATCAAAGACTCCAAGTCTCGTATTTGAATATGTGAACAATACCGATTTTAAAGTGCTTTATCCAACGCTCTCAGACTATGATATTCGGTACTACATTTATGAACTTCTGAAGGCAAGCATCCCTTTTCTTGTTTCTTCTGTTGATGAGATTAATTTTTGCTAAAGACATGGATATTGATGTTAGGCATTGAGCTATGAGGGAAGTAGGGGGAAGTAGGGAGGAAAATACATCTTGATTAGCTAGTTTACTCTTTCCTCTGTTTCCTGGCGATGTTATGGTGAACAAGGGCTCTCTGTTGCACTTAAATTGCACAATCGTGTTTGCATTGTTGTTCACAATGTTGTTCTTTTTCTTTATGCTCTCTTTCTCTCTCTTGACTTCCTGTACAACTCTTAATCAAATTATTGTATTTACTAATCTTTGCAATTCATATGAATTATGTTTTTGGATTCATTGTGATTTACGTTGACTGGTTTCAAAATATTCTCAATCATTTGAATTTGTCTCCCTTCCAGAAATCATCACTAAAGTTTTCATCTTTGATGTAATCTTTTGTTTGAGTTTAACTTTCAAATAACTGATCCTATGGGAAAGGACTAAGTAAGTTTTGACTCTCATGAAAGGATAAGTGACTATAATTGAATCTGGATTTTGAATGGGAAAATTTTAACTCACTAATAAAAGGATGAATCATTATCAAAAGGTCAGTGACTTCTTATGCAGTCAGTTTCAATATGTTTGTTGATTGTCAAAGGAATCTAAGAGTTTTTGGGGATGGAATATGACTGTTCAGGTTGGAAACTTTCTTCTGCTCTTTTTGAACTCTATTTAGTAAATTCCTCACATTAGTGTATATCTGTTTGTGATTTAATCACGTGATGAGGATTGCTGGAGTGTTTTAAATGCTTTAGTGCCTTGGTGCTGCTGTAGTTAAAATTTTACTTTTTATAAATGGTACTGGTTTTTGTTTCTCCCTTTTTTCAGGTTAAACTCTTGCTCCTGCTCCTCCTCCTTTCTTTCTGGTTTCAGAACTGGGATATTCAATGCTGGTACAACTTTTAAACAATGATCCTTTCCTTGTAGGCATTGGATTATTGCCACTCACAAGGTATTATGCATCGAGATGTAAAGCCCCACAATGTCATGATTGATCATGAGCAGAGGAAACTTTGTCTAATTGATTGGGGCCTTGCGGAGTTTTATCATCCTGGGCAAGAATACAACATTCGTGTTGCCTCGAGGTTTGTTTTTGTAGAATATTAAGATTTAAGTGACCATGTGATTTCTCCCTCCTTCATTCAACTTCGTAATCTACTTATTTTGAATGTATTGGTAACTTATATGCTTATGTGTATAATCTGATGGGTACCAGAGTCTTATGCTTCTTTGAAATGGGCTTCTCTAGACTTTGGTTTTTACTTGTTAGTGTTAATTGATTTGTGCCACTGTTTCCTTTTTGCACCATGCCTGGCTTGCAGATACTTTAAAGGCCCTGAACTTCTAGTTGATTTGCAAGACTATGATTATTCTTTGGACCTGTGGAGCCTTGGTTGTATGTTTGCTGGAATGGTGAGTGTATTTTCTCTGTGCATCCCCTACTTGGTTTGTCTAAAATGGACCATTGTTATCACAATTAAGGTTCCATAACTGAAGCGGTGGTTTTTTGTATATTAACCATATCATATGCCAATTTCTAGCGAGTTCTTGTTATCAACTTTTTTGTTGTATGCAAGTGAACCTTGATTATCAGTTTGTGGGCCTCAGCTGTGAGGTCTT
This sequence comes from Carallia pectinifolia, assembly GCA_037832335.1. Classification (NCBI taxonomy): domain Eukaryota; kingdom Viridiplantae; phylum Streptophyta; class Magnoliopsida; order Malpighiales; family Rhizophoraceae; genus Carallia; species Carallia pectinifolia. The sequence goes on from CM075449.1 coordinate 25,677,582, forward strand.
ACCTCTGGATCTTCATGGCTAACCTTCAATGTGATTTGCGGTTAAAATTTAGTTGGTCAGATATGTTCTTTTCTTCCTTTCTTCTCTTGTTGACCTGTTGATGTCATAGACAAGTAGATCTTTGATCTGCTCGCCATCTGTTGTAGATTGGGAGGACTATTTAAGTTTTTTGTATTGGCGAGATATATAATCGTTTTGTTAAGTGTTACAATTTCTGTTTTTTTTTTTTTTTTTTTTTGGTACAGATATTCCGTAAGGATCCGTTTTTCTATGGGCATGATAATTATGATCAACTGGTTAAAATTGCCAAGGTATGCACAAGTGTTAGATAATGTCCCCAATAATAACAATGTTGTCTTAATGTTAAGTTGGTAGTTTGTTATTCAGCTGTGACATTAGTCTTTCCAAATGGCAGCATGCCGTGAGGTAATTTTGTCAATTACCTTGTTCTGTCCAAATTAGGCATTTATATTGTTTAAGGAAGCTATGTTCTAGTAGCATTCTATTTGATACTGCTGAGAAATTCCATTTGGGCAGATCCTACCTGAGGATTAATGTGCTTTTTTGTGTGAACTAAGGAATTTGGTGATAATGTCTAAAAATGGCTGCGAAAATATAATTGATTGATTTTTTATTGCTTCAATGCCAGGTGCTCGGAACGGATGAATTAAATGCGTATTTGAGTAAATACCGGATAGAGTTGGACCCACATCTTGCAGCCCTTGTTGGCAGGTTAGTTACATGTCTTGATAAGTATGTCAATTGATTTCTCTTCATAGATTAGACTCTCTAAATTGAGGAAATTCTCTTCTTGATATAGGCATAGCCGGAAACCATGGACAAAGTTTATTAATGTTGACAATCATCATTTGGCAGTTCCTGAGGTATAATGTCAATGAAAAGTTGGAATAGTTAACCTCGTTAGCTCTGCATCACTATGAAATGCATGCATTGTTCTTTGTTGAAGGCTGTAGACTTCCTTGACAAGTTGCTACGATATGATCACCAAGAAAGGCCTACTGCAAAAGAAGCAATGGTAACCTCTAGAATCTAAGCCTTTGTTGTGGATTTTTTTATTTCTCTTTCCTGTTAATGATACGGGAAAACTGAGTGTCTTTTGGTTTCATTTTACAAATAATTGCCTAGATTAGGTAGCCTGATCTGTTGAGTGGGTTGCATTAACCTGTTATGAATAGGACCTTTTGGTTCCTATTTATTGCAACTAAATGATTTTGATGTTTTTCAGGGCCATCCTTACTTCCATCCGATTAGAAGTGCAGAAAGCACCAGAACTAGTGTCTAGTTTCAAATGTAAATATCCTTCGAGGATTCTTCATCCTTCAAGGCTTGGTTTGGGTTTCACATCAATTCTGACTGAGCTGATTGTGTTGGTGAGCCTGCATTTGGCGTCTGCCTTTCAGTTTTTATGAAGCAGCACTAACTTTTTTCAGTGCTCCATTTTAGCTTTCGAGTTTCTTCTAACATTACTCTTTTGTTTTTTTTTTTTCTTTCGGCGATTGTTGGGAATGAAAGATTGTGTCTTCTCGTACCCTTTGCTTTGTCCTCCTTTTTCTCTGGCACTAGATTGCTATTTTGTAATTTTCCCTTGGCCTGTAATTTGATTTATTCGATTTTTCAGTTACGGTTTACGTGCGGCCCACTAACCTAATTTATTTTGTGGGCTGGTTTGGCAAAAAGGACGCGGCGCCATTAGGAATCGGTCCTAACGAGCCTTCTCCATATGGTTTGGCCCAGTTCTCCGGATTTCTTTAGGTTCGGGTCAATCAGAGGCACGAATGAATGTGGGCCTGGCGGTATGAAAAGGACATCGTATTAAGGGCATCGCCTGAAGAGCAGCCTTCTTGCAGAACGTGGATTATAGTTTCGCAACATGTTTTTTCTGTATGTTTTCTCAGTCGAATGTCTACATTCAGACCCAAACTCGCAACCACTTGCAAAGAAAACAGAGAAAGCGTTCTTGGCGGTTTCCATCTTTTTGACCCAAAGAAAATGTCAATCGAACGACAAAATACCCTTGTAAGGTAGATATACAGATCGAAAAATAACCCAAAAACAAAAAAGAACAAAGAGAGCTGGACAAAAGGGAAGAAAATTCCTATAGAGGCCAGTTTATGACAAACAGAACTATTTCGTCCTCCTACTACAATCGAAACAAAGGAACCGCTTATAAAATTTCTGCAGCTTACAACCGCCGCGCTTTTACTCCATGTTTGGAGTGAGTGGAAGGGTGGAGAAAGGAGGAGAAAAGAAAAGAAAATAAAGAGAAAATAAAGTTATTTGGAGTGGTGAAAAAAGTGAAGAGAACAAAAGTATAGTGAAAAAAAAATTAATAGTAATTTATAAGAGAAAAAGTGAAGAGAAAATAAAATTATTTAGAGTGATAGAAAAATAAAGAGAAAGAAAGTATAGTAAAAGAAAAAATAAATAATAATTTGTAAGAGAAAAAATGGAGAAAAAATAAAATTATTTAAAATGGTATAGAAAGTGAGAAAAAAGAAATATAAGAAAGAAAAATATATAATAATAATTATATTTTTCTTTCCCTCATTTCCTTTCTATCCCCTTTCCATCGCACAACAAACATACCATTAGAGCCACAATCAGTCTCACTCATGTACCTGATTAACGCAACATTGCCCTTCTGCAACAAGAATTAAATGCGATCAGTTTCTTCTTACGCATGTTTATCTCCCGGGCTCATATGGACAAGGTGCGGTTCCATTCAGCCATATAATTTGAACAGTTGTCTTGCATTTAGAGAGCGTTCCTCTTTCATTTTTCTTCTTCGGTGATTCTCAACAATATCAAGCAGGGAAAAAAAAAAAAAAAACGAATTCAAGCACAAATTCTTTTCCAATTACAACCAGAATATAATAGGCTTTCAATCCAAGAAGCTTATAAATTGTTCGATAAGTTAAATACTTGTCAATCACTTGTATCAATATATTCATTGCAAATATAATATTATTTGCATGCATAAGTGCTTAAGTCACTATTCTTCTTCGACTAAGCTCAATTATTCTGTTTTTGAACTACTCGACGAGGGTTTGTGGAAAGATTACTGTCATGTAGTTTCAAGTGGAGTTTAATTATGCGATCTTATTGAAAAAAAAAATAAAAGGGTATACCTACTCAGTTCATGTATATGTACTAACGAAATTCTTAAGTAGCTTAACTTTAAGGAAGAACATAAGTTAACATTAATTAAGAATAATAAAAAAAAAGAACCGGTAATATCATTGAATGAACTGTATATTTTCCACATGTTCCTTCAAAATTAAGTCACGTAATAGAGTTCATTTGTAAAAGCATAATTTTTAAGGTCAATTTGGAGAGGAAGAGGTTGACTCCACAAGACAAAGATCCTCGAATTCTCCAGTCACTACAAAATTTAGTTGAGAAAGCCAGGTGTCGATAGCCTTTTTTTAACTTGATGGGGTCCTTGTGCTGTGCCTTTGAATTGCGACAAACCCAATATAATTGGCCCTCAATAGTCCAATTATTTTGAGCACCAAATTGAGCACAAGTCACCCACCAGATCAACGGAATGTGCCCTACATTTAATCCAGTGAGTGTGTGATAATCCTAATTAATTAGGGCGTGCATCTTGATGCATATATGATTATATGCCACCCCAGAACATTAATTTATAGTGTTTTATTTTTAGTGAAGTTAAATAGATTGGCGAGCCTTGACGACAGCTGACAAGTGAGGACTCTTGGGGGGTTAAAAATGGAAGCAACAATTTGTAGACAAGCTTAGGACATAAGAATCCCACCTTGCTTATGAGACATTTGGCATATAATCCGATACTTGGGACCGGTTTACAAGGGACAGTCCACCTCATATTCACTGACACTGTAAAGCACATGTGTTCCGTATAACTTCTTTGTCGAAGTTTAATTGGTTGAAAACTTGAAATGATAAAACATAAGACATGAAAAAGGTGATAATGTATGAATAATTAAAAAAGTATTTATGCCAATCGGAACCAAGACCCGAACAAACCAATTCAAATAGAAAACAATGTCAATGATGAAAAATAACCAACTTCAAATTTCTCAAAAGTAGTATGAAATTTATAAAAATGACTTCAACATACATAAAATAATATCATCACGATCATTTATTACATATTTATAGTTTTTATCGGTAGTTGTTATGATCATATATCAAGCGATTACAAGTTACAGGACAATGCATGTGACACTTTTATAAGTTCACATTTAACTAATCCGCATCAATAATTCGTGTTTTATAAAATTTCCGTGATGACAAAGGGAAAAACTAACCTCATGTAGCCTTCTGATATATAAAAATAAAAAATAAAAAAATTGAAGCTATTAATCGGTGCACCAACTGGTTGCATCTGAATGACAGATTTGAAACCCATGTACATTTTGATCTAACCAGTTGGACTGCTTAACTGCTTTAGTACAAAGAACGGTAGAATATTTGGGTTCAAATTACATCTTTGTTTAAATAAAAGCATAGTTTATCGAAAATAGCTTTTTTAATTAATGCACTGTATAAATCCCCGCAAGAATAATGACTCTACATTTTTATTTTATTCAAATACCTTTTTTAAAAAATTAAAAAGTGAGGAATAATATAAATGTAAGATTGGTCTAAACCAGTAATCACTGGTGCAAGCATAAATTCTCTCTTTTGGTAAAAAGCATCCATTGAAAAAACTTGAAATTTTTATTTATATAATTTTAAAATAATTATAAAGTGATATAAACAAATAATTGAATTCATAAAAAAAAAATTAATCAATTATCAAAATCGTTAAATAAAAATATACACCTACTTAATACTATCAGTCTAAAATCACTTATTATTATTAAAAAATATATAATTTCTTTGCATTTCTATTTTTTTTATTTCTCGTCTAGAAAAGTGTGTCCACAATCCAAACCAAATCCGTTTGCGAGGCACAGATACAGTAATTATGATGCATGATGGATGTGCATGCAAATGCATGAGATGATAATGATGATGTGATGTGGACATATGAGATACGTGGCAAAGCTTCCTGAGTTTGTTCTTATCCAGAAGAGGCGTCGCATGGCTCCATGCTTTCCGTTTCTCTTTTTGTCTTCTTCTACGTATATCTCCGCGCGCCGATCAACGTACTCACGTACAGATATTTTTTTTAATTAGATATAAAAATATTAATACTACATTCGACTTCTGTTTTTTCAATAAAAAAAATACATTTCATTCATGTCAATTATCGTGATTAAAAAAATATATTTATTACTATATGTATTTATAAAAGATTAAAATTATCAATTAACGTTTTTATGTAATTTTTCTAATTAAAAAATCTCCTCGCCATTTTTGATAATGGGGTTAGTAACTTAAAACTTAATACTGCCCTCTTGAGCACCTTTTTGTACAATACATCCAATCCGCTCACATTTCTGGACATTATGGTCCATTTGTATTGTAACTCTTGTCTCCACTTACATCCATTTTCTCTGATTTTTGTTTTCCCAACTTTATTTTCACATGTATTTTGACCCTAATTACTGCTCACACTTTGTGGAAAAATAATCAGTACATAATCTGTATTATCATTTTCTTGTATCTTTTCCCTTAAAAGGTGACTTAAGTAGAAGTTCTCCACTAGGTGTTGTGACATTATGTAGCGTTGGCAGTGCGATTCCTAGCCCCACACAAGTAAGAGATATTTGAGTCATTTTTAAAATTGAAAATATAGAGTTTGCGTTCCATTTAAAAGCCAATTAAAACCAAAAAGAGTGAGGAGATAGTGAATCAGGAGCATCTAGGTCGTTATCATTTTTTTTTCTACCATAAACACCAAGTCTTTGACTAATTCCATGAAATGAAATTAAAATTCTAAATTTGAAATTCTAGAGTTCTGAATAATGTGATGTTTCCAATACAAGGAGCAAAAAGTACAAAATAAATACAAGTCAAAACGTCTACTCCAAATTAGCAGAAGGGGGGAACAAGAAACTACAAACGACTATTCAAGAGATATGCTATTTATTTAAGTACCCTTTAGATCATTTAAATTTGGGTCTTACATGCTACATTTAAGACAACTAATCCTTAAACTATAACAAGTTACAACTCGTCAATTTGTGAGAACTTGGGACTTTATGCACTCTTGCAGTATCTTCAAACTCTTCCTCCTTCTCCACAACACCTAACAAGTTAATTATTAACAATTTTCTATATTCAAAAGAATTGGTCAATTTTTTCTTATGTCCTTAGTATTTTTTACGGTCCCTTGAATTTGGGAACAATATACACTTCAAATTTGGGTCTCATATATGTCACACCGTCAAAATTCGTAAGGGAGAGAAGTCATGAGAAGATTAATGAGGGTTTGCTTCGTCAAAGACTCAAAGGGGCTTCACCTTTACAAAGTATATTATATGAATCCAATCCGAACCAAAGTGATTTTGCCTAGTCCACCATTTCTATACTTTGCTACACAAAGGACGCTTACAGTAACCGTGGCATTTCTCTTTCCCAAAAAGCGATTCCAAATTCACAGTCCATTTCTAGGCCCTATAAATATCTACGGGTGCAAATTGTTGGCGACATAATTCGCAATATGAATACCATTTTTATTTATTGTTTCCAAAAAGATATCTTAATAGTTAAGAATTCTAATTTTTATATTTGAACTTTTGGACTTTAATTTTTAAAAATAAAATTTATAAAAATAAAAAAATATTTATATTATATAATTTACAATTTAATATATTTATTAATAATAAAAAAAACACTTGTCTTTGATTAAAAAGCTTCCTCGCACTAGATGACGTAAAATTATGGAAGTTTCAAGTCCAATTCGCAGGCCCTTTATAGCAGCAGGAACTAGTTCCTCGTAGACTTCACAGTTTACTTTTTGTTTCTGGACTGTAGTTGCTGGCTGAAATGACGTGCTAAAGGACTTTATCTATGAGGGAAAAAAATTGAAAAAAAAAAAAACAGAGATAGCATATTAAAGTTAGCTACGCAAATCTGTACCCAAAAAAAAAAAAAAAAGGTTAGCTACAGGTATCCTACCACAACTAGATGCTTTTGACACAAGAAGATGCAAACTGTCCTTGATAATATGATAAGACCCACCAATCCTCTTAACTTGCAAAATTGGAAGTTGGCTTTTTTTCTTCAATTTGTGCGTCTTTGTTATGATTAGCTTCACTGACTCTAATTAAACTGTGGAAAATTATGTTTATGCTTCACTATCCTCTGACAAAACCTTTGAGATAAATAAAAAAGGTTTTATTGATCACATTAAGTATACGCAAAACTAAAGGACGGTGGAGAATTTTTGCAAAAATAAAAAGGGGAATTTTACTGTCAATCCGACATTGATACTGGAGTGTTATTCCCATATAATTGAGCACAAAAACAAAAAAAAAATCATGTAGAAATATCATGCACTAATGGGGTTGTCGAGGGTAGACATGCTTAACGAAATCAATTATATGAAAACTTACTCTCATACAAAATTTTTTTCTTTTACTTTTATACAACATATATGTTTAATTTTATGTGAATTGCTCAATAACTATATGGAGTTATTTCACTAATTATAACTAGTCATATGATTGTTTTGCAAGTTTTTTTTTTTTAGTAAAAACTTCACTATATATTAAATATTATTAAAATATTGAGACAGTTTGTAATATTTAATAATTTATTTTTTTATCTTCTTAATTCAGTCATTCAAAAATTTTTACCGCTTGGACCCACTTAAGGAATCTGAATAAGTACATCATATAAAATTTTCCTGGCAAGAACTTGGAAAGATCTCTGCACCCAAATTTGAACATAATATGGTGGGTCAGGTGGCAATGAGGCCAAGTCAATCGTCAAATGCATGCATGCAGTCCTCCATGATAAAACCTGATCATAATGAAAGGTCATTTCAAAAACAGTAAATATAGATATGCAAGGAAGGGATGGGTCATGAGACATGGTGCATAATCTTGGGGATTCGGCCGAGCCAGGGCCGCACCCTAGTGTCGGTCTACTGACATACTAAAAAAAAAAAAAATTTGCACTTATTAAACAAAACAAAAGCTATATAATATAACAAATTTAAGGAGAAATGACAGCTCTTCAATACAGTCCCCTTTACCTCACTCTCAACCATTTCCCAGAGTACGTACACAACCAAATCAACCCTATCTCTGCGCTGATGTCCCCCGCCCGCCCTCTCCTTCCTGCCAAGCCACCCCAGCATTCGCAGCTGTCCTCCATAGTAAAACAAATGGGTACGAGAAAGGCCAATTTTGTCATTAAAAAATTCCAAAGTGGGTACCTAGGTCAATCAACTTTGCCCACGATCTCGACATTACGTATAGTGATCATTTTAAGAGGTAAAACAGCGAGTAAATTATATGTTGACACTGCTTTACCGAATTTTTTTACGTGTGATCAGACGGAATTAAAAATAATATAAGTTTTTAAATGATTAGATTTGACAAAAAAAAGAATAAATTATTATATGACGTTAAATAAATTATATAATTATTTTAATATTATTTAAAAATAACTATATAGTGGAGTTTTTTTTTTGTTTTTAAGCTGGAGCTGTGTTTGTAAGACTGTTAAAAAAATTCCAAGTGGGCACCTTAGGTTATATCAACTCAAATAGCGATCATTTAGGAAGTAAAACAACGAATGCGTTTTATATCTTAAGTGAAACTTTATAACCATAAGGCTATGTTAAGAACTTAGGATTTGTTTGCAAACCATTTATCGATCAATTTCGATCATATCTTTAACAAATACGTCTGAAGTGATGAATGCAAATTTACGGTACATACATATCATGGTTCAATATAGGCCATTGATAGGTCAATAATTGTAGTCACGGAAGTAAGTCAAGGCTAGCTTCTTATGTCACCGACCCTGAAAATACGAAAGCACTAGGAAACAAAACAAAAAAGGATCTATCAACTTAAGGTATTGTATTTCGTTTACATTTCTTCGATATTTAAATGCCTTCTTGGGCCATATATTATATATGTAATATTTATTTTTCCCCGTCAAATTTTAAGGTCTCGATGCCAAAAGAACCTAGGTGGTGGAGCCTGTGCAAGTCGTGGCCGCCTTTGTTTTTATTTTCAGAAGAAAACAACGCATGGAAAAAGTAGGAGAAAAGAGCACTTAAGTAATTCCATATATCATTCCTCGAGCCATACACCATCCCGCTCAAGTCATCTCTAATCTGTGGTCGGTAGAGTCAACTTCGTCATCAAAAAAGGTCCTCTATTATCTAATTTAATTTCCAATTATCTTTGGAATAATTAATCACCCATTTAACAACTTGTTATCTCATAGTCCCCCACTAAGGAAGACAATTTGGCAATATAATTGTGAGCATGCTGGCTGCCTAGCGCTTTCAAATATTGTATTAAAAAAAGAAAGAAAGAAAGAAAGAAAGAAAGAACACTCTTTCGTGTTTGTTTGCCACAATAAGCAAAAGGGTTTCAAAATCTTGGACATGGATTTTCAGTCATCATATGCACGTGATTTCCAAGAAGAGACATAGCCTAGCTAATGTTAGGGCTTAATGTTTCGCATTGGCCCTACATTGTTGGTTGTTCTTTGCAACCTTTATTATTGATTTGTATATGTATGATGGGATTGAAAATGCCTGTACGGTTCTTGTGCTACATTACAAAAGAGGGAACAGGATCTCTTCCCCATTATCATTTCGAGGCAATTGTCTTGACATTTGTTGATCTCTAACTGTTTTTTGCTCGTCTTGCTATTTAATTATCATCTGTGGTGATTGGGTGAAACATGTTAACATGATGTGGTCTATGAAGTACCCCCATGTTCTTCTTCTTGACTAAATAAAAAACCTTACGTTAAATGTAATCGTGATTCCAGTTTCGATATTATATGGTTTTGTGTTCCGAGAAATTGTGGTCCTAGTGAAACCCTAATATTAATTTTTTCTTGAATGCTCATCTCCTTTGTAGTTTATTGGTCAGTTGTAGAAGAAAAGTCCTGCAGAATCAAGCATTTGAGCTTCTTGATCCAATACTATAGACATAAACCTCGCAAGAATCATGTGTTAATGGAAGAAAATGAAGCATGAAAATGGAACAAAAGCCAAAAACTTCGCAAGAATCATGTGTTAAATATAATGATAATCGTGCCCATCATCAACTTCTGTTGATTAATTCGACCAAAGTTTTTCTTAATTATTTTTTGACAGGTTGATTCGAGAATAGTTTTATTAAACCGATTAGCTAACGATAAAAAAGAAAGATACTTTGAACCAAATCTCGAACAGGAGACACAATTAGCTCATCCCCAAGAATAATTCTCAGTTGAATTTGGTCAATAAATCAAAGTCCTTGGCTTTCAAATTGCCACCAAATCAGTCTTGATTCCAAATCTAATGGACCCCCGACAATCATCTAGACAAAGAACAATATGATCACAAAGTGTTGCTAGATTCTTAGTATCATCTAGTTAAGCATATATAAGGATTGTTTAATGATGATGAGAAAGAATCTCACCACGACTTTGTTTAATTATCTAGTTTTTACTTTATTCTAAACCCATTATTTTCGGGAATGAAGTTTAGATATATTACGAAATATGCTTCCCCTATTTTGACATCTAATAATTTGGACCCACCGAAAATAGTGCTCTTCCCCCCTCCCCCCAACCCTCTTTTCTTCAGACTCAGGGTTTTTTTTTTTTTTTTTTTCCGTCTGCAGGGAAGGTGTAAGGACTCAAAGGAGAAGGGGGGGTTTTGAAGAGGCGAGGACTCGAACATAGGGTTCTTTTTCTCTCTAAATCAAAAACTGGATAATTGTTTCATCGTTTGTTAATAATCATCTATATCTTGGAACATATATAACAAAAAGTCTTCATCATCCTCAAAGTCACTATCATTCTATCGTTATTCTTGACATTACTATCATCGTCATCATCATATCATATTCCTCAATCAAATATTGTCCTTGTCCATCAGTTATCATTTATCAAAGGAAAGAATGCACATAAGAAATACCTTTTTTTTTGGTAGCTAATGCTTGCCATTTCAAGTAATTATATATCAAAAGACAACAAGGTAATTTTTTAAGGCGCTATAATATCTACTTGTATATACTCGGTTGTTAATTTAATGAAATGGCTCAATTGTATGCGAATATAACAATGCCAATTCTAACAGTTTGTCCTAATCAATCAATTATGGGTGCTTGTAATCTTTTATGTGTGTGGAGAGAGAAAGGAAAATTGACATGGACGTTAAATGTATTTCTCACATAAAAATAATCAATATTTAATTAAGTTGATGATAATTTGTCGAGCTGATTGCTGATCACTTCCGTTATTTTAGTTTGTCTTAATTATATAATTAATCTCTGCATGAATACCATGACGTATGGTAATGTGATTATTATTTTTTTTTTAAGTTTTCTCCAACTTTTTGTTGATAGAAAAAGTTGGAAAATGATGCTAATTAGTAAGCCAGCCATAGCACATTTGAGAATAAAAATTAATAAGACGGGGCAAGAAAGTGACAAGATATATTGAACTTCTGGATTTTTTAGAACCATCTTTGTTTTTTATTATTTATTTATTTAAGACGTGTTCCTATCATACATTAATATATCTGATGTTATCATTTTCTTAAAACGACACAAGTAGTACTTAAATCAAATCTATGCCTTTTAATTGTTTAAAAAACTTTGTTGATGCACGGGGGTTCGGTCTGACTCATAATGAAATTTCACTGTTTTCCCTTGCGTAGGCGGATGGCTTTTTCGCTGTTTTGGGTTGTTAAAGAATTTAATATCACACGTTGATAAGAAACAAAATTTATAATATAATTTATAATAAATATAATTTTTTTTCTTTCAATTTGAACTTTTAATATGACTTATAGTGCATAATCATTATTTGATATTGTATCAAAGTCTAATTTATTATTTTTGTCTGTACTCATTGATTTAACCTAATTCTATAAGTTTAGGGGGTGTTTGGGTTAGATTTTAACAGGGAATATTTGTATTTCATTTTTAAAAAGTAGGGAGACGACTATTTGGTTAATTTTTTTGAATTGCTGTTTAATTTTACTTATTTTCTTATATGACATCCAAAAAGTAACTGATTGAAAAGTAGATCAAAGTTATTTTTTACCACTTTTTGAATTGCTTTTCAGTTTTTGATATTAATAATAATTTATATAGACTAAAATATTCTCAAATAATATTTATATAAATTTATAATTTTTTTACTTACTACTTGAATATGATTTGTTAGTAGTTATTAAATTTCATTAATATTTATATAAAAATAACACTTTTATTTTTTAATAATTCGTAAATATTTTTTTACTTCAAATTTTCATTAATATTTATATTTCAAAAATATTTCAAAAATTATATTTTTATTATCTAGTAAACATTAATAATTTTTTGAAAAAAATAAAAATTAAGTGAGAAAATTCTTAATATTATTTATAAAATATTTATTCTAAAAATAAAAATTATAAAATATAAAGATAATTTTGTTAATATAATATATTAATATAAATTAAATGTCCAAATCAGTCATTTAGTTATTTAACAGTAATAGCAAATACAAAATTAACCAAACACTTCATTAATTTTTTTAGTAATTAGCAACAGACAACAACAATCAGCAATCAGCAACCAGTAACAGTAATATTGAACATGTAAACCAAACAGGCCCTTAGTCTGTTTCATTTCAATTTCCTTATATCACGTGCTAATCAGGTTTAGCACACATTAAAATGATGTGTTAAAGAATTTAATGTCTATAACATGACTTATAATGAATATAAACTTTCCCTACTTTCAGCTTGAGCGATTTGAAGTCTATGATCATTATTTGACATTGGTGGTAGATTCGATTTGCAAGAAAATAGTGTCTTCCAGGAATAAGATAAAAGCTAATAATTTTGAATAATTTAAACTATTAGGTAAGTCTTTGAATGAAACGAATTATACATTAAACTTCAAAGTAATCAATCCTTTAATGCCAAAACATTAGTTAATTCAAAGATTATTATTAGGCATTTGTTTGTTTGCTTGAATTAAGAGACCGTCTCTTGAGTCTTAGAGTCTGTTTGGGTTACCTGTTGAATGTTACTGTTACTGATTGCTACTGCTGATTGCTGATTCCTATTTGCTGTTACTGATTGCTAATAAAATTAATGAAATGTTTGGTTAATTTTATATTTACTGTTACTGTTGAATAATGAAATGTCTAATTTAGACAAATAATTTGTGTAGATATATCATATTAAAAATTTTATTTTTATATTTTATAATTTTATATTTTAGAATAATATTTTATAAATAATATTGAGAATTATTTTACTTAATTTTTAACTTTTTAAAAAAATATTAATTTTTATTAAATGATAAAAATAATTATGTTTGAGATTTTTTTTATAAATGACAATATTAAAGAAAATTGAAGTAAAAAAATATTATTTAAGAATACTTAAAAAAATTATTGAAGTTATATAAATACTAATAAAATAAATTAACATATGTAATTCATATGTCAAGTAAAAAAAAAAAGTAAAATTATATAAATATTCTTTAAGGGTAATTTAGTCCAAATAAATTATTATTAATATTAAAAAGCGAAAAGTAATCTAAAAAACAGTAAAAAGTAGTTTTGAACTATTTTTCAATCAGCTGCTGTTAAGAAGTGAAATAAAGAAATAAGTAGAATCAAACAATAATACTAAAAAGTTTACCAAGCACCTATCTATCCTATTTTTTGAAAATAAAACGCAAATGCACTCCTTAAAAAACTAACTCAAACACCCACATAGCTTCCTAGGTCCGCATCAGCAATAATTGGACCTCTCTAATTGAAGATGAGTCAAAATCAACCAATAAAACAACATAATAATCCTTTCTCAAAAAAAAAAAACAAAAAAAACAACAACAACATAATAATAATAATCCCGACATGCAATAACCACATTGCTAGATTTTTTAATACTACCCAGTAAAAGTAGGGTCACAATTCCCTAGGTGACACCAGTTTATTTTAACACATGTTTCTGTCTATGTATCTATCTTAAGTTCTTAACATAACAATCTTATACATTTAAAAAATTAAATCGGTGCAACTCGATGTAGAAAATGTGTCTGGTAATGTCTAAAAGTTTACTATATTCTACGTGTAATTTCAAAAAATTTCATCAAATGCGCCAAAGTTGAGACTTCAATGCTGACTTCTCACGACTTGGCATTGGCCTCCTTTCATTTTCTCTCCCTTTTAGACATGCCCAACAATAATTCAATTTCTAAACCCATATGAAAATGCTAATGATTTTGGTTAGTTCTGAAAGCATAACAAATGGATCCACTAGCCCCACTTGATACTTTTACTCGGTTATAATGCAAATGATAGAGAAATAAATTCAAGCTTATTCATATAGACGATTTAGTACGGTGTAGTATTCCAACACTAGTACATAAATCAATTTGGCCATCGATCATTGAACAACAGCTATAGAATCCTTGTCTTATGAGGATAAGGCAATGTGCAGTTTCTATTACCACATAAATTGTGTTTTTAGTAGCAATTTAGCGCTACCATCTGAATTGCTATGTATTAAGCGATGACTATTGACAATCATTGCAAAGAAATTACCCTTAGCATAAGGGTTATATATGCCCGTTGCTTGTGAAAATAAAGGAAAAAATAAAAATGTTAATTGAAATTTGTTGCATGGCATTACTCGATTACTTTAATCATAATTAAAAATTCTCTCTCTCAATTCAAATCGACTTACAAAAGAGATTTTTTCATACCAAGATATACGCAATAAATGTACCAACGAAAAAGCGGCATGACTTATTAATTATAAGTGGAGTTTGGGTACTCGAACCCCACATTGAGAGAGATTTTTATTATGTAATGCAATACAACAAATTTCAATTAACATTTCTATTTTTTACTTTATTTTTCACGAGTGACGGGTATACATAATTCCTATGCTAAGGGTGTAATTTTTGCAATGGTTGTCAAATGTCATCACTTACTACATAATAATTCAGATGGTAACGTTGAATTGCTGCTAAAACACAATTTATATAGCAAAGGGCCTATCCTTTTTTTTTTTTTTAGAGATGAATTATAGAGTTGTTTTTGATGATCGTCAGCTATGTTGATTTATGTACTAGCGCTGGAATACGACACCGTACTAAATGACCTATATTAATGAGCTAAAATTTATTTCTCTATCATTTGCATCGTAATCGAGTCAGAAGTGGGGCTAGTGGATCCATTTAGTTATGCTTACAAAACTAACCAAAATCATTAGCATATCATATGGGTTTTGGAAATTGAATTATTGGGCATGTCTAAAGAAGAGAAAAAATCAAAGGAGGCCAATGTCAAGTCATGAGAAGTCAGCATTGGTAGCACTTTATAAGAATGATATTATTCTTGTAGATTCTTGTGTACGTGGATGTTATATCATTATGACCAAAGCATGCATCTCTCTGTATTATTCATTTTCTTCATTTTCCTTAATGAAAACTGCATAGGATCCAATCTCCCCTTCCAAATGTAGATTCTGTAACCACAAGTTTTTTTTTTTTTTTGTACATGGAGCTGAAAAAAATAAAAGCAAAGAGAAAACTACACCCTAGCAAACATCACGCCATACCGATCATCATCTAGAAGCGAACGGAGAGAGATTGAAGGAGAAGACAGGTGTAGACGTTGCTCATGAGAACATTTTGTCCTTAGTTTTGCAAGGAAGTCAACATATAAATTACTTTCACGTAAAATATGCTATAATTTTATATTCCAGTTGTGACTATATAAAATCTGAATACCACCCAGTAATCCTGCCAAAAGATGAGACGCCCCATTGATGAAAGAGATCAAATGCAAGGATTCAAGCAAATCAGTTTCCAGAATCACATTCTTGAATCCCCATTCCCAAGCTATCTCTAATCCCTAACGAGTTCTCAATAATTCCGCAATCATATTAGAAGTTTCCCTTGCAAGAGCAATGAAGCCAGCTTTCCAAATACCATATTAATTTTTGGTACATTTAGTTGGTACATTTATTTGCAATTAACATATTAATCTGCCATCTTTTTTTTTTTATATGCTTAACAATATTGATCAGATTTATATATTAAAAAAAAAAAACCAACCTGCAATGTAAATATAGTCCATCGCCAATGATGCTGATTTTTTTTTTTCGTTTTCAAGAAAAGCTGAATGGATTTTATTGACTGTGAAATGAGCTGTTTTTTAATTGATTATTATTATGAAAACATGAAAATTTCATTAAATAACTAAGTAGAAGTGTTATTGGCATCCTTTACCTAAAATATTTTCAAGTAAGGAGGCTCATAATTTTACTAATTACTTCTCTACTTCATAATTTTTCACCTAATTAAGTAATTTCTGTATAGGTAAAGTTAAATTTAATTTTGATTTATTTGGCAGAAAATTTTATATGATTGAAAATATTTTTACGGCCCGTGGTTTGAGGCAATTTGATTGATCAAAGTGAAATGGAGCTTGCAAAATTGCAGCCCTGCAGAAAGACGATCCAGGGAAACGTAGGGCGTAGATTCAGCTATCACATCATCGATAATAGGGCGGCGTCGTATGTAATAGGCGAAAGCTTCAATTGTCAAACTGGGCAAAATCTTCGCGAGTCGCATCAGGACCGTTCGTCTATTGGATTATCATAATGATGATAGTGATCATGACCCGCAAATCCGCGCTCCTGTTGCCAGTTGTCCTATATTCAATATACTGTTTAAGTTTTATTAAAGTTTCACTCGTTTATTTTTTTTAAGTGCCGACTTCTTATTATGTTAGAAGTCAGAGACACGAATGGACATATAGTATACTTAAGAAGTTTTATTTTATTTTATAAAAAAATTTTATAAAATTTTTATTAAATTGTTTCATATCAATGAGCTGGTTATTTTTTTTTTCCTATGTTGTCACCAAGTTTTTATTTATATTTTAGTTAAAATGAAAATTAGTCACTGTTGAATTGTAAAACGGGGAATGACCGCTATTGTAGGCCACTGAAAAATCAGCCAGCGAAATTCCTGGGAGCTGCCTCCCGTGTCCGTTTCTAATTCAATCTAATCTAATCTTCCCCATAATTTTGCCAATTAAAAACTAACTAATTTTCACAATTCTCATCAGAACTCGAATTCCTGTACAAAATTTCATCTTCTAATGCATCACAGTAAATTAAAAAAAAAAAAAAAGGGGAAAAAAAACCCATCTGGGAAGTTGAAAGAAACTCATGAATGATGTGATTATCATGATATGACAATCATGGGTGGTGATGATGATAAGTCGGATGTGAGAGAGTGGAGAAAAAAAGAGTAAAAAATTTAATAATTACAAACTGGAGCACGATAGCAACGCCCCCTATTCCATACAAATAAATGTAATGATTAATAGAGAGAGAAAAAGAAGGAGGGGCATGGCATCCACAAGACTGCGCAGTCATAGCCGCCATTTTCTTTTGTGGCCCCCTTTTATCGTGATGATTATTATTATTATTTTTTTCCCCTTATTTACTCCCACCACCATTACCATATATTCAATACCCAAATCAATTACCGGCATTCCAGTTTAGGAGAAAACCAAAATAAATTAAATAAATTGAAAAAAGATGCACAAACAGAAGAGAAAGAAGTAAAGATAGGGACTTCAAAAAGCACTGAATTAAATAAAGGCAGAAGCTAAAACAAAACCAAAAAAAAAGTAGAAAAAGCAAGAGATGATGAGAATCTAAGATAGAGAGAGAGATGTATATAGAGAGAGAGAGAGAGCAGCGGCAGAACAAATAGAGCAAAGAAGCAACGGAACAGTTTCCAAAGCCAGAAAGCCAACCCTTCTTCTTCTCGTCTATTGGGTTTTTTTTATTTTCTCTTTTTTTTAATTTGGTGGAAAAAAGTATTGGGTCCTTTTTTTTTTTTTTTTTTTTTTAAGTGGCCTTTTTGCGTTCCCTCTTCTTCTTTCTCTGTCTCTTTTGCTTATTTCTCACGTTACAGTCTTATCCCGTTTACACAGCCACTCCCATTTTCTCTCTTCCCTCTATAAATATACATATCGAGTGGCACTTTTATTCACTAGGCCAATCTTCAATCACAAACAATTGCTAGTGATCTTCTATATATCTTTGGCCCTTCTCTGTGTTCTTTGGGTACATTTTTTTTTTTTCTGGGTTATTCTGTTGTTTGTTTGGGTAACGTGACATGGAAGAAGGGGAGGGAGGGATAGTGGTGGTGGTGGTGAGGGAGTTTGATTCGAGCAAAGATGTTGTGGGTGTTGAGGAAGTTGAGAGAAGATGTGAGGTTGGTCCCAACGGCAAGCTCAGTCTCTTCACCGACCTATTGGGTGACCCAATTTGCAGGGTCCGCAACTCTCCTGCTTTTCTCATGCTGGTACTAAAACCAAAACCAAAAAATACAAAAAAAAAAAAAAATAAATTTATATCCTTGTCCACTAACTTTGTTTTATTTGTTAGAATCAAATAAATGTGATTGACCATTTTCTGTAACTGTTTGCCCGTTTTCACTTTTCTTCTTTTTGTTTTTTTGGTATAGGTGGCCGAACTGGGTGGGGAGATTGTGGGGATGATTAGGGGTTGCATCAAAACCGTTACATGTGGCAAAAAGCTCTCTAGATATATCAAATGCAACAACAACAACAACAACAACAACAACGATCCTATTACCATTACCAAACCCGCTCCTGTTTACGCCAAAGCCGCTTACATTCTGGGCCTTCGCGTCTCTCCTTCTCATCGGTGAGTTTAAATTAATTTGCTCTATTTCTTTATTTATCTAATACATTTCACTATCATCCCCACTTCTCTAGTTTTTATTTATTTATTTATTTCGCGACCCATCTTGCAAAAACAAACAAACAAACAAAAAAAAAACAGTTTGGGCCATTGACGTGACCCATTGTCTCATGGTTCGCAATCCAACGTTTTTAATCACCAGATTGACAACCTCCACTCCTCCTCTTGATTTGATTCCACTTCTTCTCTTTCGCGTCTTTTCACGCTACAAAGTTTCCCTTAATTAAATTACTGTTACGGCGTCGTTTTTAAACCATTTATTTTTCTTTCTCCACCTAAATGAAACAGTCAACATTGTAATCAATCATTAGCATTAAATAACATAGCACAATAATAATAATCATTGGGGCCTGGCTGATTAGCCATTTTTGTATTTGCTTAGTGATATTAAATCGTCTTTAATCCATCGTTTTTCAATTGGGTTTTATTTATTTATTTATTTAACTTTTGGGTGTGCGTTACAGGAGGATGGGAATAGGCTTGAAACTGGTGAAAAGAGTTGAAGAGTGGTTTCGCCAAAACGGCGCCGAATATGCCTATCTAGCAACAGAAAAAGACAACCAAGCTTCCGTCAACCTCTTCACCGACAAATGCGGGTACTCCGAGTTCCGGACCCCTTCGATGCTGGTCAACCCGGTGTTCGCCCACCGGGTCTCCGTCTCCAACCGGGTCACCGTCATCAGGCTCACCCCTCGCGACGCCGAGCTCCTCTACCGCCTCCGCTTCTCCACCACCGAGTTCTTCCCCCGCGACATTGACTCGGTCCTCAACAACAAGCTCAGCCTCGGCACCTTCCTGGCCGTGCCGCGTGGTACTTACGACGGGCCCGACTCCTGGCACGGTTCGGATTCCTTCCTGTCGGACCCACCCGAGTCGTGGGCCGTTCTCAGCGTGTGGAACTGCAAGGACGTTTTTACCCTCGAGGTTCGCGGCGCGTCGCGTGTGGAGCGCACGTTTGCGAAAACGACGAGGGTGGTGGACAAGTTGCTGCCGTTTCTGAGATTGCCCTCGATGCCCGACGTGTTCAGGCCATTCGGTTTCCACTTCCTGTACGGTCTGGGTGGAGAAGGCCCACGCGCGGCGCAGATGCTCAAAGCGTTGTGCGGGTACGCGCATAATTTGGCTAAAGAGCGTGGCTGCGGCGTTGTGGCCACGGAGGTTTCGAGTTACGATCCATTGAGGCTGGGAATTCCCTACTGGAAAATGATGTCGTGCAATGACTTGTGGTTCATTAAACGGCTGGAGAAAGGCTACAGTGACGGCTCGGTCGGTGACTGGACTAAGTCACCCCCTGGCTTGTCTATTTTTGTTGACCCAAGAGAGGTTTAAGTATTAGCAATGGTAGTACCCACCAGAAAAAAGAAAATTAAAAAAAAAAAAAAGTTGGGGTAAGGTAAACAACCAAAGAAAAAAAAAGGGTTGAAAGTGGAGGAATTTGTGGGATAGCAAAAAAGAGGGGAATGAGAAGATATGGGCTTTTGTTGTAGTAAGAAGGGAATATCCTCTTAACTTTAGTTTATTTCTCCAACTTTTGTAAATGGATGTGGCTTTTTAGATCCTATTCCAGCCAAACAGGGCCTTAGTTTCAATGTGGGGATGACCAACTTTTTGAGCTTAATATTAACTTTACTGATATTCCAAAGTCTATGTTAGCGGTTCATGGATGAGAATGAGATGAGAAAAATCATGGGTGAATTCGAATATCCAACTCCTTGAAATTCTGTGCATGCAAAAAATCTTTTATCACCTCATCATGACCTTTTTTGGCCGCATCATTTTCTTTGTTTTCTTTTTATAGTTTTTGTAAGTTCGATTTGAGTAATTCGGTTGTTAGTATCTTCCTAATTTGAGTGGCATCATAGTAAAATGCCCTTTAAGCCTTTGGACCACCTTTGTCTCTTGTGAAGACATATTTGTCTTTCGAATTGCACATGATTATTCTATTGAAAATGAGATATCAAAAACTTATTTTTATATGCGAGATTTAGACATGAATCCACAAAAAATATTATGATGCATCATAATAATTTACGTACTTTTAATAGCTATATGATCTTAAATGATAATGGGAGCAACAAATGCTCTTTCAAATTCTGTCATGCATCAAGACAATCTACATCAATTATATACATAGCGGCTTATGATTTATGCACGGTACCAAAGACGATGTCATAATTGAGGTGCTTTTGTGGATGAACTTGGTGGTGTTGGCGGGTTCTTTTTATGGGTATTTGCTTTTATACCATGAAACTGACTTTTCCCCTGTTTCTGGTGACATTCATAAAACCAAAAAGAGCATTACACATGGAGCCATGGACCATAGAGGAGGTCCCGAGATTGTGATGTTAATAAATTCTAGACGCCAATGTATAAAAATATCTATAATGTATATAATTGTGATGGGATAATATTTCAACAATATCTACTAAATTTCTCTTAATTCATTTTAGAGATAGGTTGATTATTTAACATTTTATTATTTCTTAATTTGATGGAAAAAAACTATATTGATACACTAAAATTTTTTAGAATTCAAAAAAAATTTAAAAGGAAAAATGTTTTTGTTATGGAGACTAAGTTAAATCTTATTTAGAAAATCTAATTGTTCACATTTTTTTCCTATTTTTTAGGTGCTTGATTAAAACTAATAGTATACAATAATTGACTTGTAAATTAACTTTTGACCATAAATATAATGAATTAAACAATGAAAAGCAAGCACAAATCCTTCAGAAAAAGATAATATATTACGTCAGAGCTACATAGAAATAGAAATATTTTGATGGCATGTGCACAATACAATTCGTTCACATGGCTTTTTTTTTTTTTTTTAGTTTCAAGAATCTCGGATCACTTTTTTAAATATTTTAATGTGCATTGAACATATTAGACTTGTAGTGCTTAAAAAGAAAATATTAGACCTCTAAATCAAAAAAATTATAATTATATAAGTATAGAGTTGACAAAAATATATTGCTATTTTATTATAAAACAAAACTTAAAAGTCTTAAATACTTTTTCTTGAATGTTTACAAGATTTTAACGAAATCCTTTTCAATGTGTTACCAGATGATTTCCCGGTGTTCATATAGCTAGGCCAACCACGCCATAATGCAAGGTTATTTGTTGAGAAATCGAATCACCAACTCAAGAGGTAACAGCATACAAATAAACACCATTATGTTTTCTTCTTTTTCTTCTTCTTTTTTAGTTTTTTTTTTTTTTTGGTTTGGAACATCGAACATAGGACACAGAGACCATTCACGGGATCGTCATTGAAAGAACATATGATATTATGATGCACCATATATCTTCTAAAATTACAATATATTTTTGAAAAATTACAATATGCTTTGTCCAAATGCATTACATGTTAGTTATTATCTGCCAAAGAAAATATCGTAGTTGATTGCACATTCCTGCACCGTCGACCATGTGACCACCTAGCTTTTCCCATAAAATTATTCTTTCCTATCTTCCATCCTTAGCAATATAACAGGAATCTAACCAAAAAAACAAATGTCATGCGCAAGATCAATTATTATCACTAACAAGGACCTAAACAGGTGGACAAGTGTTAGGCAAGACTTGACCTCGGCTTTTTTTGGTTATCCCCCCAAAAAAAAGGACTTTGGATAGCATTATTGTCATCTAGTGTGATAGATTAACAAAACCCAGATGCGGAAGTTCGCTCTCCAATATTTTTTGTTAAGTTTCTTAGCAAAAGACGACCACTAAAACAAGGAGGGGGCGGGGCTTTGCTATAGACTAAAAGACGACTACTTCTTGTGTTGTTGAGATAATAAAGATTACCTCTTATACCATTACTAAATTAAGTGGTGAGACTAAACGTACGTTCGTCTTATGGAGTCTTAAACGGTCTTGTTGGGCTTGTGGGGTTTACTCCCTCACATATTTAGTGTAGATAGTTTGATCTATTTCGTATGATAACACGATATAATCCTCCCTACTTGTCCATTTTGTGGATAAAAAAAGAAAAAGAAAAAAAGATTAATGAAATGCTTTTCTTGAATGGGGCAATGTCACGTTTGTTCTTGCAATTCTTTAGCTTAACCAGAAAATATGTGAGTGGTTCAGGTAAAAGCAATATGGTTGGGGGAATATTATCACTTATAAAGTATGATCAAATATATATGGTCGGCATTTTGGCTTGCTTTTCTTCGCAAGTCTTTGCAAGTCAATCACTAAAAGTGGCCTAACCCTTTTTGTCATTTGACCAAAAGTGAGCCATCTTTTGGGCTGTTCTTTAACCATCTTTTTTTTTCTTTCTTTGTATTGTTAAATAAGCTATATTACAAAAACCCTAGAATATGGGGCGTTATTAACAAAGGCAGAGCTCTATCTTAGTAAGGATCGAAGGCTTGACATCCTTAGTCAATAATTGCAAATATTATATTCAGTAATGTTCATCTTTTTGGCCTACAAAGTGTGCACATGCATATTTTTTTATGTGTATACTTATAATTTGTTAATTAAACATGTTATTTAGTATTTTGATCAAATTTATTATCAATGATTCTAGTATCCTAAATTACACATTTATAATCATTAAATACATCATTATAACCATTATATTTATATTATCGCATTACTTTCGTCTCCATATAACATTTATCTTGCTAAAATTGGGAGGTTAAATGTGTTAAACCTTTGAACTTTTGAATTTTTCGGTTCATTTACCAGCTCAATTATTAAAACCTTGAGATAGATGATATTAGGTAGCAGTAGACGTAGGACTTTTGTTATGTCGAGAAAATGCGTGTTTACAAGAGCATCTTTTAAGGCAACCACGCACTCAGTGGTCCATTGAATCGCTTTTGTCTGCAACTCCGAATTTTGATTAGAAAAAAAGTTTAGTGACTTCATTTATATAATTTTAAAATAATTACAAACTGATATGAATTATTAAATAATTAAATTTAAGAAAAAATAAATAAATAAATAAATTGTCAAATATTATTGATAAGATTGTATTATTACTTTAAAATTATCTAAGTGAGATAATCTTTTGATTAAAAGATTCAGCAAAATGGGAACTACCCACATTGACTAACGCTGTTCGGTCCAAGTCGTCCTAAGAACTACACTACTTTATTAGTGAAAGTGAAAACATGGTGAATTTGTCGGTGATGTTGTCGAGCGGGGTTTTTTCTTGTGTTTATATGGGCAAACACTCAATCCAAGTCAAGGTCACGTTAACCTTGTAGGTTTTTGATGTAGTTAGGTCAAGTTTGAAAAAGAGGACGTGCCATTGCCAAATAAGCCTTTACACCCACTTGTCTGTCCAATATAAGGTTACTGTTGATGAAGTCAACGCAAGTCTACACAAGATAAATCAAGGGGAGAAGTCAAGTACAACAATATCCAGGATAAAATACAAGAGTTAGTGTGTCCGAAACGCGAATTTATATTACATATTATAACCATTAAATATATGTTTGTGATAATTTTTATCAATTGCAATCACATATCCTAGGGCTAAAAAATTTACACTAACCATTATTATAATGTAATGTGTAATCACGTTTGGAACGCATGAGATTATTCTCGTTTCTGTATTCAAAATAAAATTGGTTATTTTAAAGACTAATCTGGTGAGGTAGGAGTCTTCGGACTAAATGGCAATGATAAAAATTAAAAAATGACAACAATATTATTGTATATGCATGCATCATGTAATTAGACATGCCTTATACGTGAAGAAAGCTACAAACTATGAGAGAAAGAGAATGAGAGAATTAGAATAATAAAAGAGAATGAGAATGGCTCGACAATAGAAAGAGAATGAGAGAATGAACTTCTATATATTTTATTAAAAGAAAAAAGTACCCGTCTAGACATTTTTATCCAATTTTTTGTCCGAATAATGCATTAAATTACAACCTTCTTTCATTTTTTTTACAATTACATCGATACCTTTTGCAATAAAAAAATGAAGTGTTTTTTTTTTCAAATTTTATCAATATAATTACAAAAATATAAAAACTCGTTACAATTTCATGAATCATTCAAAACAAAATCGTCCAAACATATAATTGCCTCTTTTACTAAAAGGGATTACAGAGACAGAAACACTGACGAGGCAATTGACAATATCACAATAATGTAGAATAATATCAACAAAGTGTCACCGTTGCGTGTCACTATTGCCTTGACAATAAATGCTTTATTTAGGTCATATATAATAGTTCACAAAATAAAGCATTTGTTGTCAAGGCAATAATGACACTTTATCGTTAATAATACTCTTCATGAAACAATATTATGTTTTAATTACAAACCTGAAAACACCCAATTACGACATTTAATGACTAAAAGCCAAAACTCTCAAAACGTATCAAAAAATTTTTATTTTTCTTGCCCCAATTTGACAAATTCAACTATTGTGCTTACAGAAGATTTTTTAAGCCCATAATTTATTTTATTTTTGTGTTTAAGTCAATATTATAAATGTTATCAAAATTAAGAAATAAGAATCAAGGAAACAATGAACTCAGAACAATCGAAGATATACGCGAAATTGATTCGACTTTAGTTAAAGTCAATTAACAAAATTAAGAAAGAGAAAAGAATTAAGAAGTTAGCAATAGAATATTCCTAGCATTATGGTCCAAACACCAATCGCATGATACTTAAGAGAAGGAAAACAAAGAAAATGGAGAGTTGGAGGCACACCATTGCCAATTACCTTATATTGAATAATTAGCGACAGTGTAGACAATTTATTACATAAAAAGTTGATGCATGGGAAAATGGATCCTAACATCACAAGGCTCCTACTAACTATAAAATCCACGGTAAGCTTCCATTTTTAATTCCCCGCGCACACCCGCCACTCGCTCTCTCTCTCTAGCCCTCCTATGTTTCTGTTTTGTTCTGTTTTTCCTCTACTTTCGTTTCCCTTGTTCTCGCTTCTCTTTTTTCAATGGGGCAGCGGCTAGAACCCACTGCCATTGAGCATGGGATTTGGTTTACGTCTTGACATCACACCCTTTTTCCTAGACTTAGTGGAGCAGAACCTATACTGCTCCAAAAATGAGGTCACAACTAGTAATTACTCAAGTCAGGTTTAAGTCTTGATGGTTTTTAAAAACTTGCTGCAGAATTTGTAGCAAAAAGAATAAGATCAAAAGACTCCTTCTTCTTCTTCTAACTTTTATTGATAAACTAACTTCTTTATATACAAAACTTACAAGATAAATTAGTTACAAATTTAAACACTACTAACAAACTTTCAAGTTTAAAATTGTAGATAAAGTTGTTTAATAACTAAAGCAGATAAATCTATGATAAGTTAGTTAGACTTATTCAAACTTAAATAATTCAAACTGAAACTTGAAATTTGAATTCTAAATTTGATCTTGACTACAAAATGGCAGCACATCTGCCAACACTGGGCTAACTTTTTGCATGTTTAAAATTGTCTCAATTCTTCAAATATGATTCTCAAACTCTCCAAAAAAGATTCTGGTTTTTTATCCAAAAGTTGCTGGAAACTCTCTTGTCAAACTTGTTCTTCTTTTTCATCTCATACTCTTGCAACTTCACAAACTACAGTACTCTTGATTTCACTAAAACTCATTGATTTTGTCTTCTAAACTGAAAAAAAAACATACTAATTTTTTAAGTTTTCAAAATTCTTTTACTAAAACTTTGGTTTTAGTCTTTAAAACTATGGTTTTAGCTAAGAACTCTGGTTTTTAAACTGATTTTAGTAAAACATACTCAACTTTTACCATGCAAACTAATCCATAGGGTCTTGAAATTGTTAAAAACTGGTTGTTGGAGTCTTCTAATAGGGGTGTATATTTCTATTAAGCTGTCACTCCTCTGCTAGACACCTTCAACCTCTTCATTCTTTCAAATATCTAAAATTTTGTTGCTTGAGCTAACCATCAAACTTTTTGGTTTGTGAACCACAATGCAAACTGATTTGTACTTCCTTATTTCTCTTCTTAAAGTTATAGAGGTTATATGATTTGATGAACAAGACAATTGATGTGGCTGCACTCCTTTGATTTTAGAAATTAATCATAACACTGATTTTTTCTGCTGTAAAATCTTCAAAGATATGGTTTTTAGTTTGGTGGGGAAAACTCTCTAGTTTTCTCTCTCACTTAAGTGTTTGAACTTTCTTTTACTCATTCTTGATAGGTCATTAAGGATTTTACTGCTATGATACTACTGATGATTTTTGAAACCTTGCTGCAGAATTTGCAATAAGGAGAAGGAGATCGAAGGACTCCTCCCACTTCTTCTAACTTTTATTGATAAAATAACTTCTTTATAGAAAAACCTTACAAGATAAATCAATTATAAATTCAAATATTGCTAACAAACTTTCAAATTTAAAATTACAAATGAAGCTCTTTGATAACCAAACTAGCTAAATCTAGATAAGCCAATTAGACTTATTCGAACTTAAACAATTCAAACTAAAACTTGAAACTTGAATTCTAAACTTAATCTTGGCTACAAAATGACAGTACCATCAAGCTGCCAACAAGTCTCACCTTGATGACTTTGGGTCTCTACAAAATTCAAAGAAGTTGAAAGCTTCAAAATTTTCTACCTCATTACTCAAAATAGGCTTATGGGAGGTGATGAATAGCATCTATCTAAGTCTTTTTTTTTTTTTGACCACCTTATCATCGATTTCATTTTTTATTTGTTTCATGATGGAAAAATCACGTGTTACAGAGAGTTTCTCACAGTGAAGGTGATGTGGTGGCCAAGTATTACTAGGCCAAAAGAAAGTTGATGTGGGAAATCTTAGAAGCGAGGTTGAAAAGAAAGAAAGAAATTCAGCGGTCTAATATTCCATCATGGAAGTTAAAATTCAGGAGAATGAACCTGAAATTTTGCATATTGAGGTTCTTCTTTAAATGAATCATTTATTTTTGTTGTTGTTGTTTTAAAAAAAAAAAATAATAATACTCATTATGGAGTTCACTATCTTTTCCTTCTCATCTCAGATGTGCTGTCAAGGATGATAGCATCGGCAATACAGTCCAATTGGCTACATGGCCTACGCCTGTCACCATACTGCCCCACGATTTCCCATGTGTTCTTTGCCGACGACACTTTGCTCTTTTCGGAAGCCTCTGTCATGGAAGCGGAACGCCTCTCATCTTTAATGGAGTCTTATTGCAGAGCCTTCGGCCAAGCTATCAACTACTCAAAATCCGGGATCCAATTCAGTACCAATGCCTCAAGTCAGCTCCGGGACAGCATCCAACACATCCGAAAAATGGGAAGGATGAATGAAGTTGACAGGTACCTCGGCTTACCAATCCAGATTGCGAGGTCTAAGATAAAGGCTTTTGATCACATCCGCAGAAAGTACAAAAGAAGCTTCAAACCTGGAAAATGAGACTGCCGTCACAAGCCGGAAGGGGCACTTTAATAAAATCGGTCATCACTTCGATATCGGTTACGCTATGTCAGTCATTAAGTGTCCTAACGCTTTGTGCTGCAGGTTAAACTCACTAATCTCTCAGTTCTTGTGGGGGCAAAAAAAGGATGAAAAACGAATACCATGGATGGGTTGGGGGAAGCTGACTAGAACTATTGGACAAGGTGGACTTGGTTTTAGAGACCTGGTGGCTGTCAATCAAGCCTTGCTTGCCAAGCAAGGTTGGAGGCTAATCATGCGGGGATTGTACTCCCCAGCCTCATCTTTTCTTTCCTTGAGATGTCCTAGAGAGTGCTCATGGGGCTGGCGCGGGCTACTGCATGGAAGGGAATTGCTTAGGAAAGGCATCTGATGGAAAATAGGTGACGGCAGAACAGTGACCATATGGGATATGCCATGGGTTTCGGACTTACATGGTTTTAGAATTCAATCACAAAAGCCTCCAGAATGTGGTGTTTTATATGGTAAAGGACCTTCTGTTGCCAGGTTGGGGAATATAGAACACAGAGATTATATCCAAGTTTTTCAACGCTGAGGAGGTAAAGGCTATTAAATGCATCGCCATTGGTTCCAACCCCACGCCAAATTCAATTGTGTGGCACTATGAGAATACAGGAAAATACTCAGCTCGAACGGGGTATCATCTAGCTAAAAGCCATCAGAGAAGTTAATTTGGAGGGCACTCAACAATGCTTTACCCACACATGAGAAGTTATTCGAGAAGGGTGTCAGTGCCCACCCGACTTGTTCAATCTGTGGGGGAAAACCAAAATCAATTGAACATCTACTCTTTTTTTGTCAACATGCAAGGGCCACATGGTTAGCCGAAACGCTTGGATATAGACCATCCCCTTTAGGCTTTACACCGTTTCCTAAATGGTGGGAGTCTCTATCCAACCAGATGAAGATCGATGAATATGAAGACATTATGTCCCTGGTGGCAATACACTGCTGGCATATACGGAAAGCCAGGAACCGATGCATTTTTTATGCCTATCAACCGGTACCGACACGCACTGCTGACAGGATCAGGACCTCTATAGAACAAACAATCATCAATCGAGGCATGGAACACCCAAACAGAAACCTCCCACCCACCCATAATCACAAGTGGGAACCACCCCCTGAGAGACATGTCAAAATTAATTGTGATGCCTCTTATGATGTCCACTCAAGAAGGGCAGGCATTGCTGTGGTGGTTCGTAACAGAAAAGGAAGAATCCTGGCGGGTCTCACCTTCGCACAACACTCCCAGTCTGGTCAAATGGCAGAAGCCTTGGCCCTTCGTGCGGGTACCCAGCTTGCAAGGCAATTCCAAGGTCATCACATCATTTTGGAAATTGATTCTCTGGAAATTTACAAAGCGTTATCTGGGCCTCCCACTGAATGGCCCTTGGCCATAGGTCCCATCCTCAATGATGCTGTCATTTTTTTGAAGTCTTCTGACTTGTGTAAGTGTACAATTGTTAGACGCACTGCAAACAAAGTGGCTGATTGGATGACATATCATTCTAGGATTGGATCGTGTCCCCTAAACTGGATGACAAACCCTCCAGATCCACTTAAACTTTTGTTATCTTTGGATCAATCTTATGGATGAAAGCATCATGCTTCTTTTCGTCAAAAAAATAATTATATATATATATATATATATATATATATATATATATATATATATATATGTGTGTATGTATGCATGTTTGGAAAAAAAAAATGTGGAAGAAAATGGGTGAAACCATTGTTGTCGAGATGCCCATTAGACAATTGGGCCATGGGAAGCCCCAGTCCATCTTTTTTTTTTTTTTAAACAATTCGAACATAAGTTACTCATTTAGAAGTCCAAGTTTTAATCAACTACTTGGGTTTCGAGTGTGGCTCGAATCATGGAAGACCAATTTGATCAAAAAAATAAAAATAAAACCTTAATCTCAAATGTGCCCCCAGATCATAATTACACGAGTATTAGTTGTTTGTGTAAGTGCAATCCATCAACTGTCAAGGACCTGTTTTGCTACTTTGAACCACTTACCGAAAGTCAGGACACCAGTGCACCCGTACATAGAGCAGTCATACCAGTACATATCCCTTCATCGACAATGAATTTGAGCATATATTTCAAACCAAAAAAAAAAAAAAAACAAAACAAAAAGGACAATGAATTGGAGCATGGGCCTCCGTGGGTCACGATGGACTCATAAGTCCTATAGAGAAGAGGAATACAAAACTGGAAGTTCCGTGCTCACCGTTGAAGTGGGCCTCCATTACGGGTGCACTGTTGATGTTTTCTGTGTAAACCTTCTCTATTTTGGTGTAAAAAGGATAAAACAAATAAAACAATCATAAGAGAAAGCAACAGGTGCAACTCATTAGGAATTTGTTCTGCCTTTTTTTTTTTTTATTTATTAAGAGGCCCACCCAATTTTCCTAAAATCTATATTCCCTTCTCATGTTTAGAATTTAAGACCTTTAAAATAAAATTTATATTTCTTAAGCGGGTGTTTCCAAAGAAAAAGGGACGCAGTTTTCTTTGTTGGGTTTGTAACCGTTCATTTTTTTTGGGTCAAGTTGGCCCATCCATTATAGACTAATCCGTTTCGATTAAGAGATATTAGGAACGAGTTGTAGACTAATTCTGACCTTGAATTAGGAAAAACCCCTTTCTCTAAACTTTTTTGCATGAAAGTGAGAAATTGTAAACCAAAAGGGCACGAAATGTTCCATCGATTCCTAACTCCCTAACTCTTGGGATGTGAAACAAGGTGTTGTCCGATCCTATGTTATCGGGTCCACCACCGGGGGAGTCCGTCAACGTGGTTCCAAAAAAAAAAAAAAAAAGACTACAACGACAAACATGGCTTTAAGAAGGAACCAAAAACAAAAGCTAGTGATCAGTTGGCTGATGCTGTCAAGAGGTCTACGAGGGCATGTACATCCATTCCATCAAGTTCTAGCAATAACAATATTGATAGACCAGTGTTCACCTAATTTTTCCACGTTCCCGTGTTTGTATTATTTTTTTAAGACATTTGATATATGATATAAAGTATAGTAATATAGAATAAGTTAATTTTATTCTATTATATTTTATGTAGAACAAAAATAATTTATCATATATTATCTTACTTTATACCATGTACCGAACGCACCTTAGTTTCTTTTATGAACACAGTCATAGTAAGTTGGAGAGGAGATTTATCCAGGTACTTGACTGGAGAAGGCACCACAATTGTTGGATGTTTGCGTTCTATTTGTTCCACTAACAATTGGGAACCTCTCAGCCCCTTGGACCTAAGGCACACTAATAACTATGTCCACCTGCATGAGGTACATAGCACCTATACTAACTACTTTGTCCACATCTTCATTTGCCAAAGCCACATGATTCCATCATAGAACTTGGGAATTCAGTACAGTCAACTATCAATCAACTTATATATTCTTAAGCCATCAAGTCTGAAGAGCTGGGGCCTTTCAAATATTTCACTGAAAAAGGGCAGTTACAGCGCATTTCTTAAGCAGAAAGGCCAAGAAAGGAAGTTTAGGTGCCAACATCTCTTGTATGGGGACAACTGATACTGAAACAGTCTCATAGAAATCCATCCCCCATGATCTTTGCTCTTCTGCATGAAAGACTCACGTCAAGAATCAGGTGGACAAAGTCAGTGGGTTCTCTAGAATCCTAATGATCAAGTCAGTGGGATAATGTTACAAGCCAACAGAAAAATGGGAAGCTGTAGTTCTGCTTAAGGATGCCAGTGACTAAGATACAGATTGTCTTCTGCTTCTGGAAGGGGTGGATTTTGTCTCCTCTGCAGTTGCAGAACCGGGGCTCTCCGATGTATCAGAGCTACTAATCTCACCATTTCGTTCTTTGTTCGACCAGAGCTTTGAGAAGACCTTTGACATGAGTAAACCTTTCATTTTATTGGCAGCAGCTCTTTCTGCGTCGTTTTTGGCACCTACGTTCAGATTTCTGTCGCTGCCACTTCTACCTAGTCGTAGAGTTGCAAGTTCCCCTTTCAAAGCCTTGATATCTTCGGCTGTTGGCACGGCATCCCAGTCCTCTTCTGTGTTTGTTGTAGTGGACCTCGAGCTCCCATGAGAGCCACCAGGAAGCAAGGCCCTAATCGACCCAGGTAGTTCTGCTGTACCACTGCCAGCAGATGATGCAGATTGCCTGACCTGCTCAAAGAATAGTATCTGCACAACAATGCGCAGAGGAAGTCTCTCATTTTGCACTGCATGCAGGCAGGCATCTGCTGACAACTTTCTGCAGTCCATCAATCTGCATATTCTCTTCCTCTCACTTTTGCTTATCACAGGGTGTTCCTGTGCCAAAAATAGCAATCCGTTAAGTAGCAATTACTTGAAGCAGAGACATCAGAATAAGCAACCTTTTATTGAGAAAGGCAATTGAGAACCTAAACTTAAATAATATGTAAAGCTTAAAAGTATGCATAATATAAAAGTGAAAAAAATCACCTTAATATACATATCAACGGCACGGTAAAGCCCATCATGGAATGGCCTAGGAAAACTCGACACCAAATCAGCAAGACTGACAAACTTTGAGAGAGGTAAATTGGAATCTCTTGAAATCTCAGCAAGATACCCCTCAACTAGCTTTGCTACCTTCACCTTGGGACCATCTGACCCAAACTTTGGGCTTCTAATCTCCCGGAATTTGTTTTCCGAGGTTAAAGTTGTTTGGACATTCTGCTCATGTTTCACAAACTCCTCAACCAGGCTTTGCACAATATCCACATCGTACATCAGTGCTTCGCCTGCTGGTGCTGGAATCAAAAGATCAGACACAGTAGCTGCCTCGAGCTGTTGGCTAATTCTCCTCATCAGTTCATTCCTTTCCAAATCTCCACATTCTAACAAAATTGCTGCTCTTAATAACTTAAGCATGAAACCACAAGGAACACTACCTTTTTCTGTAGGCAGTAGCCGCAGAATTGTGTCTGCTAGTGATCTATATTTTACGACATCACCACTCTGTACCATACCATTGCTAAAGCCTGGCAACCTTCTCAGGGCATATGCATTAAGTGCTTCTCCAATTATATCACCGGAGACTCTACCCTTTGCTTTGATTGTTGTAATTACCCTTTTATACAGATCAACCTGTAGCTCACAGAGATCTTCTACCCACCAGTCTTTAGGGACCGTTTGTGATTTTCTCAAACCATTCCAATGTGTTTCCTTTCCATTTTCTGATGGCAACTTTTTCCTGTTATAGGTGTATGACCATTCAACTTTAGAGGTATCGATGCAAGCCTTTGAAGCAATGGAATCAAGACAACGGCTGACTAACTTCAACTCTTCAGACAGAGGAAGAAACAGCCTTGTGGTTTGCAGGACTATGATTGAGTCCTTCCAGCTGTAGAAGATGCTAGAATTTAGGAACACTTCAATCTTGTAGATGAGGTTGCCTTTCTCAATGGTTTCATACATCTCAAGGTACTCTGCTGCACACCGAGCTGCTACCACATTGTATGCGTTGAGAGTTACGATCATGCCATAACAAAACTTTGCACAGATTTCAAAAGCGGCAGGTCCACCAGGGATTTCATGGATGTAAATTTCATCGGAGCTCTCATCACTTGCAGTTGCTGCCAGCTTCTGCAGACATGCACTCTTGGACAACAGCGGAAACTACAAAATAATTGTAAAAATTAGGCCGCCATTTAGAGAAAAAATGAACAAATTTCCAAAGCATAACACTTCTTTTCTGCAACCAAGGTGAGTTTGACTTGTGCAGGATATTGTGTGACGTTTATGCACAAAGGTGATTAGATTGCTGTTATTGTATGACCAAGTTAATGTATCAGGTCCAAGTTCATATAGAAGCTATACCTTGTGCAGATAGAATTTCACTTCACCAACATTAACAACTATGTCAGTTGCCAACTCAGTTGCCACATACCTGAATACACAAAAGTTGCTCCAATTAGTTTGCAATTGCTTAACCAATTTTACACAAAAAAAACAAGTAGAATGAGTAGCAGAAACAATAGAAATGTGGTGCCAGAGAAAGATGCAAATTACCAAGTTAAGTGGAATGTCAAGTACAATCTTTCAGAAAGCATGAAAAAAGTAGCAAGCTGTTTCTTGCACGTAAAGGGACATTTTTCCTAATACAGCATAACAGGTATTTGAGAAACAAAATTAATTTATACAAGGCGTGTGACACTGCCATACAAGTCAATTAGAGCCAATTGTCATTTTAACACAAATGAACTAAGAAAACAATATAATGGTTTTCATTACAAACAGAGTAAGATGGGAAAAATTTTCTGGTCTACGCTATAAAACTTTGGATGACAACCATCATAATATCACTTTAACATAACATATCTCTAAAGGCAGTTTGCTCCCTCATAAAACAATATACCTAAAACCAGCCAGATAATGGACACCGCAACAGGGAAAATTAAACACCCCCAAAACAAAAGGCACCAAA
Source organism: Carallia pectinifolia (assembly GCA_037832335.1). NCBI lineage: Eukaryota > Viridiplantae > Streptophyta > Magnoliopsida > Malpighiales > Rhizophoraceae > Carallia > Carallia pectinifolia. The sequence continues at coordinate 25,712,391 of CM075449.1, forward strand.
CGCGGAAAGAATTCACCTCCTTTTTTTTTTTTTTTTGGTAAAAGCTGGAACTTTAGTAGGGAGAGTGAGAGGCAGTCAAAAACAGATAGTAAAGAAGGCAAGTGCCATGGATGACAAACCAAACCAGTAAAAGCAAAATTCACATTTGATCTGGCCATTTTCACTGCAGCCATACGTTGTTGAGTGAGGGTAGTGTCTCCAAACCATTTCTTCATTAAAACACTAAAGCTAAATTAAAACAGCTCACATACACAGAGTTGAGTGGAAAATGGATTGATCTATACCATATGCATATCGAAATAGGCTGTTGAAAAACAAAGGCTAAATTTTATATGATCCGTCTGGTAACCACTTACATTGTCAAAGCAAAAGGGAAAAAAGAAACATGCAATCAATAATCAAGTAGCAATGAACCTGAAATGATACATCACTAGTCTTCCATACAGATTTCTTCAATAGACCAAACTGAAGAGACTTTTAGCAAGTATGGATCAATTAGGCAACTAAAAATGGCTACGGTATATGAGATTTTCATTAAAAAGACATATCATTCCATACCTAGAGCATATCGTTGCCGATATACCAAGAAAGAAAAAACCCAGAACATCTGTAAACAAGCTCGGCTAGAATTTAAACAAAAATAGCCAACACAAAGCAGGACTTGAAAAACCCACTGGAGACTAGAGAAACACAGAGAGAGAGAGAGAGAGAGAGAGAGAGAGAGAGAGAGAGAGAGACTCCAGCCAGAGATCTTTAACTCACCTAATATTGTCTCCATCAGCCTGAAATGAATCGGGCTTAGATCCAAGTTTCATAAACTTCATCCTGTCAAAAAAGACCAGTTCCTTGGCTTTCCACTTCAAGACTCCAATCCAAGCTTTTTACACCAATTCACAAAAACCCCAGAAGTCGATTTCAAAAGGCTAAGTTGCGGACTATCTAGGCTTTCAGCCAAAAGAAGGTAGGTTTGGTTTTTGACGAGTTTCTTAGTAAGACCGAATCTTGTCCACAAAACCAGGCTAGAAAGAGAGTAAATGGGGATAGTTGGGTGTCTGTCAAAGTGAAAGTGGTTGCTTCCAAACTGAGTAACAAAGTCCCAAGGATCACGGACAGAGAAGGTTAACTAGTGAGACATTGCCTAAAAATTCTCTCAAACGTTAGAATAAACTAAAACAAGAAACACAACCCCACTTGCTCATTACTGACACCACCTGCCTCGTTTAATTGTTTATCATTCTACCTTTGTGTCTTTGGTCTCTCACGCACACACAAAAACCAAGAGACCTATTCCACCACCAGGTCCTCAGGTTTCTCCACCCAACAACAGCCCAGAATCCACATTCCTTTACGAATCCGATTTTGTTCTTCGATTTAAGCTGCTACAACACCTGTAACGAGACGAAGACAGCATATCTTGGTATTAGTTCAAGGAACCACCCAAAGAGTGGACCAGAAGCATCAGTACCAAAAAGGTTGTTTGAAAAGTGGTTGTAAAAAAAAAATAAGATCATAAAAGGCAAACAAAATTGTTCAAAAATAAAAAAGAGTTGAATAAGTAATGTAATTAGAATCAAAGCCATGAATATAACACAGAAATAAATTTACTCAAAAATCCCAATAACACATACAGAGCTTGAAGTGTGTAAGCCAGTTTTAGATTAAAAGATGGGAAAAGAAAGAAAAAGAAATATTCCAGCACAGATGAAGCATTACAGGACCAGAAGCATCAGTAACAAATGAATCTAAATTCTAGGACTTCACCTAATATAATTGTTTCTTTAGAAGCCACACCCAAAAGTGTCCCAGAAGAAAGCAACTTTCTTTCTTGCTTATCAGTTTGAAGCAGCACCAAAGAGGAAGCAAATAAGCATGGCAACTGGGGTGGGGGGAAGATGAGGGAAATCAACAAGAAAAACAAGCACAAAAGAAAAAAAAAAAGATAAGATAATGTTCAGTGCATGAGGAGGGGGAGGGGGTGACTAAAGTACCTGCAGGACAAGACCAAAGAAGGAGCAAACCCCACATAGCACAAAATCCTCCCAACAACAAATCCCAAAAGACTTCCCATCAAAAAGATGAGCTGTTTTTCATCTTTGACAGCCACCACTGCCCCTCCACACCCACAAAAGGCCAAATCTCAGAATGTTCCCTCTTTCTCTCTCTCTCTCTCTATATTTAATTTCCTTTGAATCAGCACCACCGCCCCCACCACCACTACTACTTTACCACAAACACCACCTCCTTTCTTTCTTGTGAATTTTCTTTCACTATATAGTACAAGACTTCAATAAACAACAACCCAATAATAAAAACTTGTGACAATGCTTTCCAAAAATGCTGTCTCTGTTTCAATTTTAACACCCAGAGGGAAAAAAAAAAAAAAATTTTGCTTTTTGCTGATAACAAAAGCAAAGCACCGAGAGATTTCTTTTAACGAAAGAGAAAAAGAGAAGGAAAACCCAAAAACCACGAGGCTCCCACCTCACCACTTTCTCTCTCTAAACAGCTCACTGTCTCTCTCTACAATGTAATGCACGCCAATCTGACATGCCCAACTTTGATGTTCCCTTATCAAGTACAAAACTGACTCGGAAACTTCACATTTGGGATTGTTTTTGATAAAGTTTGTTAACAATACATGCAGCATGCGGTCGTATGCATCATTATATTTTAAAAAATATATTAAATTTAAAAAAATAAATAAGTCAACAACACTATTAAATAGATTGTATACGTTTTGTATATTTTTTATTAAGGTGTGATATAGTTGAGCTCCACTTTTCAATCTCTTAAAAATCACCAAAAAAGAGAAATGTAAAATTTATTAAAATAAAAAATATTATTTTTTTATAAATTATAATTCAAGTAATCATTTTAATGAAAAAAAAATTGGAAATCTTTCATACACGGATTAAATGAACCGAGAAATCCACGCATCATACGTGGCAGAATTAAAAATGATATCTGCATGACATTTAGGGGTTTGAAAAAAATGACGTAGCAATTGAGTTGTAAAATTTTTCAATAGTTTGTTTAAAGGAAAACCTAGACACAGCGAAAGAGATCAGGGAGGCGCCGCCGCGATCGTCGCTGTGGAGAGAACAAGAGCGGCTTCGATTTTTGGAGGAAAAAGCAAATATCGAAGGTCTGCCGTTGTTCTGAGAAGGAACCAGTGAACCAAATAAGAGAGGCAAAGTGAAGATTGTGAAGGGGGTGAAGTATTCAATACCTATATCTATTCATATAACTACCCAGAGTTAAAAAGAAATAAAAATTAAATGTCTATCAACTTCTTGCAGATAGCTTCGATCCTCGATTCTCTACCTCTTCCCAGTTCTCATTTCAATTCGTAGTTGTACATGTTTTTTTTTGCTAAAGTTATTAGCCATTTTCGAAAGCTGCAGCTTTGAACCCTAGTTTGAAGTGAACTTTCCTTTTCTTGAAGCCAAATAAAAAAGAAAAAACATAAATATAAATTCTACTCATAACGTTTAAATTCTTTTTTAGAAATTTTGTCCCACAACGTTGTTTAGTTAGAATATACTCTTTAAATTTTTATCGTCTAACTTTTTCATATTTTATCGTTAGTGAATCATTAAATTTGACATATAACAGTCTAGTCAGCACCACATCATTCAAGTCAAATATTACATCAGTAAAAAGTGATGACATACCACATGGCACTATTTTTACTTAATTTTTTTTACTAACAGGATATAACTCTAATAACTATTGTACTCTTACTGATGTGAAAAAATTAAAAAAAATTTTAAAAAAATAAATGAAAAAAGTGTTATGTGACATGTCATTACTTTTTATCAACGTGATATTTAATTTAAACGATACGGTGTTAATTAAATTGTTATGTGTCATATTTAAAGGTTGATTAATAAAAAAATATAAAAAAATTAGACAGCAAAAATATAAATAGTGTATTGTAAAAAAAATATATTGTTAATAAGTTTTTCAAAAAAATAAATAAATATTGTAGGTAAAATTTATATTTATGTTAAAAAAAAATTTTATCTTTTTGTTTCTGTGCACTTTTAACGTACTGTTAAATTTCACTTGTGGGACCCATGTTACTTTACACCTTGGATCGATGACCGGGATTATTGAATTCAAAGGGTCAGTGCCATCGCGCATTCCACCTCAATGCGTATGTATTTCGGTGTAGGATAATCGGTTTGCCTAGTTGGGTCCAAAAAAAATACCCGGTTTTCATTGTTTTTTTAAGCGAGAGAATGAAAGGAAGAAAGAAAGAGAGAGAGAGAGAGAGTGAGAGAGTGAGAATCTAGGAACAACCCCTGTGTACCAGAAAACGACCCATCCATCCCTCCCGTACTTTGATAATAATGGCATCCATCTCATGTTCTTATTATTTAATTCTAAACCCCTTTTTTGAAGTTTTTTTATTTCTTAATCAATCAAAAATATTATAAAATTGGAAAGTTGTCTCCTTTTTTCTGGTGCCTTTTTTAGGTTTTTAGATTCATCGTCTACTGGGGCTTGGGCTATGACAAGTATGGCTAACTCTTTTGTCTCTTAAAAATAATTTTAATACTAATTTTGATGAATGCATTGTTAAAACTAACTCTTTTACTTACTCTAAAGCCATAAAACTCTCAAATTGTTTATTGGTGAGTACATACATGTATACAAAAATATTATATTTAGATTGTAGCTCCATGAGTGCCCACATATTATACTGTTATAACTACTTGTAATAATAATTATAATTTTAACATTTTTAGCATATTATTGCATTGAACGATGAGGCTTTAAATATATATTTAAGGTGAGATGCATCCGAGATGATTGAAGTAAAAGAACTTTGATTTCTCTTAATTTTCAGATGGATGAGCTATTTTTGTTTTTAGTAATATTTAGTAGAATTCAAATAAGATCAAAGTAATATAGACAATTGAATTGTTAAATTTAAAAAATTAAATAAATAAATAGATTGTTAGATTCTTTCGAATAAATTGTATAATCATTTCAATGTTACTAATGATACACTCATATAATAAATTTTTTTTGTTTTTAATTTTTTTAATCAGATTTCTCTAGTATTATTATCATGACAACTACGTACATAAACGTTAAAGAACTTATTTGATTGTCATTTTTACATCACAGCAGCTATTTATGAAGACCAAAAAAAGGTATAAAAAAAATTTAAAAAATGCTTCTTTATGAAGACCTAACAAATGGTTCAAATGCTTGACCAGGTCACATAGATGTTCGAATCCGCTTGGTCTAATGTAAAACCAAACTGAATTAACTACACCCCACCAACAAGCCGGCTCCCGATTTTTATTGTGGGGATAATATTGTTTTTCTTTATATATATTTTAAAATAAATACAGAAATATCATATATAATTAATTGATTATGTATTGATGGACCAACTGTTATAACAAATTAGATGTTTTTTTAATATTTATTTGGATTATTTATGGCATTTTGACCATTTTCTTGTAATAATAATCATCCAGATAAGAAAATAGAAGTGGGGTAGGGGAGACCTCAGTCCAATCACGTTGATAGACATCTTTCTCAGTTGATTGTTACAAATTAACTGATGGATTAAACGTGCCTTGTTCTTGTAAAGGTGCGAGTAATTTAGTGATACTCACTCAAATTAGTGAGATTTTTGTTATGTATTTAATGTAAATATGTAAATCTATCTTTTGAGCACAATTTTTTTTATTAGTTTGTAGAATAATATTCTTATTAATCCCAATTTTAAAAAAAAAAAGTAACAGAAAAGACATCTTTCTCAGTGGACAAATTGTGACCACATACTTTTTCTCTTCCTCCAAAGTTTTATATTTCCTTCACATCACATGGAATTGCTCTGGCGGCCCACTTCTCCAAGTACAAAATAAAAGCCCAAAATTATAATAATATAACGCAAAGAATTAGTATTCATCCATGTTTTCCTTGGCAGTGTTATTTACACTCCAACAAAAGCTCATACACGCAAAAGAAGGATAGGTGGACACCAATTTTGTTTGGCTTTTTGCGTGGAAGGAGTTCTTTTGGAGTGCAAATATCATTTTGCAGTTCTCCTTTTCTTAAAGTATTTTTGTACGAATTTATTACAGCAACACACGATCCAAACTGGCCCTTTTTTTTTAACCCAAAAAAAAAAAAGATTCATCACAAACTGGCTCCTTCACTTAATTATATTTAGTAATTATTATACATAAAAATGTAAAATTGCAATTAACAGTGCTTGTTGTCATATGTTTGTAGACCTCTGTCTACTGTAATGTTCATTTTGTATATTTTCGCAACATTTTTGTTTTTATGAATTCCCATGACAGTGCTCTACTTTTCTTAATGTCATTGTCGCTTTACATCAAGAATCTCAGCAGCAGCGCATAGTTATTTGGGAAAAGTTAGTTAACACGCAACTATAAGTATAAAGTTAGAATAAATATATTTAAATTATTAAATTATAAAAAATATATTAAATTTTAAAAAAATAAATAATTAAATTAATTATATATTTTTTACATATCATAAATTACGTAACTGTGTGGTGATGTTTAAATTATTTTAATTTTTCTTCTCTCCACAATTGAGTCCTGACATAGACGTGTAAATTAAACTTTAAACCCACTAAAACACAAGGAAAAGAGAATGAAAAAGTGGTTGTAGAATCTATGCAAGATGAGATTGATTCTTGAACAATTGTCGGGACTCTTGAATAAAAACAAACACGAATTTGGGTTTTACAATCTTTTGAAAGATCCTGTCCACGAGAATTGGTCGGCTGCAGCGAATTTTCACAGTTATTGTCTCGTTACTTTTAATGGGATTTATGCTTTCATGGTCATCAAATGCTCCAACTTCTGCTTATTAATTATTAAAATCGTTATTGACAAAAGTCAAGCCCATGGTAGTTCATGTTTGAGCTATATTCTACTGTTTTGAAATAAGTTTTAAAATGAAGATTTAGTGGAATGAAATACAGAAAAAGACAATAAATGAGACTAGCGGATTATTTTTCTTTTGTTTTTTTTTTAATAGACTAGCGGAATACATATTCCCTAGTGCAAGGAAAAGAATGAGAAAGAAATTGCAACTTCTATCGCTTGGTGATTCATGAAAAATAAAAAGCATTTGAATTTAAAATTTGTAATTTCACTCATAATTTTTCTTTCTATTCATTTTCTCATATAATCTATACATAAAATTTTACTTTCCTATCATTTTTTCTCCACTCATTTCTAATCTATCTAAACAACAAAATTCTTAAAAATTTCTTTCTTATAACTTTCTTTCTCACTAATTTCTCACAATCCAAACAAACCACTAAGGTCTTACATATATCACATTAAATATATTAGGATTATCTCTCAAAGGACATTTTAGTAATAAAAATTTAGATCTCTTTTCTCTTATCTAATCTTGGAAAGGGGGGAAAAATTATAAGAATTAGAAAATTACTTATTATATAATTCATTGTCCAACGAGATTTTTAACGATAAAAAATAAATGTTGGGATTTAAGTATTATCACGAATGAGATGAAGCATTTTTCCTTGCCTATATGTCCATGGAAACTAATAGGGTCCTACATTGCTAATTATTTGGACCTTAGTGCTTCTGGAACGAAAAGGAATACAAATGCAAAGCTGGGATTTGATGTGAACGCTTGAAGAATGTGCTGGGGACACAATGTGAATGTCACTTGGCATTTGACCTAGCCTATAGGTACTTGCCCTCCCTCCCAACATGTGATCTTTGCTAGTTGAAGGGGTCTTTGCCTAACATTATCTATTACTTTTCTTTTTGTAAGAAAAGTCATCTTTCCAGCTCTATTGAAAATCCTGAATTCAAGGAGGGGACCATTAAATATTCCCTGTAAGCTTAATCTATGCAAGAAAAACATACATAGGATCTATTCCTGGGTCATACCGACCCACTGCTACCAGAGAAATCTTTGAATTAAACAAGAGAGCGGATACATTTACAACTCAATCAAGGACTGATCTAATTACAATATCAAGAGAAAGTTGAGGCTTTATGTTACTGAAATTAAGGCAATTATAGCAATGCACATGGCCACAAATTCTTATGCTTGTAATTGATTGCACTAGGAATTTGAGTAAAGCTAAGCTTAAATATTACAAGAGGAGCATGGACTAATCATGATTGTAAATATTTTGAAATGCAAAACTTCTCTGGCATAAAAAGTTTTCCTAGTATTCATGCACCATCCTTCTAACGTAGTTCAATGAACTTGCAGGGCTTAACTCTCTCCTTGCCCTTACGTTTATTTCATTTAATTAAAATATTTATTAAGTCGTAAATGAGAATAATTCTTTTCATTTCATAAATTTCAAGCCCTCGTTCTAAAATTAAAACTTAAGAATTCAAAAATAAAAGTTTGAATGTTTAATTATTTAATATCTCTTTAAAAAGACGCTTAAAGTTTACTTATTGTATTTTTTTTTTTTAATATGATCTGTGTTTAACATCGCATTCCAAGAAGCAGATATTGAATTCAGCTCCCACGAAATCTATAACCAACAATGGGCCCTTAATTGTCCAAATGAAACCTAACATTACCCTTGTATTACTTTCATCTTCTCCAGTACATTAAAGTTATCCAAATGAAACCTAACATTAATTTCTCACGAAATTGTGTTCTTTCCGATTGTATATTTTTTTGGCACTGTTGTATAAAAAAGGTATTGATTATAACAACTTGGGGACCCAAAAGTGATAGGGTTTCAATCAATCTACTCAGCCCTAGAGAATAGGTCTAATCATAAATAGTTTAACATCACATTTCATTTCTTTAGTTATATAATCAAAATACAACAGTTACATGTAACCTAACAATTACATCCCTCCTAGAAACTTTAAGCTGCTAGCGAAGATAAATGGCAAACGGTTGATAAGGTAAGATATAAGCACATAATAATATGAATTATTATTTATAAAAAATATGTTAAATTAAAAAATATATTAAATATTAAATATTATTAGATAGATTATATTTTTTTATATGTTTTATTAAACTTATCCACCTAATCAAACTTACCACCACTAATTAATTTAAGTAGAAAATTTGAGTGGAAATGTGACTATAAAAATGCACTAAGTACATGGTAATTTAAATATTAGATCATCAAAAATATATTAAATTTATAAAAAAAATTATTAAACATAATGGAATAAACTATGCGTCTGATCCATATTCTTAACAAAACGTAGCTATTTACTCTTGCCATAAGCTAAGCAATCCATATATCCAGAGTCCTTTTTTCCTTTTTTTTTTTTGGAACACATATATCCAGAGTACTAGACTTATCTATGAACCACTTTAAAGATTTCTGCAAATGCCAAGGTACCAAACCACAGGAATCACGGCCCACTGTTTTTGGTTTCTAATCCAAAGTACTGACTGACAGTATCAAAGGGCATTAGTTTTAGCACTAAAATCGTTCTTAAAATTGGAGGTTTTTTTTCTAAAATTTTAATCAAAATCAATTAAGGAAAAAAAAAAAAGCACTGACTGATACTATACCCATCATGGCTGCACGAATCATCACTCACTGGGGATATATGTAAAAGAAAGAGATGCATCACACGTACGAATCTGGCATTATGTATGATGATATATCATAAAGAAACAAGATAAAGAAAAAGGGAGCCATGCGGGTGCATGAGGTTAGATTCTCTTTTTCTTTCTTTTTCTTTTTTTTTTTTTTTTTTTTCCCTTCAACAGCTTGATGATGGCCATACCTAAATGAACCTCTGAAACGGGCAGGCTTTTGTATGAGAAAGACAACAAAGAGACATGGATGGCATGGCAGCTTCAAAGTCAGTCTTTTTCTTTAAACACATGTAGTCATGGAGATGCCTGCCATGGCCGATTTGGATGTTTCTGCAACAGAATATTCACTATATTCAGCAAAGCGTGTAGCAAACTAGCTCAAGCCCAATAGTAGAGAGTCTTTAGACATTACTAAAGACTTTAGGTCTGTGCGTTAACGTCAATCCAAAATAGCATTGGGCAACACTGGTTGGTTTTTAAAGTTGGACCTCCTTATGGACTGAACAGGCTCAGATTGTTATTTGCGACACACAAAAAAAATAAATTGAATCTGAGCAATAATGAGTTGCCGCAGTAATCAAGCACTATAGGCAAATGTCTTGATCAATTAAGTTAAGCATTTTGAACGAAAGTCTCTATTAGAAAAAGTGTACTTATCTCTATCTCTGAAGTGGTTGCTTATTTTAACTACTATTTTTGTTGACAAAAAAAAAAAAAAAGCGCTAAATGGAATCTAAAAGAGTTTAATGAAGAGTTGAAAAATCAACCACACTATTTTCCATTGATCACCGGCTGTATATATTAGTGCCAGTACAAGAGATAAGCTATTCAAACTTACAGCAGATAATGAACAAAACAAATTTACAACAGATAGAGATAAGGATAAGAGGTTTGGAGGTGAAAGTTTAAAATCAAATGATATTTACAGGATAGGATAACAGATGGTTATCTATTATGCCCCCGCAAGATGGAGGTGGCATTGACAACTCCCATCTTGGATCGAAGAGTAAAAAAGCGGTGCTTGGACAGGGGCTTAGTAAGGCAATCAGCCACTTGGTCGTGGCCAAAAATGTAAGAGACTTTAATGTTCCCGGAAGCAACTCGTTCGCAGACAAAATGGTAATCAAGAGCTAGATGCTTCATCTTTGAACGAAAAACGGGATTAGCCGTTAAGTATGTGGCACCAACATTGTCACTATAAATATGTGAGGAGCCGTGATGTGGAACATGTAATTCTTGAAGCAAGTTAGATAACCAAGCAAGATCAACCGCAGCGTTTGCAATAGCTCCGTACTCAGCTTCAGTGGAAGATCTCGCAATAGTCTTTTGCTTAGCAGATTTCCATGATACAGGATTTGAACTAAGATAAATCACATAGGCAGAAGTGGATGTCCTGTCATCAAGATTGCCTCCCCAATCAGCATCACAATAGGCCTTGAGAGATAGAGGACCATGATCACCATGTTTTATTAAAAGCCCATGGTGAATGGTACCCTTAAGATATCGAAGAACCCTCTTAAGTGTGGACCAATGTGATTGAGTTGGTGCATACATGTACTGAGATAATTTATTAACAGAAAAGGCGATATCTGGCCGAGTGAGAGACAAATATTGGAGAGACCCAACTAATTGACGATAAGTAGTGGCATTGGCCGGGCCAGAAGAGTCTTGTAACTGAAGACGTGGAGATGTTGATATAGGAGTTGGCTGCTCTTTACCATCTGTCAAGCCAAAAGTCTCTAAAAGGCGCATAATATACTGGTGTTGTGATAGAAGGATGCCTTGCTGGATAGGGATAACCTTCATGCCAAGAAAAAATTGCAAAGGTCCAAGATCTTTGAGAGAAAAACGAGCAGAGAGCTTGGCAAGTAATTGTGCCAGAAATTGGTTGTTGTTGCCCGTGAGAAGGATATCATCCACATAGACTAATAAATAGATCAGAACATCATTTTTGCAATAAATAAAGAGTGAGGAATCCGATACAGCATTTACAAAACCCAATTGAAGGAGAAAAGTACTCAACTCCTTATGCCAAGCACGGGGTGCCTGACGCAACCCATAAATTGCTTTGTTTAGCTTGCACACATGATTGGGCCCCTCCATGTCAATGAATCCAGGAGGCTGAGACATGTATATCGTGTCATAAAGTGTGCCTTGGAGGAATGTATTATTAATATCCAGTTGACGCAAAGACCACCCAAAGTTCATAGCAAGGCAAAGAACCAGTCTAATGGTCGTGGGTTTAATAACAGGACTATAAGTTTCTGTATAGTCCAAGCCAGGCAGTTGAAGAAAGCCTTTTGCAACTAATCTGGCTTTGTATCTATCAATACTTCCATCTGGCTGTCTTTTGATGCGAAAGACCCATTTGTTACCCACTACGTTGGTTGCCTCAGATGGAGGAACTAGCTGCCAGGTATTGTTCTTCACTAGTGCATTAAATTCAAAAGTCATTGCACTACGCCAAAGGGGATCCTTGAGTGCTTGTGTGACACCAGTAGGTTCAATGGACTCAGATATGGGATGTTTGGTGGTGTGGGAAACAACCTTAGGTTTAAAGATGTTATTTTGGGATCTAGTAATCATGGGGTGAGTTCTAGGAGGGCCAAAGCTTGGTGTAGGGGAAGAGGAAGTAGATGGGGTCACTGGGGCAGTAGGGGAGGCAGAATTGGAGGTGGTCTCGGTAGCATTTTCGTTGGGCATTGGGGAATTGTATGTGATCAGTGGGGCAGAATCTGGAGGACGTGGACAAGAGCTTGGTGAAGTGCCTAAGCCACCCGAGAACTCCAAGGAACCTTGTAAAGATGATATTGTCTCCTTAGCGCCATCCTTTGTAGTTGAACCTGTAGAAGAAAAAATAGGAATAGAAAAAATTGGTGGGGTTAATGCAGCAAGAGAAGGATGCCACGTTGACATAGTCGTGGTGGAGACACGAGAAAGAGAAGGGCCATGGTTGGTATAAGGAAAATGATTTTCACGAAATACTACATGTCTAGACACATGAATTTTGTTTGTTATGGGATTGTAGCACTTGAATGCACTTTGAGTTGGTGAGTAGCCTAGGAAGATACATGGGTTAGACTTTGGGTCAAGCTTGTGAGTGTTGTAAGGTTTAAGCCATGGATAGCACAAACAGCCAAATACTTTTAGTTTTTGGTAGTTGGGTTGGGAATGAAAAAGGAATTCATACGGGGATGCCATATTTAAAACTGGAGTTGGAAGACGATTAATTAAATAGGCTGCAACTTGAAAACATGAGACCAAAAAATAAGTGGCAGAGATGCTTGATGGAGGAGTGTAAGACCGGTTTCGACAATATGACGGTGTTTGCGTTCAGAGAGGCCATTGTGTTCAGGATTGTGAGGCGGAGTAAGGAGATGGGAAATGCCATGAGAGGCGAGAAAGTGTTTTAAAGCTTGATATTCTCCACCGCCATCTGTATAAAGAGAGGCAATTGAACTGTTAAATTTTTTTTCAACCAAATTTTTAAATGTGAGAAAGGTAGGATAAACATCAGATTTATGACGAAGCGGATAAAGCCACACATAACGTGTAAAATGATCAATGAAAAGTACATAGTACCTTGAACCATCTATAGATTCAATGGGAGAAGGCCCCCATACATCACTATATATGAGTTCAAGTGGACGAGAGGTAGATAAAGTAGATTGAGAAAATGACAATTTGTGACTTTTATTGCATTGACAAGAGTTACAAAACATAGAGTCTAAAGAGTGACATGGTAAGGAAGAACAACTAATTATATGCTTGAGAATCTTAAAGGATGGATGACCAAGTCTTTGATGCCAGGTGTGGACAGGTAGTGAAGTTGCCACCATGACTGATGGAGAAAGTGGACGCTTGATGTCTGTTGATGGCAATTGATAAATATCATCTTTATTCGGTCCCTTTAATAGAGTTGCCCCCGTGCTTAAGTCCTTCACCAAATAAAAAGAAGGAAAGAATTCAACAGACACTCGGTTAGTTTTGCACAACTTGGAAACAGATAGCAAATTTTTTTTTATTGTTGGAACACATAAAGTATCGGATAATCTAAGTTTATGATTTAAATGAGAAATAACAGTAGAACCTTTATGTGTAATAGGCAAACCTGAACCATCACCAACAATGATTTCATCGGATCCGTCATATTCAGAATAGATAGAAAGATTATTCAAGTTTGGAGTGACATGGTGAGAGGCTCCAGTGTTTACAATCCAAGTTGAATCGTTGTTGTTTGAGACCTGAACATTATTTGCAGCAGGTTCATTTTGAAAGAATTTCTTCCCACGATAGCACTTCTTAGCCGAATGACCAGGACGTTCACATATTTGACAAATAATTTTGGGCTGTCCAAATGGTTGATTGTTTCTTCTAGGAGTGAATGACGGTCTGGTAGAAGCATGAAGACTTGAATTGTTCCCTTTGTGATTTGGGCGATAAGTACCAGCTGAATGAGGAATAATCTTCCGAGTGAAGTTCGTAGTAAGAGGAAAGTCACTGGAACGATCTTCTTTCTTTAGAATTGACTCAAAATCAACCAGTTTGTCATGAAGTTCCTCGAAAGAAATTGGAGTTTCTCTTGCACGAATTGCTGTGGTTAGTTCCTTGAACTGAGGACCCACACCATTCAAGATGTGCATTATCAAATCGTCTTCTGCTAAAGGAGCATTGATAATTGCTAATTCGTCTGAAATAGCCTTAACATCTTGTAGATATTCAGCTACAGGTTTTGTGCCTCGAGATTCAAATAATCGCTCTTTGAGCGACATGACTCTAGAACGGGAACGATTGGCATAGAGTTTCGCCAATTTTTCCCAGGCTTCGTAAGAGGTTGTCGCTGAAACAATCAGAGACACTAGCGATTCAGAGACAGATGCAATTATAGCATATAACAATAACTGATCTTGCCTAAACCAAATTGCATAATCAGGATTTGAGAGAGTGCTGCCATCTTGAATAATTGTTTTCGGTGGACATGGTTTTGTGCCATCAATATGGCCAACCAAATCATAGCCAAGAAGAAGAGAATTAAACTGTGCTCTCCATGATGGATAATTAGAAGCAGAAAGTTTCAAGGGTAGTTGAGCTGTGACATTGATGGAAATGAGATTGGTATTGTGAAGAGGAGTGATTGAGGTTTGTATGGTGGTGTTTGCAGCGGCACCAGAGGAAGAAAGAGATGTTTTTTGAGCCATTAAAGTTGCTGTAAAGCTTTGGCTCTGATACCATAAAAGAGTTTAATGAAGAGTTGAAAAATCAACCACACTATTTTCCATTGATCACCGGCTGTATATATTAGTGCCAGTACAAGAGATAAGCTATTCAAACTTACAGCAGATAATGAACAAAACAAATTTACAATAGATAGAGATAAGGATAAGAGGTTTGGAGGTGAAAGTTTAAAATCAAATGATGGTTACAGGATAGGATAACAGATGATTATCTATTAGAATCTGCTTCTCATTTTATAGTAAACCAATCACACATCTATTAAATTTGGGTTATTAGTAGGTAGGTGAACATGTTCTTTAAATTACTCTTTTTTTAGCAAAAAATTGTGAAAGTAGGTGGTACTTTACAATCCTCTATAACACCGAGTAAAAGTCATTAATCACTCCTAAAATTATATAGAGAATAATGTACGTTTCGTCTCACTAAATATTTTAACGAGGATTTGTACTCAACATTTGCATAACACGAACGAATCTTCTAACCAGTAATTGGTTTATAAATTGCTAAAACCTATTCATGCTCCGTGGCAAATATATGCGCTCCAGTTAGCCCACCAAATTCCTGGCAGTCCGTGCCCAAGGTGATTCTATACCATTTGTAAAGGTCCAACACTAGAAACTACCCCCACCATGATTCATCTGGATTGGTCTAAACCCAAAACTCGAATCTAGGGCATTGTGAACTAAGTGACCTTCGACCGCAATAATTGCTAGACATCCTCTGTTTTCCCATTTTGCTTCCAATTTCGTCTCAAAGTTTCTTGGGCTGAAGCCCATCAATGGTGAACCTTGAAATGAGGAGCGGAATGGGATCCCCCTTCTATCTCACAAGTTCGCACGACCCAGGTTACTATTCTGGTTCGAACTAGAATTGTGAGGACCAGGTCCAGTCCGAATTAATATTTTCGAAAATTAGTCGGTAACCTGCGCTCGAATTGGGCAGTAATCGGCCCACTACTACTCTACTAATAGTTCGTATAGGCCTGAATCCTGTGGTTATTAATCACGTCTTAGGCCCTCCTATTTTGATTAGGTTCAGGCCCTGGAAACCGTTCGATTGCATCGAGCTGGTGATATATATATATATATATATTTTTTTTATTTTTTTTTTTTTGATAGGGAGCTGGTGATATTATTTACAAAAGAAGATGGCTTCCATCGCTCTAACAGTTCCAAAAAACTAAAAAAAAAAAAAAAGATAGCTTGTCATGATTTTTAGTTATCCAAACTGCTATTCATCAGATCTACGGGTTGAAAAATAATATCTTGATGTGGTTTTACTTCTGCATGAGCATAACGGTTCGACTATGCTCAGGATAGTTCAATTTGGAAAAAAACACAAAGCGTAATGCTAAGCTCATTTGCCCATTATGATGCCCAATCTTATGAGAAAGTTGCAGTTTGGCCAACCTAATAAATTACACAAACACACAAAAAAAATTTAAAAATTTCTAATTTAACTCATTATTTTTTAAAATGATAAGCACGTAAAAATTAAAGTAGAATTTAGACACAAATTTTCTCTTTTAGCTTTTTTATTTTGTTAAATCAAAGGAAATTTCTATTTTAATTTTTTTTAAATAAGTATAATTTACTTATAATTTTATATTATATAATTTTGTATTACATAATAAGTGAAGTCTATTTAAATAAAAAATTAAAAATAATATTAAATTATAAATTAATTTTATTTATTTAAAAAATAAAATTAATAAATACCTCAATCAGATTTGTCCACGTCAGTTAAAAAGTGATTCTGGCAACTTAGTCCAGGTAGCAAAGTCCGGAAGGGTACCATTATTTATCTTTTAAGAAAATTACAATGTTGGAGAATTTAAACTTAAAATTTTATTTGAACATAGTTGTATTTTTAATTTTTATAATTATTATAATATTTTTTATAATAAAAAAATATAATTTTTTATTTTTTATTTTAAAAAATATTATAATAATTATAAAATAATAAAATATTATTATATTTGAATAAAATGTCAGACATAAACCATTCTAATACTGTAATAATATTTTTTATCTTAATGATTAGCCCGGATGTTGCTCGACAATTTACATCAGAGATGTGACATTCTTGGGGCAGCCCTACGCTGGTTTGCATTAGACCTATGTACGATCTTGATTTATATTACACAAATATATGAATTTTGTTCATTATTTTTATTTTTTTTCAGAATTTTATTCATAATATTTTTTTATTTTAAATTATGCTCTTAACGTTTTTGTCGTCAATTTTTTTTACTATCTGCCGTTAGTTTGTCGTTAAATTTAACATTTAACAGTCTAATTATTATCGCGTCGTCTAATTTGAATAACATATTAGCATAAAGTGATGATCTGACATTTAATAAAATGATAATATATTATATATTGTCATTTTTTGATTAGTTCTATTCAGACATTTGCTTATTACAGTGCATACAGATTATAGAATTTTTATTTTTATTTTTACTTTTAACTTTATAAAATTATAAATAACATTTTCTTTTATTTTTTAAAAGTCACAATATTTGAAAAAAATTTAAAAAAAAATTATTAGATGTTAGGTCATCACTGTATACTCATATGTTATTCAAATTAGACGACGTGACGATAATTAGACTGATAAATGTTAAATTTAACGGCAAATTAACGGTAGACGGCAAAAAAGGTTGACGGTAGAAACGTTAAGAGTATAATTTAAAACAAAAAAACGTTGTGGACGAAATTCTCAAAAAGAGTAAAGATGAAGGGCAAAATTCATATGTTTGCCCTCATATTAATACAATCATTTATTACGTTCAAGAAAAAAAAAGTATGGCAAAAAAAAAAAATATATTCCAATGGGCTTAGCCCACCAAGCATCCTCATATGGTTACTATTTCTTAGTGTACATAATTCTTTTTTGATGGTAGTAGCATCTTTTGAACACCTACTTGGTGGCAGCATCGATTAGTCATGGATTAGTCATTTTCATTTGGTGGGCTTCGAGGGTGCCGAAGTTTAACGCTGATAATAGAACCTTTGTTCACCTTTCTGCACCACTTGATATGCAAATTAAAAGCGAGACCATCTTGATAAGCTTTACATGTTCTAAGTTAAATTCTGATGATTGAACTGTCGTTGAGCTTTCAGATTTTTCACTCATATGTCGCTGGGAGACCGAAGAATTACACGATGTTCACAAAAAATATGCGCTATGCATTATGCATATTAGGAGAACTGGTCCAAAAGGATCATACAATTTTTCGGTTTTTCTGTTTCCTTTCCCTTCTTCATGAATGACAAAAGGATCAAAGTATAAGAGCAGCCAATGAAAGAAACAGATTTGATAACTACTGCAGTTGATAGAACACGGCATAATTTCTGAGATCAACCTATTAAAAGCAATATATTAAGCTATTCAGTGGAATTCAAGGAACAAGTAACCAAATTCTCCCTGGAACATCACCTACAAAATACTACTTGCAGCAAAAGCACTCAACATTCTCCGTTCTTTACTTCCATTAAATGCGTTTAGCTGAGGATAAAGCGACACTCAAGGAAACCTGGAAGAATGAATAATGCATTGAATCAATTCTCCGGAAAATTCTCAAATATATCTTAATGATTTTATAAACCAAAAATATTCTAGATAATTAAGAGAAGGGGTTGGCAGAACAGCTTACTTGGATCAGAGTTGATGATCATGGCAGTTCCCCCAAAGCTGCAAGTGCCACCATTTCGCTTAGTCTTTTGCCAGTAACTATTGAAAGCAAAAGAAGCATGCGCAACCACGGTATTGGGATAGAAGCAGTTCCCATAAGCCTTAATCTCCTCGCAGTCAGCACCACCCTCACCACAGGCATAGTCCAACGCCTCCTGCAATGTGTCCTCAGGAACACTTGGCTTAGCCACGCACCACACCTTTTGTACAACCCCAGCTGTCAACGGTGCTGGTGCTGTGGCAGCACCACCTGGATTGCACGGAGGCAATGAGTAACCATGAGGTGGAGTTGGTGGAACCATCAATGGAGGCTGTTCCGGAGCAATAGGAAAGGCCTTTGGGGGTGGAGAGTTAAGAGGAAAGGAGAGTGGTGGTGGAGAGGTGCGAGGAAAGGACAATGGAGCTTGAGAGGGACTATGACTTAGTGGGGGAAGAGGGTTTTTGGCTATGTTTGCAGGCACAGAGAACCCAATTGAAGAATGAAGTGGGGTTTGAGGAATATCTGGTAATGGTCTTGGTCTGGCCGGATAAGGATCCATAGTCTTGGCATCAAAGGTTGAGAGTCTTCTCTTCAAAATTTTATTCTGTTTTTGGTTGGTAACCATCAAATTGAGCTTGTTAAGTGTTAAAGGTGCAAGCTTTTTGATAAACTCCATGTGAGAAGAGACCAAGGTAGCAGTTTCAGTTACATGGGATAAAGAAGAGAAATTTGGAGGTAGATTTATGGAGTAAGTAGAGTTTGTTCTATGCAGAAACTCTATCAGAGGCTTTGTAACTTTCTCGGCAATATCATCTCTCAAAAGAGCAGAGTCTGAGCCAAGACAGTGGGAAGAGAAAGCAGCAGAAACTTTGATGTCTGTAGCCAAACCCCACCTGGTAAGGGAGTGGTGGAGGTTCTTTAGCACTGGTAGAACCAAACCCAAGTTGTAATCTTGACCGTTTGAGCATGAGAGGGCGTCACCCACAACAATGTTGGTGATTTTAGAAGCAGGAAAGTGAGCCAGAACATGGGTCCTAAGCCAATTCTCAGCCTTTAAAACACTGCTGGAGACCTCACCAATATCTTCATCACTCACAGAAACCGCTAAAGGATGAGTAGAATGAGGCATTGCTGGAAGGACCACAGGATCATAGACATTAAGGACTTCAATGATTTCTTGACCTGAAACTGTAAAATAGAGGAAACAATTATTGACAATTTATTGAAAATAGCAAATAAACCAGAAAAAATCACAGAACGAGTTCATTTATTCCCTTACCAGTAAGACCCAGAAAACAGAGAAGGAAGGTGTTGAAGAGCCAAGCCATGTTCAACGTTTTCATGTTTTGAGTAGAGAGAAAACGAGATCGGTATCTGAGTTATACCCAGTTACACTGCCCACCTAGAGGTCAAAAGCCAGTCTCTCTATAACCTTTTTCTTTTTTCTTGTTTTCCCCCCGCAAAGCGATAAATGGGATCTGATTTTTACCTCCCAATAACAATTCCTCCCGGAATTTGCCTATTTTGGTTATTTTCTTGCCTTATTTAAGTGTTTTATGCTAAGAAAAAAATTAATAATTTTATTTAAATAATTATAAAATAATATAAATTATTAAATGATTAAATTTTTTAAAAAATAATAAATATTAAATATTATTAAATAAAATTATATAATTATTTATTATTATATATATAAAGTAATCTAATATTATGGGTCTGAATTGTTTGTCATGGACTGAAGAGATATTTGATATATTAAATAGGACATTGATTGGCTGTAAAAAAAAAAATTAGTACATTGATTGGAGAGAGATTAAAAAGCCTAGGGTACCAAGACTATTCCTTGAAGGGACCAGTGTCCTATGCCATGTCCTTGCATGCATTGGGAAGCGTGAGCCAAGAACAAAAAGGTTGTGTGAGAAAAGTGTGGCCTGTGAAATCTGAAGACACCAAAACCAATGCACAGCACAGGAGCAAAGATCGTCCAAAAAAAGCACAGGAGCAAAGAGAGAAGAGACTGTGTTCCAAAAAAAAAAAAAAAAGGAAAGGCACAGGAACAAAGAGACCGAGGCAGAAGAGACTGAATTGGTTTTCTTTCTTTTGAAGATCGGAGCCTTTCTTTTTGGCGACGGAATTTCAGGAGGTGGTGAAATCAATGTAATTAGAATCGAATTGAACCAACGGTTTGATTGAAAGAATCAGAAACCGATTTATGGTCTGGTTCAATTCAAAGTCAGAAACTGGATTCTTATTTAATCGGTCAAGAACTGATGAATCAGATCGGTTTAACCGAAAATCGATGAATCGATTTCAGTTTAACCGGTTGGTTAGTTAGTTATTAATTGCTGAAAAAATTGATAGAAATGTAAGCTAAGAGGATCGAATTTTAGATTTCAAAATTAACAAAGGAGGTTGTCAACCACTACTCCACCAATTGCTGTTGATGCATATTAGGTAAATTATACACACATACACTTTCTTAAAAGAAAAAATATATATATTTCGAATTTTTAAAAAAACATTATGTTAAGGAAAATAAATAATATTTTGATTTAAAAAAATAAAAATAATTTTTTTATTCTAAACATTTTCTTAAAATAATTTTTTTCTCTTTTCACACAAAAGGTAATTTAAAATAAAAATATATGATTATAATATACTTTATAATTAAGTTTTTAATATTATTATATATTAAATTATAAATTACATCTCTTTTATAAAAAAATCTCTCAAATATAATGTTATAATATATATAATATTTATATTTTATATATTATCATATTTTATATTAAATTTTTTATATATTTAATATTAAATATTAATTTTACTAATTTAATTACGATTAAATTGATTAAATTTGTTGAACATTGAATTTTTTATCATCTCGATTCAATCATCTCGATTTAATGATTGGTTCGATTTTTGAAATCTCGGGTGAAACAGATACGTGGGGTCCGCAATTCAACGGGCAAAAGAAAAGGTCGAAGTATTGATGGGGTCTATTGGCTGTGACGTGATCGATTTTTGGCCAGCGAAAAAATTGACTAATAAGCCTGCACGCAGGATCAGCAGCTATCTTATTTTGTTTTGTACATGGTCAATTTGACCATTTGTTGTGTAGACCATTAGTGCCGATGTCCTTTCCTGCTTCAAGCAGGCTTGTCCGACTATTTCGCGTCGATTTCATGTACGTTATCGATGAATATTAATGCAACGATTTCACTTTCAGTCAAAAAAAAAAAAAAAAAAATCTTATTTTGTTTTTATCAAAAAAAAATTTACATTGCCAATATAGGTCTACATCAAGAGTACTGTTGTCATTTAACTTTTTTGAAAAATACACTCTACCAAAATATCATTAAATCTAAATAAATATTTTATAAATTAATTATAATATTAATAAATATAAAATCAGTACTATGTACAGTCATACGGACAACTAAAAATGAATATTATCTCTAAATATAATTATTAAGATTTACATTCACATCAAACGTGAAAAAATACGTCGAAATATTAACCAGAATATTATTTTGCATGCATACTGCTGCCATCCTAATCTTGGCTCACTATATAGTTTTGTTATGGAATAAGAACTTCAAGTTCTAATAAATCCAAAATCACAATCCTATTTCTTAAGCCCAAATTGGCCGTGAGGCCCATGCACTGTGTCAACTGAATTGAAATCCAAACTGCTAAACTATTAAACGTGTGATAATTCAATAGGGTAACAATAGTTTATTAACGCTTGTTAGATTCCTGACGTTTGCTTCTTCATGTGTAGATAGTCGAATCCAACGAAAGTAAAAAAAATTGCCCTTTTAATATGACATCAACAAATAGAGAATTGTTGCTAAAAAAAACGATATTAGGGAGAATTAAGCCATTAAAGTAATAAAAAAAAAGATAAAATCATAGAGAAAAGAAGCGTGGTAAAAGGGGGAACCAGAAAAAAAAAAAAAAAAAAAAGCAAAAGGGGAAATTTTTCTCGTATACTCGTCAGTTATTTCGTGTTAGGCACAAATCGCATCTCCTTCGAATCCAGGGATAAACAAGGTTCAATTCTATTTTGAGAGAATGGATACCCGACGCACCGGTGAGATTTTTTTTTTTTTACAAGAAAGTGCAAATACTTCATTAAAGTCCGAGTAAAACAAATTAGATAAGGTGGGTGAAGGGTTGCAAGCCCTGTCGTGAAAATACCGATGCTCTCTAGACTGTCTACTCACTCAATTTATAAATCAATTAGTACTTTTATGAACAGAAAAAAGATAAGTGAATGTGTATAGATAAAGATGCATTGGACACATAAGATTTAGATTGTTAAATTATAAAAAATATATTAAATTAAAAAAAATAAATAAACTATTTAATATCGTTAAATTAATCATATGTCATCTGTATGTCCACTCGTACCTTATCATATAGTGGCCTTCCGATAAATATAAACAAAAGAGCACCGCGAGACTTACGATGCAAAATTAGGAGATATTTCCCAAGGACACTTATCACCAGCGAGATTTTGAAGCAAGGCTTTCTTTCTTATGAAATCGAAGCCTTTCTTCTTTTTTTTTTTTATAGCTTTTTTAACGTTGTTAGAACAGCAATAAAAAAAATTATGTAAATAAATTTAAAATTTAAACTATAAATTTTATAATTGATAATCATTATTTTCAATTATTTAAACCATAATCAATCCAGCAAATCGAAGCCTTTTCTTTTTGGCGGTGGAGATTCCTGAGAGGGTGAAATAGCTATGTGGGGCGCGCAATTCAACGGGTCGAAAAACGTAGAAGGATTGATGGGCCCATTTGGTGTGAAGTAGCAGATTTTCGGCCAGCCAAAAAAATTGACCAATAGGCCTGCACTGCAGGAGACTGCTGCCATCTGCATCAGGGCTTATCATGTTACACCATGTTCAAATAGGAACAACAACCATGAATAAGTAGTAGTGCTCCTTTTAGCCCAAATTGACCCAAAGACCAAATTTATCTATATATTATTTATTAGGCATAAATCGTGATTTCACTTATTAAAAATATTTTTTTAAAACATAAAACATCAGAATTTTTTATTTAAAATTATATTCAAATGTAATGACGCTTAAGTTTTTTTATAATCAATTAATTGATATTTTTATAATAAAAAATAGAACATCTAATTTTTTTATTATAAAAAGTATTATAATAGTTATAAAAAATTTAAGAATCATTACATTGAGGCACAATTTTTAATATAAAAATATTTAGTGTCATAATGATGTTCATATTTTTATATGTTCTTTATCTGTTTTATCTCCTCTTATTAATTTTTTTGTTAAGTGTATTATGTGACAATCCAGTCAACATTACTTAAACACAATCATGCGTTATATCAACAAGTACATGATGACATAGTAAAAAATACTGATTTTCAAAATTTTTCAGAAAATTAAGATTTTTATTTTTTGATTTCCATAAATTTTTTTGCTTCATTTGTTCTGTAAAAATTAAATTATTCTAATTTTCCACTCACTCTACCCAGTTCACAGCACTTTCTCTGGGTCTTTTTTGTCACCCCAACACCGCCCCTGCTTTAACTATGAAAACAGTGTCGTTTGGGTTCTTTCGCTTAGTTTTTTGTCAATAAACTCCAAATAACACACATACAGATGTAATGCCAAGAACGTCGCCTGCCTCTCGACATCGCTGGTAAGCCTTTAATTTTTATTGTCGTTTTGTTGTTTCTGAAATTCTCACGACTATGAATTGGTAACTCTTGTCATGTTCAGTTTTTATATATATATATTATAAAGGTATTTGTGTCAGGCACAAACAAATTTCGAGAGGATGGATCCTCGGCACACTGGCGAGACTTTGAAGTAAGAATTTGCTTAATTTTTTTTATTATTGTTGTTAATAATAATAATAATATTATTATTATTATTATTACTTATTCGCTAATTATTATGCAAAGTTTCTTTCGATACAATTTCATAATGGAAAACTGATTTATTTTATTTTCAATTGCAAGAGATCTGGAGAAGCAGAACGAGATGTTAGTCGAAACTTATGATTCAAAGTCTCATGAATTGCACAAGCTTTAGGTTGCTTTTTTTCATTTTTTTTTCACTATTTTTTTTTTCTCTTCTCTATGTAATATCAATTATTTTAAGAATCTCTATTGAATGTGAGTCTCAAATATTGATTGTAGTAGGCATATAAGCAAAAGGAAAGGATCCCACATCGCAAAAAGGTGAAAAATAAATAGAGAAGCTGGAAATATGGGTGGGTAATCCCTTCCATTCTGCATTTGAAACATTTGTCATTCGAATGGATAGGGGAATTCGTAGTTTGGGCTGATATTCTAATACCGAACGATTGATCGATAATTCTTTTTTTATGGAAGGTTGCTTAATGAGGTTTGCCTTGTGCTAGTAGTTTTATAAGTTGTGTTAGTTTGTGTGACTGAAGATTGGTCCTTGCTCAGCTATATGCTTTTTGAATGTGTAGGTAGAGGAAGAGATGCCGATGCACAAATTCTATGAGCTTATGGAAGCTCAAGGTTTAAATAGAAAGGTGTGCTTGTTTCCAAGCATGTACCTATGCAACAATGTGCCTGTGTTTTAAAATAATCTATATATTTTTTTTGGGTCAATTAGATGGCCTAAAAAGGGTTGCTCCACGACCATGCGGGTCAACAAAGACCACTCATATCTTACAGAACCATACGTGCCACCCCTGGCTGTGGAGTGTGGGACTTATGAGGTCTATGAGGTCCAGCCTCAAGAGTTAGGGCAGAGTTGGATTGATCAGAATGGAGAGTTGGATGGGTATTATGCTACCTTGTTACCCTACCTATTTTAAGCTAATAGTTAGTTTTTCATTGTTATTAGGAAAACATGGTTCTGTATATGGCTTTATGACATTTGGCTGTGCATGATGAATATGCATGTTATCTACCTTTTGTTACTTTTGCTCTACTGTGATCATGAATATGCATATTCAGGTTTTCTCCATCAGCAATTTGTCGATTATAAATAATCTTACCAAATTCAGTTATTTTTCTTTGAATCATTGGATCATAAAATTATTATCAGATGAGGGCTAGGATATTGCATTAGATCAGTATAATCATTATCTAGCTTCATGAATCAGCAAATGTTAAACGTAGCAAAAGTGGATAGTGAAAAGGAGACAACATGATTTTGAGCAGATGTTGATCCATATTTTACTTGGAAAAAAATAAATCAGCAGTTGGTGATAAATCCATGATCTAAAGATGGAGAAAACTTTTAACTAAAAAAAGTATGGAGAAAACTTGATAATATATATTGTTGTTGAAGTATTGCTATTTGATGTTTCCATAATCTAAATTTTATGGGTGCTTATAATGTTAGCACTCTAATGTGTCAATCACTTGTTTCAATTTTGGATGTAAGTTTTCTGACTCTTATTATTTTACATTCTTTAATTTTATCTACTGTTTTCTTTTCCGTTTCGGAAGGAAAGTAATGTTTCCCAGGATGGTCCAGTTGGACATTCCAATGCTTTAATTACTAATGACAGCAATGCCTCTAATGGTGATGGTCATGAAACTGAACATTTCATTGCATTGACTGCTACAACAAATGAACAAAAGTGAGGACAAGTTGCTTAAGTATCTTAGAGTAGTTTTAAGTTTTGATTTTTAGACAATTTTTTTATGAGAACTTTCGACTTACGCTGTATAGCTAGAGTCTTTCTTCCAATTTTGTGGATAATGGTTGCTTGAATTATATCTTAAGTCTTTCCCTAACACTACAAAAGAGGTATACCTTGTACCACTAGGAGGTTATGTAGATCAAAATCATGAGCAAAAACGATGAGGGCCTCACTTGAACAAGGAAAATTGATGCAAAGAAAAACACTCCCATAGGCCTTTTGGGTGGCTCTGCATCTTTAGAGAGGTTAAAGAAGGACAAAAAATGAGGTGCAGAGATTTGTTCTGTAAAAATTAAATTATTTTAATATTTCACTCACTCTACCTAATTCACAGCTCTTTCTCTGGGTCTTTTTTGTCACCCCAACACTGCCCCTCCTTCAATTATGAAAACGGTGTCGTTTGCGTTCTTTCTCTCAGTTTTTCGTTAATAAACTCCAGATAACACGCATACAGATGTAGTGTCAAGAGCGCTGCCTGCCTCTCAGCATCGCTGGTAAGCCTTTAATTTTTATTATCGTTTTGTTGCTTTTGGAATTCCCACGACTATGAATTGGTAACTCTTGTCGTGTTCAATTTATCTATATATACATTGAATTTCATACTACACAGGTATTCGTATTAGGCACAGAATATTTTATTTTATTTTATATTGAATTTTCACACTACACAGGTATTGTGTAAGTTATATTTCGCCGTGTAACTATGCTTTTGTGTAATTGTTGATTGGGAAGATGTTGCCAACTTCAGCTGAAAAGAGGAGTAATGAATGAAGGGCATAAATACAGATTTAACTATCATCTTCAATTTTTATGGAAAATTTTATTTATAAATTTTCTTTTTTTAGAATTTACCTACCGCTCTCTTATGGCCTGTTTAATTTGATTTTTTAAATAAAAAAAGTTAGTTTTTCAATCATTATTATAATTATTACTTTATCAATTTCACATTATTTTTTATACTTTCTTTCTCTACACTTTTTTCACTTATCGAAATAATTTATTTTCCTCACTATTTTTTCTTTCACAAATTACTATTCAACTTTCTTTCTTTACACTTTCTCTATTTATCCAAATAATTTATTTTATTTATCATTTTTTCTCTTACAAATTATCATTCATTTTTCTTTCTCTATATTTTCCCTACTTATCCAAACAACTTATTTTTCATATCACTTTTTTCTCATTCTTTTTCTTTTCATACATTTCATCTCAATCCAAACACACTATTACCACCATTTTTTTTATTAATTTGTTGTTAAATCTGATATCTAATTATTCAGTCACCTTTATGCAATTCAAATTAGACATCATATCAACATAAATTAATGATGTGATATATAATAATTTTTTATATTTTTTCATAAATGTTAATTTTTAAAACATTAAAAAGAAAAAAGTTTTAATGATTTTTAAAACCTAAAAAGTAAAAAAAAAAAAAATTAAAACCGTAGTAGTGGAGGCTATTTTCTTTCTAAGTAACGACGCAGGGATATGTCGGTGAGGGGATAGTTCTCCCTTATCTTGAAAGAGTCTCATATATTGAATTTACTTTTTAAAATTAAATTTTATTAAATGTAAGAGTCTCATATATTGAATTATTTTTTTAATTTCATTTCATTTACTTTCAAAAATATTTGAGTAAATTTTTCTTATTTTTATACAATATTTTGAAAAATATTTAATATTTAATGAAAAAATTATTACTAATAGAAATTTAAAAAAGAAAAAATATTTAGAAACACATTGTATATTTAAACATATATTTATTTATAAATTAAACTTTAATTTTATCTGTTAAAACGGTTACACAAAAAAATTATTTTTTTCTACAATAAATATCATAAAGTATCTATTCAATCAAATAAAAAATAAATGATTAAATAATTTAATTATTATTTATATAAAAAAATATTTAATTACATATAAAAACTAAAAAAATAATTTTAAAACATTAAAAAGTACATAATATAATTATAATATTTATTATTTAAAATAATTAATATAATTGTTTTATTTTATAATTTCTTAATTCTCCTAAAAAAATTTTCCTAATATGCAAAGATTCGCTCAATCCGCCGCTCGGCCACAAAAAACCACCGACCATTCATAGCATTTCAAAATTATTTCAATGACAATTCTGGGACACAAAAAAAAAAAAAAGGCATAAAACTTGTCAAGTTCACTATTAGCGTGTTTGATGTACTTTCTCTTGGCAAGGAAAGAAAAAATACAATAATCATTATTTTCTTGACTTTTTTTTTTTCTTAACTCTGTTTACTTATTCAAAAAATTTAATTTTTTTATAATTTTTTTCTTATAAATTATTTTTTATTTTTTTTATTTTTTTTTTCGTAATAACTTTTTTTACTTATCAAATAACTTATTCTCTTCCTAACTTTTTTTCTTACCTTTCTCGACATTTCCACACCACAACAACACAAGCTAACAGCGGCCCCAGAACAGTAACTGTTTAAGCAGCTCCTCGGGGTTTGGCCTGAAGAAAAGTTTCCCGGTCCGGCATTGTTTTCTCGAGCTCCACAATCTCTATGGCCTTTACGTTTGCCTAGTTGTCTTTCTTTTCTTTTTCAAGTTTCAGCTTCGCTTCGCTTAACTCCGTTTTCAGCCTCTCGAATTCACTCTCCGACTGCTCGATCTTTTCCTGGGGCTGTGGAAATCGGTCTTGGGTATTGGTTTTGGGTTTCTCCATTTTTTTTTTAGCTTTTAAAAATAATTAAAACTTTTCTTTAAAAATTTTTAAAAAATTAGCATTTATGAAAAAGAGAAAATGATAAAAAAAATTAATTATATGTTATATCATCGGTTTATGCAAACGTAACGTCTGACTTAAATGATAAAACATTACTTAATACATCTCAAACTTAGCCACACAATAATGAAAAAAGGTGAACAATATAAACGTGAAAAGTGAATTATAGAAAAAGAAATTATGGTTAAAATTTTAAAAAAGATATGATAAATAAATTTTGTATTTGTGCCTAAATGAAGAATTAGAAAGTTCATTAATTCTGTTGTAAAAGGACAATTGTCCAATAGAAATAAGACATGTGGCGGGATTAGTGTTAATTGTAGTAGGGATTGTTACTAATTCTGTTAGTACTCTGTTGAGGATTTACTTACTTCCCGTCACAGATAGTAAATTCCGTTTAGTGTCAGCCTACTAATCAAGAAGATCTCTCTCTCTCTAAAAATCTCTTTTCTCACTCTTCTCTGTAATTTCTCTCATCTGCGTCACCTATTTCTTCGATCTTGAACCCTAGCCCGTGCCAGAAAAGTTCGTGTCAGAGAGACACGGCTTCTCCTTCGAATCCAGTGGTGGTGGAGGAGTGGGCTCAATTTTATTTCGAGAGGATGGATCCTCGGCACACCGGCGAGATTTTGAAGTAAGATTTTGATTAATTTTTTCATCATTGTTATTATTATGCAAAAGTTCCTGCGGATTCAATTTCATATTGGAAGACTGATTTATTTTCCTATTTGCTGTGTGGCGCTTTTTGTTGTAATCAATTGCAAGACATCTGGAGAAGCAGAACGGGATGTTAGTCGAAGCTTATAATTCCATGTCTCATGAATTGCACAAGCTTCAGGTTGCCCTTTTTTTTTTTCCTTTTTTGTTCACTGCCTTTTTTAGTTCTCCTTTCTTTGTAATATTGATTATCTTGAGAATTTCTGTTGAATGCGAGTCTCAAATATTGATTATAGTAGGCATGTAAGCAAAAGGAAAGGAACCCACATCACAAAAAAGTTGAAAAATAAATAGAGGAGCTGGAAATATGGGTGGGTGATCCCTTCAATTCTGCATTTGAAACATCTGTCATTCGAATGGACAGGGGAATTTGTAGTTTGGGCTGATATTCTAAAACCGTACTATTGATCAATAATTCTTTTTTTCATGTAAGGTTGTTACATGGGGTTTACCATGTGCTAGTAGTTTTATAATTTGCGTCAGTTTGCGTAACTTGGTCCTTGCTCAGCTTTATGCTTTTTGAATGTGTAGGTAGAGGAAGAGATGCTGATGCGCAAGTTCTACGAGCTTATGGAAGCTCAAGGTTTAAATAGAAAGGTATGCTTTATTCCAAGCATGTATCCACGCAACAGTATGCCTCTCTGTTCAAATAATAATTTTTCTTTTTCGGGTCAACTGGACGGCCTAAAAAAGAGCAACCCTACTGCTCCATGACGATGCAGGTCAACTGACCCCACCCATATCCTACAGAACCATCTGCGCCACCCCTGGCAGTGGAGTGTGGGACTTATGAGGTCCAATCTCGAGAGTTAGGGCAGACTTGGATGGATGGGAAGGGAGAGTTGGATGGGTGTTATACTACCCTGTTACCCTACCTGTTTTAAGCTAATAATTAGTTTTTGCTTGTTATTAGGAAAACATAGTTCCATATACGGCCCTTTGACATTTGGTTGTGGATGATGAATATGTATGTTATCTACCTTTCGTTACTTTTGCTTTACTGTGATCATGAATTCCCCATATTCAAGTTTTGGCCGATAGCAATTTGTCGATTGTAGATAATCTTACCGAAGTTCAGTCATTTTTCTTTGAATCATTGGATCATAAAATTATTATTAGATGAGGGCTAGGATATTGCATTAGATCAGTATAATCATTATCTAGCTTCATGAATCAGAAAATGTTAAACATGGCAATAGTGGATAGTGAAAAGGAGACGACATGATTTTGAGCAGATTTTGATCCAAATTGTACTTGCAAAAAAAAAAAAAGGGCAGTCGGTGATAAATCCATGATCTAAAGATGGAGAAAACTTAATCTATATTGTTGTTGAAGTATTACTATTTAAATTTTATGGCTGTTTATTGTGTTAGCACTCTAATGTGTCTTTCAGTTTTGGCTGTAAGTTTTCTGACTCTTCTCATTCTACATTCTTTAATTTTATTTGCTGTGTTCTTTTCCGTTTCAGAAGGAAAGCAATGTTTCCCAGGATGGTCCAGTTGGACATTCCAATGCTTTACTTGCTAATGATAGCAATGCCTCTAATGGTGATGGTCGTGAAACTGGACATTCCACTGCATTGACTGCTACAACAAATGAACAAAAGTGAGGACAAGTTGCTCAAGTATCTACAGAGTAGTTTTAGGTTTTGATTTCTAGACAATTTTTTGATGAGAACTTTCGCCTAATGCTGTATAGCTAGAGTCTTGCTTCCAATTTTGTGGATAATGGTTGCTTGAAATGTATCTTAGGTCTCTCCCTAACACTACAGAAGAGGTGGACCTTGTACCACTGGGAGGCTACGTAGATCAAAATCAGGAGCAAAAACGATGAGGGCCTAACTTGAATGAGGAAAATTGATGCAGAGAAAAACACTTCCATAGGCTTTTTGGGTGCTCTGCATCTTTAGAGAGGTTGAAGAAGGCTAACAATGAAGTGCAGAGATTTTTTTTTTTTTTTTTTGAAGGAACTGCAATGGTATGAATGTGGCCCAAAAGCCCATCTCCAAATTCACCTGCTGACCTAAGGCTAGTAGCCCAAAGCCTTTGCTCAATGCAATGTTTTTTGAGCTATTGATGCTAATTTGATGAGTTGTGTCAAGAAAAGCAGTTCTCAGAATTATGGGTGATGATTCTTGGTTCTTAACACTTGGGATGATATCACCTCTATTCGTCCAGACTCTGATCATGTTATCATTATCCATTTATTGCAATAATAATCTTGAGCATAATTTGGTTATTTTCTTCTCGATTGTTGACCACATAGCAAAGTTTTTGGTTAACTCACATGTTACATTACACCTTCAGCTTGGCCTTCGTCATTTTTTGTGCCTCTTATGAATCCCAACTGCCTTCCCGTGCAGCTCGCTAGGGTGATTGCTTAAGCTCTTGGACCTTTTTTATTTTGGTGTATTCAATGTTGATATATTTGCTAGGAGAGCGGAAAAAGAAAGCTGCACATGGGTAGCCTCTGCCGAGTAATGCTTGTCTTATTTGTATCATTCCTTTGAACATTTGTGTCTGATCTATTCAGGATCAAAGCTCAAAGCTTGATGAAATCGGTTGTGGAAGGTAATGACCCTTTCTTTTCCATATTTCAGCTGCACCTGGGAATTCCATAGATGGCGTGGAGGTTTACTTGATGATTCTGTTTGCCCGACTTGCTTTGAGCATTGAAAAAAAAACAGAGGTATCAAAAAGATGTTAGTCATGGGTATGAGGTTAAGTGGAAAGTCATCAGGTTGACGTTTTGATTTAACTTCTATTATAAGAAAAACTTATCACTCGAGTAATAATAGATTTGAGTGAACTTCTTCACATTTGTAGACAATGATTATTGAATATAAAACTTAATGTTACGATTTCGGGTAAAAAAAAAAAAACTTAATGTTAGACCTCAACTCAGCATCTACTTTTAGCTTAAGGGGGAAGAGGGGGGCGATTGCATCTCTATGGTTGAACAATTATTTTCTTATCCATTTAAATGAATATTCTTTTCTACTTGAGAGGGGAATTCTATGCATTGTCTTTTTAGAATAGTCTTCAGTCTTCACCAAAGGATCATGACCCACAGGCATTCTCTGGCCAAAAAAGACCCAAAAAAAAAAAAAAAAAGGAAAAGAAAGGAAATAAACATAAAATATAACGACATTTTTTTTGTCTTGTGCACTCTGGTGTTTACCACTCCCATTTAGCTAATAAACTGATGCCTACATATTGAAACTAATTTCTTCTGATCTTGCGGGATAAAAGTTAAAGTTAACGGCGTAGATGGCCTCAAGCACGCTCTGGAGCAGCACATACCGGAAAGATGCAAAGAAAAGGGATGTTTGCCTCGTGGAATTGGCGGAAAGCTTTTGAGTAAAAGTGGAAAAGGTTTCGTGGTGTCCACTTCATGCTAAATGAAAACTCTCATTTCATTTCATATGATGCCCTCAAGTCGCTTCTCCCAATCCCCACCCCACTGCCACCATTTATTGTCTTCTTTTTGTTTCCCTCTTTCAAAATCACTATAATCTTCAAAAAGGGTTGCTAAAAAAGGGAAAAAAAAAGAAAAAAAAACTGCATCTCGATGCCACGGTAAAGAACTAAGAAGATAAGACCATCATCGTCTGATGACCCATGATCATGACCAATCCCTGTCAATTGCATGCAAAATTTTAGCTAGAGAATAGACAAGTTACGTTAGTCGCCAATGGACAGCAGAGATTTTTGTCAACCGTCCAACCAATAAAATTTTGTCTTCTAGCAGAAGGCCGCTTGCATTCAATGGTGAAGTTGCTGTATAATGTGCATTGATTAGTGCTGAAAAGTTCAGTACTCCATTGGCTCTGGCATATCCATTTTATAAGTTTAAAATTTTTAAAATTTTTTATGTTTTAAATTTTTTAAATTTTATTTGAATTTTAAATTTTTTAATTTTACACTAAATTAGTCTATTTATTAACAAAAAGTGATCAATTTATTAAAAAAAATGATTTTAACCTTACAAAAATTATTTAAAAAAACGTTAAATATACAAATTAAAAATTTTTTTATCAAAAAAATAAGCACTTTACATATTTAATTTGTATATTTTATCTATTAAAAAAATAATTTATGTGTATGTTTATTGATTAAAAAAATATTGAATTTATTTATTTGATCTTTTTTAATAATTTTCATTAATTTAAACTCATTTATTAAGAGATTAACCACTTCTCATAAATAAAAAGACTGATTTAATAAAAATTAAAATAGTTTAAAACTAAAATAAAATATTAAAAAAATTAAAAATTTATATAAAAAATACAAAAATTTAAAACTAAAAAATTATATATCCCCGTTGGCCTGCCCCTTCTTTTAGTGTATTATGGCCATAAAGCAAAGCTAGATGCTTGACGTGTGTCCCGAGGCTTTAGATGTTGTTGCATTATACTTAAGACAACGAGACTGCATAAGTGGCCCTCTAGCAGTCGGTCTTAGAGTAATAAGCTCTTGATGAAAATAAAAAAACTATCAATGACTTACTAAAGGCGGTTTTAAGATTAAAAGTCTCAAGTTTGAGTCTTAATTAGAACTAATTAATTAAAAAAAAAACTTAAGTTTGAATTTTATGGTATGTATTTTTTTCTTGAGACAATGGACAAATAGTCAGATAGAGAGGGAGTCGGCTATAATTTTGAAAGCAGCATTTCCATGCCAAATATTCTATGAAAGGTATTGCTCGATTGAATTTGAATCAGACATTTTGTTCAATTCAGCTACCCACAATTTTTATGTGTTATTATCATGCAACAGATAATAGAGACCCCATGTTATTTGCTTGGAATAAGCATGCCTTGGCTAATCAGCAAAGTTGGCAAGCACCATTTGGCTTCATTGACAATTGACAGGATGAGTGTAGGACCCAAAATGACAAGGATACCCATTTCCCTGCTGGAAAAAAGCATAATTTAGCACCAATTATTTGATTATCTTCCCATGATGTTCTAATAATAATGCCAACCAGAACAGTAATCTGTCACGCACCTTTTAAGGAGAGCACAGGTATCCCAATATTTGCGTTGATTTGCAATATGGAAAAAACCCCACATTGAGATGGCATTTGTCGGACAATCAAAACAGAACAGCAAAATAACCAGATCTCTCAAGATTGTCGGTCAATAAGAGTATGATGTCAACTTCTTCTTCCTTTTTTTTTTTCCTTCATCTTTTACTGGAGTAATTTTGTGTTTTCTCATAAATAAGGGATTTTAGTGTAACTGTATTTACTATAATTATAAAATTATCGTTTTTAGTCTATAAAATAGGCGAGAACATCATCGTATGAGAAAGAAGGGTGAGAGAATGACCGCAATTTAAACTTTAATTTTTCTCTTAGAGGTCACTTCTCAAATCACTTTAGTTATTGATAATAATTCAAAATTATTTTACTGTAACTTAAAAGTCATGAATTTTAATTATAGAAACAATGTTTTAGTTAATTTAAAGATAATAATATCTTGTATTAGAACTTTTTTTTTAAAAAAAAATTGTGCGATGAGCATTTATCCTCATACATACAAAAAAAAGTCCATATATCTGCATACACACATATATATGTGATTAATGACACAATTAATGATAGCGAATGTTAGGGACAAAACACAAATGATTTTTGTGAGAACTGAATTCGCTTGGATCATAAGTTCCACGTGTAAGAGTCCCCAAGTTTACACACAGTCTCACCAACGACACCAATGTCATGCAAGAGACACGGGCGAGGAAATATAGCGTTGGTTTGAGTTGGTCAATGACTTCCGTGACTGACAGTCAAAAATTATTAACTTTTTTAAAAATAAATCAAGTCACTGGTCCTCAATGAAAACAAAAAAAAAAATAATTTTTAATAAATATGCAAATAACATACGATTTATTTTTTAAAAAAATTTTATTTAAAAAAAATTTACTCATCAAACCGTTCATATTACTGCTTGTCACATTCTCTTTAAAGTTACGTCACTTAATTTTTCTAAAAAAAAAAGAAGAAGACAAAAGAAATACCAGTTGTTAGTGAGGAAAAGAAAAGGAAAAAGCAAAAGGCATATGCTCTATATGGCGCGTGCACGTCCCGTCGCCGGCCCCCAATCGAAGGGGAGCAGATAATAAAGAAAGAGTCGGTGGATCAATCTTACTAGCAATATGAAAATACACAGAGTAATTGTTAGATATAACTTAATGGTGGCTAATTTTAAAATTTGATAAGAGACATTGAGTTCGAATTTCATACCTTAATAGCAATTAAATTTTTATTAAAAAAGAAAAATAGATGGAGTAAAATTTTTTTTTGACGTAGTAAAATATTTTTTTGGCGATACTAGTCCTCAAATTCCTAATTCTAAATTTGGTCAGTGCATTGTAATCAAGTCGATAAGAGGGTTGATACAGAAAAAAATGCCAACTTACCATAAATGTTGGTTAATTTTTTCCCCCAAAATTAGAGGCGTGGCCTAGGCTTTGGGGCTGCCAAGCCATAAAATATTTGCAAGTTGTATTCCTCGTGCGAATATTACATTTACAACCACTATCTACTGTGAGCACGTAGTCTATTCGATATACAGTATTTAATAATTTATTAAAATTTTTTATTTTTTAAAATTTAATTATTTAATAATGTATTTTACTTTAATTTTATTGTGATCTCACAAAATTTACACTCATCCACCAAAAATTTTCCAGTTGCATCATTGGATATGTATCCCCATCATTCTGGAGCGCTCAATCAATCAAACCCCACAGATTACACAAGCAAACAAGAATCAGAGACAAAAAAAAAACAGCTCATTCTCTCTTCCATCCTTGGAAAGCAACATAGGCAGTTGACTGAAAATTGGGTCTATCCTCTTTAGGTTAAGTTTTTCCTTCAATTGTTATTAACCAAAGATGTCCTTAATGGTCATTTTAATTTCAAATTTTCCAAAATCCTTGTTATTTTTTTTAATTTTTTGGAGGGGTACAAACATGTGGTCATTTTGATTTCAAATTTTCCAAAATCCTTGGTTTTTTTTTCCTCAATTGAATTAGGGAAGAAAAAAATTTGCTATAAATAAAATCTAGAATCTCGTACTTTAAATTTAATGGCCACTAAATTATATTAATTGATCGTAAAATCTAAGTTTTAACCACCATCAGATGGTCAACTCCACCGTCACTCTTTGATTGGTTGATTATAATTGAATCTCAATATTGTGGCTCCCATTATGAGACCCGGTGCTCACAAATGTAGAAGATTAAAATTGGCAAGGCGAAGGCCACAAGCAGGGAACAAGAAACAGAAACTAACGGCACCAAGGCATTAATTTAACAGAACAGAATAGAATTTTAGCACAAATGTGTATTATGAACGTTACCTCCTTCCTCGATCCCATCGAAAGCAGAAACACTAAATTTTAGTGGTCGAAAAGGCATTGTTATCAAACCCGGACCGGACCGGCCGGTTCAACCGGTCGGACCGGTGACCGGTCAGAGGTCCGGTCCGGGTTATAACCCAAATTCTCTACGGACCGGACCGGTCAAAACCCGGTCAACGGACCGGTTCAACCGGTCGGACCGGTGAACCGGTCCCGGGTTGACCGGGTTGGTTATTTTAATAATTAAGAAAAAATTTCACACAACTTTGTATAATTTAGTTTTCGAACCCTTGACCTCAAACATGAAAGATAAGTCTCATACCACTAAACCAACTTATAACTTGTTGTTATCTTTTTTTTTTTTTTTTACTTATTATTTTCTCAAATGTCTCATATAATACACATACTATTTTATATTTCTTATAAATTAACACTTACTATTTTCTTTTTTTTGTTAAAATAATTATTAATTTTTTTAAATTATTAATTCTATCCTATAATAAATTCTAAATCATATATTTTAAATTTATAAATGTAAGTATTCTAATATATGCATATGTATTATAATATTACATTTTACATATAGATTTTGATGTATAATATATATAAATATTTTTTTATATATTTAATATTAAATACCGATTTTAATACCGGTTCGACTGGTTAAACCGATTTTTTTATTTAATAATCATATATAAGTATTATTTTATTAAATTATTTTTATAAATATATATATTAATAAATACCGGTTCAAATACCGGTTCGACCGGTTGAACCGGTTGAACCTTGACCCACTAATGTTTCCGGTTCGATGACCGGTCCGGTTCTGACAACCTTGCGAAAAGGACATGCGAAGGGCGCTTTTATTATCACCAGGACATGGACATTTTCGTCAATTTAGTTGAAAAGAAACCACAAAGTAGATTCTCACTGCACGACGTGTCATTCCTTCAGCAGTCTGCACTCACAACCACAGTATCTTTTTAAATTTTTGAAAACTAAAAAAAAACACATATAACCAAAAAAAAAAAAAAAAAAAAACACACAATCTCGTCAATCTCCTGTATTCACTTTCACTACTGAATTGAAGTTTATTTTATATAGTAATAAAATATTTATATAATTTATTTAATAATATTTAATAATTTCTTTAATTTTTTATTTCATAATTAGTTATCCAACATTTTATGTGTTATTTTAATCTCATTTACAAAATTTTATAAAATATTTTTTTAATTCAATAAATCTTTTTTAGGTAAACTCCCAATATCTAGAAGCTTGAATTAAAACTCAATTAATTTGGTTCTAATACGGTCGAACCCCTTGAGAGAAAAGACTCTTTTAACACCATTTTTTTTATTTATAGAATTTAAATTTGAAACATTATTTAAGAAATACTAAATTTTTTATTACTCAAACTAACAATCATAAATAATTTAATAAATTTTTTATTATACTGGGTTGCACGTAACTTTCCAAGTTGTTCTTGCTGCTGCTGCAAGTTTTTTTTTCGATAAAAAAATAAAAAAAGCAAAAAAAAGGTCAAGTTAAATAAGAAATTTATGAAAAAGAAAGAAAGTAAAAGCTGGAATGAGGTCAGCAACCGGAGCATCCAGATCTTGCAATGCCAAAAGGAGCTTCCTTTCTTACGCGCAGAGTCTTTTCTTCTCTTTCTTTGTCTGCTAAGGCAAACTGTGTCTTTTTGTTTCTTTATTTATTTATTTTTTTTCTTCTTTTTTTCTGCCATTTTTCCGCTGGGGCCGGACAGATAATGAGCTTAATGAAACGAAAAGAGGAGGAAGAGAAGAAGCAGAAGAAGAAAACAACCCAGAAAATTTCAACATGAAAGGCCATTGTTATTATTATTATTATTATTATTGTTATTTGTGGGGTTTAATAATCTTGATTTTATTATTGCCACTTCTGGCCGTGTCATCTTCGGACAAGCCTGTAATAATAGTGACTGTAATTCGAGACTTGGAAATTCCGAGAAGATTACTCCACCAGCCATTGTTCCCGGCCAGCTCAGCACCTCCACCGGCCACTGAGTCGACGGTTCCTCCTCCTCCTCCGCCGGCTTCAGACAGCCCGGTTTTTCCCAATCCGGACCAGCCCTTCTTCCCCGAGGTCCCAACCGGGCCCACCCAGGATCAAAGCCAGCAGCCGCCGCCGGCATCGCCTGTCAATGGGACTAGCGTGCCAATCCCGACGGCGACGCAGCCAGCGAAGCCTACCAAGAAAGTGGCGATTGCAATCTCTGTTGGGATCGTCACTCTCGGCATGCTTTCGGCTCTTGCTTTCTTTCTGTTTCGCCACAAGGCGGCTAAGCGCCCGAGAGAGAGCCAGAAACTCGTCGGCGGCAATTCTCAAGGATTCCCCGACGATTCCAGAGTGCCTCCTTCTAGTTTCTTGTACATTGGGACTGTGGAGCCGAGCAGGACGTCGTCGGTGACTGAACTGAACGGAATAGATAGGGCTGCCAATAGTTCGCCGTATCATAAGCTGAATTCGATCAAGAGATCCGAGCGATATAGGCCCAGCCCTGATTTGCAGCCACTGCCGCCATTGCCTAGGCCTCCTTCTCAGCATGAAGACGGGAATTCGCCGTCTGCAATGTCATCGTCCGACGAGGAGGGCCGTGAGACGGCGTTTTATACCCCACAAGCCTCGTCGGTGAGCAATGATGATGGGTATTACACGCCGGTTTCGACGACGAAGCTCGCTAATGGTAGAAATGATGTTGGTCATGTTCATGCCAATAGTTCTTTTCCTCACTCTAAAAGAACCTCTCCCAAATCGCGTTTATCTGCTGTTTCTTCGCCGGAAATGAAGCATGTGATCGTACCGTCGATAAAGTACCCATCACCAGCACCGTCGCCACCTCCTCTGCCTCCGGCGATGCCGCCACAGGACAGAGTTGAGGATGTTAAGTCTACAAGCTCATTTGTTCCCAATAGGCCCAAATTCTCATCACCACCGCCACCGCCCAATATGGCTCTTCTTCGATCAATCAGCAACCAGCAATCGAAAAAAGTTATAGGGTCTCCGCAGCCACCTCCCCCGCCTCCTCCTCCGCCGCCTCCTCCTCCTCCTCCTCCGGTTGCTAGTTTAACGCCAAGAAAAGTAGGATCTTCTGAAACAGCTAAAATAGCTGTTTCCTCAACGCCTACCCAATTATTGGCGAAGCGGCAGTCCCGGAGTCCAAGCCCAAAAGCCAATTTGGAGAATGAAGCAATAAAGCCTGCAGACCAAGTCAGCAAAGGAACCAGCCACCCGGAGACGAATGATGTTGCAGATGATAATGATGCAGGAAAGCCCAGATTAAGGCCGCTGCACTGGGACAAAGTGAGGGCAACCTCCGGTAGAGCCACGGTGTGGGACCAGCTCAAATCCGGCTCATTTCAGTAAGTGAACTTTAATAAGTATCATCTCAATGTGGCCAATTAGTCGTTCATGAAATTTTTTACAATCTGATTATTTTGACGTTCATGGCAGTTTAAATGAGGACATGATGGAGAGTCTTTTTGGCTGCAATTCAGCAAATTCAGCTGCTAAAGAACCTACAAGAAAAACAGTTACGCCTGCCGCTGAGCGCGATGACAGAGTGTTGGATCCAAAGAAGTCACAGAACATTGCGATTTTGTTAAGAGCGCTGAATGTGACACGAGATGAAGTGTCGAAGCTCTTTTGGATGGTACACGATAATTGTTCTTTCCTTTTTTATTGATCAAAAGTTATATGCTTCATGGCCTGCTTTCCTTGTTTGAGTGTGAAAGAGAGGAGCTGCATCCTGCTTAGAAGATAAAAACAAAAGGAAGCAACTTATATTTGCTTATTTTTTTTCCTCAGAAGGATACAACAAATCATGTCCACACGGCACACATGTTCCAATGCGTATCTTATGATAGAATAAGCATTGTCGTCTTGTAGTGGCCTAGTTGGCTAGATTTATGTATTGGCTAACTGCACTTCCTGATCTTGCCTGTCCGGAATCCTATCAACTGCTGAATGGTGCTTCATGGCAAACCTAATTGTATAAATTCGTGTAGACAGATTCTAGTAGTATGATGTTGTTAATTGTTTTTTTGCCTTCGGTATCCAGAAGCGAAAACAAGAACAATATGGGAAACAGAAATTATGATTAAAGAGCTTAATTAGAAGTTATCATCATTGAAGTTGAAAACAAAAGAATATGGATTGCAGCATAATAGTACCGTATAAATCATTCTGTTAGACTCACTTCGCTAGAGGCAATCATTGTGTAAGGATATGAATTGGAAAATGGCAGTTCTAATATAGGAATTTATTAAAGAAGCTAGAAATATGCAGGACAAGCAATAACACGTAATAATACATTTTAGCCAGAGGGCGAAATGCAACTCCTAATACATGTTATAGTACATATGAATGTTGTTGCCTGTATTACTTCTTGCGATCTTAGTGGACCTTCTACTCAATAGAAGTCAGAACTCAAAGACTAATAAGACATAAGAATTGTAGCTTATTTATGCCTGCTACATTGTCCAGCTGGCATGTGCTCACTGGAAAGCATTCCAGGCAAAAAAAAAAAAGTGTTTGACTCAGGCCTGAGGAAATTGTCATCCAAGGAATTGAATCTAATGATACATTCAATTGTTGGAGTAGAACTGCTGATCATTGCCAGCCCCATGTCTCCCTTGTCCCACATATCCATTTTGCTCATTTTATTCTTCCCTTTCGATCCTTAGTGTACATCTGCTAATATCAACAGCAACATGTTTTGGATCAGGCAACCCAGAAAGCTTAGGTGCTGAGCTTCTGGAAACTCTGATAAAAATGGCTCCAACCAAGGAGGAAGAAATAAAGCTTCGAGAGTACAGTGGCGATGTCTCCAAATTAGGGTCGGCAGAAAGATTTCTGAAGACAGTCCTTGATATACCGTTTGCCTTTAAAAGAGTTGAAGCCATGCTTTATAGAGCCAATTTTGATACAGAACTTCAATATTTGAGGAAATCTTTTCAAACACTAGAGGTAATTTGGCTGACAGTGTACTTCTGATGAGTCTTACTCTGATTCTGTTTTTGCTGTCCTAAATTCTGCCAGTGACAACTCTAGAGAATTAATCTCAGTATCTTCTTGTCTATCAGGCTGCAAGTGAAGAGTTGAAGAACAGCCGCTTATTCCTTAAACTGCTTGAAGCTGTTCTCAGGACGGGGAACCGGATGAATGTTGGCACTAATCGAGGTGATGCTAAAGCATTTAAGCTTGATACACTCTTAAAACTTGTAGATATAAAGGGAACAGATGGGAAGACCACATTGCTCCACTTTGTTGTCCAGGAGATCATCAGATCTGAAGGCGCAAGTAATGATCCTGCAAATGAGAATCTTCAGGACAATACTCTCTCTAAGATGAAGGACGATGAGTTCAGGAAGAAAGGATTGCAGGTTGTGTCTGGACTGGGTCGAGACCTCAGCAATGTCAAAAAAGCAGCAGGAATGGACTCTGATGTCTTAAGCAGCTATGTTTCAAAGCTTGAAATGGGGCTTGAGAAAGTCAGATCAGTTTTGCAATATGAGAAGCCGGACACACAGGGAAAGTTCTTTCGATCAATGCATCTATTTCTACAAGAGGCAGAGGAGGAAATTGCTAAGATCAAGGCTGATGAAAGAAAGGCTTTGTCACTTGTAAAAGAGGTAACAGAATATTTTCATGGGGATGCAGCGAAGGAGGAAGCCCATCCTTACAGGATTTTCATGATTGTAAGAGATTTCCTAGGTACATTGGATCATGTGTGCAAGGAAGTGGGAAGTATGCAGGATAAAACAGTGGTAGGCTCTGCTAGATCCTTCCGCATATCTGCGACTGCCTCTCTACCAGTTCTCAACAGATATAATGAGAGACATGATAGAAGTTCTGATGAGGAAAGCTCTTCTCCTTGAAACCATGTCCAAATGAAGCATGTTAGACTTTTAGGAACATAAAGTTACCGGATACTTCCACAACTACAGACTCATTTCCAATCAAAGCAGCAATGTATGCCAGCTTTCTTCAGAATGAGCATTTAAACTGATAGGAAGATGGAGAAGAAACAGTATGTCGGGTATGGTCTCTCATTGTCAAGAAAATCGCAGTTCGCGTGGAGATACAGTAGTTTATGAAAAAGGGAAAAACACAACTTGTCCGAGGAACCATTGAGATGTAGTGCCCAAAAGCCATCAGTTATTAAACAATGATACGAGACCGCAAGGTCTATGACATTTTGAGGACGTTGGCATTTGAAATTGAACCCTCGGACAAGTTGCATTGCGAGGGGGGAAATTGGGACACCATAGTTTTTAATACAGAAAAAGCACAAAGCATTTTCCTCAACCACTTGCTTATTGATGCCATAGATAAGATAGGCTACTTCATTTAAGCGAGATTCCAATGCATTTTAAAGAAAGCAGAATGTTTTGATTTTACTTGCGCCTTATGGTTCTTTATGGTGCATTGTTCTGGCATTTATTTGACATTTACTAATAAATAATAGTCGGAAGTTTTTTCATCGTGCTGTTTGCGTTTGTTCTCTTTGATTCACTAACTCGATGAGGGTGTATATATGGTGAATGCTATCCAATTGGGCATATTTTGACGGCCAATTAGCACGGTTGGGAAAATTGTTTGGCTTGTTTGTTTGAATAAAATTTAAGAGGGGGGGGGGGGGGTTGATTTTCCTTATTGTGGGGTTAGGAAAGGGTCATATGTATACAGTTTTACTTTCGATTTTACACATGAAGGTTATTCCCACAATTGAAGCCTGTGATCTGGAGTCACCTTGGAATTACACCAAAGTTCTCAAAATGACTTGGCCATCACATATGAATGACAAAATGTCAGTACCAATCATGTCCGGCCATGACCAGATAATTAAGCAAACATTGTGAAAATGATAAATTACATTTCAATGGGAATAAGTAAAAGCTAATGGCTAAAAT
Organism: Carallia pectinifolia; assembly: GCA_037832335.1. Classification (NCBI taxonomy): domain Eukaryota; kingdom Viridiplantae; phylum Streptophyta; class Magnoliopsida; order Malpighiales; family Rhizophoraceae; genus Carallia; species Carallia pectinifolia. Next base: position 25,756,372 of record CM075449.1, read on the forward strand.
TTAGGGACTGCCTTTGGTAACTGACGCGAGTTCATTGGCACCGGTCTGTCCTCGTTACAAGATTAGAATTGGATATATGTTCAATTGGGGTATGAAAGTCATGTATTATGCAAAGAACATTTATGTAGACTCCTTGGTTGGTTCTTTCTGACTCGAATTGGATTAATTAGAGTTAAATGTAATTTTTAAATAATGAGATTTAACAAAAAAAAAAAAAAAAAAAAATCAATGTAGAACACACATGCGTTCGCATTGTTGTTATTGATTTATCCGGAATTAGTCATTTACTAGGTATCGCACCGTTACTCTGGTGGTCCAGCTAAACATCATTGGATTCGTGAAGCTGACAACATTGGGGAAAAAAAAAAAGAATTGAATGATTTGTTTCATCATAAAGCAGTTTCACCAGCTTGTCAACCTGAGGAGTGTTTGGCTGTCTAGCCTGTCTTGGTCCACAACTCCACACGTATATTCTATAGGGATACTGCTCTGATATTTTGCATCTAAAATATCAAAAAGTGAGAGATTGAGTATTTGCTTGATTAGTTGAGAGGGATATCTTTCAACTAGTAGGTGAGGAGTTCAAATCTTACTAAATCTCACTTTTCCCTCTCCAAATACTCAATAAAATTTTTTATAGACAAAAAAAAAAAAAATCGAAAGGTGAATGTGTCGGCACAAGGGTTTAATGGAAATCTCTTTACCAACCACATATGACGGAGCACATGCTCCTTTTCTCTTGGTGCTCTTCTTAATGTCCTTGCTGTTGGTCCACAGAGTAAATGTATTGGTCATAGAAATGTTGACAGTGGGCTTTATTTTGGTACAATACAACAGTAAATAAAGCAGAATTTTCTGAATGTTATGAAGCTCTAGGGATCCTAGTCACATCAAAATAATTTGCTTTCCATCCTTCGAGACAGCATCTGATAGGATATAGTGCATTAGGGTTAGTATGATCACATCCAGTAAATGGTTTAATCTTCAGGTAGGGTAGGAAATATTGAAATATAAGATATAAAGTTTCATATTGTAAATGAAAAAATGAGTAAAACAATATATAAGTGTAATTAGAATATTATTGAAATTGTAAATGATGAGTCTTAAGGCAATGCAAAGACTCCCCCATAAATAAGGAATATAGAGAGCAAGCATTATATAAATGAAGATAAAAGTACTCAATTCCAAACCAATTGATTTTGGTAAAGATGTGGAGTCTGTGACTCATTTATTGGTTGCTTGCTCCATATACTCGTGATGTGGGATGTCAATTCCGAAGCCTAGAGTTTGGATATGCAGAAGCCGAGTCCAAAAGGTGGGAGAAAAATTCGAGTATCATGTGAACCCACACATTCCGCATTAACGTTGCGAGTTCGTGCATTCCACATGCGCCAAAAAATTCAACAAAGACCCATGACCTAAACTTTAAAGTTTTAAATAAGATGTGGTCTCCAAAGACACTCAATTTAAGGTTTTAAATAAGATGTGATGTCAAAAAACACATTAAATGTTGCTTGCTTTTTCCTTTTTATGGTCATCTAAATGACGGTCCTACGCTTCCACAAACCTAAGAAACTAGCATATTAATGAATTTTATTTATAAGCATCCCAGCATAATGTTCCAACATCTGGGGATACGTCTACAGAAAATTTACATATAAAGACTTCTGTTTATTTATCAGCTAGAAATGCAGGAAACAGATGAAAAGAATGGTGATCCTCCAATGTTTTTTGTTCTGAGTATATTTTTCACTAGCATTCTCCACCTAATCTCATCCTTCTTGCTTTGTTTCCTGATCCTCTCCTTGAAGTTCCTGAATTCAAAGAATTTCCCCATATTAGTTGGGAATGTCTGAAGGCTGAAATATATAATGTACAAGGGACTGAATCTATTTTATGTCATGGAAGATAATGATGAAGATCAATATGAAGACGTATTGAAGGCAGACCTGCAGAGGGGAACCCTACAGATATCTGAATCGGCACAAAGGCGCGAGTGGAGTTCCAATAGTTGCCACATTCTCTTGCAATGGATGCAGCCACCAGGTACTCTCAACTTGCAACTAGCGAAATGCCGAATAAGCAATTCGAGTCCCTTGCATGCTGAATAATTGCAACTTCCTTCGTGGTCTGAAAAATCTTTATCATGTGGACCAATTGTTCGACAACCATCTCTGCATATATGAACAAGAGCATCCATTGCCTCGTATAGCTGCAGATATATCTTTCTCTCGCTCGATTTTCTAATTTTCTCCTTTTGCCTCTGGATATACGTTAGACGTACTTCAAGTTAGGAGCTTTGAACTTAGTAGCAGAAAATGCAGCATAAGGAAAAAAAATTATATATATACTCACATTGTCTTCAGCAATCAGAGACTCCAAAAGTTCCTTTTCAAGCACTGGGTGGCTTTCCTTCATAACTTTCCATCCTTCAGTAGCAGAAATTTCTTGGAAGTTCCTTAGGATCATACGATGACAAATAAGGCTGAGCCTTGGAGCATCACACAATAATGCAAGCTGTAAAATGTCGACCACATTGTCGGTGGTAAGGAAACCCTGCTCCAACTGCCACACACATATCTGCTTCAATTGTGGAACCACAAACACATGCGAGAGCACCAACAAATGCAAGACAAATTCCTCCATGTCTTCTTTGTTGTAACTGCAGATAGGACAAAAATAACAGCTATCACAAAAGCTTCCCATTTCTACATATTAAAATAGCAAACATTTTCTTCTTATGGTTTTATCCCTCTTCCAACAGTTCATGAAGAATTCATGCAACCAAAGTTTCAATTCATTGAATCCTTCCACCACAAACTGAGTCCAATTATCTTTAAGATTAATTAACAGATTTTTTTTACTTGTCAACAATAATAAGATAGCATGTCCATAGATAATGCAACATCCCCAAAAACATGTAGTAGAAGATTATTTCAAATTAAGGCTCAGTTCCATTACAATATGGGCCGACTAAGGGAAGAATTAGTACCGGGACGAGTACAAAAATCGGATAAACACTATGACAGCATCATGAGGAACACCATAAATTGATATTTTTCGTCGTCTACCATTGTCTTTTGCCTGCTTTAGCATGCCTTTCATCACGGGAGAAGCTATGCCCTGTCAGAAGACATTCAGGTTGATGAATAAGATTCCTTAGCTTAAGATACCACACCAACTTGCCAAACAAAATCAAATTGGTTTTATGTCACTGCTGCATTCTAGAGCAAATCAATAACAGATACAGCAAGGGGGGCTTAAATATATTCCACATGTTCATCATAGGAGACATATTCATCAAGTTAATCCCATGTGGTACTAGCGAAAAGGAGCCAGCAGTTGGCATAAAAATATGCATTTAGCAGAACTATTATGTCTGAACATTAGAATCAGTTATCTCCTTTTATTTGGTTGAACAACATTTTAGAACAGAAAATAACAGAAAGATATGCAGATTGACAAGTTCACCTCCCAAGGGAATCTGCCATACAAGGGAATCTGCCATTCACATCCTTAAGATCGTGGGCTGTTCTTAATGAAAAATGATAACAAAGATCGTTATTTCTTAAGTGTCAGGCTGTTTGTTGCAAAAAAAAAAAAAAAAAGGAAAAAAAAAAGCAAACGCTTCCTTGATGCTTTTCTTATCATTTACCAACACATACAAATCCTAGTCATAATATTTCCAGACATCTAACAGGAAAATGGCTTACATTACATACCAATTAAAATTACAAATACATCTTAAAAGCACGGGTAACAGAAATGAACTTTCTCATTAAAGCAGCAGATCCCATAACTGTGTTCGAGATGAAACGACTTAGATGATTTGATTCTAAGAAATGTTGGTAAAAATAGCATCACCAATCAAAAAGAGAAGGGAGAAAGTTCTTACGAGAATATTAGCATGTGCATAGACCGACCCGCCATTACCAGTATTGACGATAACGTCTGCTCTATAGCCCTCATCGAAGAGGCGGTCACACATATCCATTGCTGCCGTGGAGACACCGCTGTATCTTAATTTTGAGCCATCCATCATCGGCCCGTTCTTAAGGCGACTCGTCGCTATTGGACCAGGCAACGGAGGTGGCACCGGTGGCTCTTTCTTGGACAATAAAGGAGAATTCTCACAACCATCTAGTTTCCCCATCAGGTTCCAAGATCCCCTCTCTGCAGTCAAAAATAAACAATTGATTTGAGTTTTTTTCTCTCTCTTTTTTTTTTTCCAATTTACAGGAGACGGGAAGACAATAGATTCTGCTCATGATATTAAATTCTCAAAGATTCAATGATCTAACTAGTTTCTTTGCTAATATCCATTGTGCAAAAACAGGCTAATATGTCACATTGATTGAACTGACAATCAGACCAAGATAAAGATAGAAACTTTAGATCACCAATTGCATCCAAAAAAACAATCTTTTATCTTGTCTTAAAGACAGATGCCCCAGAAAGAAAAAATGAGCGTCACAACAACGAGAATGAATTCGTAACCGAACAAGAAAAATATAAGCTATCAATATCAGAATATCTTAGCTCTGATTAAACACACAAACTTAACGTAACAAAACAAGGTACAGAGGAGGAAATGGCGTACCACTTTCAAAATTTCAATCAATCCTTTTGGAGAGAAACGAACCAGAGAAATGACTAATTTCTTTTCCTTCCTTCTCGTGGGGTCCCAATTAAATCAATCGAGCAAAAAGCTTGGCTTCCCTTTGAAACGATGGAAGCACGGACCACGAGAGAGAAATGTGACTCAATCTAATTTTCTCTCCAATATTCTAATCTTTCTGCCTACCATTCGAAACACCCAAATTCCCGTTTCGTTGCAACCGCTTCTTGTGTATTTATAAGCAAAAACAACAGCTTCCTGTCCGAGCAACTGTCTGTCGGTGCAACAAATGTCTCTCTCTCTTTCTCAGTGTCAATGCTGACCTGTCAAGCTCATCTGGCGGACCCCACCAGGACATTAGGAATCCGACGTAAAGATGACTAGGATGTGGATTAGGAACAACCATTGATGTCTCCATCCACCTAAAGCCAACGCGCTGCCGCGTTTTACGCTCAACAGTCAAAGTTGCCTTTTTTATTTGACTACTGCGAGGACTCTCCCAACTTAAACGGCGAGCGAGGAGGACGTTTTGGTGTTTTGCTTCTGTGGAGGGGATGGGGGCTGTTTTGTCGGGCAAATAAAGGCCGTACATTCGGACGGAAAGAGGACAGAAGATCCTATGTTTAGATATTGAGGAGTTCCTAGGCCAGCTAAGCTTTGCCTGGCTTAGTTTGTTTGCTACTTAGATTTCATGAACTGGCTGGTCCTTTTCTCTTGGAGGTTATTCTATTTTCTTTTTTTTTGACATAAAGTAGTGGGATATTTCGTTAAGTAAAGAGATCAAAATTTAACTATAGTGTAAGAAATTTCTTTTTGTTTTTTCGGAGGTTATTCACGTGAGAAATACTGGTTAGTAGTAATATGTAGTCATCTTTTTTTGGAGGTTTTCCAAAGTAATATGTAGCTATCAAGTGGTAATAAAATATATATATATATTGGTGAATGGTTGAAATTTTAAGAAAAAAATAAATATATTATTAAATAAAATGTATAATTATTTTATTATTGTATAAAATTAAGCTTAATATGGATGCTCTATTTCTACCTTCTTGCTAGTAATCGTTCAAGTTTACCACCCTTTCAAGAATTTTTTTTTTTTTGGCCTTTTCTTCGCAAGGTATGGAGGTTTTTTGTTTTTTACGCATACAACTGTAAGATGGGTTTTTGGGACATTCAATTTTGACGGAATAGTATTGAAGATAATTGATTGCTTTGGTTGTCCAAAACCAACCAAAAAAAAAAAAAAAAAATTATATAACAACTTTTAAATAGTAATAAAGTGATATAAATTATTAAAAAAATTAAAATTTTAAAAAATAAATAAATAAATAAATATATTTAAATAAATTATATAATTAATTTATTATTACTCAAAATTAAAGTACGTTGTAATACTTAATCAAAATGTTAAAGATCGACAATCCCTTTAAAGGCGAAACTTGCAGCCACTTGTCCTTGTTTTGAAAAAGAACAACGATAACCTTTTTTCGTGTTTTTTGATAATTAGTTTGAAATGAAATCCAAATTTGAAACAATAAGTCTTAGATAATAAGGAGAATTTTAACATCTTGTGCAATTGTATTCATTATTTTTTAGTTTTTATTTGATGAAAATATGATAGAATACATACACATATGCCACTTCTTTCTTTGTTTTTTTTTTTTTTTTTTGTCGGGCTAATGACTCCACCCAACATTTGTATATGTTATATGCATACTAATTGATTTTAATCTCATTTATAATTTTGTTTTCTTAACGTAGATCAATTTAGTTCCATTAATACTTGTAGATATTTTTAATGTTATTCTATCAACAAATGGAAGTATCCGGAAAAATTTTTTAGAAATTATTTTCATTTTTACTATTTGAAACTGATAGTCAACAATTGAGAGATGAAACGAGGAAGAAAAGAGGCAAGATTCAAATACAAATCTTTTAATTAAAAATTACTGTTTTTAACTATCTCAGTTATAGCTAAATTATTTTAAAAAATTATTGATATAATTTGGATTATATATAAACTTAATAACGTCATTGAGATTTTTAAGACATTAATCAACTTAAACTCAAAAGAGAAGTTTTTATACAAAGAAATTCAAAATTAGTCTACTAAACCTTCCTCTAGTTTCTTCATAATTATCGTGGACATCTTATTAATTAGAACTTAAATTTTTATTTTAAAATTTTAAAATTTTAATGAGTATAATTTATGATAAAAAATTATTTTTAATATATAATTTATAATTTAATAATTTTTTTAATAAATAACAATTAAAAAAAGAAAAACATACCTCCCTAGTTTTTTTTTTTTTTCATAATATACTCAAACGGTCAAACCAGTGTTATTAAACCCGGACCGGACCGGCCGGTTCAACCGGTTGGACCGGTGAACCGGTCCCAAGTTGACCAGGTTGACCGGTTCAATAATTAAAAAAAAATTCACCTTACTTTGTTAAAAGTGGGTTTTGAACCTTTGACCTCTGATATGAAAAGTAAGTCTCACACTATTAGACCAACTTACAACTTGTTGTAAACTCTCTTTTTTTTTACTTATTATTTTCTTATATTTCTCACATAATACATATACCATCCTATATAATTAATACATTAACACTTACTATTTTCTTTTAAGACAATTATTAATTTTCTTAATTTGTTAATTTTATTTTCTAATAAATTATTAATCATTTATTTTAAATTTATAAATATAAATATTTTAATGCATACATATATATTATAATATTATATTGTACATATAAATTTTTAAATGTAACGTATATAAATATGTATTTTTTATATATTTAATATTAAATACCGATTTTACTGATTTAATTTTCAATTAAACTGGTTGAACTGATTGGACTTTAAATTACTAAACTTTTTAATTTAATAACCGGTCTAATTTTTACAACATTGACTCAAACCGAGCACGAGCATTGCTCAATTTAATTTCAAAAACAACGGCTGGCCGCACCCTCCTCTTTACTTTCCCTCTTCAAATGCCCAAAAATTTCAAAAGCACAGCAACCAGTAGGAACAAAAAGAACAAATCCGAAATGGAGAAGAGGCTTCGCAATTGCCTCCAATCCTCGGCGGAGGAATTCCTTTCCTCCGCCGCTAAGCTCCCACTCAAGTCCTCAAAATCCACTCTCAAATACCTAATCCACTCCATTCCTCCGTCGTCTCCGCTCTCCTCCTCCCTCCCTCTCTCTATCCACCGCTCCGTTTCCGAATCCGTCCTACACTTCCAGAACCTTCTAGAAACTCCGCCCTCTCCCGATGACCACCACTCCAGATCCCCTCCTTCCAAGCGCCCCCGCAGATCCTCTCGCAACCTCCCAAAAAACGACTCGCGAGAAAATGAATCCCGTCTCGACAAGCAGCGGCAAGTTCTCGAGAAGCTCCGGATTCTCGCTTACCTGACATTTCTGTGCGTTTCCCACCCGAAGAAGCCGTTTTCGCCCACCGATTTGTTTCCGGCCGCTCAGTCGCTGCACGATAATTTGATTCTTTTCGAGTCAGACCAGAATTTATCGACCGAGGTGGCGAGCTTGTGCGAGGAGTGCTGGAAGTCGGATTTTACGGGTCGAGAAATGCTAATCTCACAGTCACTGCCGTTTCTGGTTTCGAGGTCGCTGACGCTGAAGAAGAAAGTGGATGTACATAGGGTTTATTCGCTGCGCGAGGCCTTCGCGCTGTTCGATTTTGAAGACAATAGCATAGAGGATTTGAAATTGTTGTTGATGAGGTGCGTCATCGCGCCTCTGTTTTTGAAGACGGAGGAGGGGCGGCGGTTTCTGGCGTTCGTGTTCGGGTTGTGTATGCAGTTGATGAAGGAGGCGCTGGCGATGATTAAGTCTCAGATTCCGTTCGGAAGGAAGTCGATTATGGAGGCGTACGGGGAGATATTGTTCAGGGCATGGAAAGACGTGGAAGGGGAGATGAAGGATGAGATTGAGAATGGGTTTTTGCAGGGTTTGATTGAGAGTGCAATACGCGCGGGTTCTCGGGAGCTTGCAGCTTCCATTAGGAGGATTTTGGGAGGTTTTTTAAGTCAAAGGGTTACTGATGGGGTTGATAAATTGCTGTTTCGGCTTGCTGAGCCTGTGATTTTCCGCTCACTGCAGGTAATTTGCCTCCGTCATTTCATGGAATCTTCAGTTGGTGAATGTAGTTTTTTTTTTTTTTTTTGGTTTGTGGCAAACAGTTGTGCTCATTAGGATTATCAAAATTTAACTGTTTGGGAAACAGTTGTTATGTGGATCAAAGATTGATAAAGTTAATGGAAAATTTTTCATTGCACTGTTTTTGGTTGTATGTGCAATCTTCTGTTTGTATAGATATCAATCAGAAATCTTTTCCGATTCAATTTCAATGATACTGCATCTGGAAAGATTGTATGATTGAAAGGATTGGGCTAGCTTTTACAACTTCTAGAGCAACTTATGAATGGAAGTGGCTTTTCTTTTGATTAAATATTTGACTAAAAGTTTGTGTTGAGAAATAAAATGAATGTCACTGACCGGAATGTTTGAAAATTTCTTTGATCGAATTGATGATAAAAAGATGTTTTGTTGGCTGAAAGTGATCGGTTATTCTGGTTGTTAGTCCTGTTGTGGAACATCCAACATTCGTGATTGGTTGAATTGGGTATTTCTGGATCCCATAACCATATGAACATGTGAAGTGTATTTTCTTGACAGGTAGCAAATTCAAATGTTCGGTTGAATGCATTGCATTTACTTCTAGATTTCTTCCCTCTTGAAGATCCTGATGCAACAAAAGAAGTTAAGGATATGCTACTTGATAAACAGTTCTTTTTATTGGAGAAATTGCTAATGGATGATTGTCCAGACATCAGAATTGTTGCAGTGGAGGGTTGTTGCCGTATCCTCCATCTATTTTGGGAAATTATCCCGTCACCAACCATTCCAAAGATGCTCATGAAAATTATCAATGAGATGGCGCATGATGTATGCAGCGATGTCAGACTTTCCACCTTAAATGGAATTGTTTATTTACTTGGAAATCCACAATCTCACGAAATTCTTAAAGTTCTTCTACCTAAGCTAGGGCATCTGATAGTTGATAATGTTATTTCCATTCGTGCTACAGTTGTGGATCTCCTCCTTCTTTTGAGGGATATTCGAACTTTTCAGTTTAGTAAGGTAACAAGAGCTCTCAAAAAAGTAATATGGTAGTTTCTGCATCTCTTGTGCGGTAATCTTTTAGTCTCTTTTGCCATTTTCTTGGTATTTTTTTTAATTTAAATTCATTCTCATTATATACCTGCAGGTGGTTGGTTTGGAAGTGTTGTTGCCAATCCTTGCAGATAATCATTCTCAGGTTGCTCGGAAAATAACAAGACTGCTTATGCCATCATACTTTCCCTCAAAGGTAACCATTGAAGAGGCATGCAATCGTTGTGTTACTCTTATAAAAAGGTCTCCGATGGGCGGTGCAAGATTTTGTGAACATGCTGCAGTAGAAGGGGCATCCCTTAAGTCTCTCATGGAGCTTGTTAAGGTGTTGATCAGTTTGGTTTTGTCAGATAATAAATTAGATTCAGATCAGACCGAGGGTTTACTTGTTGCTGCTGCCCACATTTGCAACACCCTAGTGAGTGAGCAATGTTACAGGAACAACATTAAAGAGTTTTTTTCTGGTGGAAAAGTCAAGTGCTTGTTTGCTTCTGCATCTACTGCACGTGCACAATCGTCTGTTCTTGACATATGTTCTGCTCTTTCTCCAGAAGATATGGCCATACTTGTTGAGGAATGCATGAATTTAGTCACTAATTGTGGTGGATTATCAGAGGATGTGGACATGCAGAATGAAGTGAGGTCTGCCCACAAATTATTAATGTCCTGTGATGGCTTTGATGGAATGTTTGAGGCTTTAACAGGGATTTTACAAAAGGCCGCTTATCGTTGCCATGTGAAATTTGGGACCGAAATACCAAAGCAAAGAGTTTCCCCTCAAAAAAGGAAGAAATGCAAGTCTTCATCCAAAATTCCAGTCAAGTGGAAAAATAAAGGTGGAAAACTTGTCTCAACTTTTGAGGAAGATTACTCAGTGGCTGTAGGAGTAGCCTGGCAGATAAAAGATTTGGTTGCCTCTGAGGATAATAGAAAGGCCATATTAGGGTCTCAGTATCTAGAACTACCATTCTTTGCTTTGAAAGTCATTTCAGAGGTCAGTATTGTGCAGTGCATCTGCTGTGAATACATGGACACTTCTCCCACTTTAGCGTATGCAGCCCTTGCATTGCATATGACACTTCAAGGTATAAGCATAGGCAATATCAATGATTGTGGCTTCAAGAAGAATGTTCGGAATGAGTCTTTAACTACAAATCCAAAGCAGGTAACTGGGTCCCATGTTGTGCTTCGTAAAGTTGGAGATACCTGTTTCATGTCATAAAACTTTTGTTTGTAGAGTTCTGAAGTTTGTGGAGCATTAATCTAGTTTGTCTTTTAATCATTTTATGCAATCAAACTTTCATTCAAAGAACAAGTTCCTAATCCATAACTACATTTCAGGTTACCGAAGAACTAACAAAGTCAGAACATGCACTTGTATTAATCCAGTGAAAAATCTGGTGATTAAGTAAAAATAAAGAAACAAAGTGGCAGTTCATATTGAGTTCATGTGATTTTGGTCAGAAGCTTGAACTCTGCAGTCTATCACTTTTAAAAATCGTTCCTTTTTTAAGTACATGAATGGTATCATATCTGAATCAAATGCCTCACCTGCCATGAACTAAGTCAACATTACAGTGTGTACTATTTTCCATTGACATACTAAGTTTACAGCCTTTTTTTTTTTCAAAAGAGATATATAGCCTCTGTTCATTGGTCGAGGAACACATTTAGTGTTTGTTGTTTGAGCTCAAGCATTTGCTTCTATTTATGCCACTGTGGATATGTTTTTGGTGACATGTTCCCTGTTCGATTTCTTGAAATTTATTTTTAGCCGACAGTGTTGGATCACACAGCAGATCACCTGCTTAACTGCGGTGAGAAGCTGCTTGGAGCAGGTGAAGCTGGGAAATCTGACTATTTACCATCAGCTTCTACACCGAGTAACATAAAGGCCTATAATGAAGGAGAAAGGCATGGAGAACCTCAGAGGGATTCTTCTGGCACAAACAATGATGGTAAGTGCTTGAAGAGAAAAGAGAATTATAATGTGCATTGGTACCAATATAGTGAAGGTCTAATTAACCATTGTTTTGGACTTACATTATCAACCACCACGTTGTGTTTGCAAAATGAAACAATAGGTTTCAACCACCACATCGTTCATGATTTTACTTCCTTGTGCTTTATTTGCTACCATTTCCATCTTTCTTTTTTGCAAAAACTTGTCAAAATACATGTTGGGATCTTTTACAGAAAAGATGTCAAATAAGGTGAAGATGCTTACCACAATTCTCAAGTTTATTGTCGATTCCAATGCTATGGACTTTCTTTCTCACATTCAAGGAAGATGCTTAAGCTTTTCATCAGCATATGTGAAGCATGTCATCCTTGCGTTGGGACATCATTGTAGTGGGAAATCGCAGTTTAAGCAGGAAGAGTTGAAAGAAATTTTTCTGTGTCTGAAAAGCTCTTTCAGTTATGCAGCCAAGTTACTAAATCTCATCCTTCGAGGCACAAGCGAAGCTTCACGAACTCTGGCAGAAGCTTTTGATCTTGCCTATAATATGCTTGATCTAATTGCTTCAATTGAGTTGTACTTGGGTTCTACATATGCGGGACGCCTTGTTGCAACGGCCAGGTCTTGGCTGCCTGATTTAGTTCTTGCATTAGGATCGGAATGCATGCTTAAGCAGAGTGAAGCAGAAAACATGCATTTGACTGCATTACATCGGATAAGACTCAACTTTCCATCATGGCCTTTAGTTTTAGCGAAGACTGAGCTGTGCGAAATAAGCGAAGTTAACCGACAAGAGGAGGATGACAAACAATCAGAACCAATGGAATTTCCTGTTTTGAAGAAATTTATGGAAATGATAGTTTCACGATTGAAAGGAAACTCTAACATTCTGGACGCAATTGGGGTGATTCTTCTGACTCTCTCCATTGGTGGCTTAGAAAGAAAGGATTTTGGGTTAGTATTGGGGCTCCTACGGTTTGTCTGCTTGAAGTTAGTCGGACCGGAAGATAAAGAGTGGAGCAAGTATGACATGATGTTGACGTGTCTGCCAGAAATTTACCCTGTTATTGAGAAAGAGATTGAAGAACAAAGTAATGAAGATGAAATGCAGAAATTGCTGGGTGCCAGGTCATTGCTTGAACCTGTTTGGCTGTATCATATTTATGAAACTGGCAGGTTTTCTATGACAGAAGAATAGGTAGTCTTTTAGCAAGTTTCAGCATAAGCAATGTCTTGGGAACTGCCTTAACAGTGAAAGCAGAAAAACTAGAACCAAATGAGCAAAATATTCCTAATAATTGCTATTTGAATCTGCTGTCTGCTCCTATATAAATTTTCGATTCCAAAGCTCCATCCCGTCCATGGTAAATGCTTTTGTTGTTCTCTACATTTCAATTGTATTACTGCTAGAATAGCTTTGTTAATCAAGTACATAGTAAACATTTCTAATATTCCATATTAATTAATGAAATTATTTACTACAACTGGAAGTTTATCTAGGTTATCGCCTTATCTTCAGTTCATATGTGCTGCATTCTAAGAAGAGATAAAGAGATCAATCAAAGATTTAGAACCCTCCTGTATCTGTTAGGAATTGAAGTTTCTATTGGAAACACAAACAATTGGATGTCACAGCAGGACAATGAAATCAAGTAACAAGTTGGTGTATAAAACTAGAACCATAAGTACAATAGTCCCCATCACCCTGATAATAATCAAACAAAACAGGTGCATATATTCACTAAAGAAGACATTGGCTCAAGATCAGTTACAAAGTTATAGGCCCTTGAAAGGTTAGACCGTGTTACTCACACAGGGATCATCTTCACACCAGCAGCAATTGGAATGCCTAAAAGTCCAATGAATATGCTAAGGAACCACTGCCACAGAGTGAGAGGCGATGTATTTGCAAGCGCACCAAAGAATTCAATAATTGTGATTTGAAAGAGACCAATAAAGCTGAGGACAGCCAGAAAAACATAGTTATTCGTTATGCCTTTGAAAGCGTTCTTTTCTTCCAACTTGCGTGAGCTTATCAAATTGGACACCTGTAAGCAAAATCGAAGGCATTTGTCATTAGTCATCCCAAGAATGTGTGTATGAGAGAGAGAGAGAGAGAGAGAGAGAGAACAACTAAGACTGTTCTATTCCATGACGGGTGTGAAAATCTGCCGGTTGAAAAAAGTAGAAACAAATGGCAGATATGGATGTTGGATGATCAGCTTAAGAAAGGCTGTGCACAGCTTCCTGACTCTAGAAGTGGTATGGAAACTGTTGGATAGCAACTAAGTGGAATTTGAGCCTTGGATGGCAATCAGGTATGCAGATGTAATGATGTGTAGGCGTGTAGCATTGTAGATGGTAGCAATCGTTGAGGAAGAGAGGGATTATGTTAGTTTCAAGCTTTCATCAGTGGACACTAGAGGCAGTAACCTAAATCTGCTTTCATCAATTAAGTTGCAAAAATGCATCCAATTATAAATACAACAGTCACGGTAGACGGGACTGGAAGGCTTTCCAATAGCATTACCTGACAAAAGATAAATGTGTTGAATATAAATGTGTCGAGGATTAGATCAGAGTTTGGCCCATCTAAATGCAATACAGCTTTCCCTTTTGCTTGAAGAAACCATATTATGGTGAACTGATAAAGAAATTGCCCAAATATGTTCCTCCACATGACACTGGTGATGAGTCTCCCCGTCCTCGCAGCTGGAGGGAGCTTCATTAAGTCGTTGTTTGGGGGCTCAGCCACCAGGGCAAATGCTCCCAATGTGTCTGTGATCAAGCTCACCCACAGAAGCTCAACATCTGAGAATGGAGCATTCCCTGTACAAGGATGATGTAAAAGCAAAAGCAAAAGCTAGGATGGATTCTTCATCACAAAACACCAATTGAAGTTATAAGGTCAAGCAAATATTAGGAAATAAAGAATTTTCTTCATCACAAAACACCAATTGAAGTTAAAAGGTCAAGCAAATATTAGGAAATAAAGAATTTGTGCCTTCTGACCTGTCAGCCAAGCTGAAGAGATGTTAAGAATCAATGCAACCATGTCAACAGTCAACTCGAATTGTACAAATTTTTTTATATTTGAGACAACCGAACGCCCCCATTTGACCCCTTTCACAATTGTGGAGAAATCATCGTCAGAAATTATGATATCAGCATTTACCTTTGCCACCTAAAATTCGGACAAAAGATTAATTGCATTTTGTCATCTTCAGTTTACTTCTTACCACAATCAAGAAATTATAAGTGGTTCTCAAAAAAAAAAAAAGAACAGAAAAAATTTAAAAAAAAAAAAGAAACTACAAGTGAAGCTAAAATAGCTACTATGTGCAGAAAAAAAAAATGATAGATCATAAATAATTTTTACCACCACTAAATTTGATGAGTAAGAAACCGTTGCATATATGCTTGTTTCAGACAATAATTTTTTTCCAAACACGCAACATTTATCATCTGGATTCTGTAGCCTTTCGGTGCCCAGACTGATACTTTCCCTGACAAGCTGTAGAGTCAATTTCCCAGGACAGGGCATATTGTGTTTAACATGGAAATCCTATCATTTCAAGTTGATGATCTCCAATATTTTATTTTGACAAAATTTCTGGATAGAATTCTTTGATGTAAGTCAAAACATACTTAATAAAAAGGCATTACAGCACGCGAGGCTTCCACACCATACAGTAAGGGGACGGGTTAGATAGCCTTCCCTAGATAGGCCGGTTTTGCAACTCAAACCTATGACCTTTTGATCATAATGGAATAATATTACCATTACACCAAAATATACCAGATGGTAACTTTATTTTCACCTGGGTATCAATGTTTGCAAGCCAAAAAGAACTTTCATTTGATTTTCAATCATTCATAATACTACAGAACTCAGAAGTGGTCTCCTGCTGAATTTGTCACTGAATGTTAGGATTTTAAGCTGGCCAGAGTTCACAAGATATAAGTGTTGCGATTCTTTTCCTTTCATCTTTTTTCCCCTAATCTCCCCCAAAAGGTTTGATTCTAGGCTTGCAACCTCTGCTTTTGCAGATAAATAATTACATATTAGCTATTAAATATACATTACAATAAGTTTTAAAGGCCCTAATTTCCTTTCCTCCATAATTCATTTTATTTTCTTTGATAATTATTAGGGTTGGTATTACTATATTTTTTTATCATTCTGTGCTTCAGGTAAAGCATTCTGCCGTTCTTATTTTTCTCTTGTATCCTCTAGACAAGCTGCAGACTTTTATATTTTCCAGGAGCTATGGAAACCTCTTAACATTGTAAGATAATTTTCTCATGAGAAGAGTCCTTGCTTGCTTACCTCAGTACCATAAGTGCCAATTGCCAGACCAATATCTGCTTCACTAAGTGATGGGACATCACTGGTTCCACCACCAGTCACTGCAACAACTTCATTGAATGTGCTTCGCAAATGCTTCACCAGTACATGCTTATCTAGAGGAGAAGATCGAGCCATCACCTAATACAATTATAAGAAAAAGAAAAGACAGTTTACACAAACTGTTGCTATCGACTCACTTAATTGCTATCAGAATTGGCTTTACAAGGGTTTATAGAAATTACCTGAATTTTAGGAATCAGTTCCAACAATTCCTCCATACTGCCCTGTCGAAAATTATGACCTTCAACTGCTATACCTTCTTCAGTGAGAATTCCACATTCCCTGGCAACCGCCTTAGCAGTATTTATGTTATCATCTGTAACCATTCGCACAGTGATACCAGCAGAATGACAAACTGCAACAGACTCCCTGACACCTGGCCGGAGAGGATCTTTAATGCCTACAATTCCAATACAAGCATACCCTGAAACCGGAATAGGATTATCAGAAGAAAATCCATCCTTCAGTTCTATATAGGCAAGACTCAAGGTTCTAAGAGCCTCATTAGCAAACTGATCACTGATAACCTTAAGACGGTCGAGAGACTCTTCATCAAGGGGAATAATTTCACCATTTGAACCAATCAACTTATCACAGGCAGCCAAAACTTCTTCTGATGCCCCTACACAGTGGGCTCGCAGACCTCCTGGAACCTTTATTACTACTGCCACCAATTTCTTCGAGGGATGGAATCGTTCTACCTGAACGATTTCCACTGCTTGTCTTTCAGCATGGAAATCTTCACACAGAGACAAGCCAAACTCTAATAAAGCAGTCTCAGTGGGTGCTCCCCAAATCTCAAGTTCCCCACTTTTATTGCTGACAACTTCACCGCCACTCATATTCAATATTGATTGTAGCAGAAGTTTCAGAGCAGCATCGGGGATCTCAGAGCGCAAGCTAGAAGCATTATTGTATTTGCTTACATCTTTGACACCCATGCAAATGCATACTTTCACAACACTCATGTTGTTGGTAGTTAGTATCCCAGTCTTGTCTATACAAATAGTTGTGGCTGTCCCCATGGTCTCACATGCTGCCATATGCTTGAGAAGTGCATTATCATTTATCATCTTCTTCATGACAAAGGCAAGGCTTAACGTCATTGCCAATGGCAGTCCCTCTGGAACTGCAATGGAAAAAATTGTAAAAGCAATGGTGAAATGTTTAAACATCTCCAATGCATCATACCCTGACCAGCTCCACTCTGTCCCCTCTTGCAGTTTACGTGTTAACAATCCCTGGATCAATACTGCAAATGTCACTATGGCTAAGTATAGGCCTATCTTCCCTATGATAGCTGCCAAGCCATTCAGTTTCACCTGCAATGGGGTCTCATCATCTCCCCCTTCACTGAGTGTTGCGATAAACCCACCCCACTCGGTTCTCATCCCAACAGTTGTGATCATCATCTTGCACGATCCATCATGGATCTTAGCTCCAGAAAGTAAAAAAGGACTTTTGGCATTGACAGTACGTAGCTCACTCTCCCCAGATAAGCTTGATTCATCAACTAACACAGACAATCCAGAAACAAAAAGGCCATCTGCGGGGATTTGGTCTCCAGATGTAATATGTATGATGTCACCAGGCAGTAATTCGCTGGACAATAATTTTTGCCTAAAACCATCTCTTGTAACCTGAACCAAGCACTTCCTTTTTTCCATCTCCCAATACCTGAACTTCAAGGATTGCCAATAATCATTTGCTGCTGTTACAAATACAACCAAAGAGATGCTAACAACGATTACCATCGTATCGTGGGCTCGGTTTTGCCATCCTTCCATTATAATACCAATAGTCAGTGACACAAGAGCACAAATTGCATCAATTATCAAAGTCATATCTTGAAAGGCTTCCCAAACAAGGAGCCAGAAACCCCAAGCTTCCCTCTCAGCTATTCTATTGATTCCATAAATTGCTTTTCTGCCTTGTAGATTCTCAGTGGTATGGAGCCCATATAGCAGGTGATGTGCGCAACTTGTTTGCAATGCCAGATACTCCACCATGAAATTCCAGCCTCTTCACATTTCTCTCTTGAATGATTGCCTCTAACTCAGAAGCACAGATATCAAAACCAGCAGCCCTGACTTCTTCGGGTACGGTATAATAACCACTAGAGCTCACTCCTGCACATATTAATGGACCATATTTAGGAAGAAAATTTCTGGAAAAAGTAAATTCAATGAAGGAGGGTTATCACCATTTATAAATTGGAATGCAGCCTTGCTGACTAGTACTGCTATGCGCAATTTTTCCTGCAGTACAGAAGACAAAAAGAATTTGAATATCTCATTGAGAAAGGAATGGAAGCAATTAACGACAACAAATTCAATAAAAATTTCATGCATAATGAAGCACATGTTAATTATAATGCAACATATATGCCTGTATATAAAGGGTGACCTTTGGTGTAACGATAACAACATAGGTTGACTCCATTGTCAACTCGAGGTCCCAGGTTTAAGTTACTGATTCAACCTCTCTGTTCGGCTGAGTGCAATAGAACAGATGGAGCATAATTACAACAGAGGAAGAGACCATGCATCAATGTCCAAGTTGGTTATCCAATTTTGGTCTTTAGTTACTAATTATGAAATTTGCGGCCAAGTTCTAATGATTCATGTCAACAACGTCAAACCCACCAAACAAATCCTTGAGATTTGCAATAACCAGTGAAGAGTGCTTACTAGCTGCTAAAGATCAAGTGCGACTGTTAAGCATAGTAAAAAAATCATACATTAGAAGGAGAAATAAGGACACATGGCTAAAGACTCGTAACTCAATATTTTAAAATATTAAGTAAAAAATAGTGTCAAGAAGCAGTAAATATTACTTGCTCGGACCCTCTAAAGATCAGTCTCTCTTATTAGAGCCGAGGCGGCGCGTTCTGCATTCAATGGATGTTTTGAAGCAGCAGACAAGAAGAGTGGGAGCTGACAACAAGCAAACATAGAG
Organism: Carallia pectinifolia; assembly: GCA_037832335.1. Classification (NCBI taxonomy): domain Eukaryota; kingdom Viridiplantae; phylum Streptophyta; class Magnoliopsida; order Malpighiales; family Rhizophoraceae; genus Carallia; species Carallia pectinifolia. The sequence goes on from CM075449.1 coordinate 25,775,520, forward strand.
AGAGAGAGAGAGAGAGAGAGAGAGAGAGGTTAAAAGGACCTGATTAGAGCTGCGCAAAGCAGCAGCCTCGAAACGCTTGGAGAGGTTGGCAGTGAAGCGAAAGCGTCGCTTTGGGTTCTTGACCAATCCACAGAGCTTCCTCCATCTCAGCAACGACTCTTCCCCCGAGTGCTTCGGCTTAACGTCCCCAAAGTTTTCATTCAAGTACGCTTCCATCTTCTCACTCTGCTTCCCTCCTCACCCACTTCCTCTCTCTCTCTCTCTCTCTCTCTCTCTCTCTCTCTAACGTCTCCTCCGCCTCCAAAAAGTTAGCAAAAGTGCATTTTAGCTGAGAGTCATAAGTTACAGTTTCCTGGAACTTAACCCCTCCTTCTCCGCGTTCAAGAGACCATAAAAAGCTTTTGGCTTTGGAAGGATCTCACCACCTTCTCTCCCTTCTGAGTCCTATGGCTACCCTGCTCTGCTGAATTTTTTCTCTTTCTTTTTCTTCTGCTCTGCTGAATTTTAGTTAGTACTGAAAGTTTTATGTAATTTGAAATATTATTTAATTTTAATTATCAATATTATTATTTCTTAAATAAAATATTAGAGATATATATTAATTTGATCATATATTAGTCTTATTTCAAAATTTTTATTAAATATTTTTTTAATTAGAATTGGGTACAAAGCACCACATTTATCCTTCAAAATAATTAAATAAATAAAACTAACAGACTGGTGAACTATCAAATATATATTATTAATGTCTGTTAGTCTGAGTAATTATAAATTTTATTTCTCTTAAATAAAATTTTAACTTTGAATTTTATAAATAAAATAGATAGATGTTAAAAAAATTTTATTCTCTTCTAAATTTACTTGACACAATTTAAATTTATGGAGATCCTAATAACTTCTAAATATCGAGGGTCTTAGATTTGAAAAAAAAAAAATCAAATGTACACTTTTTCTCATACTAAGAACTAATATTTAAATACCGACCGTTCCGAGCAAAGGAAAAGTTTCCTCGAACTTACTCGCGAATGTCATTGGTAACAGACCATGTATTGTCCAAGCCTCACCACGCTGCAGGGTTATATTAGATATTTAACATTATTTAAAAGCTTTTTAAATGGTATCTAATCGATATATTTAATTTTTTAAATTTTAATCTTTTAACAGTACATATAACTTTAATTTAATTAAAAAAATTTTACTAAAAATTTCCCTACAGAAAATACAACATCGTCTCACATTATTTTACATTTTTGTTTCACATCTATCAATCAAGTTACACATCTAATTCAATGTTGTTATACAATCAATATTTTTTTTAAACCTTAAAATTTGTTTAAATAAATAAAATTTTTTAAATAAACACCTTCTATACATGGAGTACATTAAATGAGTCTCCCCCTATTTATTCTATTTATTCTATGAGTGCGGTTTTTGCTCAAAACAAGTATAAAAGTATTACTAATCATTAATTTAGTATAACTATATTAATAAAATATAAAATAATAAAAACAAATATAACTTATCGTTTCATTTTGATCTTATACAAAATATGAATGTAGTTATTTTAAATTCATGAATAATTACAATAAAAATAAATATAACTTATCCCTTTATTTTAATATCATACAGAATAACAATTTAATTATACTAAATTCATAATTAGTTGTACTTTTTTATATTTTTTTCAGATAATTTCTCACAAAATTTTTCCTTATTCTATAATTGGACTATATAATACGAAGACCAGTAGTAATTTCATGTAAATAACTCGATGTAACCCTCCAGAACCTCGACATCCGCAGCGCGTTTTTTGTTTGACCACCTCGGACGCGAAAACACTGCACGCTTGAATAAAAAACGACATTGGACATTGGGTGGCGGCCCTCGCTGGTCACCAGTGTGAGAGGGATCTTCGTCGCAATTTCTCACCAATCTCTACAGCAATTTGATGTGTCCTAGACTTAGCGAATCATGAGATTTTTCTTCTTCTTCTTCTTCTTGTTTTTTTTTTTGCCTACTTTCCATGCATGATTGCAATTATGGACCCGAGGAGAGAAAAAAATCGCCTGAAATTGCTTTCCTATTCAATTGATCCTTTTTCGTATCACAAAATTGAAAAAGCAGTTGATACCCGATGATCCATTTTGGAGAAATTGTCACATATCTGAGTAGCCAAAATCTGAGAACAGAAAAAATTTTTTGCAATGCAACTGTAAGCATTTGGTGAGTATATAATAATTTAAATTGTTAATTGTAAAAAATGTATTAGATTTTTTATAAAAAAAATGATTAAAATGATTGGATGTCGTTAAATACAGTGTGTATCTTTTATTTGCCTTATTAAATATTTCTATATAATCAAATTCGAGAACAGAATTATATTTTCATTCACTGAAAGCCTTAATCTGAATATCTCAATAGAAACTCTCGAACTCATAACATTGACAGTCATATTGAATATTTTTTCGAACATATCAAATCAGCAATTTTCCATACATCGCATTGGTTCTTTTGTCGTTCAAGCCTCGGCTATTGTAGGCATTTACAGACCCAAACACTCCCCTTTAGAATGACCAACAATGACCGACAAGAGTCACCAATTTCTCAAAACTGTATAAGACCAGAAATACAAATTTCGAGCACACAAAGAAAACTAAATATTTAAATCACTTTGTACATAGACACATAATCTACGGCTTGAGGAAAGTACGCCATTAATCTAACGCTTTAACTTTAGTGTAACAAACAAGGCAATGGGTTCAGGTTGAGCAGGAATGTGAAATGAGAACCGAAAGCCAATAGCTTTATGTAAACAATGAGACGTTCAACAATCATGAAGCATAGTTTTTCTAAAGAAAGAATTAGTTTCCAAACTCGTGAAAGTAAGATACTGATTCAACAAAATAAGTTCAATTACATCATTGCCAACTACGTTGAGCACCAACATTCACACTATCTAAACCAGAACTAGCAAAAGAATTTTGGATCACCATAACTATTTTCCAAAACCAAATATCTACTGGAGCACAAATTTTTTCTTCTGCATTGTTGCATGTTCTTGGCAATCTAAAAGATTGTGTGAAAATTGACAGTATCTTTTACATTGCCAGGAATATGCAACAATGTAGGAGAAATTTTGGTATCAAATAAACATTTGATCTAGGAGCAGTGTTCCAAAAGATACTGGATTTACACGGGGAGCATTTTTAAAGCAGCAGAAATCGGCATGCCTAGAAATCCGATGAATATGCTAAGGAACCATTGTGAAAAGGTTAGAGGTGTTGTATTTGCAAATGTACCCAGGAATTCCACGATTATGATTTGGAAAACAGCAGTGCAACTAATCACGATGACAAAAACATAGTTGTCGAGTATGCCTTTAAAAACGTTGATTTCTTCCATTTCGCGAGAGCTTATCTCATTGAACACCTGCAGCAAGATGTTTCAAGACATTGTTAGAATATGGGATTTTCCAAAAAAAAAAAATGCAAACATTACGGCAATTTTCCTGGTAACAAAAATGACTGACTTGTGTCATTCAAACAACATTCCCTGGAACAAGAATGCTCAATGTTATCTCACTTAACATATGACATCTAATGCTGTTCTGCAAACATAAGTTAAGAAAATTGTCCAAAAGTTTTCCTGGAAAAGAGTTTACCTGACAAAAGACGAAAGCGTTGAATATAAGTGTGTTGAGGACCAGATCAGAATCTGGGCCATCAAGATTAAAAATAGCTTTCCCTTTTGCTTGGAGATGCCATATAACCATAAATTGATATAAAGATTGGCCCAAGATATTCCTCCACATAACATTGCTGATAAAATTCCCTCTCCGCCCAACTGGTGACCGCTTCATTAATTCATCATTTGGGGGTTCTGTTGCTAGTGCAAGGGCTCCAAGTGTATCCATAATCATATTTACCCACAATAGCTGAACAGCTGTGAGGGGTGCAGTTCCTGAAGTATGGTTTTGAAATTAGAAACATCAGTAGAAGTGAAAACTGGTTTCTATGAAACAAAAAACTGAAGCCTGGAGCAAAAACATGTACATAATCAATAGGCTTGCCCACCTGTTAAACACGCCGAGGAGAAGTTAACAACCAGTGCCACCACATTAACTGTCAACTGGAACTGTACAAATTTTTGAATGTTGATATAAACTGAGCGACCCCATTTGGCGACTGTCACAATCGTAGAGAAATTATCGTCCAGAATTATGACATCAGCACTCTCTTTAGCCACCTGAAATTTGAGAATAACTTAGTAATTCTCATACACTTAAGAAAACTTGGTGAAAGAGCTGAAGTTAAAGCAATAATTAGTCACCTCAGTTCCTGCAATGCCCATTGCTAGACCAATATCTGCTTCATGGAGCGCTGGGGCATCATTTGTTCCGTCACCTGTCACTGCCACAACTTCATCAAATGTAGTTCGCAACTGCGTCACCAATTTATGTTTGTCTAGGGGTGAAGATCGAGCCATCACCTGCAAATGAATTCAAAACCATGAGTGTAATTGGCACAAACACTTCCCTGTACTGAGAAAATCAATTGCCACAAGGATTCACAAACAGGAAAGCATAGTATACCTGAAGTTTAGGTATTATTTTCATCAATTCTTCCTGATTTTTCTCCCTAAAATCCGGACCTTCAATGGCTATTCCATCATCAGTGAGAATCCCACATTCCCTAGCTATAGCTTTAGCAGTGTTTATATTGTCTCCAGTAACCATTCGCACAGTGATACCAGCTGAACGACAAACTGCAACAGACTCCTTGACACAAGGACGAACAGGATCTTTGATGCCCACTATTCCAATACATGTATACCCTGAAACTGGAATAGGATCATCTGCGGAAAAGCCACCTTTCAGTTCCATATAGGCGAGGCACAAAGTCCTAAGAGCCTCATTAGCAAACTGATCTATTGTAGCTTTAAGATGGTTGAGGGATGCTTCATCGAGAGGAACAATTTGACCATCTGAATTGATGACTTTGTCACAGGCTGCCAAAACTATTTCTGAAGCGCCTTTAGTGTGGGCTCTCAAAACTCCATCTGCAACCTTTAAGACTACTCCCATCCGCTTCTTTGTGGAGTTGAAAGGCTCTACTTTGACAACTTCGACTGCTTGTCTCTCTGCCTGGAAGTCTCCACCCAGAGACAAGCCAAATTCCAGCAATGCAGTCTCAGTGGGTGTTCCCAATATCTCAAGTTTGCGGTCTTTGTTGACAACAACTTCACCCCCTGTGTTATTAAATATTGATTGCACTAGAAGTTTCACAGCAGAATCAGGGATTTCAGAGCACAAGCTAGAAGAATTACTTGACCGCCCAACCTCTTTGACATTCATACAAATGCAGGATTTCAGGACAGTCATATGATTAGTAGTCAGTGTCCCAGTTTTGTCACTGCAGATAGTGGTCGCTGATCCCATCGTCTCACAGGCTGCTAAATGTCGAACAAGCGCTTTATCATTCATCATCTTCTTCATAGCAAAGGCAAGGCTCAAAGTCACAGCAAGTGGCAGCCCTTCTGGAACTGCAACAACAACAATTGTAACTGCAACTGCAAAATATTCCAACATTTCCAGTGCATCATCTCCAGACCAAGTCCAATGGGTTCCTTCATGCCACTTACGGCTAAATAGGCCTTGCACCAAGACTGCAAATGTTACTACGGCAAAGAAAAGGCCTATCTTCCCTATAATGGTTGCAACTCCATTCAGCTTCACCTGCAAGGGGGTTTCATCATCTCCTCCTTCACTTAGGGTTGCCATCAATTTACCCCATTGGGTTCTCATCCCAACAGTGGTAACCATCATCTTGCACGAGCCATCTTGCACCTTAGTACCAGAAAGCATAAAAGGATTCTCAGAATTTACCATTACGGGCTCACTTTCTCCAGTTAAGCTCGACTCATCAATTGACACAGAAAATCCTGAAATGAAGAGACCATCTGCGGGGACTTGATCTCCAATTCCAAGGTGTACAATATCACCAGGAAGCAAATCGTATATCGACAATTTTTGCCTAAATCCATCTCGTGTGACCTGCATGGAAATCTTCTTTTTCTCTTTATCAAGGTCCCTGAACTGTAATGACTGGCGATAATCACTTGTTGCTGTGACAAACACAACCAACAATATGCTCGCTGCAATTCCCAGGCCATCATGGGCTCCATTAGGCCATCCTTCAGTTGCTACGCCTACTATTAAAGACACCAAAGCACACACCCCAAGTATCATTAGAGTCATGTCCTGAAGGGCTTCCCAAACAAAGACCAGGAAACTCCGAGCTTCACTCTCAGCAAATTTGTTGACTCCATAAACATCTTGTCTGCGATTCAGTGAAGCAATATCTGTAGTAAGCCCACCCGTAGTTGCTGTGGAGAGCTTTTCTGCAATACCAGATACTTCACCATGAAATTTTAGTTTCTTGGCATCATGGCCTTCAACAATGGATCCCAACTCCTCTGCACAAATGTCAAAACCTGCAGCCTTGACTTCTGCAGGTACAGTATAATCACTTTGAGGTGCTCCTGTCCATCAAAGAGTAGTCATGAGAAAAAATTTTAAACATTTTATTAACTTCAGAAATTCACAATTATGAAGAAGCGCACCCTGGAGAAATTGAAATGCAGCCTTGGAAACCAGAACCGCAATCCGTAACTTTTCCTACAAATTTCAAGAAAATCAAAAGGTAAGCACGTCCTTCAAAACACCAATAGATTTATAAGCCTCCATTGTTCAACTTTTAATGCCAAACTGAATTGCCAGTTAGTCGAGGAGAAAAAAAGTACAATTATAGAACCATAAGGTGCTGCAATCAGTCATATTTAGTTGATCAAGCAAGAAATTAATTAGCATAGCAGTATGTTGTTCAAAGTAGCATGGTGGAAAAATAAACAGAACGTCACGAAGCGACTCAATTACGCCGGTTCAAGAAACTCAACCAACGCAACTAGGAACATCTCTAACAATGGTGAATATTCTTTTTAGAGTATTTACAAGACAGAATCCATTTTATTCCAAAGCAATTCAGGATGTCATATCCCTGTTCTTATTCCTTTTCCAGTTTTCTTCCCAGAATCGTCTAAAAAGGCTGAAGCTTTAGCCCGTGCAGGTGTTCAGACAGCTCGAAAATCCGGATCAGGATCCCATGATTGCAAAAAGAATCTAAAAGAAAAGTCAAATGTTCTTCGTGTTTATAGTTAAGTAAATAGGCCTAACGAATAGCAATTCTACACTGCTACTCTTTTCTTTTTTAATTAGCTCGAATTATGATTCGAACTCGAGATCTTTGTCCTGACTGCTCCTCTTCTTATAATGGAAATTTCCCAACTAGTTACAGACTATTATATTGGAAAACTTATAAATTTGTTGGAAACCTGCGCTGCTGATGATCTAGAATTGGTGATCTGAACTCGCAAGCCTCTCTGTTCGTGGAAACAAAAACAAAACACCCCAAAAATATTGGCGGGGCCCTGTGGGACAGGGCGAGATGTAATACCTGATTGGTGCGACGCATAGCAGCAGCCTCCATTCGCTTGGAGAGATTGGCAGTGAATCGAAACCTTCGTTTCGGATTCTTCACCAGCCCACAGACCTTCCTCCATTTCTCCAGCGTCTCCTCCGACGAATGCTTCGGTTTCACGTCAAAATTCTCACTCAAAAAACCCTCCATTTTTTTTTTCCCAATATCACTCTCAGTCACTGACAGATATAATATTTCTCAATGAACAACCCTTTCCAACGTTTTTAAAGCAAAACCCACAACGCGGAAAACTAAAATGATCGGGTCAATTTCGTTCGAAAAACAAACATTGTGGAGACCCCATTATATATTAATCAATTAACATCATTGGGAAAGCTAAACGAGGTTGTCCCCAGGAAAAGACACGGGAAGTTTCAGTGGCAATTTCATGATAAAGTTAGGTGCAGGTGGCGGGTCTCGCTTGAGAAACTAAAGAGAAACATGCCTTTGTTTGGTGGGTTTTCACAGTTCCTCGTGTTGCCTTTCAGTATTCGTGGAAAGTGTGTGGGTGGAAAGGATTAAAGAAGCAAGAAAATAGAGATTTCTGAGGACACGGCAAAGCGCGCGACTATTACTGATCAGGGAGGGGAGCTTCCGTAACGGTCTCTTCAGTTTGTTTGTTCCTGGTCTTTTGGAACCGCGTTGGTCGGAGGATGAGGCAGAACCTGGTTTAGGTTTACTCTTTATCTCGATTTTAATTAATCACGTTTAAGTCAGCGTCATTGATTTTGTATTACTCAATCAATTAAATTAAATTAATAGATTTGTTTATTAAGCGTGCTAATGCCGATATTTTATTTATTCAATTTCATTACTTTATTATTTTTTTCACATAAGACGAAGATTCAAAAAAAAAAAAAAAGGATAAAACTTCACAAGTTATTACAAGCCATCTTAAGAATAGTCATTTTAAATAAATTAGCCCATAATAACGTTTCGACACTTTAGAGAGGCTTCTCCTATAGTTTGGGCGAGCTATTATCAGGACCACCCAAATTCATCGTAAAGTCTGCACATGCATTTCTTTCTTTGAGAATATATAATGTGTATGTAACCTGGGGTCTCACCAAAAGAGACAAAAACAAATGCTAAATAAAAATATTATTGTGATGACTACTGACTATACACTTATTTTTTTAATTTATTCGGATGTTGGTTGAATTATGAACTACATCATATAATAATTTTTCTTATTTATATAAATTTTATACATTTTTTTAAAATTAAAATTTAAAATTTAAAATAAAAATTTAATTTTTAAATATTAAAATATCTCGTTAGAAACAATTGACTATACGTTTGTATTAGTCGTTTAGCCCTAAATAGTCTAATGTCATTTTTGGAAACAATGACTGAACCGATGTGATGAGGTCGATAATATCTCTCTCTTCTTATAAAGGTTGTGACGCTGCAGTGAAACAATCTTTGCCTTTACTTTTTGTTAATGGTAATTTATCATGCATGATTGCAGCATGAAACGAAACATTTTTAAATTTTTTTTTTTTTTAATTTGCATAAACAGCTCAAATCTTGAGCTTGTCTAAGATTTCTGTTTGTTTATTATAATATGGTGTGTTTGGAGTGGAGAGAAGGGTGAGGAAAGGAAGAGAAAAGAAAAGAAAATAGAGAGAAAATAAAATTGTTTACAGTGATAGAGAAAGTGGAGAGAAAGAAAGTGTGGTGAAAGAAAAATGAATAGTAATTTGTGAAAGAAAAAGTGTAGAGAAAATAAAGTTATTTGGAGTGATAGAAAAATTGAAAGAAAGAAAGTATGGTGAAAGAAAAAATGAATAGTAATTTGTGAGAGAAAAAGTGAAGAGAAAATAAAGTTGTTTGGAATTGTGTAGAAAGTGAGAAGAAAAAAATATAAAAAAAAAATATATGATAATAATTATATTTTTCTTTCTCTCCCTCCTTTTCCTTCGCACAACAAAGAGGCCCTAACACCTACCAGTCTATCGTTCAGAGGTATGTTACACCAATTTTTACTCTCCCCATGAGTGGGGCAATTGCGCGTGCGGACCGCGTTAAGGAAATACAAACGTAAAGTACGTGGTAACTCTACAAAAAACAAAAAAAAGAAGTACATGGTAGTGCGTTTCGGCGAAGGCGGGACTGAAAAGATGATGAAATTTGATTTGATTCGACAGCGGCCTTCCCTCGCGGGGGCTGTTGTTTATTGGGTTTTTGTCAATATATTTGGTGAACTATGTCATATGTAATGATATTAATTAGGTCTTAGATGTGTTCTTTAAAAATTTATTTGTTTTATGAGGAAAAAGAAAAAGAGGAAAAAAAAATATAATTATGATTAAGTATTTTTTTATATTTTTTTCTTAATTTTTTATATTACTTCAAATAATTTTATTTTTTTCATCACTTTTTTTTCGTAAATTATTATTCACTTTTTCTTTGATCATACTTTATTTCTCTTAATTTTTTACACTATTCCAAATAATTTTATTTTTTTCACCACTTTTTCACTCATAAATTACTATTTATTTTTCCTTTTATTATTTTTTTTTTCTCTAAACATTTTTTACTACTCTAAATAATTTTATTTTCTCCCTATTTTTTTTCTTTTCTTTTTCTTACTCTTTCCCTTACTTCAAGTCTTCAAACACACCGGTACAAAAAAAAAAACTCAATATAAATACTTCACCAATATACATATCATAATGTTCTCTGAAAAAACAGTAAAATGTCATCTCCACCTTACTTTTTCAACCCAAAAAGAAAAGATAAAGGAGGAGAATCGACAGTCATTAGGCGGTGGCTGACGCATAGTCAATGCTCTATAAAAATATTCGAATTTTCCTTGTAAAAAATTCATGTGGTATGGTTGACATTTGCTGCCTAAGCCGAAGGTTTATGCTCTCGTTCAAAAAGCCCATCATTTTGACTGACAGAATTATGAAATTATACGCCTGCTTTCCCATTTTATCAATAAAAAAAAAGAATCTGCACCGCGTCTTCAAGAGACACACGACGAATACGAGTAATAACCAGGACGCTACCACAACTGCAGTCCACATTTGTATTGATTTGCTTTTTCATGTAAGAGTTTAGAAAGAAGATGTGGGAACTTCTGTTCTACACGGTTAAAGAGAACGCTGGTTTTGCCCTTAATTGTGGGATCAAGATTTGAGCGCAAACGTTGGTAAGGATCAAGAGAGCCTGCCATACAGTGCCACTGGAAGTTCCTTTTCAATGTCTGTGTAAACATGAACATTTGCTACTAGAGATAATTAACTGAGGTCCATTATGACTCAATATTGTATTGTATAGGATTGTCGTCCGTCCTTCATCTTTCAAGGTTAAAAAAAAAAGCACCTTGATTGAGGCCTGCATCATTCGGTTATATGCTATCTTGATCCTTGCACATGTATAGGGAATGAACAATGAATGCCATGGCAAAGTAACCCAAAATTGCAAAATGGAATTACACTTGCAATGTGCCTCAAAATGCTGCAGATTACACTCTACATGCTAGTCAAAGCAGACGCGGTAGACTAGTGGTATCCAAAACTGAATAGATCAACTTGGCCATGCATGAAATTCTCCATCCAAATCAAATTGCAGAAAACCATAACCATAACCATAACCAGAAGCCATTGTGCTCTCATGCCAGATGCCATAACCAACACAACACCAAAATGAGCACTAAAGGTCATCCTTCTCAAGACAAACAGGTAAATTCATTCTGGGGAAGCTAGTAATCTTCAGGTTTCAATATACCTAATGGGCTACAAAATATATGATGAAGAATCAAATATGGGATTATTAAGCAGGATAAAGCACAGAAAATTAATGGCCTCATATGCACGTAAACATTCAACAAATCAGACAAATAAGCCGTCTCTAGATGAATTAAATTTCAAGTGCTCACAGAATTTCGCTGGCCCATAAGCCTGCAAACTGATGTCTGGATAATTATTAGTTAAAATAACTAAGAACCCACAGATACAACCAAACCCATCAAGCATTCCATGTAATAACAATAACTAGGAACCAATAAGTGAACTAAAGTGAATAATTCTGAAGCAGAAATATTACGGGAAACACCAAAAGATGATATTTGAGCAGAACCAAAAACCAGTTCAAATAGAAACATTAAATTCTCCGCAGGTCTCAAACGTAATACTAAATATTATAAATGATAGGGCAAAAACAACTCATTCTCTCTAAGGCAACCAAAAAAAAATCATTTTAATTAACATCCTTAAAAAAGAAGAGCTTTGTTTCACCGATGGGACCTCGATTTAGTCGACATTCTGCATGATATCTTCGGCGGTGAACTTGGTGCCCTTGTCCTTGTCGGCGGCGGCGCGGCCCTTGGCCTTGCGGTCGAGCAGAGACTTGCGGTCCTTGTCAAGGCGGAGCTTGGTGATGACCACCTTGGAAGGGTTGACTCCGACGTTGACGGTCGAGCCGTTCACTTTCTCTCGGGTGATGCGCTCGATGTGGATGACCCACTTCCGGCGGTACACCTGAACGACCTTGCCTTCTCGGCCCTTGTAGGTCCCACGTACCACCTGGACCTCGTCGTCCTTGCGGACGGGCATGGATCGGACGTTGTACTTCTGACGGAGGTCCCCAGAAAGCGGAGCGCTCATCAGGACTCGGCGGACCGACGAGGGTGCCGTGAAGTGAGCCTTCCGGCTCTTCCGGCGGGAAGACGAAACCCGGGGATTGTACTTCATTGTGCTTTCGCTTGTGGTGGTGGTGGTGGCGGAGGCGGCCGCTATATGAGATCAGTGCAGAGAATGCTGCTTCTCTATAGATCAATGAGGCGAAGCGAAACTGCTAGGGTTTTTGAGTGCTGCGATCTTATTGGGCTGTGACTTTAAGATGACCCATGATAACTTAGCTTTGGGCTTGTTGATTGCGTTAATTTAGGCCTAATAAATTCTAGAATGGGCTTCGTGTATGATTATTATATGTACCGTCGGCTGTTTGACTGTTAAATTCAACAATAAAATGCTCAGGTAATTTATCAAAAATTAAATAAATAAATAAAAAGCTCAAGTATTCAACCGTGGAGATATATTAAAAAGGGATTCATTAATGGACCAAAAAAAAAGGGGGGGGGGAATTCATTAGAAAGAGCTTCTGCTCACATTACAACTATTCACCATACTTACATATTTCAAAATGTCAAAAAAAACTAAAGGCTAGTTTGAGTCTTAAGTTTTCATTTCCTTTTTCTTTCCAGCGATTGAAATAATTGATGTAGTATAATAATACATGATTTATTCTTGAGTTTTTTTTTTGTCAAGAGGGGTTAGAACTTAGACCTGTTGAGGAGGATGGCATGGGTTGAACTGGGAAGCTTTGATTTTGGACTTTGAAAAGAGGAGATGAGGCTTGGGATAGTTGCGCTTTGGGCTGCGAAGGTGCTTTTGGGACTTGGATAATGGATTTTGTTTCTTCGACACAGAATAGTAGTATGTGGCCCATCTATCTGACACAAGGTTGTCAGAATCGGACCGGTCATCGAACCGGAAATATTAGTGGGTCAAGGTTCAACCGGTCGAACCGGTATTTGAACCGGTATTTATTAATATATATATTTATAAAAATAATTTAAAAAAATAATACTTATACATGATTATTAAATATTACTTTTTTAATTTTTAAGGATTAAATTGAAAATTTTGATAAATTTAGGACTAAATTGAAAGTTTTGATAAATTTAGAACTAAATTAAAAATTTTAATTAAATTTAAAACTCAAATTATAATTTAAATAAACATTGGGATCAAATTATAATTTATAAAATTTTTATACCCGGTTTGAACCGGTTGAACCGGGTCCGGTTTTTGACCGGTTTTCACCAGTTTTGACCGGTTTTTGACCGGTTCAAACCGGTTTTGACCGGTCTGAGTTAAGGGGTAACTGTAGTCATAAACCGGCCCGGACCTTTAGCCGATCACCAGTTGAACCGGTCGGACCGGCCGGTCCGAGCCGATTTTTACAACATTGATATGACATTATTTATTTAGCATGTGTTAAAACTTCAAAGCTCTTTGACCAAAAAAAAAAAAAAAAAACTTAAAAGCTTATATATATATATATATATATATATATATATATATATAGGAAATAAACAGTGGTTAGATGTTAGTTTGTTTTTACATAGAATCTTAGAACGTGGCCTGTCTATTTGACATTATTTATTTAGCATGTGTTAAACGCAATTTTTATTTTTAGCTCGGAAATAATTGGTAGTTACATATTAGTTATTAGTGGAATGAAAGATATAATATAAACTTTAGTCCTTTGAATAAATCCTGTAAACTCAAGAATAAAAGATAATCCAAAAACTTAAACCTCAAATGAAAACTTAATGGGTGATTAGAGGACTTCCAAATCCAAAAACTTAATGGTCACCTGAGCTGATCCAAGTTGTTACATATGTTAAAAACACTTAAACCTCTACATTAGGGTATTAGTAAAATAAAAGATATCGGTAATCTCAAACGTACACAATTATCGTTTTCTATTTTGGCACAAGTTCACGGCACACTTGTTTGAGGTCAAATTATGTAAAGTGTGCTCCTTATTCGTCGATTAAACGTGATCAATACTCCTCTTTTTTGTCAAATCTCTCTCCCTAGGTTAAGTGTAATATAAGTTTTAACTCTCTTGTAAATTAAAAAAAAAAAAAGAAAAAAGTGATCAGTGCTAAAAATCAGGCACTAAACAAGTAATTTTTAGTGAATCCGCTTGGCCTAAATAATTTTCCTTTGACTAAATTATATTCTAAGCCTGAGTTTAGTAGTGAATGAAACATCAAATTAAAAAGGAGAATAAAAAATAAATCCAGGTTGCACTTTCCAAATTTGGAAAAAAAAAAACCTTCTCCCAGCAAAGTCCGTGGAGGGAATTTCATCAAATCAGCGAAAAAAAAAAAAAGCAAATAAAATATTCTGCCCGCAAATTCAGGTTAAATTTAGCTTCCCCACTTGGCAACTGCGAGGCCGAGTCACTGCTCGGTCTGCCCTCTTGCCGTCGTTACACTAAAAAAAAATTCCTTTGTCAGCAAAGAATTAGTTCGTTAGGTGACCATCCAATGTTGATCTATATAGTTTTTTTCCCGGACAGAGGAGGAAAGTAAACGCCGTGATAAAATAAAATTCCCAACACATGGTCTAAGCTAATTGTTGTGAGAAAGAGAGAGACCTCAATGATTATGGTGGTTTTCAATCTTGCTGAGCTGATTTGCTTGAAATTCATGAAATTTTCTGTGGAAGTTGCTCACTAACCATTTCCATAACAAACCAACCAAGAGAATTTCGGTCCAAAATCCAAAATATTTTGGTTGAAGCAAAAAACTATGGAAAACTCATAAATACCAGCATTTATGAGTCATCACATGCAATCCCATTAATATCTCCCCACCAATTCACTGCCGTTTATCAATTACCACGGCCCGTTTCAGGCAAAAGAATTTCTCTTTCTCATTCCCTTACCAATGCAGCCCCTGATGGAACAATAAAAACAGCATTCAAAACCTCTTGAAAAGTGTGACTGATCCCAACCCCACCTAGCCAGCTACCTTGAGGAAAGAGATAGAAGAAAAGGGTTTAAGGAAGAAGAAAACAAAAGACAATATGAGCGGCTGGATTGATTTAGGGGTTGTTGATACCATCTATGAGGAAGATTATGAATGCCCATCTTCCTCCCCTGCCCTCTCCCCATCTCTTTCTTCCCCTTCCGCAACCCTCCACTCTAGAATAGACTCATGGTATTCTTTTTTTTCCTTTCTGTTCTACTACTATTAATTATTCTTCAATTCCATTTTTCGATTTTCAATATTTAACATTCATTTGATTAATGTAATTTTTCTTGTTTTTTTTGGGGGGGGGGGGGTGTTTATTTTCATCCGTAAAAGGTCACTGGCGACGGGGCAAGAAACACATGTGTTGATATATGTCCAAGGAACTCGTTTCCATCTCCACAAGGTCAGTTGATTCGCCCAGATATTTAGTTTTTTTTACTTGTTTTATAGAACATTACTCCAATCTCGGTTTTATGTTATGCGGGCGATTCCGAGACATTTGACTTCTATTTTGTAATTGGTTCTTAGTTAATTTTACGATGTTGATAATGTATATAGAGCTTAAAGTCCAAGTTGGTTGGCAGGATTAAAGATTGTAAATGTGTGGTCATAAGATTATGCAACTTTTATGCAATTTAGGTTCTTAAAATTATAATTAATTTCTTGCTACATATGCCGTTTTTTGATGAATGTATATCAAGTTTCAGGGTTATCTAGCAAGTATAATGCCAAATTTTCAAGAATAATTTTTCTAAATTTCAACGGCAAAAAGAAAGACACCACGAAGTTTTGATCATACGTTATCTTTTTTTCCAATTTTAATTTCTTAATTTAAGGCACAACCGGTGGCTGGAATCGAGGCTTGAAAATAAAATATGTAGCATAGTCTCTTCCAAATGCTATCCATGTGAATACAAAATGCTTGAATAAACTTTGGGTTAATTACTAGCATGGCGGCAGAAAAGCTCTTGATTCTTAGGCTTTTGGCTATTTTAGACACTTCCATATATGTTCTTACAGTATTTCCCTTACATGAAACTTTTGCCAGAAATTTCAAAAGTTCTTCTTTCGTCTTGACACTATAGTTAAGACCAGAAGTACTATAGGGACTCTTGCTTTGCTCTCATGACTAGGTAGAAAGCAACTTAATTACTGCTCTTGCTAAAGAGTTGGTCCACCATTTTCGTTTGAATAAAAACGGTGGTCTTTCTCATTCAAGCATCTAATTATTTGATGATCAAAAAAAGAAAATTAGCTAACTGTTTCATTCAAATTTAAGTCATTGGTATGCTTTATTTAGCAACCTATTAAAGGTAGAAAGAAACAGTCTTGTGTTTTCAACACAAAGAATCGAATTAAGACACTCTATTTATAGTGACTATATTTTGATTTTATGACTTTTCGACCTCTTTTATAATAAAAAAATAAAAAAAGAGAGAGGAAACGGATATAACTATTCAATTAAATGTGTGTTTATAATGAAATTCAATTTTTTTTCAATTAATCAAAAATCAAATTTTAATTTGGGTTAATATACAAATCCAGCACCAACTTTAGTTAAAATAACAAATTTAACACCAACTTTAAAAAGTAATAAATCTAGTATTAACTTTGCATACGATTATAAATTTAGCATATTGTGAAATTTTTTGAATAAAATTTATCTATTTCGATGATATGGTACTAACTTATATGATTATCATATTATTGAAACAGACATATTTTTATAAATTTGTCATTGAAACTGACAGATTTTATTCATATAAAATTATTGTATACTAAATTTGTTACCATATATAAAATTGATATTAAATTTGTTACTTTTTAAAATTAGTATGAAATTTATTATTTTATTAATTTTAAGGTTAGATTTGTATATTCACCTTTTTAATTTTGGTTCGAGGGTCACTTACATTGCATTTACGTCCCATTCTTTTTGACAGGATCCATTGACGTCCAGAAGCGGCTATTTCAAACGTCAACTAACGGAACTCTCCGAAATAACCCTGCCGTTAAACATTTCGGCAGACACATTTTCTCTTGTTGCGGACTTTTGTTACGGAGCACACATAATGATAACGCCGTTTAATGTTGCGGCGCTGAGAACGGCAGCCGAGTTGCTGGAGATGACGGAGAATAATCACAGGCGCGACGACAACCTTCAGCAGATAACGGAAACGTACTTCCGTCGATTTGTCACCGTTAACCGTGACCTCGCCCTGATTGTGCTCCGTTCGTGTTTTCGTTTGCTTCCGGAGTCTGAAACGACAGCGTTTCTCGTCAGCAGATGCTTTGAAGCGTTAGACTTGACGGATGATGGCGAAGAGCTGGAAAGCTGTCTTGACGACGTTTTAACTTTGCCTGCCGAGGAGTTTCAAATCATCGCCGAGTCAATGCAACGGAGGGTTATCAGTCACGACGTGTTGTACCGGATCGTTGACGTTTACATCAAGGTTCGGCTTTGAAATTCTTTTTCTTTTTTTTTTTTTTTTGGGGTTAATGAACACATATCTGAAATTTTTATATGCTTTAGAATCAAAAAATTCTTCAACGTAAAAATTGACAAACAACGAGGAATTTATATTTTATTTTTAGTTAACCCCATTTTCTCATTTTTTGCTACAAATAATTTTATGTTTGAGAAAATTTATCGTACTTCTTTTAGTAACAAAAAAACTTTATACTATATTTATTTCATACTTCACGATTCTCTTAGAAATGTTTTATGTTAAAATGCTTTATATCAGTGGCGACAAAAATTTTAAGTGTTGCTGCTAATGTAATATGTTGATTATACGGTGAAAAGAGGGATTTGTAACTTCTAAACACAGGAGCAATTTTCTTTATTTTGGGAACCCCTCCCCTATGGCTCTATAATGGACTTCATTTGTTGATACAAACATATTATTAAGTCAGGATAACACCTTTTTTGTATCATTGGTGTTTTAAATTTTCAATTGTAGTGTTTAATTAATAGTAATTTTTACGTGGACCGCGTTTTTTGAACGAAGTTTATAACACAAACTCACAAAAGAATACAATTACACTCGTTCGATCATATATTTATGATTTCATTAATCTAAACTCAATAATTTTGATTGCACTTTTATAAATTCGTCACCCATGAGTCAAAAATGTGTGTTCATATGTCGTCTTTGATCAATTTAATCTAATGGATAAGTTGTGGGAATTAGATTGTCATCTCTGTTTTTTTTTACTGCAGGAACAGAGAGGCAAATTAAGTGAAGATCAGAAGACGGAGATATGCAACTTCATAGATTGTGACAAGCTCTCGGCTCCAATCCTCGTACATGCAGTGCAAAATCCTAGACTGCCATTAAGGTTTATTGTCCGAGCCATGTTAATGGAGCAGCTAAACACCCGCCGCACAATCTTGGCGACATTCAACGTTAACCGCCACCACCAAAAGCGGGGGCAGCATTACGCCGGAGATACCCAGACTCTAGGCTCAATCCTCCAACGGGACGCAGCTAAACGCGAAGCAGCTCAACTCAAGTCCGAAATGGACGCCACGAACTCGCGCATTGAGAGCTTGGAGAAAGAGATAGCCGGGCTGAGAAAGCTAATGGAGAAGAGATTGCTCGAGAGCACGGAGATGGTTCTGCGCAAGCCTGAAGAGAAAGATGGAAGAAGTGTAATGGAGTCGTCAAGGTCTGCAAGTTTCCATTACGGCCCGAGAGAGGAGGCTAAATTAGAAAGAGGCCAAAGGGGGTCCACTTCGTTTGCAAGTCTTCGTTTCGGCTTAAGATCATCAGGAGATTCAAAAGATCAAAGAAACGGGGGGACCTCATTTTATTCCAAGGATTCGTGTAATGGGAATCCGAGAACTGATCAGAGGAATTATAATGGTAATAAGGGATGGATCAGTAGGTTGAAAAGCACGCTGTGGGTGTCCAAATCTTCATCAAAATGCAGGCCTGACAGTAAATCTTCAGGCAAAGAGAATGGAAATGGAGTGCGAGATGATGTCAATGAAGTTGTTGTGAACAAACTCGATGATGCACCTTCTCACAGGAGGACTCGCTCTCTGGATTAGCTACCAATTCTTTTTTTTTTTTGGTTGGGGGTGGATTTTTTTATACGTGCTAATTAGATTATGAGGATCTATGTTTCCTAGCTTTATGATACCAGCTGTTTTTTTTGTTTTTTTTTAAAAATTTTTTTTGGTTCATTATGATACCAGCTTAAATTAGTCTAAGTAGTTTGGTGAATATTGAGATTAAGAGTATTTAGATGCAAATTGTACTTTTTTCGACGGACCGATCTTCCTAGATTGTACATGCTATGCTGTTTGTAAGCCCCGCCAGTATAGTATACGTTCCATTCCATAAAATTATAAGTCCACAAAGCTTTTAAAATCTCAATGTGGATTGTGAAATCTTATAATTTTACGATTATATATAAATGATGTGGATTCAGATCTGGATTCAGATCGCAATAAAATTTTTTTGGAATAGGATTTTGGTAGAGTTTCGATTTAAATTATAGGATCAATAAAATTCTTATCCAGTTTTACGATTCTCATTTCCATTATAGTAGATTTTTGAGTTATAACTCATTTTATTGATAATAAAAAATTATAAAGATATATTTTTATTTAAATTTAAATGCTGAATATGAACAAACAAGTAATTAACTACAGGAAAAATCTCCTATTTAGAGAAAAAAAATATTCTTTAACGACTATAAAAAGAGGTAATTTTTTTCTTATACAAGAATAAAATTATTGTAATTTTTCTCATTATTGAGTTAATATGTATAAAATGTTTAATTGTGAGTTATATACAATTATAATTATTTAATTTTTTTCTTTATTTTTAGTAAAATATTATAATTTTATGATCTTATTTTATGATTCGATTATAACATTCTAAATTGATTCTAAGCAGGATCTTGATTTTTAAAACTTTGTAAGCCGATGACATTGATTTAATTGCTAGTTCACAATCCATCTGAACGTGAATAGGACCTTGCAAAACATGGTGCAAGTCCCTTTTAATGCAGAGGTGAACAGGGTTCATTACATAGTTATCATAACAAATTTATTTATTCCCCGTCCAACTCTGATCCATTCCCAAATTTTTATCGTTTCAACCTTTTTTTTTTTGAGACGTGATAAGGAGCACAAGAGAAAATTTCAATTTAGAACATAACTCATTGCTTTCATAATTATTGTACAATTATGAGTTTAAATTCTTATAAAAGTATTTAATGAAGTTAAACATACATTTGGTCTTACACAATTTTGAGAGCAATTGATAATCTTTGTTAAATATCATAATATTTGTTCTTCTGTGAGTTCAATGAAGAGGTCTATGCAACATAATATAACTAGCATATCTTTTCTAACCGAATTATAAAATATCACCTCTATTTTTTTTGTTCAAAAAAAAATGGAAAGCAAACTGTGTCCGGTGAAAGAGTTTAGCCTAGTTATTAGTTCTTAATGACTTTATTGGTTGATACACCTTTCCTTAATTTTTTTTTCTTTTTTATGAATGTACCATAACCAAATTCTTTTAATGGACAAATATATGCGTGGCAAAGTACGGGTCAGGTCAGATTTAGAGCATATCGTATTAGGTTTTAGGTTTTATGTAATTTGTACCAAGTTTCAACTTCATCAGGTTTCATGCATATCGAATCTCAAATTTCTCGAGTTTAAGATTGATTCTTCGAGTTTTGGATTCAAGTCATTTGGGTCTTGAACTAATTCATTTTTAAGCCAATAATTTAATGAGTCAATGACTTTTTCTGGCATTATGAGTCGAGTCTTAAATAAATTAAATTATGTTCTCAGTCAGTTCAATTTTTTTTCTCTTTTACAGTTAGCTCAGGTTTTATAGAAAAATATAGAACTGAAAATTATGAGAAATAAAATAGATTAAAAAGTAGATTGTCCTTAATTTTTGTAAATTTTGAGAAACAAAGTTTGTTAGAAAACTCACAGAATTTTTACATGGGATCCAAAATTCTTGATATCACCAAATCAATGAGAAAGTGAGGAAAGGAAGAAAGAGGAAAGTCATTTGCCAAATAATTATATTACCTTCATGCCAGTGCATCTTTTTGAGAAACTACAAGAAGGTAATTTGACACACACACACATATAATTTCTTCATTTCCTTTTTTACATTTACAAATAACAAAATACAATTTTAGTCCTTTTCTTTTCATAACTTGTTCAATCCAACCAAGTATAAGAAAACTACTTTCTTTTACTATTACTTTTTTTCTCATTATTTTCTTTTCGAAAACACAGACTTAAAAATGTACCCTAACCTATGTTTTTTACTAAATTGCACTTGGGCGAGGTTTGTTTCAACCTCATTTTTATATGCAGTCCACTGAACTAACTAGTTTCGAGTTGTACCCAAAAATGAACCCATATATATATTATTTTTCCAGAGCACAGCTCAAACCATTAAGTAGCAATTTGCATTTCAGTGATTGCTGGTCTAAGGCGGCCGCTTGATTAACCATTTTCTGCAACTTCTTTTTCACTTCACTTTCAGAAGGGCCACGCGTTTGCGAAAAAAAAAAAGTTTCCATTATTCTGACCAAATCATGGCGTCACAAATGTTGACCACCCTTATCCGTTGGCGGCAAAAATCTTGGAAGTCAAAATAAAGAAATTAATCTGTTTTTCGGGTCAAATTTGAGAGATATATGATTAATCTGGTCTCTCTCAATATCCTATGTGTGGCAATCAAATGGTAGTGGAATTATCATGAAAATATTTATCATTTTCGACAGCAGGAATCTGGGAGCAGCCCATCTTGAACAAAATAATGGAGTTCACAATTTCCAAGGTTCAGCATTGGCGACCATACCGTCTTGAACAACTAGGCAATTTAAGTTCAAGGATTATTTTTTGTCGTCGTTGACGACTCAAGATCTTAGAAAATTGCAGCCATTCAACTGAAGAAGAAAGACTGTCGGTTTTGACCCAAAAAAAAAAAAAGAAAGATGGTCGGTTAATGAAGCCAAATGCTAACTAATCAAATGACAAACTGTAAGCTTTCGCAGAAAAACAAAGCAAAATACTATATAAACCAAAAAATTTTAAAAAAATTAACAAGCCATAATACCTGAGTTAATGAGAAAAATATTATATATTTTCAAAAAAATATTAACAATATAATCCCCGTACTCTCCTATCTACCAACTCATAGCTCATAGTTGGCAATATGAAGCAGCTTTTTAACATACAGCTTAACTTTAAATAATAATAAAATAGTCATATAATTCATTTAATGACACCTAATAATTTATTTATTTATTTATTTAAATTCCATAATTCAACGCTTTATAAGTTATATCATTTTATTACTACATAAATGTTGCTACCTAATATTTCCCTAAAAAGAATTGGTTCCTCGATAAAATATTGTGATCAAATTCTATGCTTTTAGAAAATTATATATCAGTTTTAATTTAATGCTTATTTAGAAAGTATTAATTATTTTCCTTTCCATGGATTTTTTTCATAATGATTAAGAGGTTTGTACAATTTTCGCCGCTGCCTCTGTATTGCATTTTCTTTTGAGAAGCTTCTTTCTCCAAAAAAGTTGAACAATGAAAAATTAAATTGAGGTTAAACCAATAGATGTTGATTACATTTGATGAAATTGGCAAAAAATAAATCAAAATTTATGGTACCTATAATTGTCAAGTATGGGAAAAAAAATGTATCAAAACTAAATGAGTAACATTTTTCTATACATTAGAGGGTGTGATTAAGCCCGAATATATAAATGAATACCTATTTCAATATCAATAAGCACATATATTGTAAACACAATTCCTCTAGCTAAAGAACATTATGAAAACTACAAAGTGGTAATAAAGTAATCAAATCCGTTAGATGATTGAAATTTAAAAAAAATAAATAAACTGTTAGATGTTATTAGATAAATTTCGTGATTATTTTGTAACTATTTAAAATTAACTTATGTAGTAAAGTTCATATAGGTGACCACGTATGAGTTTGTTTATTCTCTATGGGATTATTAATGTTTGTATGATTTATTTATAAGATCTGTTGGTTATTGTTTTGCTGACAAAAATTCATAAATTCCAACATTAAAAAATTCAAAGAGAAAAGTTTAATTAGTAATAGTTAAGGAGAAACATGATAACAACAAAAAAATATAAATCAATCACATATCATCTGATCTTATAAATAAAAAAATTAAAAATAAAAAAATTATTTTGTTATTCTCATGCTATTATGCAAAGTTATTAAACCCGGCCCAGTCCGGCCAGTCGGACCGGTGAACCGGTGACTCGGGCACTGGGCCGGGTCAGTTCGCGTGAACAGTAACCGGGTCATTTGAATAATAAAAAATTATTTTTTTTTCACTTTTTATTGTGCAAACATTAAAAATAATATTTTTCTAATGATGAACAGTGTTCAAACAGTAAAAAATTATAATTTTTTCACTTTTTACTTTGTAAACAGTAAAAATAATATTTTTTTAATGATAAACAGTGTTCAAATAGTAAAAATTATAAATTTTTTTCATTTTTTACTACTTGAACAATAATATTTACACACTAAAATTTATTTTTTTAACTTTTTACTATGTGAATGATAAAAATAATATTTTTATAATACTAAAAATATTATATAATATTTTTTTGTACAATTTAATAATTTTTTACTTTTTATAATCTATTTTTTTGTATATAATAATTTAATATTATTCATATATCAAATAATATGTTACAATTGACCTTAAAAAATAGTTTTTTAAAGAATTTTTATCAAAATTTTGATTAATATAAATTATTTTTTAATTTGTGAAAATGTAGTTATTGTGTTAAATTGTACAAAAAAAATTTATATATTATTTAATATATTTATTTTCTTAAAAATTAATGACTCATTAGTTGAACCAATAACCCACTAATTGAACTAATGACCCATTAACCCAGTCACCTACCGAATTAGTGTCCAAATCAATTTTAACAACTATACTATTATGGTATTTTCTCTCGAATATTGTTACATAATGGTGCTTAAATTCAAAATTGTAGCCGAATGATGCCGCTTAATAATTCTACGTATCCTGTACAGGCTAATTTCTTGTAGAACGCCGTAATGGCGGCGCCCCATGTTTCTCCTCCAAAGGAATTCTTGGCTGCTATCGTACGAAATGTTCCCGAGTCCAATGTCCAAAAACTGAAAATTGGGTTCCTGCGCTTAGAGGGCATTGACATTTTCTCAGCACATATTACGTGCTCCATACAGAGTGGCTGGCTGCTCTGCACAACTTTAACTAAAACTTTGACCACTTGTTTTATTTTAGAATAAAATTACGTAAACATATTTAATAAGATATAAAAAAATATATAATTTATTTAATAATATTTAATAATTTTTTTTTTAATCAAACATATTTTCACGATCTAATTGTTTAGAATAATGCATATTTATTGCATATTTATGATTGTATATCGAGGTATTAATATTTATTTTATTGTTATAATAGAATTCAACTAATTGACCCTTCCGGACATCCGATAAAATTGGAAATATAATTTGACTAATTTGATTTAATGATCAACTTCCTTTAAAACATAGGTTGTGGACTAAAAGAAGTGAATTGAGAAAGATGTTTAAATGATAGAATTGCTTGATTTATAAATTAGCATGAGTTACCAAGGGAAGACATTTTGAGAGTTTAACCAGTCAGATGCAGGTTCCTCTCAAATGAGTTGAATTCTCACCAAATCTTATTTGTTTTAAAGAGAATTATCATCTTTACGAAGCACTTATGTTGTTTTAACTTATGGATTCCATTTATTAACATGTAAGATACCAAATGAAAGTAAATAGAATTCGGTTACATTGAATTAAATTTCCCAAAAACTTATATCCGAAAAAGTTATAATCATAAAAAAATTTAGTATCTTAGTTCCGAATTTTAGTTATACACAAGCTGTTGACTTATTAGTAGCGAAAAGTACTTAAGCTATCGTTGGATCTGCGAGGTTCTTGGCAACGCAGTGGTGGGTACGAGGTAACAATGTGATAATTTAGACTATTAATTCGTAAAAGATAAATTAAATTTAAAAAATTATGTTATTAAATATTATTAAATTAATTATATATCTTACTAAACGTGTTATACAGAGAAGAATCTAAATTAGGACCAGGAGGGCGGTTGCCTCCTTAGTTTTTAAAATATATATTATTGTAGCTACAAGATGACAGAAATTGTGAGTTAGCCCAGTGACAGGTGTCACTTTGTTCCCCCTTCAAGTTGTAGGTTTGAGTCCCACCGTTCCTTTCTGGGTTATAATTTTTTTCTTTTGGGTTTCCTTTTTATTTCTTTATTTAATTTTTTTTCAATAGCAATCTGTTTCATTCACTTTCAAAATCATTCTTTTAAATTCTTATTTGTATGTATTAATTAATATTATTTTCATTTATTTTAAAATTTGAATAAACTTTTCTTATATTTATACTAGTGATCTTTTAAAAAAAATATTTTAGTAATTTTCTATTAATGAAGCAAATTATTTGCAATGGATATTATTAAAAAGGAAAAAAATATTTAAAAATGTGTGGTATATCCAACTTATATTTGTTTATAAAATTGACTTCAATTTTACAAGATATAATATTTATAATAAACAATTTTTTTTTACAATAAGCATGATAAAAATTCTATTATAAAATTACATTAGAGATAATTGATTAAATAATTAAATGATTATTTATATAAAAAATGCATTTGATTTTATAAAAAATTTGAAAGATTAGAACTTATGAGATATTATTATGATATTTATTATTTAGAATAATTAATATAATTTTTATTTTTATGATATGTATTAATTTTATTACTGTATTATACATACAAAGTTTGTCCTCCCTCAAAATTGTTTATGGAAAAAAAAAAAAAAAAGGTATTGGTTCATTGCAAAATATGATTGTGGACCAAATATAATCAATTTGATTATAGATAGCAAAATAAGCTGAAATACCCTGGCTAGATAGAATCATGTTTCCAATGAATTGTTTTTTTTTTGGTCAAGGGTCAAATGAAGTTTTTGCTCTTGACTTGGCATCCTTGTGCGAAAGTCCATTTTTTCTTTTTTTGGAACCATGTGCGAAAGTCATGGTTGAGGATTGATTCGTAGAATCTACAAAGCACACCCAATTTAATCTAAACAAATATTAAATTGGACGAGAAAATTTGTTTGGGTGCCGCTATGTAGAAAACGTTCCCAATTGCACTTGAGAAAAAAATTTATTATTTTTTTTCAAAACTAAAATCAAAATTTTGCTAAGCGTTACACTAAATTTTAAAATCTAAAATCTAAATTCTAAATTCTATACACTAATTTTTTGAAGAAAATTTTAATTCTCATTCTGGGGTATCGAGCTTCGGTACCTCCAACTTTTTCTAATTTGTTTTATCTTTGTTTAATTTTTGTTTTGAATAGCTGCATATCCGGACACCAAAAAAGTGTCAGAAGTTATACTCAAGAGAATATTTTAATAATAATAATAATAATCATAATAATAATAATTATTATTACTACTTTTAAAATTGAAAAAATAGAATGTGTTACCTGCAATTCTAAAACTGAGATCCAAAATTTTATACACTAAAATTAAATAAATTTTATTTGTGACATAAATTTTGAATTTGAAGATAACAATTGTTTATATTTAAATTTAAATTTTACAAAAAATAAAATTTTAGTTCAATTCATGTACCGAACATGAAAAAGTCAGTACATGGACCGAATCGTTTTTGCCAAAAAAAAAAAAAAACTACATATTCTTTTTAAGAATTTTTATTTTGACTCTTTTTTTTAAATGAATATAATTTATTTATAATTTTACACTATACAATAAGTGAGATCCACTTAAATAAAAAAAATTAAAAATAATATTTAAATAATATTTGATCATAAATTAATTTTATTTATTTAAAAAATAAAATTAATAAATACTATTATTTTTATCCTCGTTCGTTCTGGATATTCCAAACGGAGCTCGGTACCCCAAACTTTTCTTTTTTATTTTTGAAAAAACATTAGAAGATATAGAAGAAATTAATAGAAAAATATCAATAATTTAGTTGTAAAATATATTTATGTAATAGTATTAATTTTTTATACGATAAAAAATAATATTATAATTTTTTATATCATATTTTATTAATTTTATTATTCAAATAATAATAGCTGTTATATTATTATTATTATTTTTTTCTACACTAACTTATGTCCTTTTAAAGACACCCTTTATTTTTATTATTATTACTATTTTTAGTTTCGTAATCTAAAGTCAAATGTCAAATGATCCTCCTATCCGGTTCCTGCTTCTTCCATGATGCGTCCTCCACCGTGTCGTTTTCTGTACTTTGTACCACCACCATCGCAGTCACGCCAGCCATGCACGCAACTATAAAAGAAACAACACCCTCGCCGTGTAACGCAACAAAAAATTTCTCCGCTCCGTTTTTTCCCACTCAGAAAAAACACCGCCTGCGCCTCTCTAACAGAATTTCCTCCCATTTTCCATTGAATCTTCGTGATATCTACGCCTCCGCTTCGGAACTTGGCATTCTGTTGATTCGCTCGAAACAAAGATGGCTGCGGTTCACGGAGTCGGAGTCGGAGGCGTGACTGCTGGTTGGTTGCCGGAGTCTGATGCGCCGCGGTTGAGGCCGTCGGAGCTACGATTTGTGCGGATAACGGCGGGGCCTAATGCAGTTGAAAATATTGGTCTACGCGGAGGCGGTGTGAGATTGAAATGTTTGCAGCCGATTATGGCGGCGGTGGACGATTCTGTAGCGGCTTTAATGAATACTTTTTGCTCTGCTAGTACAGGTCCGTTTTATTGTGAACTATTATTATTGGAGTAGTGTTTTACTTCAGGGTTGTGCGGTTCTTATTGATTATTGTTGAAATCTTGGATTGATTAATGGTTTGAAGGTTCCATTTTTCTACGAATTTTGTATTCTTTGGAATTGAAAATTGCCTTTTGACATGAATTTCATGGTCTAATTTCCAACTGTGTTCAAGTAGACAAAGATTCTGGCCCCATGGGTGCCGCTGGAAAATCAACGAACATCGTTTGGCATGAGAGCTCGGTAGACAAAGTTGATAGGCAAGAGTTGCTTCAGCAGAAAGGTTGCGTCATATGGATTACTGGCCTCAGCGGTTCAGGTTCGTTAGTTAATTTCATATAGATTTATTTTCTTTCCCAATTTTTTGGGACCTCCCAAAAAAAAAAAACGAAACGAACCTTTTATTTGTTTTTTTGGAATGAATTGCTGGTTTGATTGTCGTCTTCTCAATGGATTTTCACTTTCTCTGAAATTGGCCGGGAGGACAGGCTTCCATAGCATATCTGTTTTGCTCTGAAGTTGTTGTCTACTATCTTAGTTCTATTTCGTAGTTCTTAATTGGCTTTTGGCCGCCATTCGGAGAGGTTAAAAACCTCTCCTGACGTCTGTAAACAAGCCAGCTAAATCCAGGAAAAAGCACTTAATCGGCTCTTTGGCCACCATTGAGAAGAGGTTGAAAACCTCTTGTCAATAAATGGGGACCCTTCTCTTTCATATGGTGTTCCACACTCTCTCTGTCTCTCTCTCTCTCTCTCTCTCTCGTTCTCATGGAGATAGTTAAATTGCAGGAAAAAGCACACTGGCATGTGCTCTAAGTAAAGCTTTGCACGCGAGAGGGAAGCTGACATACATTCTAGATGGTGACAATGTCCGCCATGGTCTAAACCGTGACCTCAGTTTTCGGGCTGAAGATCGTGCAGAAAACATAAGGAGGACTGGTAAATGCACTAGCGGTTCTTGTAATTGTTGACTTTATTTCTTAAAGATCTCTTTTTCTTCTATGTGTATTTTGTTCTGACTGATGGTATTTATAATCGCACTCTCTTGATCTCTAGCCGAGGTAGCGAAGCTTTTTGCGGATGCTGGTGTCATTTGCATTGCAAGTTTAATTTCTCCCTACCGAAAGGACAGAGATAGTTGCCGTGCACTGCTGCCGGACGGTGATTTCATTGAGGTATGTACTATTATTGACAACAGCAATCTGTAATAGGACTGATAAATTTTGAGCTGCTGGGAATATAAACCTTTTAAACAGAGCAAGGGCCCACTGATGATCAAAATTTTGTGAAATTTGGCTTTGACAGGTGTTTATGGATGTGCCACTCAATGTGTGTGAGGCCAGGGACCCAAAAGGCTTGTATAAACTTGCACGAGCTGGAAAGATCAAAGGTACAACTAAGAACCTTTGTGTGCTAACCTTTTGAATGCTGCTAATATTTTCATTTCTTGTTGTTCATCTTCGGTATCTCCATAAACGATGTGTTGGATGTCTTAAATGGTTTTTTTTTTTTTTCCATGCAGGATTTACTGGGATTGATGATCCATATGAACCACCGCTAAACTGTGAGGTATGTGGCTTAATTGAGAATTGTGCGCAACCTGAGATTGTATTTGCACAAGCATGAATGTACATATGTTAGTGGATTGGTTATGCTCTACAGAACACACAGCTGCTACTTGCAATTCCCTAGTTGTGAAAAAAACCTGAAAAAATTGCAAAAGTCCAGGAGAAGATAAGAATGGAGTTAAGTCAAAACTTTATGGGCTTAGTAGGCACAAATTTGTCCATGTAGCATTTTCTAGGCTGAGACTGATTGGACTGAATAATTAAATCAATCCCATTCATTTTGAGATAAACGTTGACCCTTCAGTTGCCTGGGACAGAAGATACAATGTGATTGCCTAAAGCCCAACAGTTGTGATTTTCTGTCAAATGTTTTCTTTTCATTTCTGCTGCCGCTTTACAAGAAAAATCCTTAGCATCTTTTTCTTAACTTTTGTTTTTACAGATCGTACTGAAACATGACACAGACGACTATGCTTCTCCACTCGATATGGCTGAAATTGTAACTGATCACTTGCAAAAGAAAGGATACCTCCGGGTCTGATATTCAGAAGAAGACCTTAACTCCTAGTTGCTGAAGTTTGTAGTTACCTTTTCAAAATCTCTGTAATAACGAAACTTTAATTGCTGTGGGAGGAAAAGTAACTGGGAATCTTTTCCCTTGACTGTCAAACGACGTGGTCTGTCCTCTGTGTGCTGTGTGTATTCTAGTCATCGGATGGCAAAACAGCGGGCGATCAACTCAAGAATCAAGTGGTTGGTGTATTTAACTATTTTTTCAGATACATTGATGTTCGTTTATGTCACATTAGGTTGTTACAGTCTGGCAGTTTTGAAATTCTAGTTACATTGGGTTGTTGCGGTCTGTAAGTGACAATGTATAATAATGATAAAAACCTTTTCTTTTTTTTTTTTCACTTAATCCAAGGCTTTGCGCTGCATGCTTGCATTGACAAACTGTAGTACGAACGCTCGACACCTAGCTTGGAAAAGCTAACACACCATAGAAAAATGTAATGTAAGTATGTAACCATATTTGACGAAGGAATGCTGTTATAAATAAATTAAAGTAGTGAAATCATTTTACTGTCCTTCATGTATATGCCAACTGCCCCTCCGCGTAGGGATCGTCAATAGATGTGCTCGTAACCCTTGTGTCTAGATTTAACAGGATTCAACTCACGAGCATAAGGTTGAAAACTTAAATCTCTTATAAATCCAATCACACAAATGACTATAATAATATAATATTTTTTTAGTCAAAAATATAATTTTTTTTTGTCTCAACAAATTTTTTTTTTTAATCTTAAAGAAGCTATAATACAACTGACAGAAGAAGAAGAAGACATGAGAATAAATATACACTTTCTATCTTCAATTTAAGTTGTGAATTTTATGATTTGAGGATAGAAGAGAGACCCAATAGGCTCATCTCCTTTGAGATTATACAATCAAAAACACTTGTGTAATATGAAAAAAAAAAAAAAGGCGCTGGTAAGAGCAATGTTATAAGAACCGGACCGAACATTGAACCGAAAAATTTAGTGGTTCAAGATCTAACCGGTTCAACCGGTTTAACCGGAAATTGAACCGGTAAAACCATGATTTTCAAACCCGGACCGGACCGGCCGGTTCAACCGGTGACCGGTCAGAGGTCCGGTCCGAGTTGATGCTTAAAGAAGCTATGAACCGGACCGGTCAAAACCCGGTCAACGGACCGGTTCAACCGGTCAAACCGGTGAACCGGTACCGGGTTGACCGGGTTGGTCAGTTTTAGTAATTAAGAAAAATTTTCAAATTTTGTAGAATTTGGTTTTCGAACTCCTGACCTCCAACATGAAAGGTAAGTCTCATGTCACTAAATCAATTTATAACTTGTTGTAATCTGTTTTTTTTTTTTTTACTTATTATTTTCTCAAATGTCTCATATAATACACACACTATATTATGTATCTAATAAATTAACACTTACTATTTTCTTTTTTTGTTAAGATAATTATTAATTTTTTTAAATTGTTAATTTTACCTTATAATAAATTCTAAATTATACATTTTAAATTTACAAATGTAAATATTCTAATACATACATATGGATTATAATATTATATTTTACATATAAATTTTGATGTATAATATATATAAATATATTTTATATATTTAATATTAAATACCGGTTTTACCGGTTCAATTTCCGGTTAAACCGGTTGAACCGGTTAGACCTTGAACCACTAAACTTTCCGGTTCAATATCCGGTCCGGTTCAATATCCGGTCCGGTTCTTACAACATTGGGTAAAACCGGTATTTAATATTAAATATATAAAAATATATTTATATATATTATACATCAAAATTTATATGTAAAATATAATATTATAATCCATATGTATGTATTAGAATACTTACATTTGTAAATTTAAAATGTATAATTTAGAATTTATTATAAGGTAAAATTAACAATTTAAAAAAATTAATAATTATCTTAACAAAAAAAGAAAATAGTAAGTGTTAATTTATTAGATACATAATATAGTGTGTGTATTATATGAGACATTTGAGAAAATAATAAGTAAAAAAAAAAAAAACAGATTACAACAAGTTATAAATTGATTTAGTGACATGAGACTTACCTTTCATGTTGGAGGTCAGGAGTTCGAAAACCAAATTCTACAAAATTTGAAAATTTTTCTTAATTACTAAAACTGACCAACTCGGTCAACCCGGTACCGGTTCACCGGTCCGTTGATCGGGTTTTGACCGGTCCGGTTCATAGCTTCTTTAAGCATCAACCCGGACCGGACCTCTGACCGGTCACCGGTCCGACCGGTTGAACCGGCCGGTCCGATCCGAGTTTGAAAACCATGGGTAAGAGTATGTTTATTTGTCATAAAATATTTTAAGAAATTTTTTTTATATTTTTCATATAAAATATTTTTCAACGAAAAAAATTTGAAAAAATTTGAAAGAAATATTAAAATTTTTAAGAAAAATAACTTACATTTATTTTGAATTAAAATTATTTTTTGAAAAAAAAATATAAAGTGTACTTTAAGAGTTTAAGTGAGTGATAATAAAAAATTATAATTTTTATTAAAAATATTTTTTATAAATATTTTATAAAAATAATTTTTTTTTTAAATTAGTGTAATCATTTACTCTGCTAGTGAAAATAAACCGGCAGCCGGCCCAGTAGCTCAAGACAAGAGAGGGGCGGGGGAGGCTATCTGTTTGGCGGGCCACTCTACGGGTCGTACACTCGTACTTGACCCAATTACAGTTTTGACGATTTCGTCGCCGATTCAACGTCAGAGTCGGCGAAGAACCTCACCGTCTCTAAAACCCGCCGTATCCCCCTTCGGCCGCCCTCCCTCCATCTTTGCTTCCAAAAAGCAGGAGAGGCAGAGAAATCAAAGTAGAAGCACCTAATAAACCCTAATTTTGTCGAAATTGTAAGAGAAACAGGAAGATGGGGAAAAAGCAGCACAGCAAAGATCGAATGTTCATAACCAAGACGGAGTGGGCCACCGAATGGGGCGGCGCCAAATCCAAAGAGCTCCGCACACCTTTCAAGCGCCTCCCCTTCTATTGCTGCGCGTACCTTTCACGATCCTTTTCTCTTTTTTTTCCCCCCTAATTTTTCTCATTCAATTCATGCATAGAGTGTCCAT
Organism: Carallia pectinifolia; assembly: GCA_037832335.1. Lineage (NCBI taxonomy): Eukaryota > Viridiplantae > Streptophyta > Magnoliopsida > Malpighiales > Rhizophoraceae > Carallia > Carallia pectinifolia. The sequence continues at coordinate 25,808,748 of CM075449.1, forward strand.
TAGTATTCCTTTTCATAATTTTATTTTATTATTATTATTTTTTTTATTTTCGTCTTGCAGCCTTACATTTACTCCATTCGAGGATCCCGTTTGCACCGTAGATGGCAGCGTCTTCGATATACTGTTCGTATCTCTGTTATTTCTATTTTTAAGAATTTTTTTTTGTAATCTCTTGATAAATTTATGTATTTACTTCTTCTTTTTTTTTTTTTTTGAATTTTTGTGTAGCAATATAACACCGTACATTAGGAAGTACGGGAAGCATCCGGTTACCGGAGCCCCGTTAAAGCTGGAGAATCTTATTCCACTCACTTTCCACAAGAATTCAGAAGGTTTGGAGCTATTTTTCTTCTTCTTTTTTTTTTTTAAAAATTTTTTATTCTTATTCAATTTTGCAATTTTGTGCTGACCAAACTTGAATTCCGATATAAGGGGTCAATGTTATATTTGGTGTTTGGATTGTGGCTGTAAATAGAATAAATGTTTTTAACTTGCTTTGAGCTTGAGCTCGTTACGGTTAAGGATAGGGAATATGAGAATGATATATTTACGTATTCATCAAAAAAAAAAGAAAAGAATGATATATTTACGTTATGAGAAGGATAAATTTCAAGGAGAGGAAAAAAAATCGTGGTGTATTAGTTGAGGTTAGATGTTGGAAATGCTTTGTCCTGCTGATTGAGCTTACAGTTATAAAATTTTTGGTAATTAATTCGTCTAGGCGGACTGGATTGTGCAATTTTAGAAACACCTGTCCACGACTTTTCTCAAGGAAAAGGAGTACATGACGGTTGGTTGTGGATCCTCTTCAAAAAATTTTAAAATTTGATGAGAAAAGAGGAAGGATAAAAAATTCTTTAGACTTAATTCGGAGAGCAGAGAAAAATGGTTCATTCTGACTATCTCGCTGTTTTTACTAGGTCAATTTACATCTATATATGCAAGTTTTAATTTGGAGAGCAAAGAAAAATGGTTCATTTTGAATGTCTTGCTGTTTTTACTAGGTCAATTTACATCTATATATGCAAGTAACAAGAAGTCCAACAATTTGTCTATAAAGCATGTGTCGCTAAACCTCAAGTTACTTCTATCTATGGTGGTATGTAGGTTTAATCTGGTTGATCATTTGATGGAAGATGTTATCTGCTAGCATCTTATTTATGAAACTTTAGTTGAAAGGGTGTTGTGATGTGTATCAGAAGGAAAGATGACCGGAATTGAATTCTGATTCCATCTAATTTTATTGTCATAATTGTTCTGATCACTTTATGGTTGTGGAAAAATTCTGTCATAACTTCTGTTTCTGAAGCAACTTGATGTATTTAGTGCAGTGACACAGAGTTGATGCAAAGTCTGTTACCTATTTAACCTCCATCTATGCACATCTGCTACATTTGCCTTTCTTGTCTAGAGAGGTGTAATCCTTTATTACACATTCGTATATTAAACCACACTCACGATTCCATCTGTAACTTCCGTAATTTCTTTTCAGGAGAGTATCATTGCCCCGTGTTAAACAAAGTTTTTACAGAATTTACGCATATAGTTGCTGTGAAGACGACAGGGAATGTGTTCTGTTACGAGGTTTGTTTTTGCCAGGCCCATTATTCAGCAGGAGAATTTATTCCCTTGATTTCTGGAATTATTCTTATTTTGTTGCCTTTCTTTTTATAGGCAATTAAAGAGTTAAATATCAAGACCAAGAATTGGAAGGAACTCCTGACTGATGAACCGTTCACTAAGGAAGACCTCATAACTATTCAGGTAGCTGATAACTGCATGACTGTGTTCAAGCATAAATATTGGGATCCAGAAAACGTTCTTATTTCTTTGGCTTTGCTTGCAGAATCCTAATGCACTTGACAGTAAAGTTACTTTGGAGTTTGATCATGTCAAGAATGATTTAAAAGTTGATGATGAAGGTAAGCTATATCCTTAGTCATATGTTTGACTGTAGATTAGTCCATTTTACCATTTTATGATCATGAATGATTTGCTTGTTTTCTCTCTTCCAGACATAAAGAAAATGAGTTCAGATCCAGCTTATAGCATAAACATAACTGGAGATATCAAACAGATGCTGGAGGAGATTGGAACTGAGAAAGGTAAGCAAACTGCCCTTCATGGAGGAGGTGGCAACAAGGCGCAAAATGAAAGGGCTGCTGCCCTTGCTGCAATCTTGGCTGCAAGATCACGCATTAAAGAAGATTCCAAATCAGATTTGAATGGAGATACTAAAACCTCTAGAGCGTATAGTATTGTAGATGCTGCCTCTGCCTCAGTACATGGAAGAAGCGCTGTTGCAGCAAAAAGTGCTTCAAGCGATAAAACTGCTGCTCGAATAGCCATGCACATGGCTGGTGAGAGGACACCTATAAATGCAAAGATGGTTAGTTTTCCTGGTTCCTTTTAGCCATAATTTCTTGCCATCACAACTTGAACAATATATCCAATAACCCTGTAAGCAAAAGTATTTCTTGCTCTGATGCATGGCCTTAAATTGCTGTCAAAAGTCCGTATTAGGGTGATTTTGAATCTTTTCTTGTTGAAATCATGCTGCAAAGTGTCAACACTGTCCTGATAGTAATTTTCTTGTCTTCTTAGCCATTTTGCTTTCTGGCTTCTCTTTGAGTTGTCGAATACACTACCAGCTAGTTTGATTTTAAGAGACTATGCCATGTTCTGTTTTGAGAAGATTTTCTTCTCAGGTAAAGAGTCGTTATACAACTGGTGCTGCATCACGATCCTTCACTTCCACTGCGTTTGACCCTGTCACAAACAATGACTTCGAATATGTAAAAGTTGAGAAAAATCCCAAGAAGAAAGGTTATGTTCAGCTGCATACAACGCATGGTGATCTGAATATTGAGCTGCACTGTGATATAACTCCAAGGACATGTGAGAACTTCATTACACTTTGCGAGAAAGGATATTACAATGGTGTAGCTTTCCACAGAAGCATCCGGTATAAAAGCAACTTTGTTGAGTTGTATTAAGTGGTATCTTTTTTCTGTCTGCCATTTTTATATGACGTAGAATTTGACACATGTTATCCATTTCATGCAGGAATTTTATGATTCAAGGTGGTGATCCTACTGGCACTGGGAGGGGAGGTGAATCTATTTGGGGGAAACCTTTCAAAGATGAGCCAAATTCTAAATTGCTCCATTCTGGAAGGGGCGTTGTTAGTATGGCAAACAGTGGGCCGCACACAAATGGTTCTCAGTTTTTCATCCTGTACAAGTCTGCAAATCATTTGAACTTTAAACATACTGTTTTTGGCGGAGTAGTTGGTGGGCTGACTACATTGGCAGCAATGGAGAAAGTTCCTGTTGATGACAATGATCGGCCTTTGGTAAGTTATTCAGGATTTCTCTTTTGCTAAGGTCTTTATTAATTCTGCTATTCCACAACTAATGTTCCTAGTTGGTATTGTGAGTCATGAATGGCAGTTGATATGAAAAGTCGCAGACGTCAGATACAATTAGCAATAGCTACTATGTAGGGGAAAAACTTTTGACATTATGAACCATATATTGTATTGATTGTTGCCACACAGAGAGGCTGGGGCAATGAAAGATGTTTTTAAAGTTGAGGGAAGGTTACAAATTTACAATTCATATTTATTTATGCAATTTACCAGAAATCAGTGTTTTCTGCTTAACGTTAATTGGAACATCAACTAAGTGACCTACACATTATTACAATTAAGCTGTTTGTAATCCAGTGCCTCATGTTATTGTTTGTTTTTCTTCACGTGTTCAGGAGGAAATCAAGATCACGGGTGTGACTGTATTTGTGAATCCCTACACAGAACCCGACGAGGAAGAAGAGCAGGAGAAAGAAAAAAATGAGCAAGATGCTCAAGATGAAGAAAATGTAGACTTTTAAATCTTTTGACTTCGATGCAAAGTAGCATCTTTTAGTTCTCCTTTTCCTGGGATACTGAACTGTGTATGGCTTGCTTATCTATGTTTCAGGACAAAGTTGGGTCGTGGTATAGCAATCCGGGTGCAGGAACAACAGAAACTGGAGCCACAGGTGGTGGTGGTATTGGGAAGTATTTGAAAGCAAGGAGTGCTCAAACCGAGGCTGCAGCAATTGATAATGGGTCAACAATGATTGCTGCCGCAGCCAAGAAGAGGAAAGTAACGACGGGGGAGTTTAAAGACTTCTCTGGTTGGTGACGGCAGACGGGGAAAATTGGATGGAGAGTTTATGGGTCAGCATTTTAGCATGACTTGGGCATTCCTTTATGGAGTTGTCGAAAGCTGTTAATCGGGCGAAGAGCTGGAGGGGGTGTTTTGCTGTGTTGCATTGAATCCCCTTTTCCAGGTTGTATGTACAATACATGTGTAGTCAAGAAATAGCTGACCTCTGATAAAATGCAGATTTTGTCCAACAGGTTCTCTCTCTCTCCCTCGTATGTTTGGGGAAAAGTCAGCACGTGTAAAGGGGAATGGGAAATAGAGTTGCAAATTCCATCCTTTAAATGGTGGCATCATTCATCTGGCCATGAATTGTCAAGATCTCATGATGGACCTTCGGGACCATTTTCATGGTTGCAGATCAATTTCCTCAATGGAATCTATCAAAGACCCTTTTTTCGTTGTAAGTTTTTTTTTTTTTTTTTGAAAATTTTAAATTAAAATGTTTGGAATCTGTGTTGGAACTTGGAAGTAGCTTTTTGTTATTGGCCGACAGAACCTCTTGATTTCGCTTTCTGGGATAGAATATATATATATATATATTTTTTGGAATGTTTAATGTTTCACTCTGCTTCATATAGAGATTGAGTTTTAAATCTGTGAAGTGAGGGACAGGTATAACGATTTTGGTCCTAACCATTGGCTGGGTTACTTGTGAATGGGTGCTTACTATCATTTAGTCTTTCCGACAGAAAGAAGTAATGTTTTAAGAAATACTTTTTTTTTTCTTTTTCTTCAAGGGAATAGTTTTATATTTTGTAATTTGATATCACACCATCGAATAGAGATAAACATATAATATAAATAATATAAATTTGTGTGTTATATTATTAAAATAAAATATATATCATATAATTGGAGAATATAAATTCTAAATATTGTTTATAAAATTTACAATCTAGATGTTTATATTGAATAATTAAAAATTGAATATAAAATACTATAATACCAATGTGTTAAATTTATTATACTCATAAGGATTAAATACAAAAATATAATATCCACATTTGCAATCAAATTATATATAATTTATTTATATTAAATATTTGAGATGATGTTACTATTTTTTACACCCTCAAAGACTTCAACGCAATAACATGAAGATTTGGTGTATATTGTGTAAGATACCACGAAATAATTTTTTCTTAAGTGATGTACCTTATGGGCTTATACCAGCCTGATAACGACTCTAATTTCTTATGGAACAGAATCGGGATAGAATTGAAACCATGATTAGAATTGATTTCATAGTTTTGGTTAGAACTAGAACAGTGAAGAGTGGTCCTATTACGGGTCATCTCTTAAATTGGAATATTAATTGCAACTAATTAGAACCTCAAAAAAAAAAAAAATCAAAACTTTTTGAACCAACAATTTCACAAGGAGACCATAAAGATATTGAGAAAACGATTATTTTCTCTTTAATTTAGAAAAAAAAAGAAAAGAAAAGAAAATAAACCTAAAATCAGAGCAGAACTCAACACAAAAAACATGAATAAACCAGGCAAACCAAACTCAACAGGAGTTACCCTGCCTGCCTCATACTAAACATAACGGCATAAACTGATAAAAGTGATGTAATAGGCACAAACTACAGAGGAATTAATCTTTTGTCCACTGGCAAAACATAAAGGTTAACTGACAGCAAACTGACAAACGAAAATATTTTTATGTGTCTTCCGTGGAAGCGTTCATGCCTGGCAAGCTCTGCGTTTTGGTCCAAAAATACAAGGCACATTCTCAGATACCACTCAGCAGACGCAACAATGACACAGAATGATTTCACCTGCTCATCTTTTTCGTGCAATTTGAAAGCAAAATGGCTCACCCATAATATTCTGTGCAGCTTTGTTAAAAAAACAAAGAAAAGAAAATGTTTACCGAGCTTTAATTTAACCCACCTAACAATACGTCAGTTTAACTCAATTTTGAATGTAAGTAAACACAAATCTTTAAGTGGAATGCAGATTGTTCCCTCCATCAACCTTGCCCAAAATCTCTGCAGTATGAATGAAGAAATACTTCTTTTTCATCGTATTTTGCTTGATTTTTCTTTATTTGTTTTATGTTCTAAAAATTGATAAAGTCCTTTTTAATTACACGTTTGTAAATTTTTTTTTTATTGACACCAAAAATTGATAAAGTCCTTTTTAATTCCATGTAATTTTTGATTGACACCAATTTCCGCCATTCAATTTGTCTCATCACCATCAAATTTCCATTTACCAGATATAGATCCTTCATCTTTTCCTTTTCTCAAGTCTTATTCGGGATGGGTTTTGTTGTACTCTCTTTCCTTTTTTTTTTTTTTTTTTCCTTTCTTTTGCATGATTTATTTCTTTCACTAATTTAATTAATTTAAAATCAGGGGCGTGAGTATAATTTTCAATTTTGACTTGGCAATTACCATGGTCTGATGGGTGAGTAGCTGGAGAGCATATGCTTGTAATTAATAAGATATGGAATTTTTACATTCTCCACGGACTTCCAAGTCAAAGCTACTTTCGCCACATTACAGATTACACCGCAAAATTTGTCTTATAGGAACGTCCAAGCACAACTCAACGAACAATTAACTCCAAAAGAATTTATCTTTAATCGTCAAAGGGAAGAAACGATCCCTTGACACAATCAAATTAAGAACAAGTTTACAAGTAATCAAAGGTTGGTCAAAGGCACACATGGGCCCATCTGGTAGCATCCTACAGTTCTTTAACCAATTTTGGCCTAATGGCATCACTCCACATCAGAAAAAGCTAACCGAAGGGCGCGTGGACTGGTTCTACTCAGCTTAATTTGTTCTTAAATGGCACGGCATAGACACAGAAACATGTTGCGAAGACAGGGTTTTATGTGTATGACTCAAAGGTTGTCAGAATTGGAGTGATTATCGAATTGGAAATATTAGTGGGTCAAAATTTAATCAGTTAAACCGGTTGAACCGGTATTTGAATCGGTATTTAATAATATATATGTGTATAAAAGTAATTATAAAAATAATATTTATTAATAGTGATTAAATATTAATTTTTGTAATTTTAAGGATGAAATTAAATTTTTTAATAGATTTAGGATTAAATTGAACTTTTAAATTAAAGTTAATGCTTAAATTATAATTTAAATAACATTTGAAATCAAATTGTAATTTATGAATTTTTTAATTTTATTGGACTGGTCCAACCGGTCCAGTTTTCACCGGTTTTTACCAGTTTTGACCGGTTCTTGACCGATTTTTTTCGATTTTAACCAGTTCGAGTCACCCTTCGAAATTACCTAAACTAGCCCGGACCACCGGCCGGTCTCCGGTTCAATCGGTCCGACCGGCCGGTCCGATCCGGTTCTGACAACATACTACATATACAGATTTATAAATATACAATTATTCATTACTTACAGATTTTACATTTTTCAGAAAATAATATTCAATGATAATGATTGAATGAAATAACCTCATCTCCAAGATGGCTTTGCTTTTCGTATCTCCGTGATGAAACGAGGCCTGAGAAGGTAGAACCTCATATATGTGTGTAATTATCTTCCGGTAAGCAGAACGCGCCAAAAATTAATTGGGACCCAAGAAGACAATATAAGATCGATGACAGGGAAGCAGAGTAATTTAGTTCTTAGACGTAGTTATTACGTTTCTTTAATTAATTTCTCCAAATGAATTCTAAATAGCTCTACTTGTGCTTAGAATAATGCTGTCAGACTAAGTCTTAGCAGAAGCACTTCAGAAAAAATTTATATATAATGGTTAAGGCAGTGACATTTCATCTACAAATATGGATGTATATTAGTTAGTGGGAAATTTGTTCGCAATTAAAAAAAAAGGGGAATTTTTTATAATAATAATTAGGTCCCACTAACTCCATAATTTGGGCGTTGACGATCTTTGTCGGGTTTATTTTAGTTTTCTTATAATAATTAGTATGACCCAAAAATTTTATTTGAATTTTAGTGACATAATTAGACGAATTATACGAAGTTGCCAATGGAGCTCAGAATAATTCTTGGGAATTGAGTTGCGCCATGACCATCCATCCGAATAGTGATTTCCAAGGAAAAACTTCAACAAACCCATTTCTCTATAAGAGACAAAACAAAATCCATACATGAAAACATTCTCTTGATGATTGACAGATGAAACCAAGGACAACAAAACAACAATGAAAATTCTCCCAGACAAATGCATAATTTAATTAAATTAATGCATATATATATATATATATTCATAACATACCGAATAGTCAAATCTGGACCACAAATCCAAATATTCAGACATGTCTTAAGCTTGAAGAAGCTGACACGGAAGGAGGTTAAAAAAACATATATATATATATACAGTAAAATACGAATAGTGTTTCTAGAAAGAATTAAGGTTCAATTTGAGGACAACAAGGTCGAGACAACAAAAGGACCAAGCTGTGCCTGGGGGGCAATCATAATTATGAACAGACTTGAATATGAAGATAACTAATAAAAGGGTATATATATATATATATGTAAGTGAAGTGGTGGGAAATTAGTAAGATTTTGCATGGAGACCTATAGGCAGAGCTATATAGTTGGGGCATCTTGAGAAATGGCCTAGCTTTGCTTGGTGTGTGTGGTGTAATGGGATGGATATTAATAATGTGATGGGTGAAATACTAAAAAATGAAAGGAGCTAGCATGCCCCTTGAATTTTGAGAAGTGCATATTTTGGTAACAGAAGAGGGCATTATTATATGCCGTATTCATGTATGGGCTTATGTTATAGTAGGAAAAAAGGGAAAAAGTGGGAGGGAATTTTGGCAGAGTTTGGAGAGGGCTTAGGAGGCACAGGAATGAGAATGGAATATGTGCTGGAGTTGATAGTGGGTTTGATGATGATATGCACGCCGGCAGCTTTACTCTCTCTAACCCACTTGGCACGCCTGCTCCCACTCAAACCTATAAATTTTCCCTCTCTTCCAATCTCTCTCTTATAGGATAGATATGAAAAGCTAATTCAACGTGTTCAAACGTCTCCATTTTTAGTCTCTCTTTTATACCCAATCTATGATCGACACCTTGTTATCTTTATTCACCTTTTGTAAGACATAAGATAGACCAATTTCATGTATAATTACATTTTGCGATAAAATTTTATTACATAGACATGAGAATTAGACTCGAGTCTACGTCACTTAATCTAAATCCTCAATTGCAATTTATTCACCTTTCATTAAACAATGTGGATCTACTGTCAAATTCCACGTCCAATTCTCGAGTCCACGCACCTTTCCAAGTCTTCATAGAAAAACCTAAATAGCGAATAATGTGGTATTTTCAAGGTTCTTAAAATCGAAATCTTACTTAAAATCGATTTGAGAATTTACGGATTAAATCGTATAATCAGATTATATAATTATAAAGTTCTACTAAATATAAAGAAAAAATAAAAAAAAAAGTTAACTAATTCTAATATATATAACTCATAATTAAACATGTTATGCATATCAACTCAATAGTAATGAAAAGAATTATAATAATTCTTTTCTTATATAAGTGAAAAATAATTTTTTTTCTCTTAGTCATTAGAGAATAATTTTTATAAATTAGACTTTTTTTTTAGCATCTATTTAATTGTTTAGCTGTATTTAGCATTCAAATTTAAAAAAAACATATTTATATAATTTTTTAATTATTGATAAGAATGAGTTTCAACTCAAATTTTATTATAAAATAGATGAGAATTGTAGGATTAAATTGAGATTCTATATATTCTACAATTTGAATTGAAACTCTACTAAAATTTTATCTAAAAAAATTTTTATCACAATTTAAATTATTGATATTATATATGATCGTAAAATCGTAAAATTTTATAATTCGAATTGAGATTTTAAGAAGGATGGGTATGTTTCAAAAAGGAAGAACCCGGAAAGGAGTAATCTAGAAGAGAACCGAAGCGCCAGCACCCCCCCTAACATTCTCATCGATTACACAAAAAGAAAAGCACACTTTCTCCCATTGAGATTCCCCTCCCCACTCTCTCTCCCTCTTTTCTCTCATTATTATCTTAATTGGCTCCAATATATAAAAAGAAACCAAAGCTAGCTAGTAAAATCCAACCTTCAAGATCCTCCTTTTTAATCATTCATTCTATCTATATTCTATACCCCAATTCCACAGTTAAAAACTCAGAAACCCATCCCTCTCCCAACAACCCAACAAACTCAATTCAAAAACAAAGTGCATACATATATAATTTTTTTCTCTCTTTTAAGTGGGTCTTTGTTGGGTTAAATGGATACTTCGTTTAGGCTGATTAGTTTCCAACAATCTGATCAATCTTTCAACTCTACCAGCAGAACCTCCAGCAGCTCTAGATCCTCCAGACAGAACAATTTCCACCACCACCACCACCACCATCACTACCAACAAGAAGAAGACGAAGAATGCTTCAACTTTTTCATGGATGAAGAAGACTTCTCTTCGTCCTCTTCCAGACAGTATTATCCTTATCATCATCACCAACAACAACAGCTACAACAGCAATACACAACTGCTACGACTCCCACCACTACCACCACTAACACCAGCAGTACCCCAACAGCTCACCATGCCGCCGGAATCCACTGACTTGTCTTTCTCCCCTTCTCATCGTGACCTGAACTTTGAATTCTCAGGCAAGTGGGCCTCCGACATCCTCCTGGAAACCGCCCGCGCCATCGCGGATAAAAACAGCGCTCGTGTCCAGCAGTTGATGTGGATGCTCAACGAACTCGGCTCTCCTTACGGTGACACAGACCAAAAGCTTGCTTTCTACTTTCTCCAAGCTTTGTTCAGCCGCATGACGGACTCGGGGGACAGATGTTACCGGACTCTAGCATCTGCTTCGGAGAAAATCTGCTCTTTCGAGTCGACAAGAAAAATGGTGCTGAAGTTCCAAGAGGTGAGCCCTTGGACTACTTTTGGTCACGTTTCTTGTAATGGAGCCATCATGGAAGCATTTGACGGTGAAAGCAAATTGCATATCATTGATTTTAGCAACACTTATTGCACCCAATGGCCTACTTTGCTCGAAGCCTTAGCCACCCGCACCGACGAGACGCCACACTTGAGGCTAACCACTGTGGTGACCACAAAGACAAGCAGTCCAAGCAACGAAGGCGGAGGAGGAGGAGGAGGAGGAGGATTAGCCACAGTTCAAAGAGTAATGAAAGAAATTGGAAACAGAATGGAAAAATTCGCGAGGCTCATGGGGGTCCCTTTCAAATTCAATGTTATACATCACAGTGGAGATTTATGCGAATTGAATTTTTCTGAATTGGGTATCAAAGACGATGAAGCGTTAGCCATAAACTGTGTCGGAGCTTTACATTCGATCACTTCTGTTTCCAATCTCCGAGACTATGTAATTTCGAGTTTTGGGAGGTTGCAGCCTAGGATCATCACGGTCGTTGAAGAAGAAGCTGATCTTGATGTGGGTGCTGATGGGTTGGATTTCGTTAAGGGTTTCGAAGAATGCTTGAGATGGTTTAGGGTTTATTTTGAGTCATTGGAAGAGAGCTTTTCAAGAACCAGCAATGAACGGTTGATGCTCGAAAGGGGTGCAGGGCGGGCCATAGTTGACTTGGTGGCATGTCCTCCGTCCGATTCGATCGAACGGCGGGAAACTGCCACGCGCTGGTCGGGGCGACTGCATGCGTGCGGGTTTAGCCCTGTTTTGTTCAGCGATGAGGTGTGTGATGATGTACGCGCCTTGTTGAGGAGGTATCAGGAAGGCTGCTGGTCCATGACGCAGTGCGCGGATGGTGGTATATTCTTGTGCTGGAAGGACCAGCCGGTTGTGTGGGCTAGTGCATGGAGGCCCTAATTGATTGGAGATTGTTTTTGCTTTTGTTTTTTCTTTCTTTTTTTTTTTTTTTTCTTTTTCCCCCTCTTTTAGCAGAGTATGGTGGAGTGATTGGCACGTGTGATGTGTTTTTTTGGCACGTGCACGCAAGTAATTGGATTTGGGGGGTTGATAGTGGGGGATTGGAGACTAAGGAATTTGCTTTGATTTGAAAAGGAATGAAGTTAAATTAATGCTTTTTTTTTTTATTTATTGAAGCTGTTAGAGCAATGATAAGTGAAAGGAAATTATGTGCGTAAGATTTAGGGTTTAAACTTATGGTTTATGAGTAATTTTGATCATATTTAAATGCTTTTCTTTAAAAAAAAAAAAACCAATTAATGACAATAGATTAATATTGGTTTTTCTACTTGATTACCTTAAATGGCACGTCTTTTAGCCTTTCAAATTTAATATTTCTCCTTTATATACAATTCGAAATATGAAATGGGGTTGGTGTTTGGTCTGATAAGATTGTAACATCAGCTGCTATGTGTGAGAATTGATTAAAAAAAGAGGGAGAGAGTTTTAGTTGTCCATTGAATTAATCAATATCGAGTACTCAAATCTATCCAGTTTGGTTCCTCAGAATCGTCTGGCCGGCCACTGACTTCAGTGGAATCTGAAAGAAAGTCGTTTAGTCATATTAAGGGGGGTCTAGTGGCCACCATATGCGATGTTTTGATATGGTCTCTATCATCCTCAATTTATACGCATAGAAACTTTTGGGACATGTTTATGTGTGGTTGAACTAATTAAGATATTTTAAATTTGTGTAAAATTATGAATTTAAATTTTATTAAAATTAAGTAATAAAATTAAATTTATTATTCATTATCTAACATAAAAACTTTCATAATTATTCAATCACTTCACATTTTTTAAATATAAAATTATAATATTTTTTATTAGTATTATAGAGTAGCAACGCTGTTATTTCATTTTTTACGCAAGAAAATAAACAGAAACTTTGGTCAATGCATATGGCCCCCACCACTAGCGCTCCTCTACAAGAAAATGACCAAAAATCTTATTCATGATAGAGTAACAACGTCAAGACACAGGCACTTTTTGGCCCACGAAAGAGAAAAAAAAAAAAACTTGTAGTGGGAACTTCTTTTTAGGGTTCATATCTTAATCCATGGACGAGACTTTGCCTCCTCTTCACATTATCATATATACACACACCCGTACTGCTTTTCTCCACTGCCACCCTTTTTTTTTTTTTCTCTTTGATTTATTTACATATCCATCTTCTTTACATAATGTTCTGAGTTGGGTTCATCTCATTGTTTCTCTTTTTAATAAAAAGTATAGGCCCTTGTTTCTTCTTTAACTTCGCTTTAGGTTTTCTTTCTACCATTGACTGTGACCGGCCAGCTAGCTAGCTGCTGCTTTTTTAATGAATCGTTAAAATGGGACCAAGCTCATTATCAAGTTACGTACAGTTTGGATCGCATGACTATCATTTTGGTTCTCCGTTTACTTTGGTCGAAATATATATATTTTTGGTGACTATTAGAAATCTTGTCAGGTTATAAACTAACTAATAGAAGTATGTCGTCTCAGTCACAAATCTCATACTTTATTTCTAAACATACAACTCAAAACTTTAAAAATAAAAATATATTAAATTTATAAATTACTTTATATTTCTGAGAAATACTTTGATAAAAAAAATTTCTCTTTATTATCCACGGTATGAGGCCCAATTTTAAGTTAGGCCTACTGGGCCCGGCTCAATAGTTTCTTAACAAAGAATGCAATAGCAATGTATGTTTCTGCTTTCTGCAGCCGTCATGTTGAGGTAACTACTCCATTTTAAGACTACATGTGAGTCGTTGTCCCATGAAATCATGCTCCAAGTCACCAAACCTTAGATAATTTGGAGGTGGGGTATCAACCATTGAGAAGTCCAATTCCCTCCCACATCCCTTGGATTCGAGCATTACTCATCCAATTTAAAAGTCATTGGAGACTTTTCTTTTTACGTACTACCTGTTGCACCATCAGCACCTAACTCTTTTCATTTTTAATTGCTTGAGTGGCTATTAGATAATTCCCCATCTCACATCAAGTTGGGCCAATAGACAAAAAAGGGCGTTTTAAGTTTCTTTTAGTACTTTTTTATGGATTGTCCTTAAAAAAAAAAATTCAAAAAAAAAAAAACAGTTATTTTTCACATGGGGTTTGGCAGACGTGCAAAGGCAGATCCTCCCATAACAATTGCTGTTTTAGCTAAGGTGTTCAAAAGCTTTTATTTGACAAGGAAATCACGTTGATACCAATTGCTAATATCACCAAAGTGATAGTTTAATAGTAATCTGATCTGCCTCTCTCAGTATTAACTCGAGTTTGAGTCTCCGTACTAGTATTTCCCTCGAAATAAAGGGGAATTTAAGTGTAAATACAATGTGAAGTTCTAAACTCGTTAACATCCTAATCAAACTTATAAGAGACTTACTCAAATAGATAGATGCGATAAGTAATATACTTGCGATATACTTTTTATTATTGATAAAAAAATTGCTAATATCAATTTAAAATTCAAAAGATGCATGAACAGGGTTGCAAAAGAACCAAACTTAGTTTAGTTTAGTAAACAAACCTGAAATAAAGTTTTTTTTTTTTTTTTGGTTTTTTTAGCCTCGTTTATCTAACGAGGTAAACAAGACCAATCAATTGAAAAATGATAATGTTTATTTTTATTGTATACTTGTATATGTATAACATATGACTTGTAAATGAACTTAACAAACCCACTTAGCTTGAATAAGCTCTTATCAAGCCCAATAACCAAAACCTTGGCTAACGTGGTGGCTCGTTTGCAGTCACTCTTAGGCCGTTAAAACCAATCCGGACATGAACTCCCATTTACGTCTTGCAAACTTTTAAACTTAATGCTATTGCTCTTTGCCAAAAACAATGAGAGGGACACCAAGGAATGAAATGGAATATCTACAGAAATTATGACGTCCTGTTCCAAAATCAACTGGACTGCAGGCAAACTCTGAATACTAGATATAATCATATAACTACAAAATGAAAGGGATTAAGATCAGCAAGTAAAATAACGGGAATAAGCTTCATCGTTGAGAAAGAAACATCCTAGATTGCTAGCTACGGCGGTAAGGCCCGCAAATGACTGTTCGGCAACAAAGGAGGTAAGTAGGACAGCCAGAAAAACAGATTCATGGAACAAAAGCATATAATTTCAAGTTAAACTACTATGAAACCAATGAAAGAATAAGTGCAGAGCATTCACATAATATACAGCAATAGTTAGTTTTTTTTTTTTTTTTAAAAGAAAAATGAGCCTTTTATTTCCTCCCAGAAGGAAGTCTCCATTTTTTATGCCAGTAAATAGATACTCTAGGCCATGCTGGGAAACCAAAATTGTAATCAAGTGGCCGATCAGCAGGGCCCCCAACTATCAAAGGTAACCACACATATCTTGAGTCCCTCAAGTCAGCTGGATTCCACCGATCTGCCATGAAAATAAATGTTCCTGGTAACCCTGGTAAGGGAATTACGAATGTGCTTTGGGCGAAAAATGTTGCAAGCCGAAACATCTTGTTTCCTCCAACACATGGGTTTCCCATGGTCTCCCAAGGTCCCATAATTGATTCAGCTGCATGGGCCAGTGCCTCATTTGGCGCCCAGCCGGTGCAACCTGATGTAATCATGTAATATGTCCCTTCATGCTTAAACAGGGCTGGGGCTTCCCGGTGCTGTCCAACAAGAATTCTTCTGACACGATGTGTAACATCAATATAATCCTCTGTGAGAGGTCCAATGTGAAGTTCACTATTGTCGTCAGAGGAATATATGACATATGCCACACCGTCATCATCCTTGAAGATTGTCATATCCCTGCTGTCGAAGCCATGGGGCCGCTTGCCATGAAGGTAATTGAAAGGACCAGTTGGATAATCACTAATGGCGACACCAACAGCAGCTTTGGTGTAGTTGGTATCATCAACATGCATCCACATTACATACTTCCCCGTCTTTTCATTGTATATCACTTTTGGCCTCTCAAGAACATTGGATTTATGGAGGTCATGGGTTTCATCTGTCTCTTCTGCTGCCAACACGATACCCTCATTTTTCCAGGCCCAGAGATCCTTGGAGGAATAGCAACCAACTCCTATGATGTCAACCTAAACAAAAGAACATAGAAACCATGAGTTAAATGTATGCTCGTATAGAGAGTACTCAACAATTTGATGCAGACAGTGAAGACATGATGTAAACTACTAAAATGGAAGTACAGTACTAATATCAAGTGACATGAACATAAAAATTTCACAATGCTAAGAAATATCTTCATATTAGTATACATTTGAACAAGGCCAGAACCAGAATTTCCCGCCCCCCGGCACGGGGGGGTTTGACACTGGACAGCATTACCCCAACAACTTAAGAGGACAAGATCATCAACAGCTTAACTGCCCGGCTTTACACTACTTCCCAATAATCGAAATCTTGGCATACAGGCTCCTAGCTCATGAAAGCTAAAATCTACCAAAAGAGCATAAAAACATGTTCTGAAGCCAAAGATATTTCAAAAGGCAATTGAAGCGATAGATCATTCTCATATCATATCATCATCAGGAAAAACCTAACAAACTACGATTGAACAATCAAATCCAGGATTTGCAGTGTAAAAAGATATAACATGTTTGAAAAAGTTAAAGTGAACCAATTTACAACTGTGGAATTAAACTCTGCTTTTAAGCTTCAAAATATTGAAAAACACATTTCTGAAATACATTATCAGTGAGTACCAACTCCATTATCCCAGCAAATCCAATAAGAACTGCACCTGGAGATGAAATCTATACACTATATGTTGCATGAGGCACAACGGTTACCAGAAAAGCTGACACAGGATGCTAATAACTACAGGTTACTGTCTTACCCGTGCTGCTCCTTTCTTGTGAGCATGGTAGGTGGGTCCGTCCTTATACTCTCCATACCAATAGTACGTCCTTGACCGTTCATCATAAAGAATACCCCCTCCATGAGCTTGAATAGGATTTCCATCGGTATCCAACCAAATCCTCCCAGGATAATAGTAGAAGCTGTCATTTAAAGTGCTATTCATTGGATCTACACCTGTTTTCATATCAGGAAAAAATACATTTCTAAGCTGAGAATTCTCATCAAGAAATTCATCAATCATGCTGGTTGGCCTCTTAGGCCTTCGTTTTGCTGCACGTGGGGATCTTTTCCTTGGTGGAGGAATTTGAATATTCTCCTCCTCCACCTCTTCTAGTTCACGGAGGAGTAAGTGATGACCCGAATTAAATTGAATATCTCCATGTTTCCCACCGTTGTGGCCAATAAGTGAGCACAAATGAAAGAAAAGTAGAAGCCCCACCAAACTCCACACCACTGTAGACAATGAACATCTGCTCCCTGCATTGCAATGGAAAGTTGTTGATTTCCTGTATTTGTTCCTCATCCTCAATTTCTCTTCCCTTTTATCTCCAAAGTAATGCTGCAATTAACCAAATGCAACATATGGACGTCCAATGAACCGGTACAAAGATGAGTCAAACGGTCACAGCCAATCAGCTCTATAACCGGTAAAGAAAATCATTCAACTGCCTGAGATGCTCAGAATTCTCCAAAACAAGTAACAAAAAATGCAGACAGTTCCAAAATTGACAACTTGTTTTTGTTTTTTTTAACCTTTTCACCGGAGATAACCAATTGACAAATGCCAAACACAGTGCCATAAAAGGCAAATTTTTTCATTCATATTGTCTGGTCTATAGAAGAATGATGGATTGGCAAAGCAGTAAAATACCCAGAAAGCAATTTCTAAAACAATTCAAGGCATTCAACAAATTAGCAAAATAGTTAAACCCCAAAATGGAAGAATCAATTAATACCTCATTCTAAAGCATAAAACCCAATCAGGACATGTTCCCACCAAATTTTTCTTTTTTTAAAAAAGGAAAGAAATTGAACTGAAGAACTGAAGACCAAAGTCAGACAACTAACCCGACAAGAACTGAAACACAACAGGAGATGAACTTCCAGACATGGGGGGGCTTCACCGTGGATGCTATTTAGAGTTCAGGCAAGGAACTGACAAACGCTTGGAAAGCCAAACAATCCAAAGCCCCCCAACACAGTAGCATTCAGCAGGAAGACAAACAACTCCTCACCGAACACTAAGGTCAAAAGAAGAAAGAAAATAACAAAGTTGGGTGGTTAGTTGATTGTTTCCGGTAATAAATTTTGGGATCTGAAGGAGAAGTTAGATGAGAAGTGACGATGACTTGAGACCAAAGATGGTGTCTTTCTCTTCCCTCTTTCCTTTCTCTCTCTATCTATCTATCTATCCATCTATGCGTGTTAGCGTTTGTTGGTTGAGTGATGATGTTTCCTGTGACTTGACTTCTACTTGGATTTTGGCCTAGAAGCTTTTGTTACTGTTACTGCAATTACTTGGCACTGCCCTTCCCGTAAATTTTTTTTGTCCCGAGAAGAGAGACGAAGGCGTAAAATCCTTTAATACTATGATCGGAATTGTTAAATAAAAATGAAAGAAAAATAAAATTTTTTTATTTTTTATTTATTTCTTATTTATCTAAATAATTATTATTTTTTTTATAAATTACTATTTATTTTTTTAAAAATTTTTTAATTATTATTTTTTATTAATCGTAATATCATTATTACTGTATTATTTTTTATTTCTTTTATTTTTTATTTACTTTCTATCTAAAATCTTATTATCCAATCACAGCACAGCGTAAGGGTGTCCCGACTAACATTCACAAAAATTATCTTTTTTAATAAAATTTAAATTTTATTATTTTAAAATTTAAAGTGTATATTTTAAAAAAGTATTATAAGGAAAACTTTTGTAAATTTTTTTAAACATAAAAAAAAAAAATAATAATAATACTCTAAATTGGGGACGACAGGGTACAAACATCGGATCTCAAACTTCACTGAACGGGTCCTCTGACACATAAGAAATCGAGGTGACTTTTAAAATAAGAAGATTGCTAATGAACTTCTGCTCCCTCGAAATTAAAGAAAGTGCAGTCCTCCCTTGTAGGAGGCTTCGTCTTCCTAATGTTTTCCTTTTCTAATTTTTCCCCTAACTAATTGGGAGCATCCAAACGAGACGCCGTTGATCTGTTTGGAAGACAGGGGGCCAGCACAGCACCGCACCCCTTGTTCAAGCTCATCGTGCGCGTGAAATCGTGTTGACATTCGCCACCGAATGTTCTTTTGATTAGCCTTGGATTATATATATTGCTTTTCGCGTATCAGAATTAAAATTCGTACTTTTGTAAAGAATTTATGGAGCGAAAATTTTAAGTGTCCTTGATAATAGGGTGGCTGAGGGACGAGTAGAATCAGATTTTAATCAAATAATTTCGAGTTTGGTTCATTTAAGTTTTAAGTATTTTATTTTATAGATTCATCGAACTTTAAGTTTATTGAGTTTCAGATTATTTGAGTTTATGATAAATCAAATTTTTAGAGTAATTCAATTTTTGAATATTTTGATTTCAAGACCATAAGTATGTCTTGATTGCATCGAGTTTCAAAATATACATGTTTGGACTATTCTAAATTTTTGACTCGACTTATTTATTTGAATTTTGAGTTTTATAAAGTCTAGTCAATTAAGTTTTAGATTAGTTTGTTTCGATTTCAAATTATTTTTATTTTGAGTTATTCAAGTTGTGAGATGTTTTTAATTAATACAGATTTTGTCAACTTGAATTTTGGCCAAGTTAATTCAAATTATTGTTGAGTCAACTAAAATATCACTAAAAAATATTAATGAGTGCTTTCATAAAATTAAAGGCAGAGCAGTCAATAATCCCATCATTTTCCTTTGAAAAAAACACTTAATGTATGAGTTGCTCTTCTTTTGATATGTTTACTGTTCACCTAATAATGAGTTTAATAAATATATATTGTTAGCTGTATGTGTGTGGACCAAAGCACCAGCAATCCATTCGTCTAACCAAGTTAATTATCATTGTGAGTTGGAGTCAACAAAATGAATTTTAAAAGTATAACGACCACAAAAAAAAAAAAAAAGAAAAAACCTGAGAAATAAAATTCAGTGAAAGTATGGAACAGAGGGGTTTGAGGAGTAAGGAGTAAATTAATAATTAATCATGTCAAAAATGTTTTGAAATTAATAATTAATAACTATATGCTTACATATATGTTACTGATAAAGACAACTACACAGGCACGCTTGAACAAGACTACGTGGAATTTTGATGTATGATTGCGTTTACTTTGCTTAAGTCAACCAAATCCAGCCTGTACTCGATGCCGGGTTTGGTTAAGCTGAGGCCTAATAGAAAATTTTGATATATTCGACCCAGTCCAAGCCCGGTTCATGGTGAGGAAAAGTTAAAATGTCCCCTTTTGTTTTTTTGGCTGGTGCACAATTGGCTTGTTTAAAGGGTTTTATCCTAGTCAATGAAGGATCGTACCCAAATCAGGCCGCTAACAGTGCCGAGTTGGTAGTTATAACCAGAAAGAAAGCTTGCAACCGTTGTTCGGAGGCAGTTAATGTATATCTTAACTTGAATTATAGAATGAGTCGAGAAGATGTAATGTGCGCTTAAATGGTATTAATGGCATGCAAATAATGCAATTTATCAGTTGGCATCCGTCTACTGTATGTCTTCTAAAAAGTGTTTGTTAATTTTATTTTATTATTTTAATAAATAAAATGTATTCACGATTTTGTACTATATAAAATTATTTTTTTATTATGTAGTATAAAATTATTAATAAATTATACTTATCAAAAAATAAAAATCAAATTAGAAATCTTCATTTAGAAATCAAGTACTTGTTAAGTTTTACTCAATTTTTTGTGATTATAACTCACCTATAATCTTTCATCACACAAATTTATTTTTTAATTTTTTATTTTAAATTGACTCATTTATTGTGTAATTAATATCATAAATAAATTTTATTTACTAAAAAACATGAATGAAATTAGAAACCCACTAAAAATCAATGTTAATGGCTGTGTAAACGGGATTCGAAACTATCTGATTTTGGGAGTGTAGCTCGGGATGATGGTGGTGGTTGGGCGTATGATTTTTTTTGGCTTTTGTGGCATGTCAGTAACCATTGGAGTGGAACTCGGAGTCATTTGTATGGCCTTACAGATAGCTTGGTAACGAGAATTTCGTTATGTTATTATTGATTCTAATCCTATGTTTGTTCTGCCAAAAAAAAATTACTAAAAATGAGTGGGAGTTTAATACTTATCAAATTCTTATCGCAAATTGTTTTCACATGGTGAGCCGGTCATAGGTATGTCTACATAAACTACAGCACACCTTACGAGAAGACAATCAGTGTGCGGATTATTTTGCTAATTTTGAAATGATCAGTTATGTTTCTGTCAAACTATAGGAAATTCCTCCTCGTAGTTGGCTTAAAGCATTTTTTTTTTAGAAGAGTTTCGTTACATGAACACAAAGAAATAGATTCAGAGAAGACTGAAATTTTTTTTTTATAATTAACTTACTTATTTATGCAACAAAATACCTAATTTATACAACAAAAAATAAATAAAAAATACTTTTAAATTTTGTTATAATAATTCAACATCTTATTAACCCAATTAATTAAAAAAAAAACTTCTCATCATCTCTTCGTCCTATTTTTTCCGTCTACCTATATTTACTGTTTTTGGAACGGGCATTCTGAGAAGTGGCTAGTGGAGTTCTCGTATTTTGAGTCAGATTGCTTATATTTTCTTTCACTTACAAAAAAAAAAAAAGAAAACAAGAAAAAAAAAACCCTAGAGAAGCCGAAAATGAAACTGTGGGACAACAGGAAATTGATACTTACGATGCGATGTCTGAATTGCAAGATCAATTGCATCGCCACTCTTCTTTACAAAACTTCGGACGACTTGTAAATCCTTTGCAAGTAAATGGGTCATATAATTAGTCAAGCAGAAGGAAGTCCCTGGATCGCACGGATGGAGAAGAGGGCGCTGCATCTCCGTTAAAGTTTTATTTCTTTAAATTACTTTGTGCGAAATGCCGAATAGTTCTTTTGATGTCTCGACCTGTCTTCACAATGCTTTCATTGAACTTTGTTGTTATATGTAAAGATTTTATGATACCCTTCAGCAATTACAACTTAAACTTTTATTGTAGAAGTTTTCAGTAAAAATAAAAGGGAGAATTTTTAATGTAACTTTTTTTTAGTATATCGGACTTATGATTTTATACTTTATAATAAATAAGATTTATTTAAAATAAAAAATAAGAAAATAAATTTATGTTGTATAAAATCATAATTGAGTTATAATTAAAAAATTGTGTAAAATTAACAAATACCTAAAAAATGAGCGTGAGATTTAACAAAATAGAAATGTTATTTTATTATGTAGATGGATGATCAATAAGTCTCCTAATAAAATTGTTACGCACTATGAGTTACAAATACATAGATTCACAGCTACCACTCAATTGGCATCAATTTGTTGACAGATTCAAATCTTTTTGATGAATTTTAAAATATAATTTTTCATATTGAAATATTTAGAACACAAAATAATTAATTTTTAAAAAATTTTTAGAATATAATTTGATCTGATAAATTTTCCATACTGAGTTTTCAAAATCATAGTATCAAGACTTCTAAATTCATACATAGCATTAAACAACCCATACCCACTAATCGCTCCACCTTTTAGTTCAAATATAAGAAAGTAAGGTACTACCTACAATTCTATTAAAAAGAACTCACTTCTATTCACCAATAAAGGGCATTTTCTCCAGTCAAAACAAAATAAATAAATAAATAAATAAAGGGCAGCCATCAATATTTAAATGACCAAAAAGTTCAACATAAAACGTGATTGTGAGGTTTTGTCCCAAATGACTACTTTAATTATTAATTTTAAAATTTAAAGTGACATTTCTTCTCTTAACAGTCAAAGTTAATGTTTGACTTATTTGTTAGAAAGATGGTTAAATAAGAATATTAATAAATAACTTTAAACTTCAGTGTGTAGGCACAATAATAAATATTCTCGCTATACACTCTTTTTTTTTAATTACATTATCAGATCAAATTCCAACTATAATCAAACCACTGTTGTCAGAACTGGACAGGACCGGCCGGTCGGACCGGTTGAACCGAGGACCGACCGGTGGTCCGGGCTGGTTGAGGTAAATTTCGAAGGGTGACTCGGACTGGTCAAAATTAGAAAAAAACCGGTCAAGAACCGGTAAAAATCGGTGAAAATCGGACTGGTTGGACCAGTCCCATAAAATTAAAAAATTCATAAATTACAATTTGACCCCAAATGTTATTTAAATTATAATTTAAGCATTAACTTTAATTTAAAAGTTCAATTTAATCCTAAATTTATTAAAAATTTCAATTTCATCCTTAAAATTACAAAAATTAATATTTAATCACTATTTATAAATATTATTTTTATAATTACTTTTATACACATATATATTATTAAAAATCAGTTCAAATACCGGTTCAACTTTGACCCACTAATATTTTCGGTTCGATGACCGGTTCGATTCTAACAACCTTAAATCAAACTAAATACCTAAAAGGACAAAAAAACAAAAAAAGAGAGAGAGAGAGAGCGGGGTAATCATTCAATGCCTCCGAGATTGCATGAACTTGAAACCTTTTGTCAGAACATGGCACTGGAACTAGAGATGGCAATGGGCAGGGACAGATGTAGGCAATGACCAGGGGGCAATTGCCCCCCTGATTTCCTTTCTTTCATTAATTATTTTTTGCCAACAGCAGGCCAATTGCCTTGCTTAGCCCAATGGCAAGGGGGCACTTTGCCCCCCGTGCCCATCTCGCCTTTGGTCCCTTAATCAATAGTTCGAGCTTCAATGTGCCATGTTTGGTGCTGTTTTTCTTTTTTGTTTTATTGTTGCATTTTTACTTTCTTCTTCTTCTTTTTTTTTAGTCAAATGTTTCCTTTCTTATTTTTTCTTTTCTTAGTAAAACTTTTTTTAAAATAAATCTTTTCAAATTTCAAAATTTATAATTTCACTTTCTAAAATTAAATTTTGTTAAATATAGAAACTTTGTGTATTGAGTTGTTTGTTTTAGATTTCATATTTTTACTCTCAAAATTATATGAATAAAATTTTCTTGTTGTCATACAATCTTTTTAGCAACATTGTATCTTTTGATGAAACTTATCACCTAAGAACATTTAAAAAGAAAAAAAATATATTTAGAAACATGTTGTATAACTTAATATGTATTCATTTATAAAATTAATTTTAATTTCATCGATTACAACAATTACACAAATAAATATTTTTTCTACAATAAATATCATAAAAAATTTATTGTACAATCTCACGACATATAAATAATTAAATTATTGAATTATTATTTATATAAAAAATATATTTAATTATATAAAAAATAAAAAAAGTTTCAAAACATTAAAACTCATAAGTTATGATTATAATATTTATTACTCAAATAATTAATATAAACTTTCATTTTTCATTTTATAAATTAATTTTATTATTATAACTATACATATAAATTTTGCCTTCCATCAAAAATTTTTCTAGATTCGTCCCTGGCAATGGGGATCCGCCCCCCGCAGGTACTCGCCGCCCAACCTTGCTCCAATGGCGACAGAGCCAATGCATGTTGATGGAGAATTAGGGTTCCCGCCCAGTGCCCCAATTTTTGAAGCGGGGATGATGTAGATGGTACTCAACATCCCCTCTCCGTCCACACCCGACACTGTCCCGATTAGAAATTTATTAGTTTATTTTTTATATAATAATTATATAAAATTTTTTAGATGAATAATTTAGATAATTCTCTCTATAATGATTATCAAATACATTTTTTTAACTCTAAGTGGTGATTTACTATTTTATTTTTTATATAATAATTATATGATTTTTTAAAGCGATAATTCGAATAATTAAGGGTCCGTTTGTCGTGGATTTTGTTTTCTATTTTCTGTTTATTTTTCACAAAAAAACAAAAAAATATTTTTGGTATTGATTTTTTTTTTTTTTGTTGAAAAGTTAAAATTGTTTAAAAAAATAAATTAGAAAAATAATAAAAACTAACTTTCCAATTTTATTTTTCACTTTTTTTTATACTTTCTCTCACAACATTTTCTTTCTCTATCCACCCTCTTTATTATATCTTTCTTTACTCATCCTCTCTTTATCCCTCTATATTTTTTTTATCTCACTACTCTTTCTCTCTCTACTCACTCTCTATCTTCCTTTTCTATCTTTACCATTCTCTCTCTACCCTCTCTCTTTCTCTTTTCTCTCTCTAGTCATTCTTTCTCTACCCTCTTTCTCCTTGTTCTCTTTCTACCATTCTCTCTACTAATTCTCCCTCTACCCACTCTCTCTCTCTCTCTCCTTTTTCTCCCTCAACCATTCTCTCTACTCATTCTCTTTATACCCGCTCCCTCTCTCATTTTCTCTCTCTACCATTTTTTCTTCTTTTTCTTGATCTATCATTCTCTCTACTCGTTCTCTCTCTGCCCTCTCTCTCTCTCTCTTTTTTCTCTCTACCATTTTCTGTCTACCCAGGTTCTCTCTCCTTTCTGTCTACCCACATTCTCTCTCTTTTTTCTCACTCTACTATTATCTCTCTACCCTCTCTCTCTCCTTTTTCTCTCTTTATTCATTCTCTGTCTACCCAGACTCTCTCTCTCTTTTATTATTTTACCATTCTCTCTACCCTCTCTCTCTCTCATTTTTCTCTCTCTATCATTCTCTTTACTCGTTCTTTCTCCACCCTCTCTCTCTTTTCTCTCATTGTCATTTTCTCTACTCATTCTCTCTCTACCCTCTCTCTCTTATTTTTCTCTCTCTACTATTCTGTTTACTCATTCTTTCTCAACCCTTTCTCTTTCAATCTTTCTCTCTACTCATTCTCTTTCTTCTCTTTTTCTCTCCTTTTTCTCTCTCTGCTCATTCTCTGTCTACCCTCTCTCTCTCTCTCTCTCCCATTTTTCTCTCTATATTTATACTCTTTTTACCATTGCTCTCACTATCTTTTTTCTATCTACTTTTTTACTCTTATAGAAAAAATAAAAATTGACAGTAATAAATACAAAAATTCAGCAAACAGTAAAAAATAAATAAAAAATGAAAAACTGACAACCTCTTCAAACGGGTTCTAAAAAATTACTACAAAAAGTAAAAAAGTGAGTAATAGAGTTTTGAAAGGCAATGCTCTTTTGCATTCATTAATTCGAACCATACTCATTATATAATATTTATTTAATTTATTTTTTAATAAAAAATTAAAGGTGAGATAAAGATAGAACAGGAGTGTTTGTTAATTATATTTATTTTTTAGTAAATAAAAGTAATTTATAATTTAATATTATATAAATATTATTTTTATTTTTTATTTAAATAAATTTCACTTATTATATTATATAAAATTATAAATTAATTACACCTATTTAAAAAAGAAAATCTAAATAAAAATCTTCACCCTAACTGTAACTGCAAATGCCCTTGTGGACTGCTTTGCCGACTGCCAGGCTATGTTCGCTGGACCTTTCCTAATGAATGCAATCTTACAGACAGTAAGCTTCCTTCATTTTCCATACTTGCGCAGGAAACGTGAGCTTCCACGGACCAATCTTAATGGACCGCGTGTAGGAATCACATCAAAGCTCAGAATGCATCAAATCGAATTTGCCAAACACGCGCGAGAAATTGGGAACGGCATAGCTTTATCTAGAATCTTCTGTCCCGATTGGCCCCCATTTGATCCATGCGAACGTAGCGCAGCTTAGACAGCCGAGTCACATCCCAGTGCGGCACAGAATCTCAGGTCGTACAATCTGGCCCTTAAATCTGAGCCGTTGAAGAAAGTTTCGGAATTTTCCATTTTCCAAAATAAAATTATCAGCCCCCACTCTACTAGTTAATTATTCCATCTAAGGTTGAATTTTAATTCAATTATTAGTTTATGTTGATGTGGCCTGTCTACAATCTTATTCTCTTCGATCCCAAAATAAATGCTATTTTACCACTAGAAAAATACAATTAGCATAGTGAAAAACACACGAAACACAATGGAAAACAAGTAATGTAATGCTACCTCTATCATTATAATGTAGAAAGAATGTGAGTTAAGGAAAAGAGGGAAAAAAAAAAGACATTAACAAACTCTATATTTTACTAATTGTGTCTATTTAAGTATAAAACCAAAATTTTTATTTGTATGTAGTTATCTTTATTATTAAAATAATTTTTATTAGTATCAATGGATTATAATTTAATAATATTGAAATTATCTCTAAAATTAAAGAATTGAAATATAAATTTCAGTAGAATTAATTAAGAGATGATATATAAATTTTTGGTCCTAAACTTTTGTATTTTTTTTCATATAAGTTCTAAACTTTTTTAACATTTCATTTGAGTTCTAAACTTTTTGATTTTTTATCAAATCGGTTTTTTCATTTACAAAAAGTTGTTAATTCATTAATAAATGAGTTTAAATTAATGAAAATTATTAAAAAAAGTCAAATAAATGAATTAAATATTTTTTTCATCAATAAATATGTACATAAAATATTTTTTAATTAATAAATATACGAATTAAATATGTAAAATACATATTTTTTGATAAAAAATTTTTAATTAGTGTATTTAACTTTTTTTTCAAATAATTTTTGTAAGGTCAAAAATTTTTTTTTAATAGATTAATGACTTTTTGTTAACAGATTGACTACTTTGATACGAAATTAAAAAGTTAATACTCAAATAAAATTTTAAAAGATTTAACACTTATATATAAAAAAGTTATAAAAATTTAAAATTTATAAAATGGATACCCCGTGTCTTCAAAGCATGTTTTTTGTTTGTGAAGACAAGGAACCTAAAATTATTGCAAAATGATACGAGGGTTTGGCTGGACAAAACACTAAAAACCACAAAAATAAGGTTGTTAGTTAGCCAAAGCCAAAAAAAAGGAAGGTGAATCGTATAGAGAGAGAGAGAGAGAGAGGGCGGGAGAGGAGGAGACAGAGAGATCTGTCTGATTCTCTCTTCATATGTTCATTCTTGTTTAGAAACAGAGAATTTGTAGATCTCTGTGTCTCTCTCTGATCCTCATCACCATCATTATCATGGGCTTGTGGGAAGCTTTTCTCAATTGGCTTCGCAGGTCTGGCCTCTTTCTCTGTGATTTATGTGGCTTTTGTCTCTCTGTTTGATGGGGTAATTCGGTTTCAGATTGGTGGGAAGGCTGTTTATGTTTTATTATTATTATTATTATTATTATTATTTTTGAATTATGAGAAGGTCAAAACCCATATTAGGACTAGAAAATGATAAATTTGGAAGAGCTGTATATCAAATCCGTCCTCTTTCTTGTCATAGTACCAATGAACGAGCTGCTTTAGTTCATTGGTGGGAAGTTTGTGTTTGTTGAAGTTTTGCGTTTTGGAATAGTTTTGGGTTTTGCATCTTTTTGGTGGAATGGAAATGTTAAGGAACGAAGTTGCATAAATGGCTTTTAAAAAAAAAAAAAAAAAAAATCTCTATGGCCTCCGGCTTGTTTAATATTTTAATGTGAATTCTTTTGCCCCCTCCCCATAATTTCCCGGCTTTCATGCTTTGATGTTTTCGTTAACACAGGAATTTCGTTGGTGCCTTTGTTTAGATTATTTATTTTTTAGTTGGATCATGGAGTTAATGTTTGTATAATAATGGTTTTAAGAACTACTGGTTCTGCCCTTGTGCTCATCTCACAGATGAAGATGGATAGATTTGGGAAATTAGTCCTGTTTATGTGAAAATTAGTGGATGAAATTGTATAGATTATGATATGGAAAGAATCCTTTTTTTTCCCATAAGTTTGGGAAGAAGGTGATTTGGATTTGTTCGAATTGGCAAATCCTAGAACTTGGAGCCTGTGTTGTAAATGAGCATATCACATTCTGAAAAATGGTGGCAAAATGGAGTTCTGGCTGCCTTTTGACCATGTCATGTGTGCTTGTGTGAATGCCTACGTGTAAAAATGTTGTTAAGTAGAATACAGCCAAACTGCCGGATTTGCAACTCTGGAATCTTGATGGAGCTAAATTGACTGAAATGCAATCTAGAATGAGAACAAGTGGGTCGTGTTTTGTGTTAGAATGGGAATAATGGATTTTGCATGCTCAATCATATTTTGAACTACTTTCAGATAATCAAATGTTGTGAGCTGTGAGTGTTCAAGGATTATTGGGTTCATATGTTGAACCCAAATTGTAAAGTTTTGCATTTGTGCTGCTTATGCAAGCATGTAGATTGGGAAGCAGGTAGCCATGCTGACAGCTATGAAAGGAAGGCGATCGCTGAAATACTGATGCTAAATATAATGGAATTTGCGTCCTACTACAAATGAACGGAAAGAACAAGAGTATTTGTCACAGATGGTCAATTTTTATTCCAATTTGTCTAACAAATTTTAAAAAAAGAAAAATTTCGTACCAATATTGCATTTCAAAGCAGGTCGGTATTCCATTGGCAGTTGTGCTTCCCGAACTGTTGACAATGTTCTTGTGAATTTTTGTTTGTGGCTGCCTATTCTGGCTGGGTTATAATTAAAAAGCATTTTGTGCATGTTAGAATTATCAAAACGAATAGGAAAACAGAGTAACATTTGCAAACTGGAATTCGTGATTCACTAGAGGACTGAATGGCAGGGCATGAATTTTGCCATTATCCTTATTACGCGTTCTGTTTATAACCAAATTGACCGAACTTTAATAACAGCCATGTGACTACAGGCAGCAAACCCTTGTTTGTCTTTGTTAGAGTTTACTGAGATATAGCTTTTATTTAGTGTAGGACAAAAGAACATTCTAAGGGCTTTAGATGTATATCTTAGAACTGTTAGCATTTCATTGAGTTTATATTCTTATTTTAAAAGTGGACTTAAGTAGGTTTATAAGATCGTATTTGTTTTTCTGCAATTTGCCTGTTAGGTCATTAATAAGTTATGGGCTATCTGTTCTGTCTGTGACTGCAGTCTCTTCTTCAAGCAGGAGATGGAGCTATCTTTGATAGGACTCCAGAATGCCGGAAAGACTTCTCTCGTAAATGTTGTTGCAGTAAGTACATCGTTGCATCTACCTTGCACTTTTATATATGTCTTTCGTCTGCCAAACTTCTTGGCTAGTTCATTTGTAACTGGCTTGTTCATATTTTCAGACCGGTGGATACAGTGAAGACATGATCCCTACGGTAAGTTGCCTTTCCAGAAAAATTATAGCTAACATTTACATGATTCATCCATTTCATAGCTACATTTTAGCTCTGCTAATAGATTATTTCTTCCATTTCTCATTAGTCTACACAACTGTTCATATTTCTGGCGTTCTAACTCCCTCAAGGTATACTATTTACTTTCAGGTGGGATTTAACATGAGGAAAGTGACAAAAGGGAATGTTACAATTAAGTTGTGGGATCTTGGAGGTCAACCTAGATTCCGCAGTATGTGGGAACGATATTGCCGTGCAGTTTCTGCTATCGTGTATATAACTACTCTATCTATAAATTGGTTCACAATTCGGAAAATGTTTTGCTGTTATTGCTCTTTATTTTATTACAAGACGCGAACTCTACTGCATTCTTTTTTAAAATGGAAATATGTTTCTGCAGTTACGTGGTTGATGCTGCTGATAGTGATAACCTAAGCATCTCAAGAAGTGAACTGCATGATTTACTCAGCAAACCTTCATTGAGTGGTATTCCATTGTTGGTGCTAGGAAATAAAATTGACAAACCAGGAGCTCTGTCTAAACAGGCCTTGACTGATGAATTGTAAGCTGTCAACTTCCCTGTTAGGAACTATCATAAATGGCACCAATTTTATGATTATTGTTTGAACATTGCTGGTGTTAGTAATCCTTATCCTGTTTGCTCTGAATGATGCTTTTTGCTGGTGCAGGGGACTGAGTTCAATTACTGATAGAGAAGTTTGCTGCTTTATGATCTCATGCAAGAACTCAACAAACATTGATTCTGTCATTGACTGGCTCATAAAGCATTCAAAATCAAAGGGCTAAGCAAGTTTCTTGCATCACATGTTTTCATGGTTGTCCGAAATTGAGGATCCGTACGTGGCCTGTTGATGGACAGTTCCTCCCCCACCCCCCCAACCAAAAAAAAAAAAAAAAAAAATCTAATTTACGTCTGGATTGTTCAATTGATCTTCATCTCATATGAACTATTTGTATTGTATATTAGAAGATGCTTCTTTCAATCAAGCATGTAATGAAATGGAAACACATGTCGAGTGATATTTTGGATTCACAAAGTAGCATTCCTGCTAGCAACTAATAAACTGCATTGACTTAACGAGAACATACTAACTATGGTATAGGATACTAAAGCTTACCACCTGAGATAATAGTCTGAGTGGTAATCTGAGATAATAGTCTGAGTGGTAATCTAGCTTGTATTCTGTATAACCGATTCAGTTTTGAATCTCCGTATTAGTATTTACCTCTCATATTTCAATATATGGGTTTCTTGCACAATGTACTTGAAGGACTAGTGGGCCTGAACTGTTAGGTTTTAAATTTAAAAATAGTTATGGTTAGTTACTAATGTTTGGATGGTGAGTCCTCTTTAGAATGGAGGTTGAATAAGGGTGTCAATAGTACAAAAGTCAATCTCAATTTATAAATATTATGACTTATATTCTTGCAGTTTTCAAATATTATAACTTATATACTTGCAAGCGCCTTTATTTCCTGTTTAAAAAATAAAAAAAGAATACTGAAGCTTGATTTACAAAAATTGAATGTTGATCATTGGATATAATTAATGGGCTAATATTTTAAGCTGTCAAAATAATCATATTAGTAAATTAGTATAAGTCGTTGGACATTATATTAATGAAGATTTATGTGATAGTTAAGGTCTGGATGATGTTACGTAGTTGTTTTTTCCATTGTTGAGAAGCCTTAAAGAATTGGGAGCCACTGTGGCATTAAAACGAAATTTCAATTTCGCTTTTTTATTTTATTTTATTTTCGCACCAAGTCCCTTGATTATGTAAAATAATTTGTTTGGTTAATGAGGTTACCGGAGGCACGTCTACATCAACATGACAACATCGACATTGATTTTTTTTTGGTTCCATGGAAAATTTTTTATATTGAAACTCCATTTTTGGCCCAGCTGGTTTTTTATTCCTATTCTATGCATTTTGGCTTAGGCAGCGAGGGAGATGGTCAAATTGTTAATCATGAACCTACAGTTCTTAAAAATAAGCACAAAGAGAAAGAGAACGTGAGAAAATGAGCAAACTTGAAAAATTGTGAATGCCATTTACCATTCACTCTTTCATAGGATTGACCAGCCATAAAAAAAGAGTATTTAACATGTAATTCATCCCACTGCCTAAACAATGAAGTCTCCCCCTTTCCCATTTTCCCAGGAATTTTGTACCAGTCCCTACACTTTTTACCTCATAGCAAAAGTTGAGTCTTAAAACTCTAAATGCTCCTAACCAAATAAATATAAGCCAGAAAATGAGCTTCATGGATTCTTTAGGATTGCATCTTTTACATTTACAAGATTTGCCACATGTAAAGCTATGGACAAAATGGCACGTTGGTACAGCTGTGTCACGATGATGTGAAGCTTAAATGCATACTTTCATCCGCAACCCTCAAAGACTTCCATTCGCTGGTCCTGTCATCTGCACAATTCTGCATAAGATACCAATAAGAACAACGGCTGTACGACGTACTATTGCATTATACAATGAGAAAAACCATAAACAACCACAAGATAGAGATAGATTGAGTACAAGAAGAATAAATAGCATATGTGCTTTGTGCTGTTCATCTTCTCTCGGAAATGGTGTCCACAGCAGCCCACATAAAGGATGATCAAAGACTGAAATAATTATGCATAGGCATCAAGTACAAAAATTCATGCCTACCTTCTGCATGGACTGTAACAAATGCTAAATTAGAGGGAAAATGAAAGATACCTCTAGGAATGGACATTATTTTCTTTATCATTCTACAAGTCAGCTTTTCATATTTTGGCACCCAATATGGGGCAAAAAGAACATGTTGATCTGGGAAACATAAATTTCAAGTGGAACATAAATGTTATCGAGTTTAGTATGGTTCAATGGGATAAAAGTTTGAAAAGGTTGACCAAGAACATAATCGTTCCAGTGGTAAAGAGCCATGCCTGTCAAAAATTCCACAAAATTACTTGAGCTTCACAAAGTAAGGCCATAAATAAAAGGAAAAGTAACCCATATCCTACCAAGGCACAAGAAGAGCTATTATTGGAAAACCTTCAGGAAAACATCTCGAGATTGCCTACCAGGTATGATGTGTCCGATATTTGAATGCCTTCATTGCTGCTTTGGCAAAGACTTGTGCAGCTTCGGCTTCAGCTTCTGCTCTTTCAGCCTCCCTTGCTGCCTCTTCAGCCTCTGCAATTGCAGCTTCGGCCTCTGCAACAGCTTTTGCAGCTGCTGCTGCTGCCTCAAGGGCAGCCATGCCCCTAATCTTTGATAGTTCTTGATGAACCTGGGATTTAGTAACGATTTTATTCTTACTCTTCTCCAGTTTTGTAGAATCCTTATGCTTTCCATCGAGAAGCAAAAGGGGTGAACTTCTTTTTCTTTCAGAGACAGCTGAACAAGGTCCAATCCTGTACTTGTGTTTCATCTGTTGACAGAGATACGAAGACGATTCATCTGAACAGCCATCAAATGATCCCTTTCTATTTTAATTGATATATGCTACCGAAATTTTTTTTCCAAATCTTTTATACATTATGGATGCATTGAGATCATTCACACTTGATATCTTAAATTGAAATATTCTAAAAGTAATATTAATGCATTTTTGCTCTCATTCATTGGTGCCATAACAATTAATGGCCTAATAACATCTAACATGATACTTTTCAAACATCGTAGGCAGAGGATATATATACACACATATATATATCACATTACAAGTAGAGGATCCTAATTCAATTAATTTCAAGAGCTCAATAATAACCATGCATTCTCTTGAGTTTCATTCTGCCTTGTAGAGTTATTACCTTAATCAATTTTCCATTTGCTGTCAAAACCTTTAATTTTCCAGCCAAGAGCTTTCTAAGATTTGGAGGTGCTTTGTATTTGTCCTACAAAATTCATGAGAAGATAATGTCAGAATCAGTTTGAATGCAAACAAATGTGCATGAAAATACTATGTTTGTTGGACTTGCTCATTTAGCTTGCTCTTTTTCTCATAAAAGGAAAAAAGAATCTTGAGAAAGATTTTTCTGCAACATCATAACAGAAAATGAAGCAGCAGGGTGGAAGGAAGCAGAAAAGGCCTGCTGCTTGTGTGAAACTGGAATACATGTTCCTGATGTACATTCTATAGGTACTGAATGCATCCAGCAGCTCGACCCATTTAAAAATTGTATTGTACCATCAAAATTCCCCAAAACCATAAATGAAGGATGCAGAGTACATGTACCTCTAAATATAAAGCAATTGAAGCCCTGTCAGAACCACTGGGCTCCTTCAAAGTGGCAATGGCCTCAAGTATTAGACTATCCAACCTGCAACCACAATAATAAGTCTCACGGATCAATTTCATTAAGCAAAGCCAAGACAGATATTTGTTCCCACTACTAGCATTTCATGGCCTCAAGAAACTATAGTATCAACCTTATTTTCTCAAGCAAGATGCAGGCTAGACTGAATATGCAAAAGAATGAACTTTGCTAATGAAGACAATTAAGGTCATTTGATAAATAATATAGTATTACTAAACTGCAGCAGTGCTATTTTCTCATCAGTGAAAAATAAAATCTGAATTTACATCTTATCTTGGCCACTAATTAGCAACTTTTGTGGATGCGTGTTCCAAAATTAACATAACCATCAGATATTAGATCAATCCATTCCAAATGACTTTTATGGTTGTCACCAAAGTCATCAACGAAAAGCACAACCTAATACCTTGGTTCAAAGAAAGGTGCTTGGATATTGAGCGCTCCTCAGTTTCTAAATAGCAAAATGCACACCAAAAAACTAAAAAACATGTGAACTTGGTCCATCAATTTTACATTTTACCCATAATCCAATTCCTAACAAATGTCACCACCAAGTATATCTCCAAGTTTGGTACAACAACAACAGGAATGTAACCTTGAAAATATTTCTTTTGAAGCACCATTCCTTGGTGTTCCATTACAGATCGCAAGTGGCTTAGCATCAAGAACCTCATCATTGCTTTGATGGACAACGGTCAAGGCCTTGCTGTTATCACCTCGCTTTGGGGTATGTGGACTCCTCTTAAGTGCAAGCTTAGCTTTCTGCCTAGATCCCCATATAGCAGTCGCATTAATATTTCTCCATTTATCCTGCCACAGTATACTACATTATCAATACACCATAGCAAACCACATTGATGAGGCAGAGAGGGAGAGAAAGAGCGAGAAATTCTTTGTAAATCAAATCAAGAATAGAAATCAAACTACTTCTTGCTATAGAAGTGTCCATCATAAATACCTTGAGGTCAACATTTGAACGTAAACGCAAGGCGGCACTAAACTCAGAATCCATGAGTATTGTGCGCCACTTGCCCATTCCATGCTTAAGAACTCCAGCTTTAAGGGCAGCCTCTTCCTCCGCTGTCCACTTCTGCTTTGGAGCACCCATCAACAGAACTCCAATGTACTTGCTAGAGAAATTTTGCACCTTCCAACTCCTTCCCCACAAATGCACCTGTAAATTGATAATCAGACATTAAACTTCAATCACGCCATAAACAAGGATCACTAAAACGTGCAGAAACCATGTAAATTATAAACCCCACGATTGGCACTGTAACAAGCATCTTCAACCAAATCCACCAAAAACCAATCAAGGCCTTAATGAAACGATTAGCCACTTGGGTATTTAAATCCATTGAACTTACAGTTCTATAAGCAAAAACGACGAACTGGGTACAAATTTAGCACCTTTATTAGATGCTATCCAAGTTCTAAATCCAAGCTTTAACTTTGATAGCATTTATAATTGTCTGCTTACATGACATTTATCAAAATCAAACATCAAAAGAAGATGAATTTACGTACGGATAAACCTGAATCAATCAGAATCCAGGGAAATTCATTTCAGATGGAAAATAAAAAAAGAAGGGTAAATTCAGCTCAAAAAGTTCAGGGAAAATCTAAAAAAAATTATATATACACACATAGAATGAAAATTCAGTTGTTCATCAAGTTTTGACGAAGGATTAATGGAGGGTGATATTTTGGGCTACCTGATCGAGAAACCAACGAGGAGTTGGCAGAGAAGCCGAGAAATTTACATAATACTAATTATAAAAAAGATCATTGGATGGATGGATGGATGGATTGTGCTTTAGAAGAGACAGAGGAGGAGACTGACAAATACGTGAGCGAAAACAAACATGCTTATTTCATTTGTGCGTGTACATTGAGGAGGTGTTTGTTTAAGAAAAAAATAATGTGAAAATGGGAATCAACTACCAAATTTTCATTCCTATTGTTTGTTTTATATAAAATGCATTCCCATTCCCTTAAAAATGGGAATGAGATTCCCTACTTTAAGGGAATCATGATTCCTATGTTTACTCCATTAATCATTTCTATTCCCTTCCTAACTACTTCTAACTTCTCAATTTTCTCCACTACCCCATGTTTTTATTTTTATATTGTTATTATATTATTTTTTGATTTAATTTATTCATAAAATAATAATAATAATAATAATAACACGTTTTTATAGTAGAATAAAAATTAAATATTTCAAACCTCAGGATAATAATAAAATTGTAAATAATAATAAAATTTTATAGTTAAAATAATCGTTTATTTATTATTAATAAATTATTTTATAATCTCTACAATATTATTTTCATAATAATAATAATAATAATAATAATATTATTATTATTATTATTGTCATTACCATCACTACTTATTAATGAGATCATATGTCATAGTATTATAATGAGAATTTAAATTTCAAAAATATTTAAATTATCAATTAACAAATGATTATTATTATAATAACAATAAAATTTTATTTTAAGATTTTCTTTTTGGATTTTATATTTATGGTTATCATTGTGAAGTATATTATTGTTATTATTATTATTATTATTAGTTTTTATTATAATTTTTAATTTTATTTGTATGGTAATTTAATATTTTTAATTTGACATTGCATTATAATATTTTTTTAAATTTCATACTTTTTAATTTGATATTAATAATTTTTTAATTTTAATTACATTTATCTTATATTTATCATGACATAAATATTATCATATATTTAATATTTCCGATTCCGAAATGAAACAAACATCTATGAAGGGTTTTGATTCCGATTCTAGAATAAACCAAACATATTATAAAATAAGTGATTCCGTTTCCCTTTGCACTTGATTCTGATTCCGATTCCGATTCCGATTCCAAACCATAAAACAAACGGCCCCTGAATGAAATTGGGAGTTTTTATTTTGTGAAAATTGTGGTAGGACCCCTAAAGGTTAAAGGATTTAAAGGAAAGATATAAGGATGACAATTTTATCTGTATTCACTAAAAATTATTCGTATCCGTACTGACGGGAATAGAGTCTAAGTCAATTGACTGGAGAACGGGGTGGGGATCTTCATTCCCCGCATTTTTTTAGTGGGTATGAGGATGAGATGAGTTTACCCATCCCTATCTCATATCTGTCCTTTTTTTTATTTTAATTATTATTCTTCAATATTTATTTGTTTTTATTGTTAATATTTGATACCTTCACTCTTCGATAATTTATGTTTTATCTACTTTAAAATTATTAATGTAATTGCTAAATTATTAATAGAATTACTTTCCCTTGACCTGATAGTTTACTCACAATATTAATAGCTTTAGGGTTAAGGATTCAAATAATAACTAATTCTAATGACAATTACAAAATTATTAATGGATAATATAGGAATTATTATAACTTGTTCTGAAAGATTATCTTTTTATTGGAAGTCTTGTTCAAAAATATTATTATTTCTTTATTTCTAAAGGTGCCAGCATATACATGCCAAAAATATGATAATAAATTGTTTAAAAAGTTAGAAATAAAGTTTAAACTCCTAATATTATAAGAAATTTAACACTATATACGAAAAAAAAAGAAAAAAAATCAAAATTATAGGGT
Source organism: Carallia pectinifolia (assembly GCA_037832335.1). NCBI lineage: Eukaryota > Viridiplantae > Streptophyta > Magnoliopsida > Malpighiales > Rhizophoraceae > Carallia > Carallia pectinifolia. Next base: position 25,847,066 of record CM075449.1, read on the forward strand.
AAAGTGTTTCCATAGTTTTCATTTATTGAATTTTTTATAATTGGGTTTTTTTTGTGTGATATATATTTTTATAAAATATAATTTTAAACTTCAATGTTATGCAGTAACAGAAACATTGAATGTGATTTACTTAAAGTATTCTTCTATGTCAGCATTTTCAAAAATAGCGTCATTATATCAGTATATAAACCTGAGCAATATAGTTTTAATACTTGTTTATTATAAACTTGAGCAATATAATATCTTAAAAAATAGTGCCATTATTCTTCTGCACGTTGTCCATCAAGATGTGAGACCTTAATTTATATTGCCAATTCTTAATATAAAACTCGTACGTTTGAACTTTAATATTTAAATCACTTATTTATTATATTTTTAAGTTAAAGGATATTTATAACATATACTGCTAGTTTGTCATTAACCATGAGTTTTAAGTACTTTGAACAGTAGAAATATATGATTTTTTTAATTTTTATTTGAACGGGTATGAGGTAGGGATGAGGATCCCTATTCTCCAGCGGGGATGGGAACGAGGATTAAAATTTCATACCTGATGGAAACAGGAACGATGACGAGGATGAGGATAATAAACGGGTACGGGGAATGGGAGGCATCTTCGGCCCCGACCCTCTTCATTGCCAACCCTAGAAAGATGACTAGATGAGTCCAACCAATGTGCAAATCCAATTACCACTGCAAGGAAGAGTTTGGCGGTGAGTGAAACTCAAAAGGCTTTTGACGGTAGAATGGTTACAAAAATAAAAATAAAATAAAAAAAAGTGCTGAAGCAAAAGGTTAACTTAAAAGGTTTACATTTACAAGATTTACAATTTGAATATTCATGGCTCTGTTATCTCTTGGTAAATAAGTTGGGTGTTAGTTTCAGCTGTGTGAAGATTAAAGTGTAATGTTAGGTTCTAAATTTAATAATTGTTGTAGTTGGCAGTGACAGAATTTTGCTTGGCACTAATTGAGACAAATTTAAGTAAGAATGTCCATAAAAAATCTCGACGTTAGTTTTATTATCCTATTATGTATTTCTTGAGGTCAAAAGAAAAATTTAATGTGTTATTAGCTTTTCTTTCTATGATAAATTATTTGCAAAATGGATAGAATTTTGCTAAAACATGTCTAAAAATTGTAATTAAAACTTATTGTAATTATATATTTATTGGTGTATAGGTTTTTCGTATTTCCCTAACATTTTTTAAAGTTTATGACAAATAGGTAGACGCGTTAAAATAGATCATCAAATCGAGTTTGGGTTCTATTGTTTCAAGTTTTGGTTACTTATGAGTCAAGTTATCTTTGGGTCAATTTGGATTGACTCACTTCGAGTTTGAGTCAACTTATAGGTTGGTCACGTCATCAAAATGATGACGTGACATTTTTTATTAAAAATTTTGAAAATTTCAAAAATTTTGCTGAAAATTCTTAAAAATCAAAGAAAATTATAAAATAAAAAAATAATTTAAGAAACTTCTTTTAAAACATTTAAAAAATTCAAAATAAAATTTAAAATCGCATAAAAAATCTCAAAATATTCTTAAAAAAATTATAATTAAGATTTTTATTGAAAATAGTAGAATTTCTACTTTTTATAACATAAAATATGCTAATTTTTTTTTGTTCCTTTAAAGAAAAAGTTCGGGTTAGATGAGTCATTCTGGTCAGATTCGAGTTTGATCCAAGATTTTTGGGTTATTTCGGATTAAACCATTCTTCTGATCGAGTTCGAGTCATATTTTTCGAACGGATTCAAGTCAACCCATCGGATCAAGGTTAGATTTTGACATATCTACAAATAGGGAAAACATAAAAGGAATTAACAACAGGTAAGTGTGCTGTGTTAAATAACTCAAACTACAGGGGCTGACCTGCAATTTTCTTTTCGAAAAGAGGAGCTGCAAAATGTATACAAAAATTTTCCGAGCGTACAATTATAAATGGTCTGGTTGGATTACCTGTTGAATATTGCTGTTACTGATTGCTACTGTTGATTGCTGATTGCTGATAAAATTAATAAAGTGTTTAGTTAATTTTATATTTGCTGTTATTGTTGAATAATAAAATGTCTAATTTAAATATCTAATTTATGTATATATATCATATTGAAAATTTTATTTTTATATTTTATAATTTTATATATTTTTAGAATAATATTTTATAAATAATATTAAGAATTGTTTTACTTCATTTTTATCTCTTAAAAAAATATTAATTTTTATTAAATGATAAAAATTATTATATTTGAGATTTTTCTATAAGTGTCAGTATTTAAAAAAAATTGAAGTAAAAAAATATTATTTAAGAATAGTTGAAAACATAAATTATTGAAATTATATAAATATTAATAAAATAAATTAACATATTTAATTTTTGTGACAAATAAAAAAATTATAAAATTATATAAATATTATTTAAAGATAATTTACTTTATATAAATTATTATTAATATTAAAAAATAAAAAATAATCTAAAAAGCAGTAAAAAGTAATTTAATCAGCTGCTGAGAGTCAAATAAAAAATAAATAAAATTAAACAGTAACACTAAAAAATTTATTAAATACATATATTTTTACTTTTTAAAAATAAAATATGAACGTATTTTTTTTTAAACTTATCAAAAAAATTTTACACCACCAATTTTTTTCCCTCCCGACCATTGCAAAACACGCACCCAACGCTACTACAGTGTGGTTTTTTGGTAGTTCCATTCCATTGAAAGAGATGGCGACCTTTCTGCAACGATTATGGAGCCATGGCCGGACCCTTCGCGCCCCGGTGGGCCCGTTCTCCAGACCATTCTGTGCCGCGTCGGACGCATTGGTGGAGGTCAAGCCCGGAGAGATCGGCATGGTCTCCGGCATCCCCGAGGAGCACCTCCGCCGGCGGGTACCGCCACTTATTTTCTTTCCCCTCCTATGTTTTGATTTCGATTATTTAATGTTTTTAGGCTTTCAATTTTTAACATAGCTAGTGAAAATTCTATAAGGAAGCGGAAAAAGATTTAGAGCTCATTGTGGATGATTGTGATCAAACGAAACCTAGCTGTGTTCCATTGATTTTAGTTGTATCAGGCATTTTGGAAAATGGAATTAATTTATTAAGAACTTGTTATAGTTGATCTTTATTGTAATCATGTTTTTTGAACCTGTTTGCAAGGGAAAAAAATTAGTGGATAGAATTTTGTAGTTTTTCACTCATGATTAATTGTTATTTTATGTCATGGAATTTTGCTTTGTTCATGGATTTCGGTTAGTTTTCTGCATTTTTATCCCTGAGCTTTAGTTCCTGATATGTGTGGCAGGTTGTAATTTATTCCCCTGCTAGAACCGCGACTCAACAAGGATCGGGGAAAGTTGGAAGGTGGAAAATAAATTTTATGTCAACTCAAAAGTAAGTCTTCTTACCTGGATCTTGCACTCTGTAATTTTCTGCAGCACAAGTTAAGGAGACTATGGTGAGTTTGTAGGATATTTTGGAGAATACAATTTTATGAACCACTATTTTGACCGAACAATCTGGATGTTCCCTTTCTAGTCATGCTTGCAAATGCTCATCATTGTTCTGGTTATCTTTACTAGGTGGAAAAAAGAGAAAAAAAAAAAAAAAGGTTGTTTTAAGAGTAACTTCATGTTATGCAACATTTTAGTCTTCTTGACAAGGTTTTGTATCTATAGATTGTTTAGACCATCTGAAACTGTTTTAGTTATGAAGAATTTCATGAATAATGATATGCTCAAAAATTGATCAGCACAGATTATCTTACGTGATTTCCTTGACTGGCTAATTAAACGGTTTTCTATTACTGACTGTTACGTCTGTAGGTGGGAAAATCCATTGATGGGTTGGACATCCACAGGGGATCCATATGCCAATGTTGGTGATGCTGGACTTAGTTTTGACAGTGAAGAAGCTGCTAAGGAGTTTGCTGAACGACATGGTTGGGAATATGCAGTGCGTTTCAGTTCTTTAATCTTCACAAACTTTAATGACTGAAAAAAGTTCTTTTATTTCAGTGTCTATCTCATGAAATTGTTTGACAAAATGTAAATGAAGTTCAGAAGTGCAGAAGGCTGGTAGCACATATAATTTTGTGTTCGGGTTTAAGTTCTTGTATTCAATTTTACTTAGTTTGATGCAAATGGGGATGGCTTTGCCCAACTTCTCACAACTAACCAAAAAAAAGCATAAGATTCAATTTCTCTTTAGTCTTCTTTTAACGTTTCTTCTTAAACTCATCTGCAGGTTAGAAAGCGCCACACACCATTGTTGAAGGTTGTAGATTCTTCTTTTATTTTCCTTTTTAACTAGTTGCAAGATTTTGGAATAGTATAAATATATTATATATTTTTCCTCTGTAATGTTAGGTTTCTCAAAATCATAAGAATGTCTGTAAGGTTAAGTCTACAGTCTTGGCATGTTAAAAAAAGTAAAATGGATATAATGTTTGGGATTTTATGATTTAGGTTCATATCTGACCAATAAATTGATGTTACAATTTAGTATCTGAATTAAACAATTAGTGCACAGGGAATTGATCTTAGGTTTTTGTTCAACACACAAGTTAGAAACAATCTCTTTGTAAAAACAAGGGTAAAGGTAAGGCTACGTATGGCTGATCTTTTCTCAATGTAGGGGTCTCATGTACTGCATCGCCCTTGTTTTTAATTTTTATTTTTTTTTCAAAGATCTACTTGTGGATATTGAAAGTTCATGCCATTTCAGTAGTAGAATTTTTTCATAGCATAAGTGGAATTGTCTGTGCTTTAGTCATTAATATGTGCTAAACAAGTCGAGAGAGAAATTGTTACCCAAAAGTAGAAGTTGGTACAAGACGAGGAAGACATGCATGATGTAGATGATGCAATATCTGACCCTTTGGTGATCTACTATCTTTTTATTTATGCTTATGCCCTTGGAAGGGAAGTCTCAGAATTGAATCGAGAGTTTGTGTCACATCACCAAATTATCTTGAAATTCAGGAATTTTGTTCTCAGTCAAATCCATGATTTAGCTCTTTATGATGTTGGGAACTCATTCGGATTTTTTGTGTAGGCAAAATCATATGCCGACAACTTCAAGTTTAGGGGCCTTCCCAAAGCCGAGGAAGCCTGATTTCATTTCTCATTTGCTGCATTCTTCATTTCATTGCAAGGGAAGTGCAAAATGGTGTACTTTAGTGCATTTTTTTACTATTGGGTGCCAGGATTGTATTTTTTGAGAAGATCATCAGACCCAGTTCAGGCTATAATAATGCAATGGAAGTAACTCTTCTTTTTTCTTTGCTCTCATCTTGTGACCAAATTATAATAAACCTCATTTTCTTTGGATAATCATTTAAGTTCGTGCTCAGCACTAAGGTGCATGTACGAAGTTGGAATAGTTTGTCCATTTGAGTTAGCATCGGGACATGGGCTGGGCTCACTATTTTGTGTGACCGTTTGGATCGCATCCTATAATTTAGTTAACAACTAACAAAGATTAATCCCACTGGGGACGGCTTGTGAATGGCGCAAGATTCAAGATTTAGTCACAATCATTTGTTCCCATGAAGCTTAGAGGCAAAATTACCATAGCATTGCTATCATTCTCAAAATCTAATACCAGATGTTTTATTGCTTATTCCTGCTATTAATTATGATCTAATGATAAAGAGGTTGTCTGTTTTTGCGTTAAAAGTTATGAGTTTGATTTTTAGTGAAGGCATTTAGGAGACTATTTATGCACCCACAGAAATTACTTATATGGTGCATACTTTGCATTTATTTAAACAAGGCACAAATATCTCAAGTTTAAATGTGATAAAAATTGTCTTATGTTACTTATTGAAGCATAAATAAGACGTGATTAGTTTATTCCCGCAAATTTTGCAATCATTTGCAATGTGTAATATCCACATCTAGATTCTAGAACTGTTCACTATATCTATATTGAGACCACAATTCACAGTGCCTAAGTAAAATACGAATTATTTTTTGGTGCAAAAACCTTTGACTCTAATGGCTACAAAAATAATTGTTGTGAATATTGAAAAAAATAAATAAGAAATCCTTCATAATTTTATCAAAAAAAATCGCTTCGGCGATGGATAGCAATGGATTTTGCTGGGTACAGGGCAGTAAGCAGAGGAAGAAGTAGTGACAGCTCACATCACAATAATTAGAAGATATGCATTCCAATTGGTAAGTATCCAAACGACACTCAAACATCTACAAAACGGCATAAAAAGACGCGTAAAATGTGCAAAGAAAAAAAATGTTTGGTTGCGCATAATTTCAGTGGCTGAAAAGGACTTCCACTGAAGCTAGCTTCAGCAACACAGCGCCGCTCAGCTACGTGTGCAGAAAACCAGAAGAAATAGTGTAAAAAGCCAAAGCTTCAAATAAACCACTAGGAATGCAAGGTTTCTACTTAATCAATTTATCTGCATGCACGTTTAGCAGGCATGCCGCAAAAACAACTTCTTTGGAAAGGGGGGTTAGTTTCGTGTACGACCATCATGTTATGAGAGTCTAGTATATTGGGAGGTTAAACACGGATAGAGGTCCAATTCAGAGTAAACAAAAGTGTTTCCAACTAGCATTTATGCATTGCCTCAATTTCTAATTTGAAATCTTCTCGTATCACCATTCCAATTATGTTCTCTCTAATGACAGATCGATAAATGTATCTCAAATGTCACTGCTAAGCATCTCCCAATCCTAGCTCTCTCCATCCGCATGACCTAAATGTACTACCCATCAAGCACACAAACTATAATCCTTTCCAATCAAGATTGCAAATTTCACATTTCTTTCACAACTGCCACTCAGAATTAACATTTTTTTGAAGTAGAAACAAACTTGGCAACCAACATAAACAACAAAAGACATGATATTGCTACTGTAATTAACAGACGTTAAAGGGCATGTGATTCTCCAATAACATATTAATTTCAACATCAAAACCTTCTCGAAATTAACAAGTTTGAAATTTAAAAAAAAACCTACATCTGAGCCTTTCTCTATCTAAACCTATAGAAAAATGGACCTCGCTCAAGCTCTTTGAATTTGGCAGTGGTTGCGACCTCATCGCTATGGGGACCCAAACCCTTATCTTTAGCCTCTTCTCTACAATTGTCCACCTTATCCAGAATCTGACTCTGATTCAATGTGGCGTGGGCACTGTGGCAGAGCAATTGGGCAGAATCTTTATCCTCTTCCACATTTAATGCCAGAGCAATGTGGCAGTCTCACAAAGCGTTAATATATGATGTGGGCTATTACGGGTAGCCATAATAAACACGGAAGCCTTGTCCAAGTCTAAATTTGAGCAACTAAAAATGGACATGGACGTGAACAAAAAAGAAGCTAAAGAGAAGTGTTAGATGCCATAGCTTTTCTACTGTTCATCTAGTTTCTAAAAAATCGCCAGCACCCTCTTGTAATATTTGTGACTTTTTGTTTTTATGGCCTAAGTGTACCTATAATGTGTGCAAAGTTCTAGTAGCTAATATCCTAGAATCTAATAAGGAAATTGGAGGAATTTCTAGAATAATCCATCTACATGTATAAATACCCTTTAAATGTTAATGTGTGTAAGCCATTACATATAGGAGAATGTTGAGTCAAATTCATTTTCAATTTTATTATTACTGAGTGTTACGTGTGAGAGTGTTAGACTAAATTTATTTTAAATTTCAATTTATTTTAGTTGATGTACTTATTGTGTGTAAGCCATTACATATAAGAGAATGTTGAGTCAAATTCATTTTCAATTTTATTATTACTGAGTGTTACATGTGAGAGTGTTAGACTAAATTTATTTTAAATTTCAATTTATTTTAGTTGATGTACTTATTGTCTTATTAAAATAACTTAAGTCATCTTAAATAACTTACTGTAATTTTATAATTTTAGTTTATTTTGTTAAATTCGTTGTGTTGTTAAATTGATTTACTTTAACCAACTTATCTAAACATTATAGACCATTCAAAATTTAATTTCTATTTAGTTTGTTTTTAACTCTGAAACTCATTTGTAGGTTACAAATCGCCACACACCATTGTTGAAGGTTGTAGATTATTCTTTCATTTTACCTTTTAACTAGTTGCAAGATTTTTGATTAGTGTATATTTTTGCTTTGTAATATTAGGTTTGTCGAAATCACAGAAGTGTCTTTTGATGTGAGTTTAATTCTATAGTCTTGGCATGTTGACGAAAGGAAAATGAATATAAGAGAATTACAGAAGAAGGGAAAAACTTTATTTGATCTTACTTACATCCCAGCTTAATTGCAACATATATGTCCAAACAATTATCAGTAGTTCCTGAATCTATCAATGTATGCACCGACTTTGAATTAATATTACAAGTGACTCTTATAGTCCTCGCCTTCTGTTCATCCTCAACCATAATGGCATGTAAAAAAACTTGCAATTGGAAATCTTCCGTCATTTCCATTACTTCCAATCCAAAGAATTCCTGAATCTCCTGGATAACACCTTTATTTTCTACTTCCATTAAAAACATCTTCTTGTTTCTACATTTGTGCCCTTGAACATATTTTTCATCTTACCAGCAACACAATCCTCTGGCCCTTCTCTTATCTATTATATCCCCATCTTACTTTGGAAACTCTAGAAGTCCAATTTGGTTTGTTGGTAACTGGCTTATTAGAGTTTGAACCTTGACCCTAAGAATAAGTCAACAATGGTGACGAAGTGGATTTGGGAGTGGGTAATACTTCTTACCCTCCCCAGGTAATTCTACCCTTAATTGCCCGAGAAACAATAGTGACTTCTTGCAATTTCGCAAGGGCATATTCATGGACGAGAGTCTTGGGCATGAACATGCACACTGGATTTTGAATCTCTTCTTTTAAGCCATTCAAAAAAATACCTAATGCATATTCTTCTGTAATATCCACACGGTCAGACAAAATGTTAAACTGATCTAGGCCATTATGGTTTTGTGTTTTATGATCAAGGTCCCACGTTTGATCAAAAAACTGATGCTATAATTTGCCATCTGAATTAAACAACTGGTGCGCAAGGAATTGATCTTGGGTTTGTGTTCAACCACACAAGTTAGAAACAACCTCTTTGTAAAAACAAAGGTAAGGCCACATATAGCTGATATTTTCTATAGCCCCTATAGTGTAAGAGCCTGGTGTACTGTATAGCATTTTTTTAATTTTAGTTTTCTTTTTTCAAAATCTCTTAGTAGATATGAGAAGTTTATACCATTTTAGTAGTAGAATTTTTTTTTTTTTAAAGCTTAAGTGGAATTTTCTGTGCTTAAATCATTAATATATGCTAAACAAGTTATGAGAGGAGTCGTTACCCAAAAGTAGAAGTTGGTACAAGATGAGGAAGATGTGCATCAAGCATGTAGGTGATGAAATATCTAACCCTTTGACGATCTACCATCTTTTTGTTTATACTTATGCCCTTGGAACGGAAATGTAGGAATTGAAATAAGGGGAAAAAATCGTTTCACATAAGCAAAAATATCTTGGAATTTAGGAATTATATTATCAATTAAATCCATGATTTAGCTCTTTATGATGTACTTTAGTGCACTTTTTTACTATTGGGTACTAGTATTGTATTTTTTGAGAAGATCATTAGCCCCCAGTTCAAGCTATAATAATGTAATGGAAGTAACTCTTCTGTTTTTTCTTTGCTCTCATCTTGTGACAAAATTAAAATAAACCTCATTTTCTTTGGATAATCATTTAAGTTCGTGCTTAGCACTAAGATGTCTTCTCCATACGAAGTTGGAATAGTGGTTCCATTTGAGTTGGCATTGGGAAATGGGGTAGGCACACTATTTTTTTTTTTGACCAAAGAGAAATCATTACATTAATGAACATAAAAAAATTATACATAGGACCAATGCAAAAGCATCGGAAAGACTTGCATAAGCAGGAGAACTCATGGCTCAAATGGCTTACAAATGACATGGTGAAACCGATTATTCACGAACTGATTACAAAGCCCATTAAGACACCATTCTCTAATGAGGAAACACTGAACTGCAATTAAACTTACTGTACTCCAAAATATTAATTAGATTTAGTCTAGTCAGATAAAGCTGTATATGGTAACATCTACTGTAATATGTACTTTGATAGACTCACTATTTTGTGAAACCATTTGGATCACATCCTAGAATAATCCCATGGGGGATAGCTTGTGAATGATGCAAGATTCAAGATTTAGTCGCAAACATTTGTTGCCACGAAGCTTAGAGGCAAAATTACCATAACAATGCTATCATTCTCAAAATCTATGAAGGATAGATGTTTTCTTGCTTATTCCTACTACTGATTATGGTCTAATTGTAAAGAGATTGTCTGTTTTCATACTAAAAGTTATGAACTTAATTCTAAGTCAAGGCATTCAGTGAGACTATTCACACACTCATAGAGATTACTCTTTTATTAATACGCAATTCTCTTAAATAGGGACGTAAAATATCGTTCATACTTTGCATTTATTTAAACAAAGCACAAATCTCTCAAGTTTCAATGTAATAAAAATTGTCTTATGTTACTTACTGAAGCATAATTAAGATGTGATTAGTTTATTCTACAAATTTTTCATTCATTTGGAATGTGTAATATTCACATCTAGATTCTAGAAGAACTCTCACTATATCTATATTAAGAACACAATTCACAGCACCTAAGTGAAATACAAATTATTTTTTGGTACAAAACCCTTATGGCCTATTTGGATTGGTAGAGAAAGGTAAGGAAAAAAAAAAAAAGCATAATCATTATTTTATCATTTTTTCACAACTTTCTCCTTTATCTAAACAATTTATTTTCCTCACAACTTTTTCTCTCACAAATTATTATTCTTTTTTTCTTTTTCATCATTTTTTTCTCATAACTTTCTCCACTTATCCAAAAAATTTTATTTTCTCATAACTTTCTTTCTCACTACTTTCTTTTCCACACATTTTCTCCCAATCCAAATACACTATTAGACTCTAACGGCTACAAAAGTAATTATTGTAAATATTGAAAAAATAAAAAAGAAATCCTCTATATTTTTTCCCAAGAAAAATCACATCAGCAATGGATAGCAATGGATTCTGCTGGGTATAGGGATAGAGGAAAAAATATTCAAGGCACATCAAAATATTAGAAGATATATATTTTAATTGGTAAGTATCCAAACGATGTTTAGGCCTGTCAAAGTGAGACACAAGCTACAACAAGTGACGCTGCAGATAACCCAAAAACTCTCTGAATAAAACCTCCAGCCACCACCGTCGGCAACCCCCTCCTCCCTCACCCCCTCTTATGATTTCCTTCCTTTCTTTCCCATTCCCTTCCTATCTCTCGTTTTCCACCCCTCTCTTTCTTTGTCTCCACGGCAGTACCGTCATTCCCTCCATTTCTCTTTCTTTTTTTTTTTAGATCTAGCTGTTTAGAGTCCACCCATGGCCCTTCTAACACCATATCCTGGCTCCTCTCCAGCTGAGCTTTTCTTTTGTTGCTTCAAAAGTCGTTGCCGCTGTGATTTTTGTCATCGGCGACGCCATCTCTGTCGCAATCTTTTCAACAAGCGACGCCATCTCCTAAACTATGCTTTTTGCTTGCGCCACCTTACCAGTCAATGAAGCAGCTGCCAGAATTGGTTCAACGTCTCCAAAAAAGCGTCTCGCTAGAGCCACGCCCATTACTGCGCTACTACCTCCGCCGCCATTATCCCCTCCATAGCCGGCCATATCTTCTCTGTCATTGCCCTTCTCCGACGACCCCCTACCACCATTACCGCCATAGGGGGCGCTGCCATTGTCGCCAAATAAATCTTTTTTGTCTCTATCAATGTTTTTTGGGAAGAGCTGTATTATTAGTGTTTCAGATGGGTGTTCTAACATTTTTTTGTTTGTTGTACATAGCTTAGTTTTGGAAATTGGTGTCAACAATACTCGATCAGTTTCTGTCACAGGTCTGTTATGGTGTGGTATTTTTTACCATAGGCAGATTCATTCAACTAGATTATATCTAGTTAGCTATTCATGATTAAGTAGATTTAGTCACTAGTCGATTTGTATCCTTTAAAGAGATTGTGTCTTAATGGATTATGTCCCTGTCTTGTGAAAGGTTGGTTTAACCTTATGTGTTGTAAGTCATTAGAGCAGTGTTCCTCCCCTGTTTTACGCAAGTATTCTCAACACCTCAGAGTTGGTCCTGTGTACTACTCAAGGAATATTAATGAAATGGATTTCCTTTGTATTAAAAAAAAGTATCCAAATGACACTTAAACATCTACAAAACGACCTAAAAAATACCAGTAAAATATATAAAGAAAAAAAATTGGTTGTGCATAATTTCAATGGGAAAAGAACTCCCTTTGAAGCAAGCATCTAGAAGGCAATAGCAACACAGCGCCGCCCAACTACATATGCAAAAAATCAGAAGAAATCGTGTAAACAACCAAAGCATCAAATAAACCACTAGGAATGCAGGGGTTCTACTTAATCAATTTATTTGCTTGCACGTTTAGTACGCATGCCACAGAAACAACTTCTTTGGAAAGAGGGTTAGTTTAGTGTACGACCATCATGTTACGAAAGTCTAGTATACTGGGAGGTTAAACACGGATAGAGGTCCAATTCAGAGTAAACAAAAGTGTTTCCAATAAGCATTTATGCATTGTCATTCCTCAGAAAGATTATCAATTTCTAATTTGAAATCTTCTCGTATCACTATTCTAATTATGTTATCTCTAATGACAGATCCATAAATGTATCTCAAATGTCACTGCTAAACATCTCCCAATCCTAGCTCTCTCTATTCGCAGGACCTAAATGTACTACCCATCAAGCTCACAACTATAATCCTTTCCAACCAAGATTGCAAATTTCACATTTATTTGAGAACTGCCACTCAGAATTAACATTTTTCTGAGGTAGAAACAAACTTGGCAACCAACATAAGCAAAAAAAGACGTGATATTGCTACTGTAATTAACAGACATTAAAGGGCCTGTGATTCTCCAATAACATATTGATTTCAACATCAAAACCTTCTCGAAATTAACAAGTTTGAAATTCAGAAAAGACCTACATCTGAGCCTTTCTCAATTGGACACTATATACAATTAAACATTGATTTTGAGAAGGAAACAATACTACAGAGAAATGGCATATACTCCATAGGAAACCGTAAGATTGAAATTTGGAATCTAAACCTATATAGAAATGGCCCTCACTCAAGCTTTTTGAATTTGGTAGTAGTTGTGACCTCATCTATCTCGGGACCCGAACTCTTATCTTTATCCTCTTCCGTACTATATACAATCTAGAATCTGACTCAAATTCCCCAAATTTGCCAGAGCAATGTGGCGGCCTTACGGACTGTTAATATGTGGCGTGGGCCATTACAAGTAGCTATAATAGACATGGAAGCCTTGTCCAAGTCCAGATTTGAACAACTAAAAATAAACATGGGTGTGAACAGAAAAGAACCTAAGGAAGAATGTTAGATGCTATAGCTTCCTTACTGTTCATGTAGTTTCTAAAAATCTCCAACACACTCTTGTAATACCTATGACTTTTTGTTTTTATGCCTTGTGTGTACCTATAATGTGTGGAAAGTTCTAGTAGCTAATATCTAGAATCTGACAAGGAAGTTGGAGCAATTTTTAGAATAATCCATCTACATGTATAAATACTCTTCAAATGTTAATGTGGCGTGAGCCATTGTGGGTGGGAGAGCATTGTGTCAAATTCATTTTAAATGTTATTCTCATGAGTAAGAGACTATTACTTATGAGAGTGTTGCGCTAAATTTATTTTAAGTTTCAGTTTATTTTGGTTGATGTGTTTGTTGTCTTATTAAAATGACTCAAATCACCTTAATTAATTTACTCTAATTTTATAATATGTGGCATGACCATTAGTATTATTTTATTTCTGTTAATATATTCGTTGTCTTGTTAAAATAACTTACGTAATCAATTTATCTCAACTTTATAAAGGCCCTTGTTTTTATGGTACATTCCAAATTCTGGCGAGAGTTGGAAAAGTGGCATATACCTTGGCTTTCTCAGCTCATTCCAAAATATATCCTACATTTCATGTTTCACAATTAAAACAAAACGTGGGACAAGATGTTGTTGTAATCACTGAATTGCTAGTTTCATTTCCTAATGCTGCTCAATTTGCTGCACTTGTAGCCATCTTAGATCGTCGAATGGTCAAGAAACGTAATCAGGCAGCTACTCAATGCCTTGTTCAATGGTTGGATCATCCTGCTTTTCTCGCCAGCTGTAGCTTTTGTATGACTTCTAGAAGAAATTTCCTTCCTTCGCCCTTGAAGAGAAGGATTTTGAGAAGGGAACGTTGGTACATATCAGAATTTGGCGTTATGGATGGAGACACGTGACTTGACCAGGCGAAGGCGAGAAACGACAACAATTAGTTAGTTTGTTAGCTTCCTTGCACGCGACGGCTGCTAGGATGTTATAATCAAATGCTTATGTGAACCGTTGGATTAAAATGTTTGAGATAAAGACTGATATTGATTGTTGATTGATTGATTATGTAGATGACAATTGTATAAAAGAGAATCAGTATTCTGTAATTGAAGCGATGTCAATTAATAAGAAAATTTCCAATTCTCTATCTTTCTTGTACACTAAATTCCTCAACAATCTTTCTCGGAAATCCCTTCAAATTCGGAATTGCCTGAAGGCATTCTTCATGTAATTTCGTTGGTGGCTGATGACAGAGCAAAATAATTCCAAACCATTGGATTTTTTGTTCAAAGGAGCAGTAAAGAACTGATCTTGGCAAGAAGAGACGTAAAAAATGGATCTTGGCAAATTAAAAGAGGATGAGAGAGCCAATTTTTAGCTGCTTAACGGTAACTGTAATAAGTTGTAATTGATTTAACTTACTCTTATGCCTACTTGGGGCGTGGAGCAAGTTTGTATTAAATGGTAAGACAATTAAGATCCTTAATAATTAGATGGCAAAACCATGATTTTATACAACATATTTAGTTTCTATGACACGTAGAGATCTACTTAGTAACGTGTCGTCTTACTTATATTCCACGTCAGACAATGACTTGGCAATTATGATTTTATTTTAAAATAATTATAATTTTTAGTTTATTTTTTTTCAAAGCTTTTTTAATAAATAATAAAAAATTGAAACCTTAAAACTTGTATTATTAAAATATAAAACCCTCCTTTCAACTAATTTATTCCCCTTCGAAATAACTAAAATATGACGACCCGAAAAAGACTTTTATTTATTTATTTTCTTAAAAAACAAAAGAAAAATAAAAAATCCAATAACAACAACATTGGAAAAAGTATAAAAGAAAAAGCCATTGTATCATGCAGATTTCGCCTGTATGATCAGTTCATTAAAGGTCTGTTTGACAATACTGTGAGATAAAGTGCTATGAATAGAAATGTTGTGAATAAAATACTGTAATTAAAAGTACTATTATTTAAAATTATAGATTGTTTGGTAATAGTTATGAAAAAGCTGTAAAAAAATTTAAATTTTGAATGTTTAATAATTTCTTGAATTGGTAGAGAGTTAGTTTATCTACTTAATTCAAAATTTGTGTAGTATAGTCATTGATTTTATCACATTCTCCAAAAGCATATTTAAGGTGTTTTTATGAAATTATAGTTTTAAGAGCTATTACGTTTACAAAATTCTATTTAAAAAGAATTACCAAATATTAAAAAAATTACTTTTGATTCAAAATATAGTTATTACACCATAACACACTTCTCACCTCAATACTAAATATAGCTTAAGTCATTGGCCAGAAACTGCTTTTATAGGTGATTGGCAACATTCGCGTTGACTTGGAAGGCCGTGGTCAGAATGGATTGATGAGCGGTTTTGATCCAACGATAGCGTTTGCAATTGTTATGACACCAGGGTTTTGGCTCATCAATCCAGCAAATGCAACAGCATTGACTTTCCATATGTAAAATTCGAAATGAATTCGTCTAATTGGGAATACAAAGACATCTCCAGGGTTCAGAATTTTTGTGAAAAGGATATTGTTGTTTTGGTTGGATGCAGCAAAACCACTAAAACCCTCCCTTCAACTAATTTGCAATCATTTGCAATGTGTAATATCCACGTCTAGAAAGAACTCTCACTATGTCCTATTGAGGCCATAATTCACAGTGCCCAAGTGAATTACGAACTATTCTTTAGTACAAAAACCTTTGCTACAAAAATATTTGTTGTAAATATTGAAAAAAGTAAAAAAGAAATCCTCCACAACGTTTCCGAAGAAAAATCACATCAGCAAGGGATAGCGATGGATTCTGCTGGGTACAGGGCAATAGGCAGAGGAAAAAATATTCAAGGGCAAACATAATCCACATCACAATAATTAGAACATATATATTCCCATTAGTAAGTATCCAAACGAATTTCACACTTCTGCAAAACGTCCTAAAAAGACAAGGATAATATATATAAAGAAGAAAAAAATATTGGTTGCTCATAATTTCATTGGCTGAAAGGACTTCCTCAGAAGCAAGCATCTAGAAGGCAACAGCAACACAGCGCGGCCAAGCTACATATGCAGAAAACCAGAAGAAATCGGGTAAAAAATCAAAGCGTGAAATAAACCACCAGGGATGCAAGGGTTCTACTTCCTCTTGCAACAATCAAAGCATTCTACTTTAATCAATTTATCTGCATACAAGTTAAGCAAGCAGGCCGCACAAACAACTTCTTTGTAAAAACAAGGTTAGCTTTGTGTACGACCCTCATGTTATAAGAGGCTTGTGTACTCTGAGGTCACGTAGATGCCCATTGCAAATGAGCATTTATGCTTTGGCATTCCTCAGAAAGATTCTGTATTTCTAATTCCAAATCTTCTCATATCTCCATTCCAATTATGTTCTTTCTAATGGCAGATCCACAATAGAATCTCAAAGCACACAACTAAATTCTTTCCAAACCAAGATTGCAAATTGCACATTTTTTTCACAGCCGCCACTGAGAGCTTATGTTTTTCTAAAGTGAAAATGCACTTGGCAACCAACATAACCAGAGAAAGACAGGATCTTGGTACCGTAATTAACAGACAATAAAGGCCCTATGATTCTCCAATACAATATTGAGTTCAACCTTAAATCAAGCTTGTTAAAATTGTCAATCAATTAAATGGGAGAGACAGGGAGATCTAGAGATACATGCCATCCTTCAAGGAAGCCAACCTCTTGCCTAGGATGAGGCTGGGCGGCGTACTGTGGTGGAGGAGCGTAGCTTTGTGGAGGATAGCCTTGTGGGTAACCCTGAACTGGGTATCCTGGTGGTGGATATGCATCCTTTGGATATCCTACAATTTCTATCACAACATTCAACAGAAACAGCAAATCACCAAAAAAAAAAAAAAATCTTGAAAACCAACGTAAAAAAAATCCAAGCAATCCCAAGAAAACCAAAAAAAAAAAAAAAGAAAGAGAAACACTGGTAAAGAATTTTACCTTGTGGTGGGGGAACATTCTCAGGTGGCTGTTGCTGATTGTAATAGCTCATGTCTTTTTCTTCTTTTCTGCTTGGATCAAACAGCTTTTAGCCGGTGCAACTTATAGGAACAGAATAATGGTGCAGAGAAAAAGCGGTGTCTAACTGGCTTTTATTCGCAAGGAAGGAAAGAATCTCACAAAGCTGCCCTCCAGCTTTGCGGCCACCGTTTTCCAGAAGGGACTGCCAGGTGCACCAAAAAGCATCCGAGGCTTAAAAAATATATTCTTTTAAAAAAATATAAATATAAATATAAATAAATGTTACTTTAAAAGATAAAATGTAAATATTATATGAAATTTTTTTAAATTTTTTTTTATTTCAGACAAAAATTTTATTTTTATTAATACAATAAAAAAATAATTATTATATTTATATGTATACTTATCTTTATTCTTTTGGATGATATGTGATTTGCTCGAGAGTTGACTTGAACCGGTAACCTACCGCCTATCCTCCGGGGTTCTTGGAAATTCCTGCTGAGACAACCCGCAGAAGTCAAAATGCTAAAAAAAAAAAGATTCTTGATTTGATGAGACAATATTAATGCAATGTAATATTTGATTCGTTTTTCGCTTAAGAAGATTTGATTCCTTCCACAAATATTTTCCACAACAAAGGCAAACGGAAATAAAGCATTACACATACACGGAATGGATCCCTGACCCAAAAGAAAAAAAAAAAAAGATTAGTTTGGATTAAAGCGTTGACAAGTAAGGTCCTTAATTTGACCAAAAAAAAAACAGTCAGGTCCTTAATAATTTGATTTGAGCATTAATCTTAAAATTCAGAAAGAAAGAATGGTGTGTTTGGATTAATAAAAAAGTATGAAAAGAAAAATTATTTAGATAAATGAGAAACGAGAAAGAAATGATGAAAAATAATAATAAAGAATATTGTGAGAGAAAAAGTTGTGAAAAAGTAAAATTATTTAGATTGATGAGAAATTAGTGAGAAAGAAAACGACGAGAAAGAAAATGAGAATGAATGTTAAGAGAGAAAAAGTTATAAGAAAATAAAATTACTTGAATTAATGAAAAATTAGTGAGAAAGAAAATAATATAAAAAAAATGAAAAGTAAAACTTTCAAACCATTTTCTTTCCCCACTATTTTCCAACAAAACCAAACAAGCCATAAAGGATTGATTACACAGTAATATTCTTGTTTTGTCGCCTTTTAGATCAAATTAACTCAATAGAAATTTCAACTGAAAAAAAAGAAAAAGTGGTGATTTCACATACAATTGACATTGAACTTGAGACCAAGGAACCAATTTTATCTGATTTCGAATCCTTCATCTCCATTTTAATCCATGTATTATATGCCATGCAATAAGTGCACGACCCTATGGACTTGTTGATTTGGTCCTTTTGCCATTTTTTTCTACGTATTTTGGGGTCATAGAAGGCTTGGATTTGATTGGAGAAATACGAACCAAAACCAAGTTCATAAATCGGACTATAAACGAGGAATATTTTATTTATTAAATAATTTGGAGCCAAATTTCTTAATTTGAGATCCTAAGTACAACTCGGCAGTTGCTATTCTATAAGGGTAGATTTGTTTTATGAGATATGATAAGATATGATAGGTTAGTGGTCAACTATCTTATTTTAATTCATGTTTGGTTAGTTAATAAGATAAGTATATGATAAATTAGCTTTTTTGATATTTTAAAATTTATTTGTATAAATAAAATCAATGCTTAATTTTAAAAAATATTTTTATACAAAATTAAAAAATTATAAACAGTATAATGTATAATAACATGTAAAATAAATATTAATTTTATTACATAATTTTAATTATTTTTAATAAAAATATTAAAATTAATAGTAAATATAAATCAATTATCTCTAAAGGTAAAAAAGTAATTTTGATATACTATACTATTCTATCTCATATCATCTAAATATTAAATATAATCACTATTTTATACTATTTGATGACATCTAAATATAGTATAAACTAGTAATCTAGTTTATCCTATATTATATTAGTTTATACTATCGTATATCTTACTATTCAATCTGTGTACCAAACACACCCTAAGTGACCGCTTATACAGCACCATAGTTTGCCATACAAGTATAGGTATTGAAAAAATTCCAGGGGAGAACTAGTTACGTTGGTATTTACAGGCTGTTTAAAGTCGCAGCCATCAAGGGTCAGGTTGCTCGGATTTCGGAATTGCAGCTGGGGCAAATGTGAAATTTCTTGTATGGGTATGTAACTGGTAAATTTCGAACTTAAAACAATTAAACTCGAAAATACAAAAACAAATTACAATAAAAAAAATTGTAATAAAAAGAAATTTACGTGGGGTCGATTTTCGTAGATCCTCCGATTAGTGTTCCTTTTTTGACTCCGTCAAGGGCTGCACGAGCTTGATCTTGACAGAAATAATTTCCACAGCTTTATCTTGAACTGGATAGACTGAAACCGGATCTGATTTGGACGTTTTGACTACGGTTAAGAACCGCAGAGACCTGATCTGAACCGATCTGACTTAATTTCACCGAGGGTCGAAAGGACTTGTTCTCGGATGAGCTGTCTGGATTTTGCTGCGGGCCGTATGAGGCTTAATCCCAGCCAGATTTGTAGTAATTTGATATTTTCAGATCTATATTCTCAAAAATTCAGATCTAGAGCGATCCGAGAATATAAACCTAAAAATAATTTTAGAAATGGAAACAGCAAATTTTTTGGGGTTTACCCCTAAAATATCTCTCAAAAAGGAGTTAGGAGAGTATACTGCAGAGTAAAAGCACGTAAGAAAATGAGAAATTTTCTTGAGAGATTTTCAAAATTTTCTTTTTCTCTCAAATTTTCAGAATTTTTCTGTTTACAGATTTGCTGAATATGTTTTGAACTGAGGGGCAGTGGCCTGTTTATAGGGTTCCTTTCCCATGTGATGTTCACATGGGAAAGGAATCTTTTTTTTTTTTGATTTTCTTTGGGCCGGCGTTGCCAATTCAAAATTGGCAACGCCGGCTATTGACTTCCTTTTTTTTTTTTTTTCTTTTTCTTTGTTTACAAATGCCCCCACTTCAAGGGTTGGTAAGGAAGAACTTTACAGACGTGATCCGCACCGAGTCTTGAAGTCCAGTTTGAAACTTGAGATGTCCTGACGAACATTGAATGTTGAAATCTTTTATCTCCGACTAACCCAACTGTTGTTGGATCACAATGGAAACCGATATGATCTTGAGGAAGTTAGCAGCCCAGCCAACATAAAAATTGACATTCTAACTCCAGGTGCATTCGAGCTTTCATAGTTAGCAAAGGCTGGCAAAGGTTCTTTGAAATTCCAAAGCTCTGGTGAGGATGATCCGGTAGGCAAAGAACTTGAACCTCCCCAAGAGGAAGGCCCAGTACCTCAGAACTTCAAGACCGGCACACAGAGAGACTGACTGTAGTGATGATTCCTAAGTCTGCTTCGACGTAAGGAGAGTAGTTGGAACTTCCTGTACGTCGCCACATCCAAAGGAAGATTAGGATGATTGCAGTTTCTCATCCCTCTGTGGTAGATGTGAACTAAGGAGAGTAGTTGGAACTCCATGACACCGATGGCGTTGGAGACTGAATTTCGAGGGCTTTTAGGGATCCCTCGAGGAAGACTACTCATTCTTTTCTTAGCTCCTGCGCCTCCAACTTCTTGATCGAAGAACATTCTGAGACAAGTGCAGAGACTAGCCATTTTCTTTTGAGAAAGAAGAGCTGAGGGGTGAGTATTACAACTCGAGAATGCAGGATATATATACAAATAATAAAGAGTTTTTTTTTTTGAAAAGTCAAAAAAAGATATGCAGAATCGAGTAGGGCCATCTACGTCCCTTTCCTGCATAAGAGACAAAAGAGGCAGCGGCTGACGCGCGTCACGAAAGTCGTTACCGTGTGTTGCAGAAGTCGTTGCCGTGTGCTGCAGAAGTCGTTACCGTGTGCTGCCAAAGTCGTTGCACCTTATCTTGTCGGTCGTCCTAGAGGGGCCCAAGGCGCAACTCCAAGTCAAGCTCGGCCTCGTCTGGTGGGCCGATGATGTTGACGTCGCTTTCCGGCTGGTTGATGCTGCCGGAATATTCTGGAAAAAGAGGCAAAATTTTGCCGGAATGACTCCTTTCTGCTAGAAAAATTCCTCCTAGACTTAAGTACCTAGGAGGGATGAATCATTGGCTGACTCCGTAAGACCACCAAGACTAGCATGCATGCTCCCATGGGCTACGGCTTTGATGAACATACCGTGGTGAGACCATTGCAGTGGAAGAACTCGGACCTGCTTCATTTGAGGGTGAAGCTGTACCGGTGGGATCTACTATCAGAACGACAGACTGTTCTTTGGAAAAAGCAGTTTTCAGTGCTGGTTTCTTCCTGCTTCTCCGATTCTAGAACCAATAAAACACATTTTTTCCTTCGATTGCCTCGAGTGGGCGCAATCGTGAGACAAGTTGGTAAATTTGAGATGCATTAGGAATAATACCTCCATTGTTGTGGAAGACTTCCTCCAAAATTTGCAGTTGTGCCATGGTCGGTTGCCACCTTGTGCGGGGTGACCTTTCTTCTCCCTTATCTTGAGGTTCTGCAACTTGTTCCATCTTTCTTGTGGCAGAGGAGCAAAGATCTTGGTATGTGGTGAAGATCGGTTGAGACTGATGCTGAATTTCAGACTCAAACCCTCCGTCGCTTTTATATTTTTGGGTCGTTCACAGTTTATACTCATGCGGGCCAAGAGTTGGATTGGATTCTGAACTTGGGTTCTGGACTGTGTCTGAAACTTGAAATTTTTGGGTTTTGGGCTTTGGATTGGATTTGGGTTGAGTGTTTGGACTTCCAGACTTGGATTTTTGAATTTGGGTCGAGTGTTTGGGTTTTGGATTTGGATTTTTGAATTTGGGTTGAGTGTTTGGGTTTTGAGTCTAGACTTAGTTTTCAGGTTTTTGAATTGGGCTTTGAGTTTTCTGAATTGGGCTCAAGTGTTTGTGCTTGGATTTGAATTTTTGGATTTGAGTTGAGTGTTTGGGTTTTGGACTTTTGGATTTGGGTTTTCGCTTGGACTTTCAGATCGGGACTTCCGAACTTTTTTTTTTGACTTTTTTTTTTCTATTTTTTTTCTTCTCTGTTTTTTTTTAATTTTTTTTGATGATTTTTTTGATGATTTTTTTTAAATATATTTACACATAATACTGTTTCAGAAATTTACCATTGATTGGGCCGATTCGAACGCCTTCTTGGTCTGACAGCATGTAAGCGTTGTGAGTGTAGGCCTCCTGCACTAGGTATGGCCCGTCCCATTTGGAAGTAAGCTTGTCCCCAAACTGATGCTTCATGTTGATGGGCCGTCGCACTGCAAGAACAAGGTCTCCAACTTGAAAAGATCGAGGGCGGACCCTGCGGTTGAACGTGTTGGTGAGCCGGGCTTGGTAGCACTCTAGTTGCTGTTGTGCTTCAAGTCTCCTTTCATCGAGAGCTTCTAACTCATCCAGACGTAGGCGAGCATTCTCCTCCTGTGTGAGTCCTTCCAGAACAGCCATGCGCAGGGATGGAATCTGTGTTTCCAACGGCAGTATTGCTTTGACACCGTAGACAAGTGAGTATGGCGTCGCCTGTGTTGGAGTCCGGTAAGTTGTACGATACGCCCATAATGCCTCCGGAATTCTGTCATGCCAATCTCTTTTGGATTTAGAGACTACCTTCCGCAACAGGTTGCATAAGGTCTTGTTGAATGCTTCAGCCAAGCCATTTGCTGGGGCATTGTACATGGATGACTTGTACTGCTTGAACTTGAACTTCTCGCAAAGCTTGTCAATCAAGCTGTTGTAGAACTGCTTACCATTATCAGTGATGATGAATCGAGGGACTCCGTAGCGATAGATCAGCTGAGTCTGGATGAAATTGGCAACATGCTCCTTCTTTATCTCTCTAAGTGGAATAGCTTCGGCCCATTTTGAGAAGTTGTCTGTTGCTGCGAGGATGTAAAGATGACCTAGGGATGACTTTGGCAAGGGCCACACTAAGTCAAGACCCCAAGCTTCAAAGGGCCAGGATGAGACAGTTGGATGCAGTGGCTCTGTTGATTGATGTATGTAATTCGCATGAAATTGACAAGCTTGACAGGTTTTAGCAAACTCAATTGAATCACGTACCATAGTTGGCCAGTAGTATCTCATCCTTCTGAGCTAAAAGTGCAACTTAGGCCCTGATTGATGTCCGCCACAAACACCTGAATATGCTTCAGCGAGAGCTTGTTTTGCCTCTTCATTGCCTAGGCAGCGAAGCAAAACTCCATCAAAAGATCTTCGACACAGAGCATCCTTGAGATATATGAAGCGGGGAGCTCGTCATTGAATTTCTGTCTTATGACGACGATCTTCGGGCAACTTCCCGTGCTGTAGGTAGTCAATGATTGGTTGGCGCCAATCTTCGTCCTCCGCGAGACGTATAGATACAGCGTTGGTTGCTGTAGTTTCTTCATCATCCTTCTGCGGCACTATCCATTTCTGGCATACGGCAACAACTATAGCCTGGATTTTTGACTTTGCAAGAGAGGTGGTCAGGTTAGCCAATGCGTCTGCCTGAGTATTTTCTCGTCGAGGCACATGCTCCTAGGTAATGCTTTCAAATTTATCCATTAGCTGTCGAGCACGTTGATGGTAAGGTGCAAGGTCTTCTTTCTTCACGTCATACAACCCTGTAAGTTGGTTGATGACGAGTTGGGAATCTCCATGGACTTCTATAGTTGGAATCTTCATATCGACAGTCATTTGAAGACCAATGATCAAAGCCTGGTATTCAGTAACATTATTTGAACATAACTCATCGAGAATGATAGCATATGGTAGTATTTGTCGTTGAGGGTTGACAAACACTATGCCGGCACCAGCACCATCACGCCTTACTGCACCATCAAAGAACATCGTCCATGGTGGTAGTGTCTCAATGTAAAAGACCTCTTCATCTGGAAGATCATCTGTGAACTCCCAATCTGACGGAACAGGGTGATCTGCAAGGAAATCTGCAAGGGCTTGTCCTTTCACTACTTTTTGAGGCACGTAGACAATATCGTAGCTTTGTAGGATTACTGTCCACTTGGCAAGTCGTCCTGACAAGATTGGTCTAGATAAGATATATTTGACAGGATCAGCTCTGGCAATGAGACGTACCGTATGAGCTTGCATGTAGTGCCTCAGCTTGTCAATGACAAAGAACAGTGCTAGACATGTCTTTTCAATAGGCGAATAACTCAGCTCCGGACCGTTTAGTGTTCTGCTCAAGTAGTACAGGGCAACTTCCTTTCCCTGCTCATTTTCCTGTGCAAGCAAGGCTCCCAAAGATCTTTCCTGTGCTGCAATGTAGAGAATCAACGACTTTCCTTGAATTGGAGCTCCCAGGACTGGTGGATTGGAAATGTACTTCTTTATGCTCTCAAAGGCTTTGCTGCAAGCTTCGTCCCACTCGAAGTTGATATTCTTCTTCATCAACCGATGGAAAGGTTGACATCTCCCAGCTAAGTTGGAAATAAAACGGCGAATGTAGGCTAGCTTTCCTTGTAAACTTCGCAGCTCGTGCAGGTTTTTAGGTTCAGGCATCTTTTGAATTGCCTCAACCTTTGACTGATCAACTTCGATTCCACGATGGCGCACCACGAACCCAAGAAACTTTCCTGATGTGACACCGAATGCACACTTGAGAGGGTTCATTTTAAGCTGATGCCTGCGAAGTCTTTCGAACACCGTCTTGAGATCCTCGAGGTGGTCTTTGCGCTTCTTAGTCTTTACAACTAAGTCATCAACATAACATTCTACAATCTTGTGCAGCATGTCATCAAAATTTTTTTGCATAGCACGTTGATAAGTGGCGCCAGCATTTTTTAATCCAAACGGCATAACTTTGTAACAGTATATACCTTTTGGGGTGCGAAATACTGTCAACTCCTCGTCTTCTGGTGCCATTCTGATTTGGTTATAGCATGAAGAACCATCCATGAAGGACAATGCTTCGTGACCCGTTGTTGCATCAACTGTGATCTCCGTTATGGGCAACGGAAAGTCATCTTTCGGGCAGGCCCTGTTAAGATCTCGAAAATCAACACATACCCTCAACTGTCCATTCTTCTTTTTTACCGGGACAATGTTGGCAATCCACGTTGGGTAGGTGACCTCTCGGATGAAGCCAGCATTGATCAGCTTGTTAACCTCCTCCTCGATTTGTGGAATGAGTTCCGGGCGGAACCGTCGTTGTGGCTACTTGACAGAACGAACACCCTTCTTTACTGCTAGACGATGCACCGCAATTTTTGGATCAAGTCCAGACATTTCTTTGTAACTCCATGCGAACACGTCCCTATATTGACTTAATACCTGAACATATTCTTGCTCTTCTTCTGCAGTAAGTAAAGCACTTACAAATGTAGGTCGAGGTTCTTCCGGAGAGCCAAGATTGACCTCCTTGAGTTCATCAACAGTTGCTTGGCCACCATCTTCAAGTTCCGAGGGAGCCTCCTTTACTTTACCATCTGATGAGTCGGACTCAGCCTCCTCGCTAATTGTGACATGAAATGTAGAGTCTCTGACTTCACCTTCTTTGTTTGACTGGATAAGCCTGTCTTGTTTGGTGGTGGTGGTGATGGCAGGTGCATCAGCTGCTCGGCTTCGGCTTTTTAGCGTGATCTGCACAAGTGACTTCTCCTGATAGCCTAAGCCAGGCCGGGACTGTGATGATTGAGAAGCAGCGCCATGTGTGGACGGCAGCGTACCCATTGTGCTCGGGTTTGAGAAGTCATAGCCCGCCTTGGCCAAAAGCTTGTATGCATTAGGATCAAATCCTTCATGTGTTCTTCTTTCTGGAAGTGAGCCGCATTCGACTGCTGCTGTGTGTGGTTTGACGAAACCTTTTAATGGTTTTGAAGACAAAACCGGCTCAATCTTTGGTATCGGTAGAGTGTAAGTCTCCTTCAGGTTGTGCAGTTCCTTTGCTTTCAGTTGGCTATGTCCTTGCTACTGTTTAGTATCAATACAATAAGAGAAAGGGGGTTGACCTTCTGAGCGTCGTGACTTCGGCACATAGCGTAGGACTGGAGTGGAGCTTGAAGATGCAACATCCCTGGGATGAAGTTCAGCAGGCTGTGGCAGCTTTTCATTTGTTGGAGCCTGGGGTTGGGCATTGGTAGGTTCTTCGACAGCTTTTCCCTTTTTGTGAATGCCCCCGGTCCAAGTAGCTTTTGATGGAATAATCTCCGGATTGTCTGTGTCGGTGTAGAAGACTGCATCCGCCAAATGTGATTCAGCATCATCGAACGACGTTAAATCAACATTGACCTTTTGAACGCCACCATTGTAGTACTTGAAACACTGATGCAGGCTTGAGAGCACAACTCCATTTTCATGAATCCACGGTCGTCCTAGCAACATCTTATATGTGGTACGTGCATCAATCACGTGAAATAAAGTGCTAGAAGTGAGATTATCGATAGTTAGCTCCAAGCGAATCATCCTAATTGCTTTCTGTCCTCCTTGATTAAAGCCATGAATCATCAGACGGCTGTCTGATAACTCATCAACATCAATGCCAAGCTCCTTTATGGTAGATTTTGGGATAATATTGACTGCCGAACCATCGTTGATCAGAATATGCCGGACCTTCTGTTCTCTCACATAGCCTGATACATACAGCGGTCGATTATGGGGTTTGGACCCCAGCAGGAGATCCTCATCTGAAAATGAGATAGCAGAGTAACATCCGACGTGATTTTGGGCCGTCTGTTGCTCCACTGAGTCAGAATCATTTGATGGCTGTGATTCAGCCGAGGTCTGAAGAGTATTGCTGACTTGATTTTGCCACACTTTTGTTGATTGCAAAGCTATAAACAGTTGAGGGTTAGCGAGAAGGGTTTGGAGAGCTTCATATACCTTCTCCGTTGTCGACTTTTTGTTGTCGAGCGGCTCCTCCTTATGGTATGTCACCTCTTCTGATGGTTTTGAAGTGATTGTGGTCTGATTTACAGAAGTTATGCCTTCCTGGTCCAGAATGATTTTATTCTGGCTCTTGAGCTTCATGATTAACTCCTTTAGAACGAAACACTTCTCGGTTGGATGACTTACTATCCGGTGATATTTGCAGAATCTCGGATCGCTGACTCGATCCTTTTCATTCGGCCGCTTTCACTCTGGGAGTTCGATCAGTTTCGCCTCTAGGAGTTGGTCAAGGATGTCGGGAACATCTGAGTTGGGGAATGGATACTGCTTCTGCTCCAACTCTCGCAATGTCACCTTCCGCCTTTCCTGTTGTTTTGGCTGAGTTATTTGAGTCGGAGAATTTACCTTAACTTTGGCACCCACTTTTACTGGTGCGGCTTCAACAGTCATCACTTATTTTCCTTTTCCGGAGCTATTGGGTTTCTTAATCTCTCTTCTGCCCCCTTGCTGGTCCAACTGGATGGGAACCGTGCCTCTAGAGGTCTGGATGCTTATCTCCATATCATGTGCGCGGGTCGCCAATTCTTCGAAAGTTCGGGGTTTAACACCCTGCAGGATGTATAACAGCTCCCAATGCATTCCCTGGATGCACATCTCTACGACAGAAATCTCTGTCAGGCGATCTTCGCAGTCCAAGCTGAGGGCACGCCATCTGTTGATGTATTCGACAACGGGCTCTCCTTTCCTTTGTTTGGTGTTGGTAAGCTCCATCATACTTATCGTTCTGCGAGTGCTGAAAAATCTGTTGAGAAACACTCGTTGTAGCTGTTCCCAACTGTCGATCGATTCTGGTTCAAGATTTTGAACCAGGTGAAAGCGGTCTACAAACTGCTTCACCAAGAGATCTCCATAAGTCCCTGCGTTGTTGCAGGTTTCAACGAAGTGGGCGATGTGCTGTTTGGGATCGCCTCGTTCGTTGAATTGTTGAAATTTGGGCGGCTGGTAGCCCAGAGGCATGTTGAGACTTTCGATCCGTCTAGTGTACGGTTTGACGTACATCTGTGATCCTTGGAAAAATGTAGCTTGTTGTAGGCGGATCGTATTAGCTATCATTTCCTGCAATTGTTGAACAGATAGCGAAGCTACAGAATTTGAGGGTGGCAGCTGTGTAGAACTACCTGGTCGCTTTTCTGCAGTGAAGACGTCGGCTGGTGTGGCTTCTGGAGTGAAATCGGGTGGATATGATTGCTCCTCACGGATCTCGGGATCAATTTGGATCGGGGCCTTTCCTTTGAGAACGGCGATCTATTGATCTTTTTCCTCCATGACTCTGATCAGCTGCAAAATTTTATTCTCCAATTCTGAAATTCTTTCCTCTGTACTGGTTGTGTTGGTAATCATGACGGCAACAGACGAGAGTCCACGAAAGACTGGGGGAGAGAATTCTTCTGCTTCCTCTGTGTGGATCTCTACAGAATGTGTTGGATTCTGTTGAGCAGGCTTCGTTGTGTTGCCCCCAGCTTCGATCGGGGTGGGTGATCGACTCCTCCATGCAGCAAGAGAGTCAGGGGAGAGATCCTATTGTGCGAGCTGTGGACTCTCCATTTCGATATTTTTTTGGGTTTGGACGGCAAGTAATTGTGTCCGTCCCCGGGTTTCTGGACCTGCGTACCCAGGTAGGGTAGTTGATGCAGGCAGTGGAGCCGTTGCCTTCTTTTTTGTGGCAGCAGTTGTACTCCTTTTCGGTGCCATTTAATGTGCTGAACACCTGTAAATTTATTTATTTTTTTACTTTTTTTTACCTTTTTTTTTACTTTTTTACTTTTTACTTTTTTTTTTTACTTTTTACTTTTTTTCTCTTTTTTTGTTTTTTTTTTGTCTTTTTTTTTTGCTCTCTCGACTCTCCTTTTACCTCTTTTTTTTTTTTAAGGAATAAGAGATGGGAGGTGAAGTTAACCCACCGAGCGTGCCAAAAATTTGTAACTGGTAAATTTCGAGTCTAAAACAATTAAACTCGAAAATACAAAAATAAATTACAATAAAAAAAATGTAATAAAAAGAAATTTACGTGGGGTCGATCTCCGTAGATCCTCCGATTAGTGTTCCTTTTTTAACTCCGTCAAGGGCTGCACGAGCTTGATCTTGACAGAAATAATTTCCACAGCTTTATCTTGAACTTGGTAGACTAAAATCGGATCTGATTTGGACATTTTGACTACGGTTAAGAACCGTAGAGACCTGATCTGAACCGATCTGACTTAATTTCACCGAGGGTCGAAGGGACTTGTTCTCGGATGAGCTGTCTGGATTTTGCTGAGGGCCGTATGAGACTTAATTCCAGTCGGATTTGTAGTAATTTGATATTTTCAGATCTATATTCTCAGAAATTCAGATCTAGAGCAATCCGAAAATATAAACCTAAAAATAATTTTAGAAATGGAAATAGCAAATTTTTTGGGGTTTACTCCTGAAATATCTCTAAAAAAGGAGTTAGGAGAGTATACTGCAGAGTAAAAGCACGTAAGAAAATGAGAAATTTTCTTGAGAGATTTTCAAAATTTTCTTTTTCTCTCAAATTTTTTGAATTTTTCTGTTTACAGATTTGCTGAATATGTTTTGAACAGAGGGGTAGGGGCCTATTTATAGGGTTCCTTTCCCATGTGAACATCACATGGGAAAGGAATCTTTTTTTTTTATTTTCTTTGGGCCCGCGTTGCCAATTCAAAATTGGCAACGCCGGCCGTTGACTTCCTTTTTTTTTTTTTTTTCTTTTTCTTTGTTTACAGGGTAGTAACGAGATTTTTTACTCTGAATAAACGATGCAAATTAATATTGAATTTATAATTTAAATAATCGTTAGGACTAAATGTCATTAATTAATTTGCAGAATGCAACAAGAAATTGAGAAAATAAAAAAGGCAATAAAAAATCATTCAGAGGTCATAGAATTTGTTTATAAGACAGAAATGGAAAAAATATTTGGCACATTTCCTTTGACAAACCTTTATCTCAGGAGTAAGGGTCACTTGCTGATTAATTGCAGAATGTGCTGCTTCAATAGTTGAAACCTGGAAAAGGTTTACTGCTTCAGCCACGTCTGCCTCCGTGGCAGCACGGGATCTAAAAGCAACGAACATGAGAGAGTAGAAATCACTTTATTTAAGACAGCAAATATATTATTGTGCAAAAAAAAAAAAAAGGACGGCAAATACATTGTGTGTAGACGAATGTATGCACTCGAAACAGATATGCATGCAGGTGTAATATGTTGCAAAATAAATAAAATTGGTATAGGCAAAGGGCACATGTTATTTGCCAAGAAGATTGCGTGCACATAGGATCAATTTCCAGCTATGCATTTCGAATTGAATATGAAAACTTACAACTTCATTTTTGGAAGAAATCGACTCAGCAAACTTGTAATAGCTTCCAGCTGCCTCACAATAATGGGTATTGGAGTAGCCTCGCCAGTTTCATTTGCTTAATTCCTCATATATATCCTAAATGCACAACATTTATAGCATTAATAACTAGGTTTCCAGCAACAGACGGGAGACAGGTGCATAATGGTAAAAATTTATTTAGTGCATATACTAGGCAGTGCTTTTGACAATAGAGATAAGAGGAATATATAACCTTTCAATTTTCTTCATTTATTTCATAGACAATGAAATAAAACTCTTAACTAAATTTGAATAAGTGGCATATGGAGTCCTTCAATTTCCTTCATTTATTTTATGGACAATGGAATTTAGAACTCTTAACTTACCTCGAATAAGTGGCATATATAGTGCTTTCAATTTCCAAACACACATAAACTTTTGGCCTTATAACTTCAAAGTATTAAACGACATCAAAAAAAAAAAAAAAAATTCAAACATCCACAATGAAAGTTGAGGCATAAGAATATGAAGAGTTGGAAAAACCTTTGACATTCTAACTTGAAAGAATTAAACCTCTTGCTAAAAAAAAAAGATTGAAAGAATTAAACAACAATAAAAGTTGAGCCATAAAATATAAAGAGTTATAATCCAAGAATAAATATTTTTTTTGTTTTTAAAAATTAAGATTAAAATTGTTAGAAAAAGATTTTGTCCAAAATGAGCTAGAAAAAAAAAAAAAACATGTCATATGGCATATTTATGTCACAGAAATAATCTATGTAGATAGGTAGTTAGGCGTGGGAGCCAAGACCTTTAGTCTCTTAGCTAAAATGGTTTGGAGCTTATAAAACGTCAAGTTCAATCAATTCCAACTTAGTAAAGTTACTGTTAACCAGTTCAAATTAGCTCTTTCATTCTCCTTTCATCTTTTTAATCATAGAAAAAAAAATTTTTGTCTTCTTCTTTTTATAGACCCTTTTGGAGACCCACTTTGTAATCCCAAAAAACTTGCCAAGTTCTGTTCTTTACTGCTTCTTTGAACAAAAAAACCTATTTCTTGGAAGAATAAAAGTTGGCATTATGGTAATTTGTGTGTCGAATTTTGTACCGATTAAAACTATGACTGTTATTTTTGAAACAAAAACTGATATTTTTGAAACACTTGTTATTTTTACATTTCAAAAATATCAGTCGTAGTTTCAAAAATAATAGTTACAGTTTTGCCCGAGACAAATTCTAAGACAAAACCGCTGGGACATGTAACTACGCTCTTGTTGAAATTATTTTGCTCTACCACTGCCACCGAAACTTAACGACTTGAAAGTGTCCCGTGTCCTATGTACGGGGCCATTGTTGCTTCGGCCTAGAGGGTAAAAGGGGTTCGTCTTTTGACAAAGAACATCAATGATGTGAAGTGAGTAGTTCAAGACTTTTTATATCGGAGAGATTGTTAGGAGAAATTCAAAGATAAATTCTAGAAGACTTTAGAAGGCTTGATTATTAAGTATATAGTCAAAATATTTCAAGTATATTTCAAGATTATTCTAGACATATTCTTTGAATATTCTAAAATACCGTATATTCTATTTTCTTTTTCTTTTTGATTTCGTTATTAATTTGTTTCCTTTCTTAGCCATAGAACATAGCTATAAATACATATATAAGCCTAAGGGTAAAAGCATTCCACAGAATAATACACTTAAGTTTTTTAAAGATGTTGTATTGTTATTATTTACGGTCTAATTGTATATTAGCTTTGTTATCGATAAACGTGTGGTTGATTCTACATGTATTCTCCTGTTATCGGCCATTACCAATGATTCTCCTGTTATCCACCATTCCCAGGGGAATGACGTAGGCAATGACAAATGTACTCAAAAAGATCAGTCCATCAATCACTGAAGAGATGTAATGAGTTGGCAAAAAATTTGGGGAATCAAGTAAGATTCTAAATTGAAAGATGTATAGGACAAGGTGGACAAGATTCTGCGTAGTATGGAAGAGGATAAGGGTCAGGACTTGGGTTCAGTCCGTCCCCAAACCGCAAAAGGCTGAGCGAGGGTTCAACATCAATATACTAGTTGGTCCTAGTTCTGACTCTTCTCTTACATTGACAAGAAATAATAAGAGACTTCTTTTGCCCAGACAAGCACCCAGAATCTTGGCTTCTATGACTACTTCAAACACGCTCTTTATCTTGATTGCAAATAAAGTGCCTCACAGTCTCATATGTAAGTCTTTTTTGAATTTTTTTTTCAGTATGAAGGAGCACGAGATATCTCAATCCTTTTATTGGCTTCTCAAATTTAATTTGTACATTTATATGTCTTTCATTCTTCTTTGAATAACCTTAATGTCAGTTAAATTGAACTTTACCATTAATCAATAATAAAATGACCACATGATATTGCTTATTTTGCTTGCACAAAATTTAGATTTTTTTTTAATTTAAAAAAAGCATATGCTAGTTGAAAAGATGTTTCAAACCCTTATAAGTGTAATTCGTATAATCTTACCATAAGGTGCTAAACAGTGGCTAACAATATTTTTGTTATAAGTTATAACAAACCTGGAAAAAAAAAAAAAAAGGTGTAACACCACTCAATATTGCCTTCTCTCGACCCTCTTTTTTTTAAGAAGAAAGGTGCATTGCCAATATGGAGGTTCTTGCACTTGTGGGCCAAAGCTAAGGGTACCCATTGTAGTACTCACCTAATATCTCTCGCGGGAAGAACCTATCACCCAAGCACTGTTAGACCCAAGTTGGCCTCCCACATGTCCAACTTCGGTGTTAACAAGTCTTAAATTAGTTTAAGCGCAAAGCATAGATTTGCTAGCATGAAAACTGCAATCACTAGGGCTCAAATCCAAGCCAATGCAATGAAAAACATATTGAATCATCAATCACGCTACCACCTTAAGCGTTTTTATAGACCCCTTTGTCTATGAAATAGTTGTTATAGTTATGTTTTTTTGCACATGTATTTTTGTTTCCTTGTTAACAAAATAAAAAAACATAAAATTTGTATGCATTGCTTTGTTGCAAAATTTCTCGCTTAGAAAAATTATGTCATTGCCCTAGACAACCTATCTTTGCCATCTCTGAATCTTGTCATAGTGTCTCTCTTTCCTCTCACTCTCCCTCTTTACCAAAAAATAAAAATTCACTATTTCTCCTCGTTGAGTTTTATAAGCAATGAAATTGTAAAAGCACAGAATATATGATAATTTAAATCATTAAATTGTAAAAAATACATTGAATTTGTTAAAAAAAAACTATTAAATTACATTAAATTAACGATGTACCTTCATGTGTGCACATAGTCTCACTGGTATTTTTATCTTGCATACAGATCTCTCTATGTGCAAATCACAAGAACATCCAGCCAGCATAGTGAATGTCATTTTATAATTTAGAATCTAGAGGTTACCATTTTCCTCATACTTGGTTCCAATTTCATTGGCTTTTATTCTGCCTAATCCCAATTCAATTATTTCAAAGAATTATTTTTGGTTTTGAGTTTGTCTTCTGCTTTTGATCCTCATTCACCCTCATCAGTAATCCTATATTTACTTCATCTACCTATTCAATCGGAAGATTTTACATTTGGGCATTTCCTCTTTAGTAGGGCCTCTTTAATTTCTAGGTTCTCTGTGAGTTTATGCACGCGTTACTTTTCTGGGATTCTCTTTCATTCTTTTTTTTTTCCTTTGATTTTATATTGACAGCGTCATTATGTTTCAATTACCAATTAACATTAAAAACAGTCTATCAATTTGGTTTTATCAACTATTTGAAAATCCTAGTTAATAATATTGTTTTGTGTTGGCTTTAACAAAGAATGGACAGGATTCAGCAACAGAAAAATGATTCAATTGTGATCTTTAAAACAATTGAGCAGCGTCAAGTAAGCTCTTTCAAGGTAAAGAAAGGCAAGAAGAGACTATGGAAGAGAACAAAGCTTCAGCTTGTGGAATGCCAATCTTAGTTTAGTTGTTTGAGTTACAATGAGTTCATTTTGGGTCGTTACCGATCTGAATGGCCTTTGAATAATGTTCTACTTTGTTAGGATGTCATATGTGAGTTGTTGTGTTAAATATCTCACATTGGAAATGAAAGAGAAGAGTAAGCAATTTATAAGTTAGAAAGACCTATAAACCCAATGCCTTAAGAATTTAGATTAAGATGTGGTGTCAAGCTCACTTTTATGTCGCTTACTTGGACTTTATTCATATTACTCTCTGTTTTGGGCTCTCACGTTTCCCTATAAGTGGTATCAAAACCGACAGTTCGACAAGGGACAAGTATGGACAACGCATGTTAATTCCCATGGATGCTGCCTTGTGTAGCCTAGTTTGGCTATTGGAGTATTTGGCAGCGGACTCCAGATTAACGCTTAACAAGACTTTACTCTCTATTGGACTATTGGGTTTGCTATAGTCACACTTGAGGGGGAGATTACTAGGATGTCATGTATGAGTTATTGTGTCAAATATCTCACGTCAAAAAAGAAAGGGAAGATTAAGTAACTTATAAGTTGGAAGGACCCATAAACCCAATGCCAAATGTGGTGTCAAGCCCACTTCTATATTGCTTACTCAAACCCTATCCAAATTACTCCCCATTTTGAACTCTCGTGAAATAAATATTGTGTGGAGTGGGGACAAAGTATGCATAGAGTGGAGACAACACAAGCTTAGACTGGGGAAAAAAAAGTACTAAAAAAGAAAAATTATTTATCGTTATATGCTCATATATTAATTTGTCTCAATTCCATATTAATTTCTCTCCATTTTTGTTTAATTTCTCCACATATAAATATGAGTTTTGTTGGCAAGGAAAGTTGCACCATTTTTTGGTACTGAGAGGTACCAGTTTGTAAGTGTCATTTATGTCTTCCAAGGGTGTGTTTTTTTATCACATTCTGTTTGAGTTTGATACTATATTTGTAGATAGGTTTATGAGAGATATATCAAGAAAAAGAAAGACTTTTGTTACCTAATATCAAGTCTTGTACTCATAATCATGATCTCATCTGATCAAGTCTCGCATTTTTGTGTATTTGATGTGCAATGAGATTTGTACAAATAGAGTGAAGTTTGTGTAAATATAATAAGTGTTCATTTAGATATATTGGACTTTTGATTATAATGAATTTTTTTGTGAATTACTGTAATTATTTTATTTATTTTGTTAATAATATTTCTAATTCGTGTTTGCCTGTGGACATAGGCTTATGTTGAATTACATTATATCTATGTATCTTTTTTTTTATTTTCCTTAAACTTCCATATTTTTGTCGGTGTTTGCTTCCGCACTTCTGCAACCAACATGCTTAGTATCTTTACCATGCACAACAAGACATTGAATGTTTGAACGTAAGTTTTCTCTCTTTATGTAATTTTAAAAGTTACTAATCTAGATGCTCTAAATCAAATAGTTACTAAACCACTAGAAAACTTATAACCTTTACATACATCAATCTATCATAGTGTGTTTAGATTGTGAGAAATTAACGAAATAAAAAATTATAAAAAAAAAATAGTTTGAATAAATGCGAGATAAGTGAGAAAGAAAATTGATGAAAAAAGAAATTATTTCTATAAATAAAATATATGTGAGAAAAAAATAATTAAAAAAATAAATAAAATATTGCATGTATCAATTGTAAGTTACCAATTGTACAGCTGCCGAATGATTTTTTTTAGTGTGAAAAAACAAAACGTCTTGTTGTCTCATTCTTTTAATAGAATTTATTGGGACATTTAATTGGGATATTCTTCTAAAACCTCTTTTTTTTTTTTTTTTAGAATTGTGAAACCTCTTATTTTGTTAGGATGGACCGAGAAAATCTCAATTCTTGTTCTTTGATCTTATATTTTATTTTTATTTTTAGTTTTTAATAAAATTAAAATTGAAAAATAAATAAATTTTATTTTAAAGCTTAAATTGCAGATTTCAAAATAGTATTTATTAAAAAAATTATTAAAATATTAAATACTTGATCCGTGTGCCATTTTCCATTCTGTTGGATTTATTTGTTTGAATTTTAATACCTCTGTTTTAGTTTTTCGGCGTCATTTTCAAACAAAAGGAAAAATAATTGCATACGTCACAGAGCTTCTCGTTTGAAAAAATCATATTTCGGCTTCTTTTTTCTAACAAGGAAAAAAAGTACAGGAAAATTTATACCCAAAATTTTACTTAAATACAATAATAATTTAAATTTTATTATAAAAAATATTACAGTCACTGTAAATTATTGAGATTTGATGACATTAACACTCTATTTGTATAGGAGGAAATAGAATAGAAAATAAATAGAAAAAAATAAATAAAAAATAATATAATAATAATATTATTATAATTAATAAAAAATAATAATTAAAAATTATAAAAAAAAAATAGTACTTCCTTTTCTTTCTATTTTTTTTTTTTAATTGAAAATTGCCAATCAATCAATCAGGGTGTAGGACACAATTTCAACGTAAATTTCTCTCATGCGGTAACAGTATCCTTCGAACAGAAGGAGAAAATATTGCATAGGTGGCTTTGGTGCAGAGCTTTCTCGTTTGGGAAATCGTGCCACTGCCACCTACACAAACCATCTCCGCCATCTCGGAATCCCCTCAAAAGGGTCTCTCTCCCCTCTCTATCTCTCTCTCTTGAGAATTTCACTATCAATCCTCGTTGATTTCTATAAAAAGTTTCTATCTTGCATGCGTGATTTTACTCATTGAGGTCTGTTAATCTTCCCCTCTCTTTCTTCGTACTTGGTTGCAGTTTCATTGCCTTCTGTTCTGGCTGATCGCAATTCAAATATTTCAATGAATTATCTTTGAGATTCCATATCTGGACATTCCACATCTGGGGTGTTTTTCAATTTCAGGTTTCTGTGTGTGTTTATGCGTTACTTTCTGGGACTCTTTTTTTTTTTCTTCCATTGTGATCTATTATTAACAGTGTCATTATTTTTTTGTTGCCAATTCACATTTAAAACAGTATATTAATTCGCTTTCACCAATTATTTGAAAACCCCAGTTGCAATATTGTTTTGTGTTGGTTTTAGCAGAGGATGGTCGGGGTTCAGCAACTGAATGGGGATTCAATTGTGATCTCCGAAACAACTGAGAAGCGTCAAGTATGCTCTTTCAAGGGAAGGAAAGGCAAGAACAAAAAATGGAAGAGAACAAAGCATCAGCTTGTGGAATACCATTCTTTGCCTGGCTATTTGAAGGACAATGAGTTCATTTTGGGACATTACCGATCGGAATGGCCTTTGAAGGATGTTCTGCTTAGTATCTTCTCTGTGCACAACGAGACATTGAATGTTTGGACGTAAATTTTCTCTCTTTATGCAAAATTTCGGTCTTCTTTCTGCACACTTTTACTGGTTTTTTTTTTTTTTGGTTTTTTTGTAGTGTTTGCTTGTGTTTTTGATCTCTGTACAGGTGGATTTGTGGGCTTGTATGATGCTTGGGGAAGGTTGCCATTTTATTAGAATTAGGAGTTATGTGATTATTGCCATGCTTATTGTAAAAAATGTAGTTGTTAGATATTGTTCGTGTGGTTGAACACTTGAACTGATTAACTGTGTGAATCTATATTGATGAACATAAATGAATTATTTAGTCGAGGACTCTGAATTGGTGGTCCATAGATAGATTGAAGCTTTTATGCGAAAGCAAATCCAAACGAGAGTAATGAGGTCAATATAACTGTGTAGAAATCAGACAAGTGGATGTTGAAATCTAGCTGAAAAGAAAGGTCAAAGAGAAATGCGAAGCCATGAGATAGAATTGTACCATTTATCTACACTGAGGCTGAAGTAAGAGCATTCTTGCACAGCATTTGATTGTGCCACCATAAGACTAAAGAGGTGGGAATTGTATTTTCTATCGAATGGTTTACCCTGAAGTCATATTCTCGATTTTGATTTTCATTTTCTTTTGTTTAGTTCAGTACCAAATTCAGTTTGAGTCCTTTAATTTTCGATCCTTGGAGCTTTAGGTGCTTAGCCTTTACGAGTTTGTTTCCCATTGGGCCTACCCATGCTAAACTCTTTGAAAATGTCCATTCTAGTTTTTTCCACTCTTCCCATACTTTTTTAGTTATACAGGTCTTTGAGACTACTTCTTGTTACTTTGTGTTTTAGAAGAAATAATTCCACTTCTATGTGAGTTGTCTTTAAACATATGCCTACTCTTTATCGCAGGCATTTGATTGGGTTCTTCCTATTTCTTACTCTGACCATATACACGGCCATGAAGGTACCAAAAGTTGTTGATCTCCACTCTCTGCCACTTCCAGAGGTCTTGAAGGCCGATTTACACAAATTGCATGCTTGCCTTCCTTCTTTACCCACCTTGCCTGATTTGCACAGACTAAGGGAGTTAAAGTCTACTTTGCGTTATATGGACTTGCTTCCATCAATCTCAGGATGGCATGTTATGGAACTTCTGTACAATTGTCTGCCTGGGCAACTTTCTCATGGCAACTACACTGATGTTTGTGTTCTGGTAATGCTCTTCATTTTCCTTTGTGTTGAAGATTCTTCTAATTTAGACTGCAGTCAACCAATTCATGAACATGAAAATTTAAAAGGATTGATCTATTACAGTCTTGAACTCACTTTGCAGAATTGAATTTACATTGTTGTTTTCCTGATGTTAGAGTCTCCAGTTCTAATCTTTAGGTTTTATTCTTGTTTCTGTGTCTATCTCTTACAAAATTCTTATGATTATGGCATTCTGGTAAATTTTCTCAGGCTTGCTTATCGGCATTTGAGAAGCTAAATTGTATGCGGTTGGGGTAATGTTAAAGGATATTAATATGTAGATGCTGAAAGGGAAGAAATGAGATATTGGGAGGAGCTTATGTTGACAGTGTTAGTTTTTGGCGTCTGTTTTGGGGATATTCAGTGTTGTGAACAATTTTTCATTTTGTCTTCGCACTTAATTATTTCTCTCCTCCTTTCAAAATACACCCCCATAGAAAAATACCCACAATCTCAGCCTCCTCTCCTTATTTTGAAGGATTTTCTGCACATGCTCTGCTTTTTTTTTGTTCTTTGCTTACTGACACAGCATGGTATGAAGGATGATCTGGCAAAAATAATAGCAGTTAACACTCTTTCTTTTACTAATGCAGCGGACTATGCAAGATGATCTGGCAAACATAATAGCACCCCTCATGGTGAGGCCAATAACACGGTGGCCATTCTTTGCTTTCTTGGGTGGGGCCATGTTTTGCTTGCTAGCCAGCAGCACATGCCACCTTCTCTCATGCCACTCCGAGCGCTTGTCTTATATTATGCTTAGACTTGACTATGCCGGAATTGCAGCTCTTATATCTACTTCCTTTTACCCTCTTGTTTACTACTCCTTTATGTGTATTCCTTTCTTCTGCAACCTGTACTTGGGTTTCATAACCGTTATGGGCATAGCTACTGTATTGGTCTCTCTTTTGCCAATGTTTCAAACACCTCAGTTCCGTCCCATTCGTGCATGCCTCTTCGCAGGCATGGGCTCCTCTGCCGCAATACCTATACTGCATAAGCTGATATTGTTTTGGCACCAGCCAGAGGCACTCCACACAACTGGCTACGAAGCTCTGATGGGCCTCTCCTATGGAGTTGGAGCAGTGGTCTATGCCACAAGGATACCTGAACGATGGATGCCTGGGAAATTTGACATTGCAGGTCACAGCCACCAACTTTTTCATGTATTGGTAGTTGCTGGAGCTTATGCTCACTTTCGGGCTGGGCTCATTTACCTCAAGTGG
Organism: Carallia pectinifolia; assembly: GCA_037832335.1. Taxonomy (NCBI): domain Eukaryota; kingdom Viridiplantae; phylum Streptophyta; class Magnoliopsida; order Malpighiales; family Rhizophoraceae; genus Carallia; species Carallia pectinifolia. The sequence goes on from CM075449.1 coordinate 25,887,670, forward strand.
CGAGACCTGGAAGGATGTTAACTGAGCGATTCCTGCATATAATATCATTTCATTAGGGGATAAAGCCCGAAGGCTGCTTTGCCATATATGATGTCACCATAATAATCAAGGCTAAACGCATTCCTCATATAGTCCCTATGTTGTCGGGATGAAGATAGCATTGCATGCACTCGTACGTGTACTTGGAATGTTGTAAAAGAATACTTAGACAGTCAACGGTTGTGTTTAGTATCATTAGATGTTTTTGGTCTTTTGGAAGCGAAAGCATTTAACATTTTCTTAAAAAAGGCCACTCAATTGTAAATGTGGCTAGCCCAAAAAAAATTCTTAAAACAGTGAACGGTTGTGTTTGGTATCATTAGATGTTTTGGTCTTTTGGAAGCGAAAGCATTTAACATTTTCTTAAACAGGGCCACTCAATTGTAAATGTGGCTAGCCCAAAAAAATTCTTAAACAGTCAACGGTAGTGTTTGGCATCATTAGATGTTTTGGTCTTTTGGAAGCGAAAGCATTTAACATTTTCTTGAAAAAGGCCAGTCAATTGTAAATGTGGCCACTGGCTAGCCCCAGAAAAATTACAAGGGTAAGGCTTTCTGACAACTGGAACATTGCTTTCATTGAGAGTTCAACTTGAGACCTCCCGCTTACTAAACGGGTGCTCTAACCAACTGAGCTTCGTAAGTGGACGTGCAAGTTGGAATTGATTTCTATATTACACAAAGTTTTGGGTGCCTCCAGTTGCCTTGCAACATGATAAGGTCAAAGCGTAATAAGCAATGTTTATCATGTTTCTCAATTTCTTAACATCGGTCCATGAACACCGATGTCTGAACCTAAAAGATACACTAAAAATATGAATAAGGAACTACAACGCAATATAAGACGATGACAGAGGGTGCGACATCTACATGATACAATAGTATGACAGAGAAAATACTGTGTAAACAATTATGTATAGTGAGAGCTCTATTATATAACTATATTTTAAGTAGTACAAAAATCACAGAGTTTATTTGACAATATTTAATAGCTTTTTTTTTTTTTTCTAAATTCAATCATTTTTTTTTTAAATTAGTCATTTAACGTCTTATATCACTTTGATTCTATCTAAAACTTATTGTCAAGTTGTTCTCATATAGTTAAGGTACATATTCCATTACTTGAAGCATGCAACAAAAGACAATGAAAATGTTGATGAGTACGAATGATAGCTTGAAATCATCACTTGAGGCTAATTAATAACAAGAGAACTCTTTACAACACATACATACAAATGCGCTGCATCAAAGCCTCTCTTGAGCTAAATTATTCGTGTTTAACTCGCTTAGCTTCAATTTTAATTTTAACTTATTGGGCTCTTGATGATGCATGATCATCTGGGTTGGTCTTGGGCATAGCTCAGATCCAGTCTTGGGATGATGTCAGGTTAACTTAGAAGTGAAATTCAATACCTATAAGACGAAACACAATTAAGGAGAGTTGGTGTACGTCCTTAGTGAAACTCCTCTTATACTTAAGTTAGTATACATCTCAAATAAAAAAAATAAAGTATAGAGGCTTTCCAAGAGAGAGAGAGAGATCTTATCTTGAAGAGGGTAAAGTCCTTTTATTTATAGTGGAGAGAGCAAAGTCCTATTTATAAGTATAGAGATATTAAGTTTGGTGGGACGTATTATTGTGGTGTACTATTGTGGTGAGCTGATAATATAAGGGTCCAAAGACTTATCTAATGATAGATATAAGGAGGATTGAATTTGGAACACAATATTATAATACGTATTCTTTTTTGACTTTTATTGTGGTTACATTTATAAATGGTGGTATTTTGATCGAATTCGTAAATACCAACCAAAGGCATATCCTCATTCTGGCATAATCATGTCATTCATTTCCTCAGTTGCAGTTTAGGTAGGCCAAATACGTCAAAAGTAGAAAATTAACGGAAAAATTATCTTCTAACGTTCTAATATGGCTATTTATAGTCAACAAACGGGGCTAAACTTTTCGGACATGGCCTTCCGAATGTGTTAATTGCATGTTTTGACTAAGTCTGAAACTATCTTTGTTTGAAGCTTATATCAAAATTGTATCGAGGGACCCCAAATTAGAATAGAGCACAGTTTTATACAAGATTGCGTGGCGAAATCTGGTAATGTGACAATAGACGCCTATTACACTGATCTTGCAGCGTCCCACGAAAGTCATTTGTAAATAAATACATACGTATGTTAAAACTTATGCATCGGATATTATGTCATTTGTGCCGACAAGGTGTTAAAGTTAAATTTATGTATTCATGTAATAAATCTCTTAAGTATTACGCATTTATTAATTAGAATTTGATAAACTAATATTTATAAATTTGACTCAAATAAATAATTAAGTACACTATACTTATCACTAAAGTTATCTACGTCAAATCTTTCATATTTTTTTTCTTTAACTTAATTAAAATTGATATACTTATTATTAGAGGCATTTTAAGTCAAAGATTTCATGTCCTTTTCTTTTTCTCAATGCAAATTTTGTCAAACATTCTTACTTGTATTATTTATATATATGCAATATATATGGATAGACAACGATGCAGTTAGGAGTCTTAAAAAAAACGAAAATTTCAGTTAATTGAGAAAATCAAACTGAATTTTCAGTACATACACGCGCACACACACACATATATATAGTTCTTTTTTTCTAATTATAGGAAAAAATATTATTGACCAACAATTATTAATAAATAAATATTAATAAAATATTATTATATCTCAAATAATTATTTATTTATTTTTTTTATATATAATGATAGTTATAATTTAAAAAAATAGATATCAAAAATATTTTTTAATATTTAGATTATAATTTAAAATTTTTTTAATTATTAAAGTCAATTATTAATTAAACAGTTAACGGGCATCAAATTGAAATTTCAATTCAAAAATAATTTTTAATTTTTACATAACAAAACATTTTAATTAAATAACAATTATATTAATTTAATTTAATTTAATTAATCAAAATATAAACACTCATAAATAAAAAGCATCTATCTCATAAAAGAAAGAATAAAAAGGACCATACCATTACCGCTGAATGCTGATCAACAGCCGACAATTGTTAACATAAGACGACGGAGATTACGCCGTGAAAAGGACAAATCAGAAAATCTAATCAGCTGACAAATTGTGTTGTGTAATACTTCGATCACGTGCAACAGTCAGCGTGTCAGTGTCTCAAAACCAGCACCTTACAGTAGAAGGGCTACAGGGGCCCCACCATTTTGCGCAGTTCACGCCATATCTCTGCTTCAAACCGCGCCAACTAAAACCGACACTCTACGTTCCACCATTTTAAATTTATTGTTCTTTTTTCAATTGGCTTTTGACGGAAGTCGAATTCGGGTTTTCAATCTTAAAAATATTTTAGTTCAAATTAAAATATAGCTCATTGATTTACATTTATTAATGAATGCTGAATAATTATATAAAATAGTAGTTTAGTAATAAATCAATATATTTTTATATTTAACATCTCAAATTTGAGTTGGTTAAAGATTATGATTTATGTTTGAAATTATACTTATTTATTAGATATTAGTGATAGACTCGTTTAATTTTATTGATACTCAAATAATGAGTCTGACCTTTACAAAATTGTTAAACTGGTTATTCAAATAAAAATTAATTCAAACTGAATTTAAAAATTTAATAACTAATATATTTAAAATAAATATTTTTTTGGGAAAAAAAAATGTTAAATAGTAAATGCCAATCCAATCTTTTCTCCTGTCCCATGTGGGAAGACTGCAATAATAAATAAACAGCCACGAGCTCTCATTGTCTTCCTCTGAACCAAATGTCCAAATTTTTACAAGAATAATATTATATTGCTTTATTTCAATAATTTTAAAATAATTATCTAATTTTATTAAATATTATTTAATAATTTATAACATAAATTTTGAGACTACAAAAAAAGAATAAAGATAAATATTACTAAAATTTTTTCATAAAATTTTACAAAAAATTCTTAAATTTATTTTAAGTTTTTTTTAACCATTATTTTAAGTTAATACTAAATCTAATTAAAATTTAATTTAAAAAATAAAAAATAAACTAAAAATTTTGTACTAAATTAAAAAAAATAAATTATTAAAAAATATTAAAAAAATTTCATACTTTATATCATTATAAAAAAAAAATAATTAATTTGATAGAGAAGTTGGAGTCGTGTCTGTCACTTAATAGTCTTCCCCCCTGCTCCCAGGTTTAGCAAATGAGCTGCGTATATAGACACTGAAAATTTCGTACGGTCTTAACACCCCAGATGGCATTAACCCGTCGGTAGTATCCAAAATACAAGTGCAAAACGCAGCTCCATAGCTATCCATTTGTCATCGTTTTCGTCGGGTTCCTTTTAACATGCTCACACCAGCTGAAATCTCCAAGTCCCAGCAGTACTACTCTTCTCCAATGGCCAAAACAAGCGTTCGAAACAGAGGTTTTTCTTGTCTGAATGATGGGTTTCTCTACCTCGGAGGGGCATTGCTTGCTTTCTTGCTGGTTTGGTCTATTTGGTCATACGCAGGTCCTAACATCACTTCCAGAACTTTCGACCCAAAGGTCACTGATTTCGACACCGAACTTGGGTCTGATTCGGACAACTGTGTCCGGGGAGAGCCGGCCGTTAATATGAGATACGACCCGCCCGATGAGACGTTCTACGACGACCCGGATGTCAGTTACTCGATCGAAAAGCCGGTGACGAACTGGGACGAGAAGAGAAAAAAGTGGCTTAAGCACCACCCTTCGTTCGCCGCAGGAGCACGTGACCGCGTGTTGATGGTGACCGGATCCCAGACGAAGCCGTGCAGAAATCCGGTAGGCGATCACTTGCTGTTGAGATTCTTTAAGAACAAAGTGGACTACTGCAGGTTACACGGCATCGATATCTTCTACAACAACGTGCTGCTGCAGCCGAAGATGAAGAGTTTCTGGGCGAAGCTGCCGGTGGTGAAGGCGGCGATGCTGGCTCACCCGGAGGCGGAGTGGATCTGGTGGGTTGACTCCGACGCGCTGTTCACCGACATGGAGTACAAGCTGCCGTTGAGACGGTACGACTACAAGAACCACAACCTGGTGGTTCACGGCTGGGCCAAGCTGATTTACGACGACAAGAGCTGGACGGCTTTAAACGCCGGCGTTTTCTTGATCAGGAACTGCCAGTGGTCCATGGACTTCATGGACACATGGGCCAACATGGGACCCATCGGCCCCGACTACTCGAAGTGGGGGCAACTTGAACGGTCTATATTCAAGGACAAGATATTTCCCGAGTCGGACGATCAGACGGCTCTGATTTACCTTATCTACAAGGACAGGAGTTTAACGGACAAGATTTACCTAGAAGGGGAGTACTACTTCGAAGGGTACTGGGTGGAGATAGCGCCGACGTACGATAACATCACCGAGCGGTACACGGAAATGGAGAGGCAAGACGGGAAGCTGAGGCGGCGGCACGCGGAGAAAGTGAGCGAGCAATACGGTGAGTTTAGGGAGCCGCACTTGAGAACGGCCGGGAACGGGAAAGGGAGCTGGAGGCGGCCGTTCATCACGCACTTCACGGGTTGTCAGCCCTGCAGTGGGGACCACAACCAGATGTACGCTGGAGAAACGTGCTGGAACGCCATGGTCAAGGCCTTGAATCTCGCCGACAATCAGGTGCTCAGGAATTATGGGTTCGTGCACCCGGATCTACGGGATTCCGAGACGGTGTCGGAGACGCCGTTTGATTACCCGGACGAGGGCCCCTGGTAAAAAGAAGGCAGGCAAAGCGGCCCACTACTTTTTTTTCTCTTTTTTTTTCTGTTTTTTTTTTAAATAGTTATAACGGGAAGAAAAAGGGGTAACTGTGTAAGTGTAATTGGGATAAAAGTGATTGGCAAATCCGCCGGTGTATTTATTAATCGACTCTGCTATGATTAAAACTAGCAAATTATAGTCTCGTTTCATTACGTAATCACGATTAGTAAAGTACACGAGGCACATGGATCTCGGGATACGCACATTGATGCTATAAAACTTAAACGTTTCCTGTTTTTTTTTTTTCTTGACTGGGATGGTCCTCAGTTGCCATTCGCAGTATCACTTTTTAAGGGCATAATAATTCGTAAGTGGTTTATTATTTTCGCCTTTTAGGACTTCAAGTACTGCATTATTGAAGCATAATGACCCACGCACCAAGTACCTTTGCATATGGCAGCACGATGCTGCTTGGGTAGGTGGGATTGTGTAAACAATGTATGCAATTGCGGGCAAACAAAATTACGGTGCTTTTGTGACCTTTCTGGTAAAAAAAAAACGGTTATAAAATAGTTGGGTCAGAAATTATCAAAACTTTATAAACCAAATTGACAACAGAAAAGTTTGTATTTTGATCATCTAATGTGTCAACTTGTGATGTGTCGACTTGGTCAGGTCTATACATGTACATGTGGTGCTACGTCCATTGTCATGTTTAATATGTCAACATTAATAGAGGAATTCATTTGAGTTAACCAAATTTTAAAAATTAGAGACCTAATTTAATAGGTAACAAAATTCCCAAAGTTGACCATCCAAAATTTTATTTATCACTTTTCTCAGTACCATGTAGGCATCAATATATCTATTCACTTGTTGGGCAAAAAAAAAAAAAAGGACCAGAAAAACTATGAGGTGTATATGCAAGAGTGCTAGGATTAATGGCTCCTGTAATCAGAAAACCATCAAAAGAAAATAAACTAATTGAGTTGAATTCTAGCTCTCTACTAATTAAGTAGAATATATTAATTGGATCAGATCAAAAAAAAAAAAAGAATATATTAATTGGAATTTGTAAATTAAATTTGTAAATTAAAAGAATATGTAAAACACGAAAAAAAAAAGTCATTCTTTCTATCGGGCAGATCATTGTTTTATAAGGCCAAAGGTAGTCCAAGTCTTCCTTTGTGTTTCATTTCCATTGTTTTAAAAGTATTCCTATGCACCGGAATATTTCCAAGGATACTAAAATTAATAAAGAGTAAAAAAGTTGTTCAATATTTAGTTGTGTCAAATAATAGTTTAATATTTCAAATCTGTTTAAAAGATGTAAAAAATTAAGTTAGTAAGTGAGAAAGTGCAAAAATATTGTAAGATATTTCTGATCTTTGTATTTTATTAATGCTCGACTTTATACTCTTTAATACACCCTCTTAACATTTAATATGTTTAATCCGTATGTAGCATAACGAAATTAGATTGAGCGGATCAAACGCAGGTGTTTTTAGGGCCCACTACACCAACCTGGGTTAATTTGATTAATATGAATATTTGAAAATAGCCAAATTACTGGGTGACAAGTGTGGACAATAAGGTAAATTAATATCTGCTATCGAGACAAAAATAATATAAGAAAAAAATTTATGAATATAAAAATTATATTACTAATACTTACATGAGAAACATATTTATAAGGCTGTACACAATGAATTAAGGAAATAATTTATAATAATTACACAATATTTTAATAATGTAGAGAATCATAAATATTATTGTGATATGATCAGATTATTATAGATATGAAAGATTATTATAATTAGAGGAAATTACTGTGATATAACCCTAAAACGTAATAATATCTTTGACAAGGTGTATAATATGTTATTATGGGAAAATATTCTTGTTAGTAGCAGCAACAAACCACTGGAGTGGTGGGAGCTCTGCGTCATGCGAGTATGTCAGACTGGTTGGAGTTAAGAGTTAAGACTAACGTGCAGCGTAGGATAAAATCTTCAGTGTCTCCTTGTACTTTTAGGATGCCCCTTATTTTTGGAATTAAAAATAAAAATATTACCGAAAGATGAAAATAAGTAAATATATAAATTAACAAACATATAATTGTGACTGTTAGTCACAATTTTATATCTCTTCATAAATAACAATTAATAGTTACAATTAAATAAATTAATTTGTATTTAATTATCTTTTTTTTTTTTCGTGTCTTTTTAATGAATTTTTCTTTTAAAAAAATAAATTAGGAACGTCTTCTACTGGAATCTAACGTGTGGCTCTCATTCTATCTAGCGCAACCATTAAAATTGATTCCGTGCAGTCATAGTTTTTCAACCAAGCCACTTTATTTCTCTCAAGTGATAGGTTCCATGCAATTTTTTTTCTTCGTTTTTTCCCTCCTCATTAGCAATCTGAAAAGGAAAAGCAAGAGAGATAAAAGTAGGAAAGAAGCTTGGATCATTTCGTCTGGTTGCAGGAAAGGATCATTTCAAGCAGAATCCTTGTTCATTTCCTTTTCTTTTTCTTTTTTTTTTTTTCACCATCTAATCATTGTTCATTCAAAGATTCAAAGACTGGTATTTAATATGACAGGAAATAGAAAGTGGTTCCCAGAGAGAGAGACCGAGACTACAAGAAAGCCTTAAAAATATATATATATATATATATATATATATATATAAGAATGGTGAATGTTTATGCATTTGGCATGTGACAAAAAGTGACTAATATGATAATTTGTTTGAATTTATTTAAAAAAATTGATTTAAGAATTTGATTTTTTAACAAGAATTTAAAAGTGAATTAATCCGAAAATGACTCAAAAATTTTGAGTTGGATGCAGGTTGAATTCAGGTCACCCGTTGGGTTAAGAAAAACACAAAATAATAAAATTTTTTTTGACTTTTACCTTTCATTTATCTTTTTTAAATACTAATTAGTACTATTTTTGTAAAATATAAATATATATGACACAAAAATTAAATTTAAATATTTAGTTCATTATAGAAATGAATTTTAAATTTAATTGAAATGTTTTATTTTAGTGAAAAATGACTTAAAAATTAATGGTTCAGTGCGAATTCGACCCGAATTCGATCTGAATTCAACCCGAATCTGAAACGACCCAACCCAAACCCAAACTGAATGTAACGTGACCTGAAAGTAATCCAACTAAAAGTGACTCGAACCTGAGACGACTCAACTCGAACCCAACCTAACCCGACTTTTTGACACCACTAGGCGCATGTATCTCAAAACATTATTGGTGAGTACCATAAACATGGCAAAGCTCCAATAACATATTGTCAAACCTACTCTACGTTCCTTGCAACTCTTGACAATGTTTTTCTAGAACTGTTTAGTTGGTTGCAGCTCATGCCTTGTTTTCTGATATTAAATTGCTTAACTATGCCCAAAAATTTGTGTTAGTCCAAAAACCCCAAAACAGCAAAGCAAAATCAGTGTTCAGTAATAATTAGCATTCAACTCTTGATGTGCTCCATCCTGAACTTGAATCCCACTGATTACAATTGAAGTCACTTGTAAATGGATGGCACATAAGTCCTATCATAAATTCTTGATAGCCTGTAAATACTTTTTACTTTTATGACAGAAACACCTCTCTTATCCTAAATTTTTAGAATGCATTACCCCCTACAAGTATTTACAAGGCATTGCAGTCCAGAGCTATATATGTCGGCCCAGTTGTAATTACGTCAGGCCATACAGGTCGGCCTGGGCCTCAGGCGGCAAGCCACCCCCTTTGAGATGTTCGTCAGTGCAAAATTGGAAAGCCTGAACATGAGGCTATGAGGCCCGCAAATATCGAATAGACCCTTAGACACTGCATCTATACCCAAACACTTGAGCCATGCTCAAACACTTACAGCCATGAAATTATGAGTCTTCTTCTATTTATATTTTGCTTTATTCCTCCATTTCCTTTTTTGCCTCCATTTCTTTCTAGCGCCAGAAATTTGTCTCAATTTCAAATTGACTGCTTCAACACGATTGGATCCAACTACAAGAACGCGATCTTTGCAGCCGCAGCAGAAACGAGATCAATTTTTTTCTCATGGTTATATGCACATTATTTTCCCTTAATTATTTACATATTCTACTCACCAATATCCACATCACATGTTTTTTCTTGCTTTTTCTAAAGAGTGAATCTCACACAAGACTCACGACTTCTCTCTTTTACACCACGTACCCACCTGCCTACCTCCCACGCCTCTTCAAATTTTTCCAACGCGACAACCCTATAACGACGAATACAGGACGCACAGTCTCTATTAAGATATCCCGTAAAACTTCCATCATTGTTGTAAAAGAATCACGCCACAAGAGAGGAAATAAATAAAAGAAATTGTAAAATACGCTCTAGAGAATAAGAGGCAACAAGAAGTGTGGGTTAATTCTAAGCAACGATTACTAAGTTCTTGAAATGGTCCAAAGCATTAACAACCAAAAGCAACGTCGAGCTAGTGCACCGCTGACTAGCAAACTCCTGTCAGATGATCATTCTCGGTTCCGAGGAATCATAAGGGTGAAACATAATTGCAAGCTGTCATACAAACACATGTCAGATCATGGAGAATTTACAGCATACTTGAACTCACAAGTCGACATAAATTTCAAAGATTTCTAGAACTTACAGAAAGAAGGTATGTTTCAGAGTTCATGCTGCCATTAATGTTGGGATGAAGCATAAGCATGAAAAACTTCACATGTAGAGGACCATTCAAGAGAGCATGGCATTGGAATCATCTTCATCGCCATCTCCAACTGGTGCTTCGTTAAACATGTATTGATTTTGATACTCTATTAGGTATTGCGTAGATCTCTTTACATCGAGAAACAGATTGTAAGCTCGGCTAATGTCTTCAGTTTCCACAAGCTTTCCTTTCCGCTTCTGGCAAGCCAATGCAGCAGCAGTAATGAGATGGATGGCATATCTCAAGGATGTTTCTGCCCCAATATGTGTCAACAGAGCCTTTGCCTCCTCAGCCATCTCCACGTCTTCTTCTTGGCATCTGATGTCCAGAATCTTGCAAATTTCATCCTTTGTGTACGGTTGAGTAGTGATAATAAGTAGGCGATCAAGGAGATCTATTGGAATCCCATGTGGAGATTTGTAGTTTGTGCCTCTGATTGTGGTAATCCCTCGGTTTGTGGCAACAACTAAAATTGGTGCCATCTCATTTTCAAGAGCACGATTGAGAAAAGAGAAGCACTCAATATCAAGCATGTGCACCTCATCAATGAAGAGGACACCTGGCACAATCTCTGCTTTTCCTTCTTCCCTCCATTCAGCCACCTTCGTGTCAATTTGTTCCCTCACCTCTGCACGGATCTCACCAGTATCCCCAGTGAAAAGAGCCAGAAATCCCTGTGTTCTGTGGGAGATGGTTCAGTTAGTCAGAAAAATAGAGACACAAATCTGCAAACAGCCATGAGTCTGGTTATGTCTTTGCGGCCTACTTGATCATTATAAATTTCTGATTGACAGGAAAGGATCCTGAGGGCAAATGTGTGACTTTGTTACACTGTTCTTAAGCTTTGTTATACTGTTCTTCAGCTTCGTCCGTTAAAATGAAGATTTTAGTTGCAATACAAACAGGGGTCCAAAATAACTGTTCAACCAGTGTAACAGTTACCCAATTATGGCGGTTTTTAAGCTCATTAACAATTATAGTGGTAACATCTGATAAAAAAAATTAGGATGTAAAAAAACTATCACGAAATTTGACCAGTGTGTTACTTTCCCAAACATTCTAAAAATCTTGGCTCGTTAAAACCATCTGTTTGTTGAACTCTTAAGCAAAGAACCACACCAACTTCTTGTATCTGTGAAATATTTTTGTTTAGCAACCATATTCACCAAATGGTCTTCTTTATTGTAAATAGCGTTTCGACAGAGATTAAAGAAAAAAAACTAAAATTGTTTTCCTAGTGGAGTGGACTGTTGATGAATTGTTTTTGCTGGGAAAAGCAATCAATAGAAAGGAAATCATCCTTGGGACAAGATAGGTGGACAAGGGGGAAAATTCAAGCCAGAGACCAAGGTCTGCTCAGCAGGAAAGGTCAAGCCAATATGCAATAACGATTAATCAAACTTACAATAGCAAACAAGTAACAGAAATGCTCTTAAATTATTTTCGTTCCTTCCCAGAAGAGACTAACCGGTAGAATACATGGTGTTGGAAACCAAAAATGATAAGACAAGTTCTTGTGCATAAACCAGGCCAATGTCAGCCCCAAGGCCCTTTCGATTGATTATTATTTCTGACAAAAACGATTGATTGGCAACTCTACTATTTATCTCGGTTAAAACAGATGCTCGTTAATCTTTTACCACATCAAAACTGAAAATGATGTAATGAATAATGATTTTATATAACTAGCAAGCGGTCAAACAACTCCCTACAAGGACATTGACTTGCAGAGGTTATCAATTCACCCTCATCAACAGACATACATAACTAGGGAAACATATCCATTACTCGGCACCAAATTACTAAGAAAACTTCAACAGCATAAAATCTAGCTATCAAGATTTAATAGCAACACAGAAAATTAAAAGCAAAGGAGCAAGCTCCAAGCTTTACCTGCTATTGATAACATCAATCTCATGTAGCGTGACACAATGCACAACTTCCTTCCTCTTCTGCAGCTCCCCGTCCGGGCACTGTACAAACTTCACCTGCGGCCCCATGGCATCGTAATCCCTGGACCGTGAAAATGATCGCCCGAGCTTAGTAATTTTTCCTGACGCTTTATCAATAGCAACGACATCCCCGCTCTGCACTTTTTCCTTCCCCAATGCCTCTATCATCTTCGCCCCCAAATCGTACACCGTCTCCATCTCCGTCGTCTTCAGCGTCAACTTCCCAGTCTTGGACGCCGCTCCAGTCACCGCCGGCCGGTCTATTTGGACTTCCACCACTTCCCCTTCGATTATCTCCGTCTCTTCCTTGATTCTCACCCCGATTGCTTTGCGAAAGGCTTGGGTTAACGCCTCAGTTTTGGACATCTCCAGGGAGAAGATTTCGCTGCCGGAGATCATCGCGAACGGGGTTTCGAGGCCGAGGGATTTTGCCATCCCCATTGCGATGGCGGTTTTTCCTGTGCCGGGCTGGCCGGCTAGGAGGACAGCTCGGCCGGCAATTTTGCCTTCCTTTATCATTTGGAGGATGACGCCGGCGGCCTTGCGGGCTCCGGTCTGGCCCGACCATGCCCTCGGAGACGGCGCGGGGCTCGAGGCCGGAGTCGAGGCCAAGGCCGCGGATGTGGGAGTGCGCGCCTATTCGCTCGACTCGCGTTAGGTCTCGGCTTTCGGAGAGCTTGAGCTCAGCCATGGCAGTGGTGGTTTTGGATCTGTGTGCCGGATCGAGTTAAAGAAATAGATGCTCAGGGTTTAGGGTTTTCCAGTTTTTCGGTGCGATAATGATTTGAAGCCGGTTTTTCATATTCGGAATTTAGAATCCATTTTTGTTGATCCCATGTTATGCAGAAAAAAATAAATAAATACATTTTAGGATGAATTTTGTATGATGTGATATTTATTAAAATATTGAACATATTGTGATAAATTCATAAATCCATTTAATATATCATAATTTCAATGGTTGTATATACGTCCATCTAATATACAATAAAAAGTGTTTATATGATTTTTTCTGTTTATAAAATTTATTACTAAGAAAAACAATTATATGTATGTCATATTCTCAAGTTCGAGATATACATACGTTCATCTATTAAAAGAAGTGTAGTTTGATGGCTAAAATTCTCACCAAAAGGTTGTGTGTTTAGTCCAACACAATTGTAAATGGCCGCATAGTCGCACATAATTGTGAATCTTCTTTAACGTGGGATGTCTTCCTTTTTCCATTTTATTAAAAAGTAATATATAATTTGTACCATTTAATTATTTTCTCCTCTTTTTTATATTAGTAATTTAAATGTAGGGGATAAAGTTCATTCTCGTTATTGGATAAGACAGTTTTAAACGAGAGTTATTCTGATATTTTTTTGTAGATCTGACCGATATATTCGTAATAAAATTTTCTTATTATTTAACAAAAGAAAAATTCATTCTCATTGTTTCGTAGCCTAGATTAAAAAATTAATAAATTAATAAAAGTGTTTGTTACTTTTATTTATATTTTTTTATGAGTATAATAAGTTATAATCTTGCGTCATACAATTTTATTTGATTATTTTTTTTTTATGAACTTCACTTAATTTTTCATTCATATTTAAAATTAAATTAACTTTTTTAATGTGTAATAGAAATGATAGTTCATCATTAAAAAGATAAATGATAGAAAGGCAATAATATTTGAAAATCTATTTCTTCAAATAAAAGTACGTATGTTTTACCACTCTAATTAAGGATATTTAAAATTGAATTAATTTAATTTACAAATTAGTACGTTGAATTATAAATTTTAATTAATAAAAAGTACTTTCCTAAAGAGAGAGCCTCTACTGCTGATGCATAAAGCATGCTGAAAGTTCAAGGATGGTGGTGATCTTTTCCACTGCTCTGCACACCAAAATGGCCTCAAAAAATGTGATCTTTATCACAGGTCTCCAAATTGATGGACGTAAGTCGTCAACGCATCACATTCAGATTCTCCACACTGGCCTGATAACATCTTTCCGCTTTGCTTACACACAACAATCACCAAGTTGGCATTCCTTTCTGTTTGCAAAAACAATTTACCTTATGGCATTTGACAATATAAAAATGTTCATTGACAAGATCCTTTCACCAAGTTGCTTGATTTCACACCCCTCATGAACAAAAAAAAAAAAAACTTGAATAATCTATTTTTTAAAAAAACAAATTTATCTTTACTGTAAGATTGACATTGAGTTTCATACTAATGCCATACGTAATTCTGCCTTGATTTAAAATGTAGCTGACTTCAAAGGCGGGACGAAGCGGGAAGACCTGGTTCACCAGGCCGAGCACCATAAACATTTCCTGAAACATCAGCTTTGACTTGAACTGGTTTGCTATCCTGATTATTCTTGGGAATATTCTTGCCAGGGAGCTCGAAATTCTGTGCCAATGCCCTCAGCTGGAATTTCTGAATTTTCCCTGTTGATGTCTTGGGTAACTCTGGCAAGAATTCCACCTTCTTTGGAACCATGAAATGTGGAAGATTTTTCCGGCAGTAGGCGATGATTTCAGCTTCACTGACATCATCCGTTATCCCCTCTGAATTCTTCCTGATGGCCACAAAAGCACAAGGAGTCTCACCCCAGCGAGGATGTGGCATTGCCACCACAGTTGCCTCCAGGACTCTTGGGTGTTTGTAAAGCACGGACTCCAATTCCACGCTATTGATATTTTCTCCGCCTGATATGATCACATCTTTTGATCTATCCTTAATTTGCAAGTATCCATCCGGGTGTATGACGCCCACATCCCCTGTTGCAAACCATCCGTTATTGAATGCCTTGGAAGTTTCCTGCGGATCGTTTAAGTACCCTTTCATTAAGGAACTTCCTCTCAGCACAATTTCTCCCATCGTCTTGCCATCGCGGGGCACGCTAGCCATTGTTCCTAGATCCTTAACATCTACATCAGCAAGAGTTAGGATGCTAATGCCTTGCCTTGCTTTGATTTTGGCCTGCTCAGCAAGGGGAAGTCGGTTCCATTTAGCTTGCCATTCGCACACAAGTGCTGGCCCAGTGGCCTCCGTAAGGCCATAGGCATGAGTAACATGGAATCCAAGCAGCTCCATCTTTTCCAGAAGTGATGCAGGTGGCGGTGCGCCACCTGTGAGTACCTGCACAACAGAAGTGATTCGTCGGCGTTCATGAGGTTTGGCCTCAAGCAGGATGTTGAAAATTATTGGTGCACAACACATATGTGTCACCTTGTGCACAGCGATATTCCGGTACATTACAGAGGCGGTGGTGCCCCGCATACAAACATTGGTTCCGCCTCGTGCAGCAACACCCCAGGTGAAGGTCCAGCCATTGCAATGGAACATTGGGAGTGACCACAGATAAACAGGCTCGAATCCCATTTCCCAGCCAAGAAGCAGGCTAAGCGTGCTAAGATAGGCACCTCTGTGGCTGTACACAGCTCCCTTTGGAGCGGAAGTCGTTCCGGATGTGTAATTCAAGGTTATAGCATCCCATTCATCTTGAATTTCCTCCGGGACAAATCCTGGATTGCCTTTTTGTGCAAGCTCTTCATACTCCAATTCGCCGAGCCGGATCCCCGCGGGTGAATCAATGTCATCGATGGAAATAACCAACGGGAGTCCAGTAGATTTTGATCCAGGACATGCGCTTGAGTCCTCACCCGCCAGTAACTGAAGGGCCTCCCGTGCCAGGGGCATGTACTGGCAGTCCACCAAGAAAACCTTCGCTTCAGAATGGCGGAGAATGGTGGCTACGTTCGTAGCATCCAACCTGATATTAATGGCATTGAGGATTGCCCCTGCCATGGGCACAGCAAAGTGCATCTCATACAAGGCAGGGATGTTTGGAGCCAGCACAGACACCTGCGCATAAATCAAGCAAATTAATTAAAAAAGCATACAAAATTCTAAGATACCTACAGAAAATTTTAGAAGCAAAACTGCAAAAAACAAAATAAAACAAAAACTATAACTCAAAAATAGATGACTCATATTGTATATTTTGATGGTATGTAAATTAACTGATTTTGAAATAAGAACACCCTTCCTACCCTTAAACTTTATTTGTGAAAAAAAAAAAAAGTTAGAGATTTGAAAAGAATTGTAATGAAACGTACAACATCGTTTTTGACAATGTTAAGGGAACGGAGAGAATGAGCAAAGCGACAGCAACGTTCATATGTTTGCTTCCAGGTGAATTGAATGCCTTCATAAATGACAGAGGTACGGTTGCCATAAACCGATGCGGCCCTCTTCAGGAAAGTTATTGGGGTGAGAGGAACATAATTTGCGTCACATTTTGGCAGCTTATCCATAGTAATTAGTAAACGATGCTTTTGCAAATTGCAATTGAAAGAGGGAAAAGGTGATTTGTATGGATGACAAACTGAAGTTTGATGGTGCTTAAATAATAGGACAGTTACTGTATTAATGTTACAGGTTGCACATTATTTTTGAACCTGAGCCGACGCTCATAAGCTTAAATGTTTCGAACTGTCTAAGGTGATGATTCAGTAATAAATTGATATACTTCTTCACTGTAAATCTCAAATTTGAATCTCCACATTTGCATTCTTCCCTTACTGACCCATACTGAAAACCTCTTTAGATATAGACAGTGATACGCAGTATTGAACATAAGTTTGCTCGTTGAAATTCCAGTAGTAGAATCACGCTCAATCTCATTATTACTCGTACGGTGAGTCGGCCCCTTTAGAATTATTGAACGAGACTCAAACTAATGAGAATTACTCCAGTCCTAACTCAAGAATTTAATGGCTGACAAATCTGGTAAAATTTTTTTTCTTGTTCATTAAAAAAAAAAAAGTTTCAAATATTGTCTAACATTATTGTCTTCGCCCGTACGGGAATTTTTTTTTTAATTGTTGGTTGTTGCCAAATTGTGGCCAACCCTTTTTTCAAACTTTCTTTTTTTGTTTTATTAACAAAAATTTGTACACATGGAAACCCATTTAGTCAAGTCACTCGGACCAAAAACAAAAATCTGGATGTGTTGTTTGATTTATGGTCAGAAATTCTTAAGCTTCTAACTAAAGATGTAACATCTTCCATTAATCTCTCATTTATATGTTGAATAGAAAAAAAAAATGTAGTTACGAGATCGGTTATTTGGGTCAGACTCAGAGCAACTCTCGTTTAAATTACTCGTTTAATAATCTTTATAGAAGTCAAACTCACCACACAAACAATAGTAGAGTCAATGAGCCTCTGTTATTATTGTCCCAACCGATGAATCTAATTCTAAATATAGACCATAATCTTTTGCTAATTAAAAGGTAATCTAGCCATTATTAAGGAAATGTGCATACACTAAGAGTCGAACGTGGGACGTCGAATATAGAGACATATCAATTTATTATTGAACCACCGACTCGCGTGATTAATCTCAATTTATATTTAAGAAATTGTACCGAAATGTATCACAGAATCATTGACATAATGATCATAGTTTATATTTAAGAAATTTTCGCCTTTTTCTTAAAAAAAATTCCTTTTTTTTGTTGCTCAGGTTTGTTTTACAATTAATGTACGTAGATAAAAAAAACACCGGTGGTTGTTGCCTAATAATTAGAAGATTTGTTTGTACTATATAAGCCACAAGTTTGAATTTTTATTAGATGTTCAATGAAATTAAACGACGTTTAGTCCTATATAGTTTTAAGAGTCACTGATAGCTTATATTAAGTACCATAAAATTTATTCTTAGAGATATTATGGATAATTTATTTCTTTGAAAGCATGAAATTTGCTTCTCTAAGTATAACCAACACAATATTTTCTAATAGTATTGGAAAGTATTACTCATATGTAAGGATCCTATAAATATATGTGCCGACTTTGTTCTTGATTTATGATGTGCACTTTTCACTCAAAAAAAAAAAAAAAAGATTTATGATGTGCACTTTATTTATAAAAGAAATTGTTGGTCTTTAAGCCAGGAAATAGCACAACAGGTAGTGTTGAACACGTACAACAAAGAAACTGGTGCGTCGTTATCAACAGAGAGAAACCAAATTGCAGAATCGAAAAAGAAAACCAGATTAATCGCGTGGATTGCAGACTCATATAGAAGATCCTAATTGCAAAATTTGAAAAAGAAAAAAAAATTAAACAACTTAGTCAGAATGGGTCATGTTGTGCCACATGGGAAGAATTTTAACGATAGATTCACATTTAATTTTTTTCAATGTTTGCTATTTTAATTTATTTTAATTAATATAATTTATTTATAATTTTACAGTATATAAATTTATTTTATTTTTTTATTTAAATAGACTACATTTATTATATTGTATTATATCATAAGTGATTTATATTAAAAAAAAGAGTCAAATTAAAATTCTTTTTTTAACTCAACAGTTTCAAAATTGAAATTTAAGAAAATCACATTGACCAAATCAAACAGTTACTTAGTCTTACAAACAATTAAAGTGTATTCCATAGTTCAATTCTATTACAATAGCTTTTTGCTTATTTCTTCGATTATGTCAATTGCTTTCATGTATTGGAAATTCTATTATAAGTTTTTTTTTTTTCCTTTTATATGGTTGATTACAGCTATTATTTGTGCTTATATATAAGGAAAATGTTTTGCGAATTTTTTTTAAGTTAAAATTTAAGTGAAATTAAAATAATATAAATTATTTAATAATTATATTTAAAAATAAATTAATTAATAAATATCGTTAAATAAACTATATAACTCTTTTAATATTATTTAAAATATAATTATATAATAGAACTAACCGACACGTGTGCTCTGTGGGTTTTGAAGAAAGACTATTAAATAATTCTTGTTAGCTCACCTCATCGTCGATAAAGCTTTATAGAGAAAAGAAGCATCATCGTTATTATTTATTTTTTTCTTATTTTTTTCTCACTCTTTACACCATTTTAAATAATTTTATTTTCTTTCTATTTTTTTCTCACAAATTATTATTTATTTTTTTTACCATATTTTTTTTTCTCTCATATTTTTCTACCACTCTAAATAATTTTATTTTCTCTTCACTTTTTCTCTCATAAATTATTATTTACTTTTTCTTTCACCTATTTTTTTTAACTTTTTTTATTATTTAAAATAATTTTATTTTCTCCCTAACTTTCTTATTTTTCTCCTTATTTTTCATTTTTTCTCGCACTCCAAGCACAGTAAGACCTTAATCTTCTTGTAAGACGACCCAAACACCAAGTCCAAGAGCGGGTGTTGCAAAGCGTGATAGGTGACTGGTGACAAAAAAGACCGGTCTGGCTAGGATAAGTTTATTTTGTCTCTTATAATTGTTTCACCCCGCCAAGTATTTTTCATTAGGATTCTAGTACACAATTATCTTTTATAATATTAAATTAATCACAAAATTTATTTATGTGTATTTAATAATTTATTTATTTTTTAAAATTTTAAATATTTAATGATATATATCACTTTTATTTTATTTTGCTCTTACTCAAATAATCTCATCATCAAGTATTTCTTTCTTTATTATACAAAGGAATTGATCAGCTCTACTCGACCGGTCCAATTAGTCACTGTGATGAAAAAAATAATAATATGATTTGTAAGCGCAGCTCAAATGGAAGTGTTTTAGTCAAATCTTCCCGCAATACCTTTGTCCAGTTAATAACTCCTCTTTTTTATTTTCTCAACCAAAAAAAAATCACAAATGTTCTATTACGCCAAAAACTGGAACCTTTGTTTATAAATAAAAAGTTTGTACTTTTTTGGTTGAATGACAATATTAAATCGGATCAATATTGAGTTTGTACTTTTTAAAAAACAAGTTAGTTCTGGTTGATGATATGCAAAGAGTCGATCAGATTTAATATTTATCCCGGTTGTACTTTTTTTTTCTTTTGTTTACAAATAACTCTATTAGACATATAAAGAGAGGAGAAAATGAAGTTCGAAGGAGTTGAACTCCTTACCACGTAGTTGAAGGGCACTCTCCTCATCCATCAGAACAAATGCTCAACCTCTATCCCGATTGTACTTTTGTGAAGCTGAAAGGCATGCACGGCTTACCATTTTCTTTTTTGGGAGATGAATCTTATGGATTCAACGGAACAAGATTATCCTTTTAACTCAATCTTTTAGCTCACAGCTAAGCCGTCCTCAGATAAGGACTCCTCCGCGTGCATGTTTTCTTAAAATAGAACGTTTTGGTGGTGTTCTAAGAAACTCTAAGGGGGAAATTTCTATATGTTTTTTCATGCTCTATGTATGACGTTGAATCAAATCATATTTATAGGTTATACTTAATTTGCGAGGATGAAATGGACTGTACAATAGCACTTTCGCATAGAATAAGTCAAGGTCGTCCCCTCCAGGTGCTAAAAAATGGCCCGAATGGCCAAATTCATGCTTTAGTTGATTTGCTCTTGCTCGTGCCCAGGTGGAATTGAAGGAAGAATATTTCAGCTTATGTTCTGTGGTCTCATGGCGGAGTTGGATGAGAAAATCCAAATTTTTTGTAGGTAAAAACACAGCATTAAAGAGTCACAATAATAAGAAACGAAGTCCAAGAATGTTGGCCATCTTAAAACAATCGAGTTATCAGTATCTAATGACAATCTAAAAAATTTTACCTTTCATATTGGAGTTTGACTCTAATATCGCATTCATTTGTCGCAAAAAAAAAAAAAAAAGCGGCAATAGCCATCAAAGCTCAAAGCTGCTAATTATATTTGTATCGGTTGTATTTGACGCTTTGCACGTATTAGAGAGGATTCTAATCTTGTGGTGATAGCTTAGCAAGGGAGGTACTACTAGACAATTTGATTTCATTGGCTTTAGTATGTTATTTGCTTAGCATAGTTTTTGTACTGTAACATGCATTTAATTAAGAAAATTTGACTTTTCTGATTTCTCATAACAAAAAGATGAGAGCGATGGAAGATACTTTCAAACAAGAAACCAAAAATCAATATTGTGTTATTATTTTTTGTCTTAAGGAAACGTTAAAAGCCGAAACTCATATTATAATTAAAAAATAATAAATTTGAAAGAGATAAAGAATGAATTTTAATTTCTTTCTTATTATAGTATTAATGAATCAATTATTCTAACAGTCAGTTTAAAAA
The DNA here is from genome assembly GCA_037832335.1 of Carallia pectinifolia. Taxonomy (NCBI): domain Eukaryota; kingdom Viridiplantae; phylum Streptophyta; class Magnoliopsida; order Malpighiales; family Rhizophoraceae; genus Carallia; species Carallia pectinifolia. The sequence continues at coordinate 25,909,253 of CM075449.1, forward strand.
AATCAATTTTATTCTATCATTATAATCGATGAACTCTATTTGTATTCCTAAAAAAGGGTCCACTGATGCCTTCTCAATCACTTCCGTCAAGATAGGTTAAAACTATAATTTTTAATCCCTGGCGGAAGCAAGGTCAAATAATCTGTCCCTTTTAAGTAAACGAAATGTTGCAATTGAAAAAAATTTATTCAAGTCAGCTTGGATTCTGTCCAAAAAAAAAAAAAAAAAGTCAGCTTGGAGGTGCTCTTTTTGAATGAAGACTATCGGCAACGGACATGCGGATGTTATAGTGCACGAATTATTAAATTCTAAAATATGTATTTAATTAAAACAAATTAAGTCGATAGGTATTTATTAAATAAATAGTATATCTCTCATGTACCCGCTGTCATGTGTAAGAGTCTATTTTCTTTTTAATTTTTCTGGACTATTTTGGCTTTGTTGAGTAATTAAAATTTTTTAATTTGTTAAAGGAAAAAGTGTGGTAATTTCACTTAGATAATTTTAAATTAATTATAAATTAATATGAATCGTTAAATAATTAAATTAAAAGAATTATTAAATACTATTAATAAGACTGAATAGCTATTTTAAAACTATTTACATGAAAGCACTTAATGTTATTCTTTGCTAAATCGGAAGGAAAGAATAACAACATATGGCAGAGCTAAAAACTTGTTTTCCACCAAAAATAAAATAAAATAAAAATGTGTTTTGTTCCTGATACATTAATCAAATTTTTAATGCTTTTCTTTGATTAGATTATAGATATCTATTGTTACCATCGTATCAAAATTCAAAAAAGAGGGCTGAAGATTTTTAATGACGTCTTCAATGTCAACAAAAGTTTGCACCTGATGATTTGAGACAATTAATTAAGTATGGTTAAATTAAGAACTCGACATTTTTTTCAGGGAGATTGAGGCCTTGAGGGCATGTTCGAGTTGTTTCAAATTTGTAATCAACCAAAATTGAAACTTGGCAAGAATCCAAAATAAATGACACAGTGCCCATTAACTTTGTCTGTGCATTTGACTTGATTGCTAATCAAAATGTGAATGACTGAATTCTCATTAATTTTTTGGACAAAAAAATTTCTCTTTTTTTTTTCTAAAAATAAAAAAATAGGAGTAGTGCCCCACAATCCTATCAGGGAGTATTGTTCTTATTCCCAAAATAACTTCTAAACTGTTTGGATGGTTACAGTATAATCCAGTATTATAAAGGAGAGGAGTATATTTAGTCCCATCAATTACTCTAATAGTTTTCAAATACAAAATTTTTAGTTCGATAACATTCGACACTTATAATTAGATTACAACGATTGGTGGTTCATCAATTTATAACTGTATGCCCTATATTTATCTACCTACTCAATTATAGCATGCGTAATTAGAGATAAGTCTATTCACATTTTCCTAAATTTTTAAACCACCAACCAGATTTCAGATAGTAGTAACCGAGTTTTTTTTTTTTCTATTAAGTGTTTCATTAAATAATAAGTGACACAATAATGATAATTTTTTTTTTTTATAAATCTCACACATTTCTTTTCTAAAATAGTGATAAAATTTTTTTTTTTTTTTTGCATTTTAAAAAATATGATAAGCTGTGATTAGAATGGAATAAGTGGGTTAAAAAATTAAAATTCAACAATTAAAATACATACTTTCATCTACTCTAATTAAAATAAATTTTTATCACTCCAATTAAAAGAAATTCTTATTAGTGATGAAGTGACGTATATTTCTTGCTTCCAGGTTCCATTGAAGCCCGAGATTTTTTATTTTTTATTTTTCATTTTTTGGGTCGCTATGGAGGCACAAAAGCCCAACTTTTTACGCTGATGCACTCTGGGCCCTGCTTACTCCACATACATATTACTGTAAGAGAGTCGACAAAGCAGGGGGCGGAGATGAAAGTGACGAAAACCCGGAGGCAAAGAAAAAAGCCCGATTAGCCAGCCAGTGAGACGCTCTATTCCCCTCCCTTAGAACATGGACAATCTTGACAGACCAACACCTTTCCGGCAAGTCCTAGAAATTTCGAGTCAGGTTCTTGTATGGGAGCGTAGCTGAAACTTCATGAAAGATTCATTGCCTATAAGATATGTAATAAGATAATTCTTTTTATTTTTATAAAATTCATACACCCTTCTTCAAATTAAAACTTTGAGACCTTCAAAATAAGATTTTTGAATCTTAACAATGGATGTCTCCTAAAGTACTGGAACTTCATTCCTCATACAATCAGTGACCGGTTGCGAGACAGACTCAGATAACCCTTCCCATATCTGCACTGCCAGGCCAGCTCAAGCCCACTAAAAATCCCAAAGAGCTCAGCTGCCATAACCGAACGAGTCCCAATACATCCAAGATTTTTTTATTCAATCATTGGTCATGTTTGAATGATATCAAATAAGGAATGGGCTACCAGGCGAACGGCGCCATACCCTCGAAGAAAGCCTCGCCCATTTGAACTTAGTAAACTTTAGAAACCCAAGAATTCATTCCCAAAATGAATCTAAATATTTCAGCACTCTCCTCACGTTAGCACTGGACCCACGATACGCATCTAAGCCTACAAAAGAGGCAGAGCATAATGTTGCCAAGCACGATCCCAACACTATTACTTTCACCCGTTTTTGCCTTCTTTGTATTGGTACTATTATCTTCTTGCATTTGATTCAGTTAGCAAGCAGTTTGAACCTGAACAGATTTACCTATCAATGTGCAAGAGTTCAAAATTTAGAGAAGACACTTGCTGAGAAGGGTTCAGTTAACTTCAAAGTGGGTATCATTTAGCTTTATTATCTTTGTTGCATAGGTCACTTACTTTCTGGACCTTCAATGAACCGAAAAAACTGAATTAATATGATTGGCCAGAATTTTCCTTTTTTCAATTTGTTTGTAATATATATATATATGTATGTATGTATGTATGTATGTGGTACTTAATCGTGTAGTACCCTTCAGTCAACTATTGATTCTGTTATTTTTTACACAAAAAATTGGAGGCTGCGAAGAGAGAGAGAAAAAAGGATATTGTAATATATTAAACGAATTTTTTTAATATTTTTTATGCATTTTCATTAAAAATTGAGACAAGGAAAAATGCTTGAATATTATAAATTTAAATCTCTCATTTTTAAATATTTCAGCTAAAAAACAAATTTGTATAATCTTGCTTAGCGAAAAAAGTAATACTTCTTTTTTTGTCACAAAAATAAAAAGACTGAGATGACACTTGATAATCCTATCAAGAAAGATTGCATTATACTACTACAAGGTAGATTTGGTCTATTGACACTAAACCATCCAAGAAGCAAATTATGGCAGTCTAACAAGTATCACAAGGATCGTTCAAGACCTTGTGAAGATAGTCATACATTTATCTTCACCAATCACCTTAGTAGTAGTATTCAAACTCAGAACCATAAGTTCACTACATTTGATACTAACTAATAGACCACAACAGTGGCAAAAGTAATACTTTTGATAGGTTGTAATTCAAACCCATTTCACTTCAACATTCATATCTTTACCCGATGGAAGTACATTTTTATTCTCTACTTTGCAATTCAAGATGCAACATGTATCGCAATTTTAGGGTCCGTTTAGTTACGATATTAAATTATTGAAATAGGGATGACACAATACTTAGCAAACCTTAAAAATTAAACACTTTCTTTTTGTTTAACCCAAAAGAAAATGTAGGAATGACACTTTACAGTCTTGTTAAGGAGGATAGCGTCGGTCGTTCCGTATAATGGACATGACCTATAAACTAAATTTATAGAAGAGCAAACTCTATGACCAATGCTTACTAAGCGTTACCATTCTTTCTATACACTAAATCTATAAAAGAGTAGACTCTATAGGCAATGCCCAATAAGAATCACCAGTCTCTCTCAAAATTATGGGGGATCAGATATATGTTTAATCCTACCAAACACTTTGGTGAGAATTCGATCTCATTACCTCATGATACAAATGAAATTTTATAAATCATTATACTACAATGAGTGGTACTACTTGCCAACCTAACTTAAAAAAAAAAAAAAAAAACCAACGCAATAGTACTCTCTTAACAACGAAAACAAACGCTCTCTTAATCTTATGATAATTATTTTCACAAAGCATATTAGAGGAAATAGACACACTATCTTATGGACTCATTTAGCCACATGGAAATTTTACATTACTTATAAAGTATTGTGTCCAAGAAAGATTTCCCTATCTTGAAATACATAAAGCTAAATATAATCCATATGCAAAACAGTTTAACACATTAGTTAAAAAGGCATACACACGAAGCATATGACTTCATATGGGCAGTTGGCACGATGATTAGCAAGTGACAACGATCAGAAATTGCGTTTATTACATATGCAATTCAAGTTCTTAATGGGCCCGCCTGTTAAAACATAATAGTATTTCTAGGAACAGCACAGCTTCTGCTTCTGACCTTCACATCTTCTCCAAAATCACAAGAATTTTCCTCGTCAATCCTTTCCATTCCAACGGTTGCAACACTGTAAATCCTAGGAAATTTGCTGCCTACCCCAGTAATTGAAGACCTCTGAGACTTTCGTGGAAGGCTGTTCAAGCATCTTTTGGATGCAGCCGTTTTAAACTGCTTATTATGATCAACATAATTGTTGTTATTCGATATTGTTGAGCTGACAGGCATGGATTGCCCCATTGGACAACCCATTACCGTGCGATAGCCAATCTGCTCGGAACATTGAGCCATGCCATTGACGTAGAAGTCCTTGACATTGATAAGGGTCCTAATTGTTGCTTCCATGTAACTGCTTACTTTGCTTTGTTTGACAGGCTTCTGGGTTGCCATCCTCCTGGTTCAGCAAATTCTGCAACCTTTTTAGCTTAATTTGTCAATTTAAGATGCCACCCACTGGATAAGGCATATAGCAAGAAACTGAACTTACAAGAATAGGGATGATCCTTGGAAGGGAAATTTATAGGTAAGGCACCAAAAGCTCAATGATTTGGGAGATAAAATAAATGATTTGGGTTGTTTATATAGGGGAGTTGGCTAGGCAAAGATGCGCCATCAACCTTGTATGCTTTATAGAAAAAGACAAGCATCAATTCACGCCATAAACGACATCAATTCAATTGGAGCCCAATGATCACATTTTCTTACCCAAAAAAATTAGATTCGATCTCGATGCAGTCAATGCAGCCAGCCCAGCACAAATGAAAAATTCATACAGATTGAGATTAATATGAAAAATCACAAATTTGAATCATATCAATATTAAATAGTGAAGCTAACCATTTGATCGCTTGACTCTCCCTTATGCACATAATCACAATGCTTGTACAACATTACTCTGTTTTCCTATCTCAGCACACAAAAAAAATTATATACATAAAGAAGCATATACTTACACCAAAACAAACAAGAAATATGACCACTATTGGAACATATGGTTCCTAAAATTTATCGTTTGTTTCCTCGTCAATCGTCATCAGATTTGTTCACTTTTGTGTGTCAAAAGAAAAAAAGAAAAAAGAAAAAAAAGTCTACTTTACAGTTATAGTGACTAAAAGCCAGGTGCTCTTGTTTGTCAGTGCCTATCTCAACGTAATGGCTTGTAATATGTGTGCCGACTTTGTTCTTGATTTCTCAGTACTGTATTTTATCATTAAAAAAATTGGCTTACTTCATCGTGTGCGAGAGAACCCAAATCGAATATAATACCAGATTGATTGCAAAATGTCGTCCAGTCAGAGGGGTCGGATTACTTCAAATTCAGATTTTATTGAGTCGGGTTAGTTTTAGATTAAAATTTTCTTCAAGTCGTTCTCAATTAGAATCGTTTGAATTTGATTAGGCTCGGGCCGACTTGTAGATTGACAAGTTCCAATTTAATTTTTTATTTTTATTAATTATATATATATATATATTAGAATATTCGTAAAGATTATTATTTATTATTTATGTATTAATTTACATCAAATGCATAAAAGTTTTTTAATTATTTTTTATATTAAAATTCTTATTCTATCTCTTAGATTCGGCTGCATGTTGACCTGGTAATTTTAAAAATTAATTATTTTCTCTTTTATTAATTTTTATCTTGTTGTATATTAGAATAGATGAAAATATGCTTATAAAATTATTTATTTTTTATTTTTTTATATATTTTTTAAAAATTTAAAATTATATTATGCACATTATACATACATACATACATGTATGTATGTATGTATGTATGTATTACTTATAACATGTATGTACATATATGTATATATGTACCATAATATTGACACAAATATAATAAAACTTTTAAAATATTATGAATAAAAAAATAAAATAAAATAATTATATAAAATAAATAATATAATATTAACATGAAACTAGAGCAAAAGCACCGACGCCTTCTGAATTACTGCCATAAAGAAAAGTTAAAACGTAACACAACAATTTTTTTACGCCCTAGTAGAAGGAAGATTAAATAATCTTGCTTTCAGGGCAAGGAAAGAATGAAATTGAATTTTTTTTCCCCATTTTGAGACCTATGAATGTTAAACTATATAATGAAATTATTTCTACTCACTCATTATTATGTATCTTATGCATCCTCTCAAAATTAAAATTCAAGATGTCTTCAAAATAAAAATTTAAATTCTTAACTGTTAGATATCTTTTAAAGACTTAGCAATTAAAATTTTATTTATTCAGCCTCATACAATATCAACTTGGAGGCTTCTTTTCTTTGTTCTCGACAATCTTTTTTTTTTTTTGTCATTCGCTAAATTTTGCGACTTGCAATTAAAAAGAAAGCAACATAACAAGGTGACTTGCCTCTCACTGTATAAATTGAACAAATAAATTTTTGTTCTTTGATTCAACAGAATTCTCTGCCGTGTGCCAAGAGGATTTTTGGATTTTTGCCACTTCTGTGTGGCTTTGTCTGCCCTTGTGGCTGTGTTTTGGCGGTTTTTCCGTCGGTGGTGGTCGTCGGTTTCGGTGACTGGTGTTGGGTTAGGATCAGCTTTTGCGGTTGCTCTGGTCATCTTTCAATTTCTCTACTTGAGCTTCCTAACGGGTGTTCTTTCTCCCCTGCCTCCCCTGTCGCCTTGACGGTTGGTGTGACGGTTAGGGAGGTGCTCCCCCTTTTGTTTGGGCCCTGTATAGTTTCAGCTAGCTGGGTCTTGCATGGTGGTGAGAAGGCTGCGGCAATCTGTTGGGTCTCAGGGGTTGGATCGCTGGTGGTTTTTGCAACCATGGCTCTAGTTCATCTGATCCCTTGCACGATTCTCTAGTTTGATGGTAGGGCCAGATGTTGTTTCCTACTTTGTGTAGCCGTGATGGCGATGTACCACTTGAGAGCGGTGGTGCTCACACCGGTACGTTCTGGTGCCGTTATGTTCCTAGCATTCGGGGCAGATTGTGGAGCTGCTGTGGACGTTTGGGTCCTGAGACCTGCAAGCCGCTGTTTGGCTAGGCTATGGGCCTTGGCCTTAGTCGGCCTAGTTGTTTCTTGCTATGTTGTCCGCCCCCTTGAGCCTTTGGGTCTGCTGTAGGCTTGTCTGAGTTTGGTTGTATGTACCTTAGATTGTATGTATGGTATGGGATTCTTTTGGGCCATAATTGTTTGCTTCAATGAAAGTTAATTTCCCTGTTGTTCCCAAAAAAAAAAAAAAGTTATTTGATTAGATTATGCATACCTATTGTACTATATGATCGAAACTCAAAAAAAAAAAAAAAAAAAGAAAGGGCTGAAGATTTTTTATCATGATATCAATGATAACAAGAGCAAGAACTTGATGATTTGTGACATTGAACTAGAAGTACGGTTAAATTGAGAACTCCTGACATTTTAGCATATGTTTGAGTTTCAAACTGATGACTGGTGAAACAAAAGTTTGCTTCATAAGTTGAAGGGGTCTAAGGCAAGAAGATCGCTTCATTGTTTCCATTTTTCGAACAGCAATCAAGCAATTAGTAATAGCTTTTCAATAATGGGTGAAGATAACATAGTGCCTTCACTGATCAGCTCACACTGCGAGCCTAAAGTCACTAAACATTGTTCCAACAATTCCCGGTAGACAAGCCAAGGCTATAAAAGTTTGTACAGAAAAGGTTGGTGCGAAGAGAAATTTAGACAGAGAAGAGCTAGAATGAGCTAGTCGAGCATGACTTATAAGATGAAAAATTATTATTTTTAAAAATCAATGAGTTTTTTTTGAGGAAATGTTCAATTTTTTTAAAAAAATTATTTTTTCACCATATAGAATCTATATGTCAATTTATCTCTAACTCTCCTATGACTAGTTTTCTCTGCCCACCAAGCCGTACTCCAATTTTGAAGTCCATATCAGCCAACACTAAGAAAAGAAAACAGATCGCAGCGCCATTTTCACGCCTTAATGCCAAAAAGCAACTTCGTCAGCTATCTGCTAACCGATGCATTATGCTTGTAGACTCAATATCTTAAAACCCTGGTTCAAGTTCTTGTGAATTTCCTGTTCCCAAACTTGCTAGCTTGATTGCCATATGTTATGTTTTCTGTTCCTCACCAGCAGAACATACTTGCAAATGGAAATCCATCACCAACAGAAAGCCAAATCAGACCCCATATCCAATCAATTTCTTTTTTTTTTAGCAGCAAATGGATCCTGTAATTTGTAAGGATGTCAGAGAAAATAGACACGATCCATGCCATCACCTCAAAGTCCCAAAATATTCCCAATGATTGTCTTAAAGTTTCAAAAGGTCGTCTCATCTCTACCCATTGCCTAAAGTTCCCAAAAGACAAACAATCTCAAATAGAAACAAGGACCACCTCACTACAAAAATAATGATGCAGTTCATTCAAACTCACTAGGTAGCCTCGATGATTTTGATCATTAGGATCTTGATCTTTGGGACCTTTGTGGTAATCATAACTCTCGGTAGGATCTCTATGATTTTGTAATTGATTAGAATAATCTTTAAGATTTTTAGATATATATTATGGCTACATATACTATAATTGATACTAATATTGAAAATAATGAGCTTCCTGCATTCAAAAATTCTAACACGTTATCAAAGTAGCAGCGGATCCATGTGATGACTTGTGGGAGCAACTGCCTCCAGTCCACTGAAATCAAAGTTTATATGTCAAGTATTTAAAATTTCAGTTATGTCCCCATTGAAAATCTTTTGTTGCCCCCACAAACCTTTAGAGATTGGCAAAATTTCCTTAATCAACGTATAGATTCCCTATTTCAGACAAAGTATGATACTAATTGTAAAGGTAAGAAAAGTTTAATTAGCAAAAAAAGGGAATATTTTTATTTTAATGAAAGGTTTAAGCATATGAATTAGAGGAATTATCTTACTCTTTCGTAAAAAATGAAATTACAGCATGCAGATAAATATAGACACACACACATACATATAATTTTTAAGCATATAAATTTTGCCTCCACTCAAACTAATTTATAGATCCGCCCCTTATCAAAGCATACCCGAATTCTAACACCTTGCAACCCAGGTGAAGATTATTAAGAACAGAGGAAGCCGAGTCATTATCAACTGAAAATAGCAGCTACTCCACACTGGCTTCATAAAATCTGAGGATTATCTCTGTGCTGAGTAAACAAGTTCACGGGACAAGAAAAAGAAATCGCATTGTTCCAATATAATGGTCAAATTTTAGACGGGCCACCTGTTAAAGCACACGAGTAGTCTTCCCGGGGACAGCTAAATTACTGCTTCTCGGAAATGCCTCAGTATTGACCTTGACGTCATCTCCACAATCACAAGACTTTTCTTCTTCAATCCTTCCCATTCGAATAGTCACATCACTAAGACTCCTAGGCATTTTTCTGGTTACCCCAGCAATTGGAGACCTTTGAGGCTTCCGTGGAATGCCGTTCAAGCTTCTTTTGGAAGCAGCCCTTAAAAGCTTCTTGTGATCATCATAATAGTTGTTGATCGATGTTGTTGAGCTGACACTGAAACCTCTCGGCATGGCTTGCCCCATTCGACAACCCATTACCGCGCGATAGCCACTCTGCCTGGAACATTCAGCCATGCCATTGACGCGGAAGTCCTTGACCTTGATCAGGGTCCGAATTACCGCCTTCCAGTATCTCCACAATTTGCTTTGTTTGATGGGTTTCTCGGCTGTCATGATCCTGGTTCAGGAAATTCTACAATCTTTTGTCAGTTTTAACATCCCACCCACCCATTGGATGAACAGGTTTCAAGAGAAATTTATGGAGGAGTTGCGTAGGCAACAGATGGAGAATGTATGTTTGCATTTACGTTATTGTGGCTGTTGTTTGGTATAGAATGTGCAAATATATATACATAAAATCTGCAATAACATGGTGTAAATATGAAATAACTATTGTATAATTTACAGCAACCTGTTATTGCAGATTATGTGAAATTTGTTGGAGATTTCAATTTTTCTTTTTTGTACAAATCAATATAGTTCATACATCTTTTTTTATTTTTCTAAAAAAAAAAAAAAGCGCCTTTTTGTGTGTGAGGTCCATCATACTCATCTAGAACGTGTCTGTTGGCCAGTCCATGTATTCAAACTCAAGACAAAAGCAACAATTTAAGGTTCCTTGCATACCAATTGGAGCGCGATGAATATACAAATTTTCTTACCCAAAAATTCAGCCTCTTGTCTTGGAGCACCATGCATATTTGTACAGAAGCATGTGCTTATAGCCTCATACATATTCCAACACTTTATAATGTTTCGGGATATTCGATTTGTCATTTACGGATGTTCGTTTCTTTTATATCATTGAGAATCATCTGTCCTTTGTTTTTTTTTTATTTTTCGACAAATGTTTCTGTTTCGCCCAACAATTTTAGTTTTATTTTTAACAGTTTTTTTAATACCATATCATACTTTTTAATTGAATGGTCTTCTATTCAAACTAAGGTGTGTTTATATTTAATTGTGAATTTTTACAAATTAGATGAGATTAATATGTGATTCATTCTTAAACTTCACTCGATAACAATTTATGATGCAAATCTAATTAGTCATCAAGTTTACCCTTTTTTGACGTCATCAGATTCGTTTCACTTTGCACCAAAAAAAAAAAAAAAAAAAGAAAGAAGAAGAAGAATGTTTATTTTACGTTGACTTAAGAAGTGCTCTTGTTTGTGAGGCGCCGACCTCAACGCAAAGGGTCTGTAATATATGTGCCGAAGTTTGGTTGTGTTTGGTTTATTTATTTGATATTGTTATTATTAGTTATCGTTATTGATTACTGTTATTAATTATTAATTATTAATTATTTTATCTATTGCTGATTACTAAAAAAATTAATAAAATATTTGATTAACTTTATATTTATTTTGTTACTGTTAAATAATTAAATAATTAATTTAGATATTTAATTTATATTAATATATTATATTAACAAAATTATATTTATATTTTATAATTTTTATTTTTAGAATAAATATTTTTTAGATAATATTGAGAATTTTTTACTTAATTTTTATTTTTTTAAAAAAATATTAATATTTATTAGATAATAAAAAATATAATGCCGAAATAGTCTTTCAAGTATCAATATTAATGAGAATTTGAAGTGAAAAAAATATTTAAGAATTGTTAAAAAATAAAAGTGTTAAATTTATATAGATATTGATGAAATTGAGTAACAACTAACAAATCACATTCAAGTAATAAGTAAAAAAATAATGAATTTATATAAATATTTTTTGATGGTATCTTATTTTATATAAATTATTATTATCATGAAAAATTTAAAAAACAGTCTAAAAAGTAGTAAAAAGTAACCTTAAATTACTTTTCAACCAACTTCTTTTAAAATATTATACAAAGAAATAAGTAAAATCAAATAATAACTTCAAAAAAATAACCAAACACTCGTCTCTTTACCTTTTTAAAATGAAATGAAAATGTTCTACCTAAAAACTAATCTAAAGACTCCCTTTGTTCTTGATTTATGATGTGTGCAGTATTATACCTTTTTTTAAAAAAAAGTTCTTTCAATGTAATTGAAAGAGAATCCATCGCAAAATCTAATTAAGAAAGCACACTGATAGCAAAGCATGACGTAGAAGAGCTTAATTGCAGAATGGGGACAGATACAGAAAACATAGCCGGAATCGCACGATTTTAAAACTGAAAATTAGAAGTCAACTGAAGAATCTTGGAAGGAGAAAACAAACACCAATTGTCATTGCAGAATATCTTTTTATTTTAAGTGTAATAAATTTTTTTATGTATGAAATCCTAAAAAATGGACACTTAAACTGTGTATAAATGCCATATACGTTATCTCAACATTTCCTCGTGATAAAGAATTGTGTATTGTATTTTTAGTAGAACTAGGTGGACACTTTATTAAGACTTTTTAATCTTATATTTAGTATTAGTGATATTATTATGATTTCTTAACATTCCGAATTATATTGTATCTAAAAAATAAAAAAAAAGATAAATTTCACCTTTATTTCAATTGGTCAAAAACAACTAGTCTAACAGAAATTACCCTGCTGTCCAACTAGTAAGCTCAAGCTGATTAACCCCATACCAACAAAAAGACCTGAAAAAAATGCCACTACGTAGCTTTGTACTAAGTTCTCAGGCAAAAGGTGTCCCATATTTATAACCAGGACGAATGTGGCGGCGATTGACCACTTGACCTACTTTTTTTAATTTTGTCAAAAAAAAAAAAAAGTATATTATAATTATGTTGGTCATTACATTTGTAGATTAAGATTATAAATCATTTATCGACATCTTCATTCAACTTCCATTATACGAAAAACTCACCACTTGAACATTATTAACCTCGAAGGCTCTCTCATAAATCCTCATTTATTACAGGACGAGCAATAGTGAGGAGACTCAAAATTTGGACCAATGCAGATAAAAATATACTGAATTATGAATAAGACTATCAACTTGAATGATGACCTACATACCGTAATTTCATATGCTAGTATGTATAAGATAATGTAGTGGTTAGTATTTTGCTGTTGGGTAAATATGGAGAAGCGAGACTTTACAATAAAGTGGAGACGAGGATTTACTAATGCGAAATTTGACATTGAACTTCAAATTAGCAAGGTAGAGTCTGTGATTAATGACTAAAACGCTCTCAGAAAAAGAATAATCACTAAAACAGCGAGATATATATACCACTCCAATGCCTAATTTTGGAGCTGGCCAAGATTAGCTCAGCTGTAGCCCCTTGGGCTTTTGCATCTTCTTCGTAAGCTTCGGTTGTTAGCTCTCCAAAGTAAGAACATGGAAGTCAGGGCCCAAAATTAAGTTGCATCCAATTCAAAATTTGAGGAGTGGACCAGGTCCAAAACCATTTGCATTGCAAACTTTTCTTCTTTGTATTGTATCGTGAAGTTGGGACACCCCCTACATAAGAACCCAATTTCATCGCCCAACGCGTCAGCACTTTTTGTGCAAGACCATGCGGTATTATCTTTATTTTCGTATTTTTCAAATGAGAAAGAATCCAATATACTATATATATTCAAATCAGGCACACATAATTTTTCTTTTTTTTTTTTATTACAATACTTATTAAATTATAAATTATATAATAAAATTATCTCTGATCATTTTGATAAACGTCACGTATAGTTGGATATACGTGAGTTTCTTCAAGTTGAACCATGGATATGAAAGATTTGAGGAAGCGTCGTACCGGATCAAAAGTATTTGAAACTAAGTATTATTGTGACCGACAAAATATCGTATACCAATCATCAACCCACGCTGAATTTAATTTATACCGTCGATATAATAGTTTGGTGATAAATTGGTATATTTTTTTCACTTGTAATTTGAATTCGAGTTTCAATGGCAGCATATGCGGAATATTGACTCCCGAAACCCTTCAGTTATATCGTGAGATGATGCGTGCCGTTAATTTCAGACTCGACAATTACTGTAATTGACTTAAATAAGTTATGCTCGGTCTTAACAGTATTTACCTAATAGACTCCTCTTATGGATGAGATTAAATGGGGATAAAACAAGTAATAACCCGACCCAATTAATAGATCTTATGACCGACATACCTATTATAAATCTTTTTTATTTGATTAACGAAAAATTTAGTGTATTAAAATTATTTGTAATGATAAAACCCAAAAGAAAATTATTTGTAATTAATAGTCTCATACAATTAATATCAATGAAATTAGCACAATCACACACTATAAGCACTCAAAAATTGTTAAATAATAAAAAATTTTATATTAATAAAATATAAAGATATAATATGATTTATAGCACTCTTAAATTTCATAATTATTAACTTGAATTTTTTTTGATAGATTTAAAATTTTAAATACTTTATTTAACATAATATCATAATTTAATTTATGTTCTCGTATGTAATGTTTGGTGGATTTGGACCGAAGATTTAAGCTTCTAGCTTGACTGAAAACTTCGCCTTTTTTAATTACTAAGTTAAACTGGTGAATTTAAATTTTCAAAAAGCCTTTGAACTAATTGCTTTATTTGACTAATTGCTGCCACGTAAAAAGGTCAAATTTTTTTAAGTGATTTAATAGCAACAAAAGTCGGCAAAAGTATTTGAAGGCTAGTGTATCTAAATACACCATTTAACCTTGTAATAAGATAAATTTAATTATACAGACATGTTTAATAAAATATATAATAAATATACAGTTAATTTAATAATATTTAATATTTTATTTATTTTTTATTTTTTAAAATTTAATATATTTTTTATAATTTAATAGTTTAAATTATTATGTATCCACTACGTGTTCACTTATGCATACTCATAAAATATTTATTTCCAAATCGAAGATATTTATAATTGTCAGCTAATTAATTCTGTGTGGCACTAAACAAATTACAGATCAGAACAAAGAAAATTTTAATTTTGGGGCACTGAAAATGTTGCTGCCAAAAGCCTGAAGGCCAATCCGTACTCATTTTTTTTTATACATTGAAATAGTTGATAATTAGTTGTTAAATGTTTTAAGAAACAGGAGATTTTGTGAGTCAGAAGACCCCACTGACCACTGAAAAAACAGTGTTTTGCATTACACTTCAAAGTTCAATCTCACCTTATGTAGAAATTTTTTTAGAAGCGAAGAAATTCGAACGGTCTCCAAGCTGCAAAGACTCGGCAGTCTGCTGAGTTGGTTAAATAGTTAACGCTTTCTCAATTATGTAATCACCCAATTTCCCCGCCTTATTAATAAGAAAAAATGTATATAAATCGGTATTTAATGTATCGATTTTTATTTCAAATAAAATTATAACTGTTATTTTTAAAATGAAAATTAATATTTTTATAATATTTATTATTTTTATATTTTAAAAATATCAATTATGATTTAAAAAATAACATGCACAATTTATCTGGATTCAAATATATATAATACAAGTTTAATCAGATTCAAATGGTCCAAGAGACCACAAAGACAGTATTGAATAAACAGTCCTTAAAGAAATGGGAAAAAACAGGAGGGTTGCAAGGGAGACCCCGTTTCCCCGGGGGGCACGTGGCATTGTATGAGTGGTGTTGATGGGGCTGCTGAGCTGCGTAGGAAACCAAACTAGAAAAAAATAGAGTTAGTGTCTAAAAAAATTTGTGATTTTTGGGTAAATCAATAAATACAACATCATTTTTAAACATTCACTATTTAGGCTTTATAGGAATATTTTTTAATAAATTTATCACGTCGTTGAGTTTAATAATTATTTTTTACATTTGACGTGAATTTTAGTGGTTATATTTTTATATTACATGTTAGAATCTAATCCACATTATCGTGCTAAGTCACTATTTTTGATATATTCCACCCATTAAACTGGTTATAATGGTATATTTATTAGGAAAAATTTCTATAGACACTAAACTGTAAATTTTTTAACATGATATTATATTTATTAATTTACACAAAGGTTATGATTTTTTTAGATATTAACCCAAAAACATAAGTAAAATATTGGATGAGATGAAGGTTGTAAAAATTGAAATCTTATTTAAAATCGGTTTGTGGTGTTACGGATCAGATAATAAAAATTAGATTGTATGATAGTAAGATTACAATAAAAATAATAAAAAATAAAAATTAATTAATATTAATATATATATATATATAACTCATAATTAAATATTTATCGACATAATAATAAGGAGAAGAATTATAATAGTTCTCACATGGGAAAAATAACGTCTCCTTTTTTTTAGTCATTGGGGAATAATTTTTACAAATTAAAGATTCTTTTTCATTTAATTACTTGTTTTCTTATATTTAATATTCAAATTTAAACAAAGGCATATCTCTATAGTTTTTTTATATTATAAATAAAGATGAGTTTCAATTCAAAAATTTATTATAAAAGAATGAGAATTGTAAGTTTTAATCGAGATTCTACTAATCTTATGATCTAAATCGAAACTTTATTAAAATTTTATTTTAAAAAGATTTTACTATAATTTAGATTAATAGTTTCATTTATGATTATAGAATTGTAAGATTCTGTATTTTAATTAAAATTTTAATGAAAATTTTTAAATAAAATTAAAATGTTATGAAAATGATGTAAATTTTGAATAAATAAATTAAAAATTAAATAAATTATTAAATATAATTGAATCAATATTTTTTTTTTTTGGTTACCATTAAATCAACTCTTTAATGTGCTACTTTGTACTCAAAGGTAAAGCCGGTCAAAAGCAAGAAAAAAAAAAAAAAGACTTCAAGACTACATATATACAGTATGTTTACGTAACCAATGCGTACAGTCAAAGTCAAAGCTCTCTCGCTGGTCAAACTTCTCAGCTGGCACTTTACCCCTCTCCCCCAAAAAATACATAAAGAAGAAGCACTCGCCAATGGTGGGTCCCCACCACAATTGTCGATAGCGGCTGCTGCCTGCTTGCCCCTTTGAAATTGTAATTTTTTTTTTATTTAAAAAATGATAGTAATGACTATTTTTTCCTTTTAAAATTTTAAAGGATGATGATTAGTTTTTTTTTAATTAGGGTGATGACTAGTGTATATATAATTTATTTATTTTTTTTTGTTAATTTTTTTAACGTGGGCCTGAAATATTCGATTTAGGTCAAGTTTCCAAGTCCCCGGGGGGGCTTTGGTGGTCATTTTAGTGCAGTTGGACTGACTTCGCTGGCTTCGTGCGGGTGCCCCTGTCTGTATTAAAAGACGAGTTGTCCCTCTTTTTGCATTTGTTTATTTCATGGGTAACCGTGACTTTTGTTTTGTTTTTTTTTTTCATGGGTGACTTTTCTTTTTTTAAACATAAAAAAAAAAAAAAATGTCGCACAAATGTCTTATTGATGCCATTTTGTTTAAAGAAGGGCGAAATTCCAATAATTCAAATTCCAATAGAAATAACTATCAGACTCTGTTTTGAAATTTGAATTTGAGTAAATAATTCAGATAATTATTACAAGATTTGCAAATTGTCCACTGTTTAGCCTTTTCTTTTTTTTTTTTTTTGCATTAACTTTTGAAATTATAGCGCAACACAATCAAATTTAGAAAAGTTGCTGTTGCTGCTGTTGTTGTTGTAAGAGATTCGACTGTGCCTTCGTAAAGTTACAGGTTGCTGTTGTTGTTGTTGTTGTAGATAATAGTAAGTAAAGGCAGTTTTAGTGTTTAGCTGTACACTTCCATGATATTGAGTTCAACTGGGAAGTGTAGGTGCGCTGCCAAAATCTTAGTTCTTTCGGACAAAAGGCTAAATGCATTGCAAGCTTGTGATAATACGTTCTGTTTATTTATTAGAAAATAATTTATTTTTATAAGATATTTATAATAAAAATAATAATTTTTTTATCACTTATTTAAAATATATTTTTTATTTTTTAAAAAATAATTTCAGTTCAAAATAAATATAAGTTTTTTTTTTAATTTTAAAATTTTTCCTAAATTTACTTAACATTTTTTGTTATAAAATATTTTAGAAGAAACATATGCCAGAAACTGAAAATAAAATTTTTTTATAAAATATTTTATTACAAACAGATACGCCTCCAAATAAAACAAGAATAATGCTATTTTGTCCGAACGTATTGCTCAATTAAGTATAGCGACTTTATGAATTAGGTTTAAAAAAAAAAAAAAAAAAGAATAGCGACATTATTAAATCGCTACGATCTTTTTATTTTTGTTTCCTTTTCTTCTTTAATAATTATTTTCCATGAGATCTGAGCGTTAAACAACTGCCCCAAAAAGAAGAGCAGCAGTGAGGAAAAGCCCATGGAGGGACAGGGCTTTTTTCTCTGCTCTCTCTCTCCTTTCCATTGCAGGATTATAGTGCATTATGGTCTCTTTGATACTTTCTCATGATTTCTTCATGTTTTTATGATCTGGGTCAGTTTCATTTCCTCTCAAAAGCCTTTTTATCCACTTTGTTAGATTTCCAAGAGTCTTCTGATTCACTTGGTCTTAGCATTGCTGTGGTTACTTTTAAATTATTGCTGTTGTTGTTGTTGAACTGTGTGTGCGAGTGTCTTGACTGCTTTTCTGCTGTCGGGTGGCTGATGATGATTTGACCCTTCTGAAGCTTCAACAAGAAGTGAGAGAAGTTTGATTATGTGTTTATGATGTGTGTTATTATGATAGCAATGAGTCTTTTTTTACTATGGAAAGGGATCAGATAAAGCAAAGTGAAAGTAACTGGGGGGTGTGTGATTGTGTATGAGAGTGTTTGTGCAATAAAGAGAGAATTTTTTGTTGCTTGTGATTGTCAATGTGCTCTTTCTCTTTGTTTTTATCCATTTTCCCATCTCTTTGTGCTACCTAGATGTAATGTGCCTTGAGGGCTGCCTGTCTTTGTAGTGACTCTGGGGGGGGTTGGTTGGGTCTGTCTTGTTGCTGGGTTTTGATTCATTTTGTAGGGGTTCTAAGGATGCCTATGTTTTATCTCTCCAAGAAGGATGGAGATGCTGGGAAGGTTCTGGATCTGGAAACTGCTGTAAAAGATGGGGTTTTGGGTGGTCTTGGTGGCACTGTTATCGGTGCTGGCCTAGGTGAAAAATTGGATCTGAAGAAGATGATTGAGGAGCTTGAGTTATCAGAAATTCCTTCGGTCTTTATCTGTCCAATCTCACTGGAACCAATGGAAGACCCTGTGACCCTTTGCACAGGGCAAACTTATGAGCGGTCCAATATCCTCAAATGGTTCAATTTGGGCCACTATACTTGCCCCACCACAATGCAAGAGCTTTGGGATGACTCTGTTACGCCAAACAGGACCCTTTACCATTTGATTTACTCATGGTTCTCCCAAAAGTATTTGCTCATGAAGAAGAGAGCAGAAGATGTCCAAGGAAGGGCAATTGAACTCATTGGGACTCTGAAGAAAGTGAAGGGCCAACCTAGAGTTGAGGCACTGAAGGAGTTGCGGCATGTCGTGGCAGCTCATGCCACTGCTAGAAAGGCAGTCATTGATGAAGGTGGGGTTGCAGTAATTTCATCTCTACTAGGTCCGTTCACGACGCACGCTGTTGGTTCTGAGGCTATTGGAATCCTTGTGAATTTGACGCTTGATTCAGAATCCAACTGCAATTTGATGCAACCTGCGAAAATTTCATTGATGGTGGATATATTGAATGAAGGTTCGATTGAGACAAAGATAAATTGTACTAGATTGATTGAGAAATTGATGGAAGAAAAGGATTTCAAAACAGAACTTGTCTCGAGTCATAGTTTATTGATTGGTATAATGAGACTAATGAAAGATAAGAGACACGCAAATGGGGTCTTCTCTGGTCTCAGCCTTCTGAAATCAATATGCTTGCACAAAGAAGTTAGGAGCTTAATCGTGACTGTTGGAGCCATTCCTCAGCTCGTTGAATTGCTACCTTCACTGAATGCTGATTGTTTGGAATTAGCACTTTTCATATTGGACGCATTGTCTTCAATTAACGAGGGAAGGTTAGCATTGAAGGATACTCCAAACACAATCCCAAATATGGTAAGGCTATTGATGAGAATTTCAGAGAGTTGTACTCAGTATGCCTTGTCAATCTTGTGGTCTGTGTGCAAGCTTGCCCCTGAGGAATGCTCATCAGTTGCTGTTGATGCGGGTCTTGCAGCAAAGCTACTGCTTGTAATCCAGAGTGGTTGCAATCCTGCCTTGAAACAGCAGTCATCTGAGCTTTTGAAGCTTTGCAGTCTAAATTACACAGATACTATCTTCATTTCCAAGTGCAAGCTGACAAGGACGATCCAATGACATGAAAGTTTGCTCAGTAAGAAATTCACAGCCCTTAAGGGAATTCCATGACTGGTGGAATTTGTAAGAAGCTGATCTCTAAGTTCCAATAGCATACAAAATGGGGCTTTTAGGTATGAATTTGCTCGCCTGTACATATATAAGCATTTCAATTCCAGCCATGGATTCGACATACATTAAGAAGAAATCATAATGGTGCTGTTGTCAATACGTTTTCAAAATTCAAATAAACCCCTTATCGAGAAGAAGGTTATGTAAAATCTTACCTCCTAATGAAATTGTATTGTTTGGGGTATAGTTGGATAAATATACAGATTACTGGATGTGGGGAAGTTGCAAATGGCAATAGCAGTTTGTAATGGAGAAGGAATTTTCTTTGCTTTTTTTCCTCCCTAGTTTGTTCTTTGGGGTCTCCAATTTTCCTTTCAGCATAGAGGGAGTTTGTCTTTTTGACCCCGCAATTGTAGAGGATGGAGCAGTGCCTTTGGCCTATAACTGTCACTTCAAATTTGTAGAAAGAAATCAGCATTTTGTATATTAACTTTATCTTTTTCTGCAGCTCTCTAGTAATGAATTGTTTTCATTGCTTGTCATTGTAATTCTGTCCATTCTACTTCCAATCTTTTATTTGAAACACGGGGCCTTTTTGTACTATCCATTTATGGTTGCTGGATTACACATTGTGGAAGAGAGGGAAGGGTTCTGCAGTTTTTGCAGGCCTCGACTGCACTTCATGTGGTGAATAATATGCCATGATCTATTTTTGGGGGTTTATGTTGACAACCAGCTGCAATGTGTACTTCCTTTTATAACTATGTGGGAAGAGCTGGGGATAGGACCCATCCTAACCTTTCCACTGAAATCAACTATTGAATTGATATGATGTGGGAGTTGAAAATCATTACTTTATAGTGGCATTGATTTGTTATTTAGCATCAGTAGTAGCTCTAAAGGGAAAAGTTGCATGCGTCTCATGTGGAAACTTAAGACATTGCATTATTAGTTGTACATTTTTAGCTTTTCGATACATAATAATTATAGGTAGTGATGGAGACTATGAACGTGTATTCAACGTTCATAATTGCGCAATGTGAGTCAGCATCTTTGAGTGTGTCTAAGTTGATTGCATGCTTCTAATGCTTTTGCAGGATGCCTGAAGAGAAATTTTGTGCAGATAATTTGGTCTTTGAGAAAGATATTTTCTTGGCTTTATTTATCTGTCGAATTTTCCAAGCATGTGCCTTATCATCAACTATATTCTTGGGCACAGCTAAAAGAAAACGGGGGAAAAATTGGAAAGATCAAAGATTAAAAACAAATATATTCATGTGGGGTCTTGGGACTACGATAATTTGTGGGGCACTCTAGTCTGCCTGTAAGGGGACTGAAACGCCAGTTGCACCTATACTTTTGGCTCGTTCTGCGTTTGTTTGGGTATCATTTCCTTTTTCAGTCCGCTTTAGATAACTGGAAGAAAGCATAGCAAGGCCCATTCTATGCCATTGCTTTGCCCAAAAAAAAAAAAAGGAGGGGGGGGGGGGGGGGGGGGGGTTTCAGTAAGCGGTGAAAGTTCTGTGTTGCCATTGCTTCGACATAGTTTTTGTCAACTAGTTAAAAAGATTCAAATCTGTATGAAAAATTACATATTTGAATTTTTTTAGCTTAAAATAATAGGATTAGACTTATAGCTCATTATTTGATGCTGAGAATGCTATAATCATTCGATCACTTTGCGCCTTTCTTATGAGCAAACGTAGCACAGGCATCTTTGAGCGTTAGTTGAGAGCCAAAATCTAGGACAAGGAAAAAAGAGAACCCATTGGTAATTTAGATCAAGCAGGCTGAGAAGAAACTGTTTTAACATGGGCATTGTAAAAATCATTTGATTAATGTGAATGGAGCCGAGATGTTCAAAACACTTTGGCCATTCTGTAGGCACAATTGAGATTCTTTTTTTGTGAACCAGCACTATTGAGATTTGGTGGTAGCCGCATATGAATCATAATAAAATTAAAATTTCGAAGAAAACAAACGCCAAATATTTACTTTTTTAATTCAATATTTAAGTTGCTAACACAAATAAAATTCAAATATAATTGCTGTCTGTTTGGCTATGTGCTTATGATTTACTACAATAACCGTTTGAATGGACCAAAATTTCGAAATTATTGCTTTGTTCTTGCAGGCAGAGGATTCGTGGAATCATGAGACCTGGACTTGGTTTTTTGCATGCATTACAATTTTTTTTTTATAAAAATAATTATTCATATGCGGAACTTCAGTAAACTGATTTAATAAATTTCAAAGTCAAATTGTCGCCGCTAAATAGATCAATACATATAACCAACAAAGATAATGTTAAGGGCTTGTTTGACTTACCTATGTTTGATATTATTGTTACTGATTATCGCTGTTAATTGCTACTACTGATTGTTGATTGCTAATTGCTGTTACTTATTACTGATTGCTAAAAAAATTAATAAACTATTTAGTTAATTTTATACTTATTGTTACTGTTGAATAACTAAATAACTGATTTAGACATTCAATTTACATTAATGTATCATATTAATAAATTTATTTTTATATTTTATAATTTTTATTTTTAGAACAAATACTTTATAAATAATATTGAGAATTTTTTTATTTAATTTTTATTTTTTTAAAAAATAATTAATATTTACTGAATAATAAAACAAAATAATATTTTAAATGTTTTTTAAATGTCAATATCAATGAAAATTTGAAATAAAAAATATTATTTAAAAATTTTTGAAAAATAAAAATATTGTATTTATATAAATATTGATAAAGTTAAGTAACAACTAACAAATTATATTAAAACAGTAAGTAAAAAAATAATGAAATTATATAAATATTACGAGAGGATAATTTATTTTATATAAATTATTATTAACATTCAAAACTAAAAAGTAGCCCAAAAAGTAACATTAAGTTACTTTTTAATCAGTTGCTTTGTGGACGTCGTATAAGAAAATAAATAGAATTAAACAATAATAAAAAAAATTAACCAAATGATCATTTTTCTACTTTTTAAAAATAAATGCAAATGCACCCCCTAAAAATTAACCCAAATGCCCTCTAAATTTGTATAGGTCATACTCAAGTCAGGTTGGACGAATTCACATAGGTCGAATTTGAGTCATTCGATAGTGTGACCATCTCATATTATAAAACTTTTGTGTTTAGAGTTATTTAAATGTAAACCATTCAAATTTTAAGTTACTTTAACTCGAATTATTTTAGATTTTGGTTATTTAAGTCACTCAAGTAGATCATGCATTGTCTTTAAAATCATGTCAAAACAAATTGAATTCCAATCAAATTGGTTATGGTAAAATTAGATGGAACTAAATTACTACCATTATTATTGTAAAGGTCCCAAGTTTCCAATCTTGGCAAACATCATCTTGTTTTCCCCTTTCTCATACAACAACAATTGTAAGAAATTGAGTTTGGCTAATGATTCCTATTTCTTGCTGATACGATCAAATCTTCATATGTACCTAAAGATGCAATTTTCGTGTGTGCACTTTTTTCATTCTGGTGTAGGTTCTAACTCTTGTTTCTGAAAGGAAGAAAAATATGATTGACAAAAGAGTGGGCATTATTGAATACCCCAAGTTCACTAAATCACCTTGGTTGAGATAGGAGGGATGCCCGTGTCCGGAAAATATTTGGTAGGGGCAAATATAATGTTTAGTGCCCAAAGGCCAAAACCTTGTTCTGCTTTCTACTTTTTTTTTTTTTTTTTTTTGAGACGACTGCTTTCAGCTTCTTTTTACTCTCCTTCACATAAAATTATGAAGAAAAATATTTTTTGCACTAAAAAAGAATAGAAAAAGTTTTGAACAATCAATTATAAAAGTGTAATAAATACACAGTAATTTTAATCATTTAATCATAAAAAATATATTTAATTTTAAAAATAAAAATAAATAAAATATTAAATATTTTTAAATTAACTACACATTGGTAATTTTGCTAAAAAAAGTTATCAAGATACACACAAAGTTGATCTGACAATATTAAATGACATATGGATAGCAGAATAATCTCCTATATTAAGATAATTGTCGTTTTGCAAAAGGGCAAAAGTGAAAGGGCAAAACAAAAAAGGAAATAAAAATAGACTTCCGCTGCCGGGGGTCGAACCCAGAACTAATTCATGAAGAGAATTTCAGCCATTGTGCTACAGCGGATTTTATAGTCGTTTGTGCACAAAACAAATATTATATTGATAGCATTCTATTGCTGAAGGCCCATCAAACCTTGTAGCTAGTGATTGGGTTTGATCTTTTTTAGTTCGTTAAGATTTATTGAATTATGAATCATAAAATAAAGGTAATTCTCTATCTTCTATAAAATTCAAGTAAAATCCAAGAAAACAAACGCCAAATATTTGCTTTTTTAATTCAATATTTAAGTTGCTAACACAAATAAAATTCAAGTATAATTGCTGTCTATTTGGCTATGTGCATATGATTTACTACAATTACCGTTTGAAAGGACCAAATTTGGAAGTTATTGCTTTGCTCTTGTAGGCAGAGGATTCGTGCAATCATGAGTCCTAGACTTGGTTTTTTGCATGCGTTACCATTTTTTTTTTTTTTTAACATCTTCATATGCGGTGCTTTAGTAAACTGATTTAACAAATTTATTAGTCAAATTGTTGCCACTAAATAGATCTACACACATAATCAACAAAGATAATCTTAAATTTGTATCGGTCGTACGCAAGTCAGGCTAAGCGAATTCAAATGGGTCAAATTTGAGTTATTATATGGTGTGATCATATCATATTGTGGAGCATTTGTGCTTTGAATTATTCAGGTATAAGTCGCCTAAGCAAACAAATTATTCAAATTTTAAGTTAATTTAAGTCGAGTTATTTTAAATTTGAGTTATCTTATCTGTCAAGTAGATCATGCATTATTTTTAAAATCATGCCAAGACAAATGGAATTTGAATCGAATTGATTAGGGTAAAATTAGACAATCAGTTATTGTACATAAAAGAACACTACATCATTTTAAACAGGTAATAGCAATTAGCAATACAATTTCAATTTGTGATTTTTATGTTTTGTTGTAAGGACTAAGTTACGAACTTTAAACTTAAAACTAAAACTTTATATGTCTCTAGCAGAACAAAATATCCTAGTTGAAGAATTCTCATTGCTAAGAAAACTCAAGGCGGAACCAATTTGAAGCTCATACACAACTCTGTAATAAGAATTCTTGTCTTGGGATATCATAGCGTGTCATTATTATCATTGTTAAAAGTCCCAAGTTTCCAATCTTGGCAAACATCATCGTGTTTTCTCCTTTCTCATTCAACGACGACTGTAAAGAGATTGAAGTTGGCTAATGATTCCTACGTCTTGCTGATACGATTAATCCTTCCTACTTACCTAAAGATGCAATTTTCGTGTGTGTGCAATTTTCTCATTTTGGGGTAGGTTTTAACTCTTGTTTCTAAAAGAAAGAAAAAGATGGTTGACAAAAGTGGGGGAATTATCCAATAGCTCAAAATTCGCTGAATCAACCAATCCAATAGCTCAAATTCGCTGAATCAACTTGGTTGACAAACGAGCGATGCCCACGTCCGGCGAAAATTGTCGTTTTGTAAATGCTAAAAATGAAAAGACAAAAAAAAAAAAAAAAAAAAGAAAGAATTACGCGTTGAACTCATAATTATCTTAACTAGAGAATTTTAGTCATTGTGCTACAACGGATTTTATTGTTAATCTTGCACAAAGATTAACTTTCTTTTAATAATTTTGAGCAACGCATTGTTCCTCAACCCCATCTCTCTAAGGCCTACTATTTAAAATAATCAAACCTTTTGATTAGTTACTAGGCTTTTTTTTTTTAATTTAGAGATCAATTTGATTATAAATTATATAATAACATGGAGTTAGCTCTTTTATTCCTATAAAATCTTAAATTCTCTATTCTTTAGATTTGAACACAGATTTTTAAAATAAAAACCTAATTTTTTTTTTCGGTTCTAATCACTAGAGTTTGGTTTTTATTGTACAGTTGTTTTTTGAGAATTCGGCTGGTCAGGTTCAGAGTTTGGGCCGACTCTTGACACTGGATCTAATTATAAGGCACCTAAGTGGTTCACGGGACTTTTGAGTACAATTCTTGGTTAGCTCACGTGGCCCATGAATAACTCGTAGGGGCAGCTTATAAATTGCGGCACCATTTATTATATATTATAAATATATAGTACACATCCACTATAAAGATACAGTTTAGCGGTAAAGTTGCCAAACATTATTGAATTAAAAGTATTAGATTTGAATGTTTGTCGAGATAATTAGTGGAGTTAAACCTGCACTAAATTTGTTGTAATTCATAATATAACTATCTGAATTATTCGTACTCATCCTCAACCCTGTCCCAATGATTCCTGACTCCTGACAGAACAAGTTAGGACATTACTCTAATTTTCTAATTTTATTTACCAAAAAGTAAATAAATAGATAAATATATATGTAGTGCACATAAATTGACGGGTCCTCCCCGTTCTTCTTGTTACACCATATTGAATATTTTCTGTTGGTTTAGTATTTTCTTGTAATGTTTTATTTGGAAAAATTTTATCCAATTTTCTTGCAAAGCAAGAGAATCAATATGATAATAATTTCATCAATTAAAAAAAAAAACATCTCATTGGTGGAAAGTTTTGTTGGAATATAAAAGAGGGTAAAGTTGAAAATGAGAGAATTGCTTTAAGTTGTATAACAAGGTCACTTTTCTTAAGGCAAAAATTTGCTCTCACTAAATTGCAAAAGAGGTACAATGCGAACTATCTCACAGAATAAAATGAAGTACACTCGACTGCAAGTTGTAATACTGAAATCGAAATCTCAAGAAATTGTTATAATATCCAAAATTACTTACAAAAAATATATGAATTTTTCTATCTTTTCTATATTTATGTGAATGTCACACATTACATATTTATAGAGAGCATAATTATATAGTTATTTGGGTAAGAGACGCATCTTTTAGACATAATAGATAGGACCCTTTTAACGTGTTTTTTCATTAATAGACGCGTCTCCATAATCACTAAATTAAGTAGGGGATACGACTTTTTATTTTAAAAATTTCCCCAACAATTGCCGTCATTTTCAAAATGATAAAATGTAATAGATACTTAGTAAGTTTGGAAGTCAAATGCATAAGTAAGATATCTTACAGATTAAATTTTACGTAATAAAATATGCATTACAACAAGTGCATCCATTGTGCACATTTGTCACACGTTAACCCCAAAATATACTTGATATTATTTACATTCAATCCACGAGGTAATTCACAAGGCAAAATAAAAAATATAACATGACATGCACTTAATTGCCTTAATCACTATGTTTCTCCCAAAATAATTATTATAACTCTTAATTTTTTTCATATATTATAGATATTCTTAATTAATGTCATCAAACAAGTGAGAAAAAGAGAAATACCTTAATCAAATAAGAACTTACTTGATCATTTCATAAATTTAGAAGCAAATTATTTAAAAATTTCAATCACGAATCAGAAAAAGTTTTTGCCTTAAAATTGTTGGAACAGGAAAGAAGGTAACATTAGAAATGAAATAATTGTTTCAAATCGTATAATAATGTCACTTTCCTTAAAGTAAAAATTCGCTATTACTAAATTGCACTATAGGTATAAAGCAAACTCTTTTACATGATAAAATGAAGTATACTCAACTGCAAATTATAATACTAAAATCGAGCTCTTGAGAAATTATTGTAATATCCAAAATTACTCACAAAAAGTGTATGAATTTTTCTATTTTCTCTATATCTATGTGAACGTCCACATCACATATTTATAAGGAGAATAATTAGGTAGTTATTTGGTCAAAACATGCATTTTTTAGGCCCAACAGAAACAACCTTTTTAATATGTCTTTTTGTTAATAAACGAGTCTCCATAACCATAAAATTAATTAGGGTTATCCAACAAGTTTTACGGCGAAGAGGTTAGGGACTTGCAAGACAAAGAGAAAACTTAAAGAGTGCTGGGCGGTAGCCTGTAGGCAGTATCACCACTTCGTTGCTTCAATCCGTTGGACCTCAGTAGCTAGAAATAGACGCGAAAATTCGCTTGCAAAACATTTTCAAAATAATATCTTTTGTAAACTATATCTAGCACAAAAATGAGGATCCCAAATTTTTATGCAACTTATCCATGTGAAGGATCCAGGTGGATCTGATCGAAGGGAGACTCTCATTTGAATGATTCTTTTTTTATTCTGGAGATATGTTAATTTTGGCACTTTCCCTAGCTCGAAAATTTTCATCCCGCTGCTAATGCTTATACAGAGGGATGGATCTAGAAGAATTTTTAGGGGGGGGGGGGGATTTATATATATATATAATGAAATATAAAAATATCATATTAAATTAAATAATAAACATCAAAATTATATTTTTTATTTTTTAATTTTCAATAATCAAATATAATTTTTTTGTGTGTAAGTAATATTTAATCATTTAATAATTTATTATCATGTAATTGCGCAACGTTCTTATAAGTTAATTTTTTTTATCATATTTATTGTAATCGATAAATTCAAAGCCAGTTTTACGAACAAAAATGCATTTAAAAATACAATGTGTTTTAGAAACATTTTTCTTATTTATTATCTATCGAAAATAATTTGTATCATTAAAAGATATAAAAAAGTTTCTTAAAAGACAATATAAACAAACTAGCAAGGAAAATAAAAGCGTTTAAGGAAGAAAACAAAAAAGGCATGGACAGAATCCCAAAAAAGAACAATGAAACAACATTTAAGGGAAAAAAAAAATAGCTGCCTAAAAGAATCCAATGGGATTCGAACCTTGGAGAGGGGAGGGGGGGGGGGGCCGAAATGGCATAGCCAGCTGGACTAGATGATGACTTAGTACTTAAATTTCTAAAATAGTATTAATAATATATTAACAGAATCCAAGGGGGCCACTGCCCCCCTTATCCTTACTTAGATCCGTCCCTGCTTATACAGATGGCAAGCATCCATGCCATCCAGTCAATATGATTTTCCTAAGCCTTTAATAGATACAATAATTATCCTGACCCAGTTTGCTATTTTGATAGCTCTGTCTGCATGCCACCACTTTAGGAGCAAAGACTGTAGATTGCAGCAAAATTAAATTCAACTTGGAAGTAGAATTTCAGCTTTTTACATGAATATATTACCTTGGTTATAACTCTCTTTTGATCTTTTTTTCTTTTATGTATTTAAATGCCGTGACTCTCACATTGGTAAGTTTCGAGAAGAATGAAATATATACAACGTTACTTTTATTTTTATAAAGAAACTGATTTGAAGACTTAAATCGATACCCTCTTATTGTTATATCAAGCCAACATAACTCGCTCTATCTGTCCATTTTTTAGGATGATCTAAGTAGGCTAATTAATCAACCTTATAATGTGTTTGGATTTGAGAGAAAAGGTGTGGAAAAGAAAGGGATGAAAAAGAAAGTTGTGAAAAAATAAAATTGTTTAGATAAGTGGAGAAAGTTATGAGAAAGAAATTGTAGAAAAATAAAATAAATAGTAATTTGTGAGAGAAAAAGTTATGAGAAAAATAAGTTATTTGGATAAGTGGAGAAAGTTGTGAAAAAAAAAGTGTAGAGAAAGAAAAATGAATAGTAATTTGTAAGAAAAAATGATGAGAAAAATAAATTATTTGAATAAGTAAAAAAAATTAAGAAAAAAGTAATAAAATAATAATTATATATTTTTTTTGTGCTTTCCTTTGTCTTGTAAAACAAACAGGCCATTAGGCTAAGCGAATTCCCAAAAGATTTCCTGTCCGCAGCCTCACAAAGATTTGAACTAGTTTTGAATATATATGAATACGAGAGAGTTAGTCATAGTTTAGTTGATCTAGTCGTGATTCAAACAAATCATCCATCCATTAAGCAAACAAAAACGTTTCGGTTCAATCTTCCCAATTGCCAATACCCTGAGAACAAATTAGAGAGATGGTTTTACGGTCATGATCAGTGATATCTGGCTGGCTGGCAAGTTGCTTGTCGTTGAGTCTGGTCAAATTTTGAACATTGACAAACCCCACGTGCAAGAAGCGGAAATAATCGTTCATGCATTCAATAATAAGAGGCGGCTGCCGTCTCTACATCCACAAATTTTAAGTTGGGAACTTGTCATGATGCTTTGGCTACAATCACATCATGGATTTCTTCTGTTATTGGCTTTTATTGATGCAATTACTAAATCACCCAAAAATCGCACGCATACCTGGAAAAAGAGTAACATTAATAATGGAACGATGTGTTTATTTTATAATGAAAAATCAAAACGGTCAAAGATTCAATTCATTGTCAGACCACAACAAATTTGCTGATGTAAGCACTCACCGCACCGTCCGTCGGCTCGGCTGTTTAGCAAAACTTGATTTGACTTTTTTCTAAAAAAAATTACCAATAAAGAATTTATTAAACGTGTAATTATGAGAACATAATATGTATACATTAATTTAAATTATTAAATTATAAAAATATATTAAATTTAAAAAATAAAAAATTATTAAATATTATTAAATAAATTATGTATTTTATTAAATATATTTAATTATTATTTTTTTTTTTTTCCTTTCAACAACTTAATTGCTCACCTGCCGCCTTTCCTTTTTCTGTTCAGAAGCCCATCTCTCCCTATATATTAGTGTAATGTTGCACCCTTTGGATAAAACATTATATCTTAAACTTAAGCTGCTAGAGATATGGAAGCATATCATACTTCTAGTTCTAGCTCTTCTTCAGCTTCTTCCTCAGGAATGTACTTATCTCAATACCCAAAACGGCCAAAAGACCTGAAACCAACGCAATCATTCCTTTCATCACTGCATTCAATTAGGAAGCCCCAGCTGAAGCCCTGGAAGACACCAATTGCCCCATTGCCGCCAACCCCTCCACGAGTCTACAAGGTGGACGCTGTAAACTTCCGGGACATTGTCCAAAAGCTCACTGGTTCAGCTGCTCAGTACTCGGGCTTTCAGCCTCAGCAGCGGCTCCACAGCGTGGCACCCCCTCCGCTCGATCTTGCTGCCAGAACAACTGCTTTGTTTGGCACAGAAATCTCTGCTACGCCACCAGCGGCGGCGGTGGCTGCACAATCACAGCTGCTGCTCAATCCATCGTCCGAAAACGCAACGTCGTCTGCTTTCCACCAGGAGTTGCTGTCCCAAACGGCGCCGGATAGTAAATACAACAAGACACTGGATGGTACTGTAATGGCATCGAGTTCGCTTGAATTGAACCTCTCACCATCTTCTTACAATTGGTGTTCTTTTCCGCTGCTGAGTCCCGGAACGATTTCCAGCTTGGAGCAAAGCATAGTCCTTTAGATCTTAATTCCTCTCTTTTTACAGCCACAGTATATCATTATGATCTTAATTTCTTTTTTTTTTTTTTTTACAGTTGGTTGGGACACTGTAACTCTTGCTCCATTTCCTTCCAAAACCTGTTTTTTTATTTGGTTTTTTTTTTTCTTGAAAGAAGTTCAAATCTGATATTACAATTGAGAAGCACAATTTAGAAGAGGTGGGATAGAATCATCAATGACTTCCCTGACATAATGCCTGTGAACCAGCTACGGCTCTAATTCGCGAGCTTTATTAACAACTTTTACAATATGAAATAATTTTGTATTATTATTAGACCCAGTAAGAATAGGCACACGAGATAAGGAGTGCTAAGATCAAATATACTTAGATTCGTCATTCAAAGGTAGACCTTAATTTGCATGATATAAAGGTAACAGGTGCATTTCAAAGTTCGAAAATTTGGCGGGACTTTTCTTTGTAAAATCTCAATTTCTCGTCTCTTTAATTTGTATGGTTGACAAATCTATAATGCACGATGCTGTTGAAGGCATACTTCAAAGAGATTGTTAAGTGTACTGGGACAAAACCTTGCTATATACAAGGAGCTATGCTATATTGCAGCAGAGCAGACAGAGCATGTTAGAAGCTAGCTTAAAACCACAGCTATGCAGTAACTTGTAAGCTACCCCAATTGTGCTCATCAACGCGTGAGTATATGACTAGCTAGACATAACTCGGACTAAATAACATCTCAACTCGTATCCCTCTGTCCTCAAATTTTATGAGTTTATGTAATCATCTCACATCTCACATCGTATCTGTGGGCCGAAGTCATTGGGTGTCCATCACTATCCTCGTTTCACCAGCTCTATGGGATGAATTTACCATCCAAGAATTATTAAACTTGAGTAAATCTCTTTATATTAGACAATAATGTTAATGAGTTGTAAATCAATCTTATCTCTTTACGTAGTCTTTAATTGCGGTCAAAATTTTTTTCTTTATTCAAATGTATGGACAGCAGGTGGAGATTCGAACTCAAAACAATATAAGAAAAGAATTATTGAATTACCAATCAAACAATTATTTCAAATGATACAAATAAAAGACATCTTTCAGTTAGACTAGTTATTCAAACAAATAATACCTCGAATAAATTAGGGATGCACCACGCACACAGCACAGGAAGTATCAAAAGTCGAGCATAGGCAATTGCCTAAAGGATATATTATGTTTTCATTTCCGATTAAGTAAATACGGTCATATCTTTATGGTATCCAACAAATAATCTCGAAATATTAAAAAGGGTTAGTAGGCTATGGGAGTTTATTAAAAGTTAATCTACAATGAGATATGAAATCCAGTTCCATATTTATTATTATTTTATTATAACTATTTTTCAATACTGTTACACGGCGGCCAATGCCCAAGTCAGACTTAGAGCAGGATGTGAGATAGAAAGTGATAACATAAAGAAAATTTAAGCACACGTAATATAAAGGAAAATTTGTGCGTGGGTGGAAAATTTGTGCATTTTACGCACATATAAAGACAATGAAAACAGTTTCCCCCAATAGGAAAAAAAAAAACAAAAAAGAAACAAAAGAGTGAAAAGAAGACTTGACAATCTTAAATGACAACAAGAAAGGACACTAGCCACTGGTCACAGGGCCAAATTCTTGTTAACCTATTTGATAGGACTAAAATACCATCATAATTATTAAAAGAGATAAGTGATTCGTATTAAATGTCATGAAATTTATTTTTTTACAAGTTTGACGTGACAATCTAACGTGCAGTTGATATACTCAACGTACCCTTTTTTTTCGACAAATTTGTAAATATCAGCCATGCTTACCCATCTTCCAAAACCCATGAACGACATTGCTAAGGTTAAGTTTATCCACATAATCCTAGGACCCCAATAGAATATAGATGATTACTTCTGTGAGGCCGAATATACTCTTAGTAGCTATTCTGCCCTTTTATTTATATATATATTTTCCCGGTTTAAAACTGCTAGCATAATAAAAGTGGGCTGCGCGTAATCCATAATTTGGAATCTTCTTATATTTTAAATTACTTTTTATTTAATCAACAGGCGCTGTTACGGATAATAGGATGCCGTTGTTACTTAACTAGAGATCTCGAGCTCGAACATTGAGAATATAGCTGTGTTAAATACCTGTTATGAGACTTTTGTCGTTTTTCGGGATCTGTTCGGATCAGTTCAGATTAGTCAGTCCAATAAACTGAATATTGAGCAGTCTCAAACCAAAAGTAAATTATTTTTCATTTATAATATGAAGCTGTTTCTTCATAGTATAAAATCAATATTAATATGAAGAATGCGAAGATTTATTTATGTAAATTTTGTATCACCAAAAACTCTTATGTATCTGTCATCTATTGCATAAGAGGCTTAGGATGCTTCCAATGACCGCTCAGAGGCCCACACATCTTTTTTTTAATTGAGAACTTACGGCTATATAAAGATTTAATCGTGTGATTCAACTGTTAATGACATTAATTTTTGGCCTGAGTGATCGGGTTCGATGTCTGCTAGAATTAATTGGTGAAACTAAACCAATGTCTAATCTGGTGTTAACTATGCCGTAACTATTTAAACTGTTCGCACTCTCCCTAAATACAGATGCAATGCTTTGCTACGGGACTACACTCCTGCTTTCTTAATTCAGTCAATCAAAGATTTAACAACGTTACTTTATCATTTGGTGCAAAATGTAGGCAGCAAACCTTCAAATTAATGCCGTTAATTAGCAAAATGTCCAAATGGATGTAGTCAAATTCCGAGGTATTTTAATGTGTTCCTCGATTCTGTTAATGAAGATTATTGATGCATGACTAAGAGAAGGTAGATAGCTTGGCCAAGGAATTGGCTAACAAAAGAAAGTTGTCAGGTAAGATAGAGCTTCTCAACCGCAAAATACAAATAACATGCAAAGCTTTTGATCGGTAATAAAGCCCATCCTCCGGTAAGTTTTTACATTTTTTGTACTTGACGTGTGGATGTTAATATTCAGATGAGCACGAGCACTCTAACACAATCCCTTGACTAATGCCGATTCATTGATAAAGTGTCTGAAATAATGTATACTCTTCAGGGACGGAGAATCCTTAACTACACCAACACGCCCACCTCAAAGGCCTTAAGGCCTGATGGGGAGCGAGGTTGAGGATTGCGCCTCGCACACCCACAAATGTGTATTGATTGTGCTGTCTACTCTCTGTTGTGTTTAAGGATACAATGTTGTGTCCTCTTCCTCTATTAACAATTAACAACTAACAATATACTACTTTATTTTTTTGTTTAAAGAAAAAAGAGCATTTCGATCCAATTGACCTCCTTAAGGAGCAAGTTCATGTGGACAAACCAGAGAGTTTAGGCATACGAAACAAAATTTCTAGGGAATAAAGATGTTAAGGTAACATATGAACAGAAATTTTGATAAATATCCTTGAAATAACAGTAAGATACGGTTCATCTATACAGAAAAGAATGTCGCATACTCACATTCAACTTGGAAAGAAAGATACAAAAATCTATTGCCATCACATTTCAGATACCTAGGTTTCGTGTTGATGATTCAGTACATATGTTACATATGCAGTACCTTTGGTTTAAGACTTACTGATCCCAGTAGTTTCTCAGCTGTGACATATGTAGGAGAAGCTCATCCCTGCCCAAGCCAGTGACACTACTGGTCATGATCCACGGGGGATAATCCCGGTAATGCTGTCTGATCAAGTCTTGAAAGTTTCTGATGTTCTCATCAGGCCTTGTGCCTTTTCCCCCCTTCATTTTGTCACACTTTGTAAAAACAAAAGTCATTGCAATCTGAAATGTACGGTTGAAAAGTGTATAACAGTGAGAAAATGCCGGATTTACATATTCTGCAAACATTTACTTGTGACGATGACACGAGGTAAGAGAAAGTAAGTTTTAAAGATGATGCGAGATGTACATTGCTGCGTCCAAGCCAATTAGCACAATCTAGGTCAATCTTTTGTGGAGGTACGCTAGCATCAATAAGAAGTAGGACAGCAACCAAAGTTTCTCTGTTCAAAAAGTATCCTTTTGTGAATGAGGACCAATCCGTTCGAGCAGAATCAGGGGCTTTAGCGAACCTGTGAGCAGGGTTATACTCTCAAATCTATTATTGGTCAAGATACACTAGTCCCCCAATGAATGAGTTGGAGAACATAGAACAGATAATTAAAAAATAAAGTCATTTAGAAGACAAATGACCAGCTTGCAATACTAAAGAAAATTGACAACTCATAAGAAACATACAATGGCTCAAAATTACCTACCTATATATTCATCGAACTCCAAATTTACAAACACAAAGTGCAAGTAAAGAACACATGACAAAGAGCTGCAGCCTCAAGATTATGATCGAAACAACAAAAATAACAATGTGGATAAACTACCAAATATGAAAAGATCAGAGCAAGCAGGCATTAGCAGCTAATTTTGTATGTCTTTTATTTTTATTGGGTCCAAACCTAACTACTTTTATAAATTACGAGATAGGGAAGAACTGCATAAAGAAACTAGAGTGTTAATGACAAAGCTCTTCAAAAGCTGTGGTAGCTTCACATCCAAAATTGCAGTTTATTAAAACGCTAAAACCAACAAAACAAAAGACAACATTGCATTATCTAGAGAGCAATTTCCAATCGATTTAAATGAAATAAACCAGAAGATAGAAGCCACACAAAGCAAAAAAGAGGAAGAAATTGCCGACAAGAAAAGTTACATCACACAAAGCGCTAAACTTTCATTTTCTTTATGATACTAAGTGGTTGACTTAAGTTTGAAATGCTCCAAAATTCACCTCACCGAACATCTTAAGATGGAGAAAATTTTAAGAATTCATGAGGTCGCTCTGCTCTTCGTAGACTGAAGACTCTAATAAACAGCTATAAACCAACGCCTCAGCAGGAATTGGGGGGCTCCATCAGTCACTAGAGAAGCCAAAAAGTGAAGTCTCGCATAATCCTTCAACAGTCTTAACTTACACTTCTACTTGACACATTAGTTGTGTTCCTCAATCAAGCAAAAACACCCCCATTGGCATATTCACATTAGATATGGTAAATTTTTACAAGCAAGCTCCAACATTTCTGGCATATAAATACTTCGATACAAAGTTAAGAAACCAGGCAACCTTACCCATATCCGGGCAAATCCACGATGTACCAACTTTTGTTCACCAAGAAATGGTTTATCAACTGGGTCTTCCCTGTGCATAAAATCAAAACACCTGAATCAATATCACGAACAAAGCCCCCCCAAAACAAAAAAAAACCAGAACACTCACCAGGCTTTTTAGACGTGAGGGCAACTTCCTTCTTTCGGACCAAAGCATTAATAAGCGAAGACTTGCCGACGTTGGACCGTCCCAGAATTGCAAACTCTGGTCTTTCATCTCTGGGACAATCCTTGGCCCGACCGCTGCTCTTCACAAACTCCACTTCCTTAATCTGGGCATGACCCGCGTATGGTCCGAGGACTATGTTCGACCCGGACAATATCATCTTCTCCGTCACCTCATCCGGTTCAACCCCAGGCGGCACAAATAACGGCGTTTCCAGAAACGGACCCGTAACCGCCGAGAAGGAAGGCTTCACGGCCCTGGAAGCCGAGACATGGCGGGTCAAAGTCGGGTTCGGGTCATGAAATTTTACCGTGGAGTATTTGGAAGAGAGCGTAAACGGTAAAGGCTTTCCGGCGGATAGGGGTGGAGAGGGAGGCGATAGGTACGTTAGTATTCGGCTTCGAAGCAGCATTTGGTGGCCGATATTGGGCGGCCGATGCTAGCTGCTCGAACAAACAGAAATAAATAAATAAATAAATAAATATAAGGAGATTGGGAAATTGGGCTGATATGGGCTTTCGCGTGCCTCATCGTGGGCCCGTAATAGATAATTTGGGATCACGAACTAAAACGTCGCCGTATAGAAGCAATATCACGATTCACGAGTCTTTTGTCTCAATAAAAGAAGTGGAAAGTCTGTGGAAAGTCTGTGGTGCGTTTTGCTCGGTTGAACATAGAGAAGAGACAAGATGTCGTGGCTTGCAAGGTCAATTGCTAACTCTCTCAAGCTCGACGACGACGCCGGCGACGGCGACGGCAACCGCAACGGTGATGGCCGGGGGAATAATGACGTCGATGATGTTAATTCCACGGATTCGAAATCTACTCCCGGAGCGGAGCCCGACCAGCATTCTCAATCGACATCACCGTCGTCAACAACCACCGCCACGACGCCTCGCGGCGTGAAGGAAGACCTTTCGGAGCTCACTAAATCCCTCACGCGCCAATTATGGGGCGTTGCCTCCTTCCTTGCCCCTCCACCTGACTCCTCAACCCCTCCGCCGCCCCCTCCTCCTCCTCCTCCTCAGATCTCGGATAACTCTTTGAGGCAGTCCGAGCCTCCGCAACAGCCAGATCCGTCGGAGTCTCTCAATGATGATGACGATGATCTGATCGCAGGAATCCGCAGTGATTTCGCTGAGATTGGCGGAAAATTCAAGTCCGGGATCTCGAAGCTGTCCAGCAACAAGGCGGTGTCGGAGATCACGAAGATCGCCTCGAACTTCCTCCAATTTGGGACCGACAGGGATTTCTCCGACCAGGACCTGGTCGGCAGCGCCGTCGGTGTGACTGAGGAGGTCGTTGCGTTCGCTAGGGATATCGCGATGCATCCAGAGACTTGGCTCGACTTCCCCGCTCCCGACGGCAACGATTTCGAGGGTACGCGACGTCGTTTTTTGTTATCTAAGCTTTCAATGGAATAGAAATCTGATTTACATAGTTATCCATCTCCCCAGTGCGTCTACATTTACTGTGTGATTGTGGGTTTTTCCAGAATTCGACATGTCGGATGTCCAACAAGAGCATGCTTTGGCCGTTGAGCAGCTTGCTCCGAGATTAGCCGCACTGAGGATGGAGCTTTGTCCGGGATATATGAGCGAGGGCTGCTTTTGGAGGATCTACTTTGTACTTTTGCATCCTAGACTGAGTAAAACTGATGCTTTACTACTGTCAACTCCCCAAGTATGTTACTTTCTGCGGCTTATTAATTGTTTATTCCTTAGTTTCTGCTACTTATTTGAAACCATATTGAGTTAATGTTGATGGGGGTCGATTAATTGGAACTGTAACCGGTAAAATTTGTTAATTCTATAGTTAGATTTAAATCACATTCCTTGATGAAGGTGGGAAGCAAATCAACTGCTGTTTAGCGGTATATGAGTAAGCTTTCCTTGTTACTATTTTTTAAATGTTTTCATCTTCTTAGCACAAATTCTCATCCCACCCCCCCGCCTTGTACTTAAGTACCAAAAATGGATGCTTGGTGATTGTTTGCCTCTATCTTTCTGTTGAGTAAGCTATAGTAGTGAATCAGTTTTGATTACTCACTCGGAGGAAGGTGAAGCATATTTGCTATATTTGTTGACCAAATCATTTATTTGAGTGTTAATTATGAAAAGTTGCATTGTGTGGGTTAGACATTTACAGTTTTGGCCATGTTTTACACTTACTTTGTATCAACTTGGACTAGGGCACCTGATTCATCTTTGCTCTGAGATTTAGGCTCTTTCAGTTTTGGTTACTTGCATTCTAATCCAATTGAAACATGATTGAGAGCTTATGGTATTTTTTAATTTTGCGCACATGTATATTTGTGTGTATGTAAACGTTTATAAAGGTATATGAATGCCATTTCATATTGGTTTTTTTCTTTCAATTATCACTAGGACCAGCATTTTGAAGTGGCTAGTGCCATGGCAACTTCGACTGCCCCATGCATTAATTTTTTTTATTTGAATACTGGAAGGCATGCACTCCAACTGTTTAACAATTTTGGCATGTAGATCCATTAGTTGTCTCTTTGAGTGGTGAAGTCATGTACATCTGACATTTTTCCAGACCCTATAGTGTTTAAGCCTCGTAGTCTGCCACTAGGAATCCTCTTTATTGAGGCCCATTATTTGCCTAAACTTTTGTCTATTATGAGGGTATTTTGCACCTTTACTTTGAATAAGTGGCTAACTGCACCCTAATTTTTAATTTATGTTTGCAGATACTTGAAACTAGAGCAATGCTGTCACAGGAATTACAAAAGCGAACCAAAGGAAGACCCACAACAGAATTGTCAGATGCTGGTGTACCTAGATCAAAAGAAACTGCTGAAACAAATGAAGTGTCTCTTTTTGTGCCTCATCATGCTGAATCTGAATCAGTACCACTCAAGACATCTTGCAGCGAAGTAGTCCCTCCCATTGATGTAGCTAAAACCTCCGCTGGTGAAGATGTCAGTGTTGCAGCTGAATTAGAAACGGACAAACACCCGGTTGAAAGTCCTGAAATAGAAATTGTTGACAAAGTTGTGGTTGAGGAAGAGCCAATCAATGAGTCAAAACATCAGCATTCATCATCTACCACCTCCTCTAGGGTTTTGGATGAGAAATTTGAGGATGATGCTGATGACTGGTTGAAAGAGGAAAGTTTGGAAATTGTGGGTGCCTGCGAAACTGCATTGTCTATTGATGATGACGAGGATGTCTCTTTTAGTGACCTGGAAGAGGATGACGGGGATGTATCATCCACTTACAAAAAAGTAGTTTCAAGCTCTGATACTTCTAGAAAGATATCTGAGATTGGGTTAAGCTAGGCAGAAGCTCTGCTGACTCGGGTAAGGATGTTAACACTGTTGGTGTCAAGCATGATGTATCCGAGCAGGTAAGTACTTGCAACTCTGAAAACAAGGAATCTAATGATTGGCCTGATGTTGATGAGATCGACGTGATGTGATGATACCTGAAATGCCTTGTAGGCTTATGTGATTTAAGTCTCTCTGTTGCTTCATTGTGAATAGTGTGCATATGATTACTTAAGCTGGATCAGACTTTGGAAACACTGTATTTGTACATAAAAAAAACCTTTGCAAATTGGATAATTATTTAAGCACGAAAAAATTTGTCCCCATGTAATAATTTTAGCACTTTTCCATGGAGGATTCTGTATTTATGTGGACTGTGGACTATATCTATTATCTGGTAATTGGGATCATTATGTTTATTTGTTGTGATTTAACTGCTTAGCTATAGTTTTGGGAGGAATAGTGGTGTAAATGTTAGCAACTACGTTAGTAAGAGATTTTAACAAATATAAGCTGTATTAATATCAACTAGAAAGCATGGAACATGCGGAGTAACTTTAGCTTTATTACTTACCGTTAGGAGTTCTGTTAAACATTTAAACGTTGGATGTGCCCTGTTTGTTAAGACTAAGCAGAGGATGCTGTTATTTGCTCATGTGGGGTGCACATGGGACTTTGCGTAAATGGTTACTGCTTATCAAAATGTAAATAAGTTGAGGAAGTTCGGTAATCCTCTAGAATTTGGATTACTCTAGTTAGTTGGTACGTTCAATTATGTTGTTTTTCTAGGATGAGCATGTCCTTTGCGTACATTAATTCCAGGACAGTCGATCTGTCATACCCAGGTGTTCCTTAACATCTCACCCTGGAGGAGCAGTAAATTGAGGTATGGAAACCACATCAGTAGAGAGGTTTTTGTTGGTTGAAATGAATGCTGTGAGTTGACTCTAGATTGATGGTAACTACAATGCACATTGACAAACTATAAGAAGCTAAACTAGTGATTCCCGGACACATGCAAAGTTATTTACAACACTGATCGAGATCAATAACAAGTTCCTTACTACGGTTATGAGTTCCCAAGTTAGGAACTCATGATCGTATGGATCCGAAATTGCTGGAAAGCCTCTCCAGTTGAGACCAGAATAGGCTTGCTAGCGAAAATTTCGGCTCATCTTTCTCTACACTGTGAAGGCTGCTCATCGACTGAGTCTTAGGAGTCCAGCCTGGTGATTTGTTAACTACCAGGACGGATCCCCCAATCTCTGCCCGAACTTGCTCCACAGCGTGTGGACTAACATCATATCCTGAAGCATCGGTAACATAGAATGATCCAACAGCCTTTTCACCATGGATACCAATCTCAGCCCTCGATACTGATAGCCCGTTCTCACGAAACACCCTCGTTATATCCGAGAGTAGTCCCATTCGATTCTTGGTGCAGACATCCAGCCTAAGTCCCTGCAGAGATGTTCAAATTCAAACTCATGATTCTAATAGCGGATGATAATGTTTTCAAGGATTCATTGGGCTTCGCTAGAGCAAAGGCAGAAATACGTACGTGGGATACTCTCCTTTCAATGGCTGCAATCAGGCATTGGGTAAGTTTATTCCTGTCACTTTCTGTATCTAATGTGCAGCCATCCTTCTGCCGGATAAAGTACTCCTGCAATATCCATATTAAAAATAAGACATCATCTCAACAAGATGTAGTTTAATTATCTTGTGAGAAGTGCACTGTTAACTTAGTACCTGATCGGCCATGGTGCCTTCGGCGCTAATTGCTGCGTGGAATACCACGTACTGCATGTCGGTTAAGACACACAAGGTATCAAATAAGAGCTTGGGCCTGTCTCTGCTCCTCACGTTCACCACCGAGTAGCCTTTCTCCCGACAAGACTCTATCGAGACATGAATCTTGGTACAATTACTCCTGTCACTGATGCCACTGCTGTTGCATCCGCGGCACGGCTCGTAGTCTTGATCAACGTACATCAGCTGGTGGAGCCGTCTCTCCGTATGGGTACGTCCGGCAGCTGGGGCGATCAATCTGACGCTCCTGCTTTCCCCAATCCCATGATGGGCTTGAACCACGCTCTCCAACTGCTCCTCAACGTGGGCCAGCCTCTTTGGGTCTTTATTAGGCCCACCTTCGATACCATCTTCTATGTGTATGATGCAGGCTGTTCGGGTACTGTGGGTCCACGCAACGGCTGCCGTGATGTGGCAATCCAACTCGGCAAGCACCGCTGAGATCTCGGAAAGTAGACCCGGTCGGTCGGTCCCAGTTATTTCTAAAGCTGTGTGTTCAGTTGACACATGTCGTGGCTTGACTTCTCTCCTTATGCAAGTCGGCAACTCCATTGATATCCCACCTCTCCTATTTGGACACAATGCCTGCCATTTTATCCAAAAACACAACAGTACAGGCAATCCATCCAAATATTGAATATCAGCAAACCGGCAGCCAGTTATACGCCAAATCCACATTATATAACATGTGCAGACGTGTACATATACGCATCACACATATCCGTTCGTGGGAATTTGAGAGAGAGAGAGAGAGAGAGAGAGAGAGAGAGAGACCTGTTGAATGTAAAGTATGAGGC
Organism: Carallia pectinifolia; assembly: GCA_037832335.1. Classification (NCBI taxonomy): domain Eukaryota; kingdom Viridiplantae; phylum Streptophyta; class Magnoliopsida; order Malpighiales; family Rhizophoraceae; genus Carallia; species Carallia pectinifolia. Next base: position 25,952,213 of record CM075449.1, read on the forward strand.
TTTCGTCAGTGAGTTTGTTGCCGAGCTGATCGGTCACGTGGAACACTGAAATCAGGACAAATCCCACATGATCAAGGCACAACAATTGTCGTTAGCAAAGCTCTTATAATAATTGAGCGCAGTTTCATCGGCAGAGAATGTGAGATAGAGGAGAATGAGAAATGAACCGGTATACAAAAATCCCACATGATTTTTGACAAAATAATAGTTTTTCATTTTATGAATTTTGCTCACCAACTCACTCTGAGTCTCATTTGATAGAAAATTTTTGTCTGCCAATATTTTCTCAAAACAATATTGCATGCAGCTCTCCTGTTTACTTTCCAATATTTGAAGCCCAACCAGCCGCCCCAAAAGCATAGTGGAAATATGTATGACTATACGAGAGAGAGTCATTTTTATCACCACTTTCGATAACGTGAAACTTGACCAAATCAAGTAGCAACAACAAACAAGGGACATAGGAGAACAACTGCACAAGGGGATGTGATGTGGGGGTTATGTGGGGCAGGCACACTGACCGTCCATGAACCATCCCCCATCAGAGCAAATGTAAGATTTGGATATAACGAGGTCAAGATCTGTCAAGACTTGGACCATCTCTAGTAGAATCCCGTGCTTGTTTGCACTATCAACCTGCCCCCACAAAACAACATTAATTAACCCCAAGCAAATATAAGAATTAGACACGTAAATATTAATAAATAATAATAAGATAAATAATAGCCACAACTGCACACTTGTACCTTTTTTTTTATTTATTTCCATGAAAACTAGGTTATAAAGAAGAGACACATCTTTTTCACTCAATTAATCAATTTTGCTTTTGCCTCCCCGTGACCTTTCACAGGTTCTAGGGGATTTGGGATTGTTCGAGACTAACGACTTAGGTCAGTATGCAACTAGATCACGTCACTTTCGTTAGAGAGTTGCAGCAAAAAAGCAGAGTTTCCTGAAAAGCCAACTAACTAACAAGTAATTCTTCTCAGGAAAAAAAAAAAAAAAAACTAACAAACAAGTTATTGCACAGATTTTGTTGGTAATAGAAAAAAAGAAAAAGAAAAAGAAAAAAGAAACTGTCATGCAGAACAAGCAACTGCTTCCCTGACACAAGCTAGAAAAGAATAACTAAAGTTAATGATAAGAACTTACCCAAAAAAAAGTTAATGATAAGAATTAAAAGCTTTCTCTATGTATCGTTTTTTCTTGATCTCTCCTTTTCCTTTCGTAATTTTCGATTTCTAGTGGCTCTTCACTCGGTGCGGGGTCAGTGAATCTTCTCAGCTCGCCGGATCGGTACTAGTGCGTGGAGATGCTGTTGGCTTGTTGCCTTTGTATTAATTAATAAGTAATACTATATAGTTACAATTAAGTTATAATAAATAATAATATAGTCTAATTTAATTATATTTAAATTTAATAATTTTTTTAACTAATTCAACTATTTAACAGTGTACGTTACTTTATTTTTACTTGAAGTCACTCTTACAAAATTAAAAAGTTTTTGTCTGTAGTTAATTATGGAATAATTAATTATGGATAATTTGGGGCAGATCCATGTACTAAAAGATGCTAACATAACTGCATCACTAATGTCGCGGTATCATTAATATCTTTTAATTATTTATGTATTCTGGGATACTAATGATGCTTTCACTTTATACATAGATGGTTGGAATCTATCACAAGTGGGGACTCGTGTCTTTAATCCGTGTGCTAAACCCAAAAATACTATCGAATTTAATAAGCAAAAGGGGTTTTGTATAAATTAAGCCATGCCTATCATCAGCTATCTGCTAACAATAAGGATGATTAACTTTACATAGTTATAAGTTGACCATTAACCAAACTATAAAGTTACATGGACATATGTTAGTGGGTTAACATGTTTGTATAGTCATATTTATGATTGTAATTGATAATAAAACTGTAAATTTAAAATTAATAATCATAATAATGTAATATAAGTTTTGAGAACTTATAATTTAAAAATAAATTATATTCAGTGACTATCAGAAAATCGATCTAACCTTGACAAGCGTGCAGTCCGGGCATGCGTCGTTATCAACACAAACTCTGCAACACCCAAAACCAGCAAAGAATTAAACCATATATATATGGACACATGATCATTCCACATACAAATATGTTTGATCAACAAGGGAAAATTGCAACCATTTTGATGCAAAGAAAATTGCCAGCTAATAACAAATTTGTTTCTAAATTATGGTTGAAGATGATCATAAACTTACCTGGGAGGGTAAATTCTCTCAATGAGCGACTCGAATTCTGGGTCAATATAAGGCTGGTAAACAATTTCCATCTTCAATTCTTTTCTTAGCACTGCTTCAAGTTTCTCTCTTTATGGAGCAATTAGACCCTTCCATATAAGCAGAGCAAACATATCTCATCTTTTCTGAAATATGCAGAAACGCAATGAATTAAACCTATGAATTGATATAGCAAACGTCAGGTAGAGATCAAAATGTGGAGATTTCTTGGGCTGTTTCTTGATCTATTTTTGCAAGAAATGAAGAAATCAAGAACACCAATATTTTATTCTCATGAGATACTGATACTAAAAGCACCCAGAAAAATGTTCAATCAAAACTTCAAGTAAATTATAAAAGTTATTTGAATACCCCATGTGGATTACGCTTGTGATTTCAATGAATTCTGAAGAAGAAGAAGAAGAAGAAGAAGAGGAAGAAGAGGGAGAACATAAATGGGAAGAATTGAAAAAAGAAAAAAAAAATATTTTGACTAACCTTCATCAGAAAGTTATTTCCGGCGCCAAGGATTGATCTTGCAAGGCTGAAGAGTGTGTTTTTGGCTAATTTTAGAACGTTTTCTTGATAGGCGTAGCTAAGAGCAATTTGTAGTGCCGAAACAGATGGAGAGACAATACACAACAGAAATCTCTCTCTACCCAAACTTGGAGCCCACCTCTCTCTCTCTCTCTCTTTTTTTTCTTTCTTTTTTTTCCCCCACCTTTCTTTAATTTTCCTGGCTACAGAGTCACTTGATTCAGAAAATTTAACACTAACCCTTCTCCCTCCCTTTTGAGTATTTTTCGTTTGTTTGGTTTTATTTTATTTTATTTTTTTTTGGTCCATTGGTTTTGTTTTATTTTATCATGTGTTAATGCAGAGTAATAAAGAGAGGATTAGCTGGAAGGAGGACTGAGACGTTCAGTGGTTATTTGCCACGTCATAGAAAAAGGACATGTGGCATTTGGTTTGCGGCGGCTGGGTCTACACACATCATGAACACGTTTGGTAAAATTGAAACTCACAAGAAGTGTGGCTAGGAATTTAACTTGGTGGGGTTTTACAATGTGCTCCTTAATTTTGAGGAGGAAATTTAGGAGGGCTTCTGGTTGTCATTTGGACTCGTTACTCAGTCAAAGCAATCGACAACTAACTGACCATTGTGCACCACAAAACTGTAGCACATGCATGGTTAACTGGCTGGCCAAGTGCTGATGTGGAGACATCTCATAACAGGGCAAAGTCAGCACTATTAGTTTTTTTTTTTTTTTCAGTTCTAGTATCACAAAAAATGATAGGGAGAAAGATACAATTCTGCACTTTTTTTTTTTTTTTTTTAAAAAGACACTTTAACATACACACACAACAAAATAAAAGTAATGTGCATATAGATTTTTTTAATTATTATATGAGAAAGTAAGAAAATGTACTTTTGATTAAAAAAAAGTACAAATAAGTAAGAACTTTCTAATTATTATATGCACATTTTTATCATGGTTTTTTCACATTTATCTTAATTATATGCTTATAATAAGTTTTTCAAAAAAACAAAAAAAAAAAAAAAAAAAGCCATAGGATCCACATGCCATCTCACTTTGTCTTCCTTCGCGGCCTATTTTATCTAGCTCTCTAACTTTGTCCTTTGTTTTCTTACTTGAATTTTTTTTTGTTCTTACTCTTTTGGTGTGGAAGAGGGAAAATGACCGGCAAAATTCCTCCAATAACGTCTTAATAGCTTAAAATTTATATTTTTATTTTCAAAATCTTGAGTTTTAATACGATAAAAAAAGAACGTAAAATTTATAAAATTAAAAAAACTACTATATAATATGAAATAATTGACTGTCTAATAGATCTCTTAATAAAAAAAAATTCTACAAATTGCAAATAGAAGGGATAATGGGAAATTTAGCACACGTGTTGGCTTTTCTAGTGGAAGCAACTAGCGAAACACATTAAGATAGCTGCTGGTTATTCGGCACTCGGTTTGCAAATTCAGGGCGCTTTGGTTAGAAACTTAGA